>CM043323.1:4828106-5496217 GCA_023736055.1 Quercus glauca
CTATGCAATGGTCGTTTGTACGCACATTATAAAGGGGGGAAAGTTCATCTCATTTTCAGATAATTTTTAATTTTTAATTTTTTTTTTAGATGTGACAAAATTTAAACATATGGCTCTTTATATGCTGAAATTGCTGGAATTAACTCTGAAATCCTGCAATTGAAACAATTGGTTCTATTACCTAAGTGCTAAACTTGGCCTAAGTTTAACGAGCTGAGCAAAACCAAGTATTAAAAGTTAAGGCTTGTTTATTAAATTTTATTTTGAACACAAGCTGAGCTTGCTCATGACTCATGAGATGCTTGATTAACTTTTTTTTTCTTATTTATAGTAAAATCATGACTAAAATGTTTTACCCTTCACAAATCTATGATTTTATTATTATTATTATTATTACAAATGGATTGTTTATATTGTGAATAAACTGCAAATAATAATTTTATATCATATGAACTATTTTTCCAACTTATATAACCTAATTTTAAGTCTATATAAATATATTTTTAAACATGTATACATATAAATGTATAGAATTATATATAATTAATTCGAGCCCTATTCACAAACACATTATTGTGTTTAAACTTGAACTGTTTAATAATCGAGTCTAAAGTTGAGTTTGAGTTTAGCTTATTTACTAAACAAATGAACATAAACAAGCTCGTAACATAAACAGAACAGCTTGGTTTATTTATTGACATACCCTAGAGCTTTACTTGTCTTCTTTTAGAGTAGTGGTCGATTTTTAGATGGCAGTACTAATCTGTATCTTCTACCGTGAAGTACTTGTAAATATATTGATTTTTGTGTTGGCCTTGACCCATTTTTTCAAACATGTGAGAGTGAGACATATTCATGTTTGGATTTCAACGAATCAAAATCTTTCAGTGGTGGTGGTGGGATGAATATTCATTGGGTATTTGGGTTTTTCCTTTTTCATTTATATTCGTAACGGAATTAATTAAACTCAAGATTTTGATTCCTAAGTCCTAACACGTACCAATCCTCAAACCCCACCTGCATCAAGTCCAAATCACAAAACTCACTGACCCACAGGCCAAAGGCCACATAAACCCAGCACAGACCCTCAGGCCTCAACCCCACCTGTTTCAAAAGTATAGCACAATTCATACAAAAGGTACATGCCATTAAAATTTTAAAACTGAAAAAAAAAAAAATAAAAGGAAAATAAATTAGAGAAGAGGAAAAACAATTTGTTGTGGATATTTTATTTCAAGGAGAGAAAAATATAAGACATAGACGTGTGCAAGAAAAGTAATAACTTACGGATTTGGAGAATTGCAGCAATTGGTTGTTGTAAAGCTCTAAAACCTTTTGAAACAACGCTTTAATTTTGATACAGTTCTATAACTAATAGAACAACTTCTTAATTTGTACTGTTTGTTTTTGTGCTTAGGCAATGCTCTCAAATATGATTCCAACACCTTTTCTTTTATCCTTACTACACGGACTAGTTATTATTATTATTATTATTATTTTTTTTTTTTTGCAAAAGACTAGTTATTATTCTTGAATGCATTTACTCTTGACTTTGAATTTTGGTTTCTTCAAACCTGTCAATTAGCATGGACTAAAACGTGTCACATGAGCTTTCTTTGATTGCCCGGCACTTACTTCACTGATCATAAAAATGTATCAAAATTATAACTTTACTAGTGTATAATCCCATGTATATGTACCGGGTATGTTTAAAAATAATCATAATTGCACACATATATTTATGATTTAGAATTTAATTAGATTTGGATTTTTCAATTTTACACTCAATAATTCACTTGCCAGAAAAATTACAAAATTAGATATGACACAAATTTTATTCCAATTGAAATCTAATTTATAATATAATTGGGTTTACATTGTTCTATTTTTGCACCTAATAATTCACTAGATACAAAAATTTAAAAGTTAAATGGAACACATAGTGTAAAATTAGACTCCAATTTAAAATCTAATTGGAATTTCTCAGAACTTTGACTTTGACTATATATATATATATATATATATATATAGAATAAGCTTTTCATAATTTTCATAACATAAAATCTCTAAAAATCATTAAAATGAAAATCAAAATATTATCAGACTTTGAAACGCTTATATATTGAGATTTGTGAAGGTGAAATTTTAAAAATTCAAACTGTTGAACAATTAGACTCTTTTCATAATGCTTTTATGCGATTAAAAGGGAGAGTTTCGGTGGTTTGTTTTGCATATAGATGATGGTTTTATAGAGTCTTCTGGTTTTGTTGCTTGGTCAATACCACTGACAAAAGTGTGTGGTGCAATAGGCTATGAAGTCACTTTTTTACCCCTAAAAGCATTTATAAGTTAAAGAAAATTAAGGGTTTTTTTGGTCTTTTTATTTTTGGTACTTCCTTTGAAATTACTCTATTACGGTATTACCCCTAGAGATATGGATGGGCTAAAATTTTTTAAGGATCTTATAGTCTTTTTGTTCTCAAGTATATTTAGTTATCTACCCCAGTGAACACTCCTAGCAGGTTTTGGCATCTAGCAGAAAATTTTTTTTTTTTGAGAAACATCTAGCAGAAATTTGGGGAATGCTTTACGTGCTCACTTGTCACTAATTAAAGTAGAGAGAGGATGGATGGGAGCAGAAAATATGAGTTGAAACTTGAAAACGTTTACTTCTCTTTTTTTTCTTGAGATTTGAAATTGTTTACTTCAGTTCTATCAAAATTGATATATCTGTTGTGTTTGTTTTTTTATTTTTTCTTGGTGGAATTTAATAGCCTTTTTTACTCTAAAGGAAACTTTTTGGAGTTTATTACTTATAAAAAAAATAACATTTAGTAATTAATAAATTAAAATATTTTTGTTGAAACAATGTCTAATATTCATTTTCATTTTTCTATATCCCCAAATAATAATGCCTAATATTAAAGCCAATTGTGATAGAAAAGAATTATAATGTTGCTTATGTAAGCCTCTTCGATTTTTCAGGCCTTTTATTTTTTTATTTTTTTATTTACACTTAAAACAAGTGGGAAGGGGTTCGAATTCAAGTTTTCCACGTGAAGAGAACCGATCAATTGTATTGAACTACAAGGCTCTCTCTTTTTTTTTTCTTTTGGATAGGAGAGTTAAATAACTCTTGACCTTTCTTTGTTTTCAAAATGTCTCTGGGTTCAAAAGAATCAAAACTAGTGTTTGCTAAGTTGGTCACTTTGGTTTGGTGGACCAGGCATTAAACAAATGACACAACCCCTTACTAATTAGCTGTACTATCAATTAAACAAGAACAATGATTGCTGGAATTAATTCCGAAGTCCTGCAATTGAAACAATTGGTTCTATGTTTGTAAGTGTGGAATGCTAATTTGCATCTTCTAGGGTGGAATGTTTGTAAGTGTATTTTGCCATATAATGGCCCATCATTAACAAAGAGTGACATAACATTTTCTGTTGAGATTGCTCCTACCATATTTTGGAGTCATGAAATTCTTTTCAATATATGTTTGTATACTAAGGTTATATTAAATTTTACAATAGTGAGTTTTTAGGGGCCATAGGAATTTTTTTTTTTTTAATTAATTTGGGGAATGGGGACAATAGGTGTAGCTTCATGGTTATCTGCTAAAAGTATGTAGTGTGTTCTACTTTAGGCCACTTCCAGCTTCAGGGGAAATTATCTGATGGAGCCAAGTAAATTCTATGAACTTTCTCTTTTTGATTTTTGTGTTGACCATGACCCATTTTTCGGAAAGATGGTACTAGGTCAACTGCTCGTTGGTCTTCAGGCCCAGCCCACTTTCCACGTTCTTGGAAAGAGTACAGTAGGATATAACTCCTGCCTTGAAGTTTTGTTTAATTTTACTTTCTTCAAAAGTAGACATCATTATAATGTGGACTGCATGATTGTTTTTAGAGGAAATGGATGACCAATAATGCATGCAATAACTTCCGCTAAAAATTCAATCCACTTTCTACGTTTATTCTTCACATTATAGTGTTTAGTCATGGCCCACTTTTTTTTTTATTTTTATTTTTTTTAGTGTTTAACCTAATGATGACTTTAGTCTTCCAATTTTCACGTTTTTGAAAAGAGGAAAATAGGACACATTGACAGATTAACCTAATGGTGACTAATATTCAAGGCCGGCCCAAGGCTTAGGCAACTTAGGCCTAGGCCTAAGACCCCACAAAAAAATAAAAAATTCCCTATTAAAAAAAAGGCCTCATCTCCCTTCCTAAAATGCTCAAAATTTAATAAAAATATAACATTTTTTTAATAATTGATACTTTTATTTTAAGAGTGATGCTAAAAATATCACAAATTTTACTATATGTTTAATTGACATATCACCAATCACAAATAAATTAAGTTGTTGAAATTCATTAATTACAGTTATTATCACATTATATTGTGAACATTTTGTAATATCTTTAGTATTTTTTTTTTCTAACAAGGCTTCCAAAATAGGAGACCAATAGAAATTTAAACCAATTGAAACCCTAAAATGTTTCCAAAAAAAAAAAAAAATGCTACAAATGTGATAGATCATCAATGATGACTAATCTCCTCTAATAGTTTGAAACTTTAATTTTTGTAAATTAATTTCCTACAAAGTCACATACCAAATAATATCTATCTATCTCTTTCTCTTAAAAAGAATATATAAAATTAAAATTTAGATTACAAATGGACTTAACTATGCATAGTCATATATTCAAGTTAAAGTAAATTTCTTTTTTTAAAAAATAATATTTCTTTTAGTTCTTTTTGTTTAAATTTATGGTTCAACTATGATATTTAATCCTCTATATAAAATTAACTTTAGTTTAGTTAGTATTATTCATCAATTTTTGTATTTACATCAAATTAGTCTTAATTTAATTAGTATGATATAATTTTATTTAATTAATGTTTACACATAAAAAGGCTCCATATAAAATTTTAGTCTTAGGTCCCAAATTTTCTTGGGCCAACCCTGCTAATATTCATCAACTTGTTAAACAACATTACTTAGGACATGATACTATGAGCTGGTAAGGAAAATTGTCTTACAACTTAGTTTCTTTAGAGTTAAATTTTTCACGTTATATGTAATTTTCATCTTCATATGTACAGTTATCTTTTAAATTTATAATAGAAGACAGATAGCATCTTAAAGTTACATTGTTACAACTTGAACTGTTGCATCTCAATAAGATAAATTGTTTTCTCAAGAATAACTGCACATATACAACCGCTATTTATGTTTCTGAACCTTGAATTGAAACTCAACTTGCAAGTTTCTTCTCCTTCTCAGTGTTCTCACTTATTGAATGTCACGGTAAACAAAGTAAAACGAAAAAAACTTGCAAAATAAAGAGAGAGAAAACAACAAAATTTGATTTGAGGAAAAAAAAAATCACTCGATGACAATTGCAACGAGATATCTATACTACTATTTAAGCGGCTGCACCTGTTTGGGCCGGATTTTTTTTTTCTCAAAATACCCCTATTTTTCTACGTTTAAGTAAAGACAAAACTAAAGGATAATTTGGTAAAACTACGTATTTTAACTCCCACTAACATTGCCAACAAAATAAGACCATTTTTTTTTTTTTGGGGTGATAAATAGGACCACTCTCTTGGTTAAACGTTTTCAAAATTTTTTTTTTTAATAGAATTTGTTTTCCCATCCATCTCCTTAAATTCAGCAACTTATTAACATATACCTCTCCTTCTCTTTATCTTCGGTTACTTTTTTTTTTTTTTTTTTTTTTTAAGGGAATTATGTATGGTTAGTTGGTAACTTTGAAGAAAAGAAGCAAAATCTCTAACAAAATCAAGCAGGTTTTATTATTAAAAAAAAAAAATCAAGCACGGTTTTTCATAAAAAAATAAAAATCAAACAAACGTGAGATCATGGAGTAAAAGGAGAGGATGGCTACCGCATTACCGGAAATATTTAACAAAACTTTAGGATAACTTTAGGAGTAAAATCAAACAAACGTGAGATCATGGAGTAAAAAAACCATGTTCAAATTTATCCAAAAAAAAAAAACCCTACTTTTAAATATTTAACAAAACTTTAGGATAACTACTACTAAAAAAACTTAAGTAAGTTAAAAATATGCAACACATGTATATGTTTTGAAATTCAAATTCTTAAAAAAAGTAGCCTCTGAGCACATGTGTCAGAGGCTCTTCTATTTTTTGGGTAAGAGCTAATTTAGAGCATTTATTATAATTAAAGATTACTACATTTTCCAACCACAAAAAAAAACCTAGGAGTGTGATGAAAAATTATTTCACCACACATAATACCCCCTAGGTTTTTTTTTTTTTTTTTTTTTTTTTTTGTAATTGGATTGGAAAATGTAGTAATCCCAAATTATAATAAATGCTCTAAATTAACTCTTACCCAAAAAATAGAAGAGCCTCTGACACACGTTCCAGACTAGTGTATATATAACTAACATACTAGCCGTTGTAACTCTAACAGAACAGTTTCTCAAAAAAAAAAAAAAACTCTAATAGAACGAACAGAATTTACAAGTAACGTCGAGCCAATGAGGCATTGACATCTGGCAAGGACCAACAATGACAAAACAATGTTGCTTCATAAAATAACAGTAGTAATTGAAGACAAAACGTCGTCGAGGCAATAAATAAGAAAAGCGGTGCCGTTTAACTCAAAGAGCCGTTAAATTCAAAACAGGAACTTCTGTTGTGGGCTTTTCATGTTTTAAAGAAGAAGAATCAAAAACAATTACTAGTACTACTCTACAAATTTTCTTGTTAAAGACCAAAAATTATTCAACTAGGTTTAAACAAAAAGGAAGATAATTATGAGAGACTAAAATGTTAGCTGGGGCAAAGTTTGTCATCATTAACATAGATAATAAGGAATTTCTCATTAAAAGTAAAGCACAAGAGTAAGGGAAGAGAGTTGTAAACACAAGATAAGACGTTGACGTGTTATCGAAGAGGAAACTGAAGAACTCGGCGAAAAACCTCTCCGCCGCCTTCCAAGCGGTAAATCGATCCACTAGACAATAAGTTGGGATACACAAATAGGAAGAGACCTTCCAAGCCTAATCTACCCAATATACCTAAGCCCTCCAAGCTCCTACTCCAATAAGGCTTCTCGGAATTATGTCTTGTTTAGCTTTCTAGATCCCGCAATACGCCCGATTGCATCTGCCAAGCCTCACCAACTTCTTTTGGAAAATCCCCAAAACTTCCCAACCTCCAAAACACTCTTTACACTCTGAAAATGTGTGAGTTGTATTTGGGTACAAATCTCCTTTCAAGGTATGACAATGGGAGAGGGAAGGAAAATAAACTATAGTGATTTCTCACTAAGAATGGGTAGCTTTCTCTCAAAAAGATGGGTGTGTGTGTTGTATTCCCAAGCTCCAAAACACTTTATACACTCTGAAAATGTGTGGGTTGTATTTGGGTACAAATCTCCTCTCAAGGTATGACAATAGGAGAGGGAAGGAGAAGAGGCTATAATGATTTCTCACTAAGGATGGGTAGCTCTCTCTCAAAAAGAAGGGTGTGTGTGTTGTAGAAAACCTATCTAGGGTTTTTCTTTCTAAATGGCCTCCTTTACTTTTGTGGGTAATGAGGGTATATATAGTATGGGTTAAGGGTAAAAATGACACACTTAAAATTCCTCTAGGAAAAATGTTTCGCGGGTATCTCGCGAGAAGGCCTTACTCGCGAGACACTCGCCAAAACGACAGCCTGGCACGACTCTTCAGCTTCCAGTCATGTGCTTCTCACATGCCCTTTTTGCGGGAACCCTTCTTGTAAACTTCTCACAAGCTAGTCGTGAAATGCACTTATCTTCAATAAAGCTTGAGTCTTTACCAACTTAATACTAAACCCAATACAATAAAATCCCACAAAATACAAGGAACAAAATTAAAGCAATTACAATACTTTTTGTCATGGAATAAAGCCAACATAAAACACAGTTGTAAATCACAACTTTACAATCTCCCTCTTTGGCTATTCCGTGACAAAACATCCTATAACAGACTCTAAACTTGAACGTGAGTTTGGAAACAATGACAAAACTCACTCACACCTAAATCTAAAAGCTGTGATGAACTTGAAATATGTATACCTGTAACCTGAAACACTTTGCACAAAACTCATTAGACCCTCAAGGTAAATCAAGTGATAAAAGGACAATTATAATGTATGAATGTTCAAATAGTGTATAAACCACTATGAATGTTTAGACCTCCAATTTACAAATTACCAATTCAAACTTAATATCAAACAATGTATGTGCGGAAAATGACTATAAGCTTATACCAGAATTGATAGACAATCTAAACCAAATAAAATCACATTCACAGCAGAAATTAAATGGCAAAGATTAAGAGAAGAGAGATGCAAACACAAGGACAACACAATGATATGTTATCAAAGAGGAAACCGAAGCCCTCGGCGTAAAACCTTTCCGCCGCCTTTCAAGCGGTCAATAATCCACTAAAAAATAAAGTTGGGATACATGAACAGTAGAAGACCCTCCAAGTCTAATCTATCCAGGGTACCTAAGCCCTCCAAGCTTCTTACTCCAACGAGGTTGCGCCGAACCTTTGTCTTCTTTAGCTTACCGGATTCCGCTATAGCGTATAACATCAACCAATAACCATTGGTCCCTTCTTAACTGCTTCCCAAAGCACCAAATAGCCTTCTCATAGATGTGGGTATGGTGAGAAAATAATTTGAGTAAGAATCTCTCAAGGATGTAACAATGGAGAGGATAAGAGTAGAGGAATTTGAAGAGTCTCTATGTAAAGATTGTGGATGAATCAATCTTGTTTTTCTCTAGGGTTTCTCTCTCAAAATTCCCTCTGGAAGCTCTATACATTTCGTGGATATAAGGGGTATTTATACTGGGGTAAGAATGGAATGCGCAGAGTCAGGTTTTTCAAAACAAGGCTTGCTTCTTAATCGTAAAATACTTGCGCAAATAGCTATATTAAATATAAATTGTCTTTCTATGATTTCCACTGAGATTATAAAATATTGGTTCACAGTCAATAACATCTTCGCCATCCAGAGTAACGACGAGTCGAAGAACACCATGCATTGACGGGTGGTGGGGGCCCATATTGACTATCAAGAGATCCTTTCTTGGTACCGGAACTGAGAACATTCGAGATTATGTAGGATTATACACGAAAGATCCTTTTTTGGCTCTCTCTTTCGCCCTATGTCTTTTATCCTTAGGAGGTCTTCCTCCACTAGCAGGTTTTTTCGAAAAACTTCATTTATTCTGGTGTGGATTGCAGGTAGGTCTATATTTCTTGAGCCCATTTACCCCAAGATTGGTTGATTAGTCATGTCATCCTAGCTTGAAGCGGGTTCAAAGAATCAACCATATTACGTTTTCACTAGTGTTTGTTACCATAAAGCGGGGGGCTAGCAAAAATGAGTGGATGGTTAGAAATGCCAACAGAACGGCCAAGCTGGACTTTTTGTCCTGTATTGCTCTAACTGGCATGACTGTTCATCTTCTCTGCACGCTTCACTTGTGTGCTGCAATTGGCGGCTTGCTAGTCGCGAGTCACCCGTGAGTCCCAGCCACGAGTCTCTGCATCATTGCACAATCTTGAGCATTTCTTCACACTCTCTCACTCACTACCCTTACATGATTCTCACCTAAATACAGGGTTACTAATTGCTAAATTACAAGCAAATTTGGTACGGAATAAAGCCAATACAATGGTTGATTAAATTCAACCTTACAATGTAACAAGTAAATTGCGATCAAGTAAATATAATGTGAAACATATGAGCAACTTGATCAAACACATGACAATCATATGGAAATGACTACAATAATCATATAGCAATGCAAATGATCATTCGAACATGCAACCAACAAAGCACAATAGCATAAAGATGTATGCATGTCCAACATATAAACACGATGTGATGAGAGCAACAAAGCATAGATACTAAATGTAACTCAAAGCACTATAAAATAATGAGAAAAACAAGCATAATATAAAACAAAACAAAACAAGGTTTTCTAAAAAAAAATGTCTTCCCCCTCTTAATATATGCATCTCCCCTATGGCTTTCTCCCCCTATGAATGTGCATGAGGTAGAATTTCTTCCCCTAAGAATGTGCAAGTCATATACAAATGACAAAACACACCGGTATACTTTCCGGTATAGAAACAACTAACCATGGACATGCACCTTCTCTTTTTTTTCAAAAGAAGTTTGGATCCTCGGTATTTCCTTCTCTTACCCTTGCACCTGGAGTCCAACAGGATTGGTTGCTAGTTGGGACACTCTCTAAAGGTCTATACTTGCTGATCTAGCTGTTGTCAAGGCTTTTCTTTGTTTTTTGAACTGTTAGTTACCCTACACATTGAAATCAAACTTTTACAATACAAGACCATATTAGTGGCAACTCTTCTTCACGGTTGTCTTGTTCTTATAAGTCCAAATAGACCATAAAATAGAGAAAAAAACACAATGAGAAGTACTTTAAGATCCCCAAATCTCCCTCTCTTCATCCATCTCTTTAACCATGCCTGAATCAAATAAGGCTGAATGAAATTAGTTCTAATGTACTGATCAAACCAAACTAGATTTCTCTAGATGAAAAGGAAAATAATAAAATATGGTCTTTCAGTACCTTTGACTCAAAGAACTAAGTCATCAGATGCCTTCTCAATTTTGCCCTCATAAGAAGAAAATTCAATTAAATTCTCCAAAGAATGACAATCATTTTAGAAGGTAATTGTAACCTACATAACTAGTTCCAAAACTCTGGATCTTCACTTATGGTTGTGCCAACAAGATTGATAAAAGGACCTGCAAACTTGGTTTCTACAATTCCTAGTATGCAACAACCATTATCCTTTTTTCAACCAAATAAACCCTAGACTTGGGATGAGACCTTATGAGCTTGTCAGCAACACAAATAGGAACTTGTAAAATTCTCTTAGAATCATTTTGTCTATAGAGTTTTCAAACTAATTCAGAATTCCACATGAAAGTATCTTTGACTAGCACATATATATGCCACAACATGTAGAGAACCTAAGCAATTTCATTTGACATCACTTTTTCTTTGGGGACAACCAATAAAATATTGTGATCAAATTATTACAAGGAAATTTTCCATGTATTCTAAGTGATGACTTGTGTATTAATAGCAAGGGAGCATAAATGGGTGGTATCTACTTTTAAATATTTCAGGGCTTTACCATTTTTTGGATCATATATACCATGAAAAGTTTATCAATTCACTGTGAAATGTATTTTATCAAGTTAAAATGACTAAGCAACAATGAAAACTTAAATTCTCCATAATGCATCAACAACGATAACAAGAAGAGCAAGGTTTACAAATCTAAGCAGACTACCTTCTCCAATTTTCAACCTTGTCTACACAGTTGTTTGTCTGCATGAGTCTAATTACTAAAAAGACAAACATGTGAAATGAACATGGATGGTTTGCTTTGGTTATGATTTGAAATAAGTCTGAAAAATTTCAAGAATATCAAGAGCCCAAAGCACAAAAGTCATATGGTAAAAATTTCCATAATTAAAGAGCAATGTTATGTATAAAATGAGTTTAAACTTTTAATATTACAGATCAATGGCAATGCAAGTGATAGATTGATACCATTCTTTCCATTCAAAATTAACATTACATATATTTTATTAAACTCCTAAATGTCTTAAAAAAAAATCAGGGGAAACAAAATAAAGAAAGGACCGAAAATTTTAATTTACAAAAAGATATGTAATTTTTAAATCACATTCAAATACTTTTAAGATCTCACCCATGACTTTGCATAAGCATCACATGGGATGATGAGGTGTAAGATGTTTTCCTAACATTGCAAAACAATGGAAGCACAAGGCTAAGGCCGCTTTGTAATACTTAGTGTTCAATATTATTTATTAATTACAGTATTTATTGATTTCCATTTGTGACATTACTACCTTTTTGAACTTTTTTTTCAATCACAATGATTAACTCATGGTGTGTGCCTCTTGCGTCTTCATTTAATTTGTTGATTACAATTAGTGACATTATTAACTTTTTGTACTTTATCCTCAATTGCAACCATAAATTCATGGAATTCTACTTTATTCATTTTGAAAAACCTGTCATGCAAACAAAAAGAGGTTTTGCTTGTGGGTTTCTAAAATGAGGACAGGGAGGGCAGTGAGGAGGGTGGAGAGAGATTCAGAGTTTGCAAACTCTGCAAATCTAAGTACTAGAATCCTTAGATTTGGGAACCTAGAAGCAAGAGGACTGGGTGAACTTTACATCAAATTCATTATAGCACGAACAAGACATATAATAAAGATGCAGCTAGCTATCAAACTGTTTTAAAATATATTTACCTTGAATTGTTATGATACAAATTCAAATATTTTTTTTGCATTGGTTCATTAATATTTTCTCTCCCATTTTTTTTTTTACTTAAAAAATTCTTTTATGGGAATATTATCTTGGAAATAAAGAAAAAAAAGTTATTAAATTCTAACACTGAAAAAAAAAACTAGTTTTTAGTTTTAATTTTCAAAAAAAAAAAAAAAAAAAACACACACACACACACACACACACAAAGCTACCAGTCTTAAAATTAAAACGCAAATAAAGCAAATGGAAATTAGTATTACTTTTCAAAAGATAAAGGACTAGTTTGAAAAATTATAAAATTGTGTTATTAAGCTTTTAAAGTGGGACATTCCAGAATAGCATATCAGTTAATAAACATAATAGAAAAGAATGGAGTAATCATTTTTAACAATTATTTTTAAGATCCTATATAAAAAAAAAAAAAAACAATTATTCTTTTGTTGATAGTAAATCACGGGCTCCTTTTTGAATCATCAACATAGCTCGGCAAATTACATCACCAACAGCATAGAAAAAGGGGGGGAAAAGAAGTGACATGCAAAGTTCAACAATTATCAAATCAATTAATGTTCTTCCCCGATAATGACTAACAACCACCATAGTTTGTCGTCCAACATTGTATAGTGGAAATTTTTTACCATTCTATCATCATTATGGTAAAAAAAAAAAAAATCACAGAGGAGACAAGGATTGAGAAAAATCAAGTTTTCATAGTCCTTTCTTGGGATAAGAACTCAGCCATTCCATTTGTAATGCACCCCATGTTCATTCTGAAACTTTCAAGAAATTTGCCTGAATGTCTATCTTGGATTTATTCATAGATCATATTAAATTTTACAAATCTGATTTATTTTAGAGAAGATAAATTTGAAGAGACAAAAGGTTTGGTGGTGTGTCAAGTAATAAGGCAATGACGTAGTAAAAAAATAACACTATTAAATAAGTGATTAATTTCACAAAATAAGCTAAGTATCAATGAGCCAAAACCAATGTTCACAAATGGCAATAAAAAGCCCAATAGCAAAAAAGTCTAGAAAAGGATGAAAGATAAATGGGTCAAAGCAAAATAGAACGGTTTGAACCAAATTCACATCCGAGAGACAAGATAGGATGCACATGTATCATGTATGATATAGATAAGGCCATGCCCAAGCTAGGTCTCTTGTCTAAAAGATACCAAGAGAAGTGCATAATAGTGTAAATAAACTCAAATATGGGCACACTTCTAATCAACAACATGGAACTCCAAGAATTGGACACACACCACAGGGCTAACATGTGACAATAACTAGGCCTCAATATTCCATTTTTGCACCATCAATTATGACTTACACAAGCAATTTATGCTGAACTTTTACTAATTGACAAATCGTTTGGTTTAAATAAACATTTACAATTACAAAATTTTTGAAAAGATACATTCCCATGTTTTATTGCAAATAGCTCAAGGGGAATTTAAATACTAAAGTGCATCTAGACTCACCCAAAATCAATTTGGTGACTTGACCTAAGCAATCAATATTAACTCACATTTTTGGGGGAACTTATAGATTAGTATTTTTTTTTTTTTTTAGGAACTTATAGATTTATAAAACAAAAGAAGGTGTACTTATAGTTACATATGCATGCATTAAAATTCCAAAACATCATATTCATGAAAAACAATAATTCCAAATGTACAAAAAAAAAAAATTGCAATTGTCAAAGTACCTGGTTATTATAAGTAAATAAAAATAAGACCCATGTAAGAATTAATAAAAACTTGACAAGTCAATTGTTTCAAAAACTGTTGTATATGTAGCATTAATCTTTATCAATTAGTGAATTAGATGCCCCTAACCAAACATCAAGTTCAAGTCTATAATTATTCCCTTCTATTTAAAGGTTACACTAAACAGGAATGGGCTTTAACTTAAAACATCATATTCAAGAAAACTTAGTTATAGCAAAGAAAACTTAGGTACAGTAATCTAGGGATCATCTTATGAGAAAAAATTCATATGACAGAATCTTAAAAATAGAACCTAAAAAACAGTACCTAATTACTGTATTTTAGTCTTGCTCAGCAATAATAACCCACATAGCCTAACACAAACCTTATCACCTCTACAAACAATTAAACAACACTACACCTCTCTCTCTCTCTATCTCTCTCTGTGTAAACTCCGATTGAATAAAAATGGCAATTGGGAAGAAGAAGTTGAGTCATTGGCACCATGGAGGGGCGAAGAGGAAGCCACGAAAGAGTTCCAAGACACGAAGCTCAAAGTTACAAAGCAGCAACCTGGAGCAGAGTCAGTGATGCACGTGCCTCGCAAGAAGAAAGACAAGTCCAAACGCCACAACCATGACGATTACGATGATGATTCCCTCATCGAGATTGACCCCCAGCTTCACTACAGCTTTCAACGTAACTACCAGCTCTCTATTTTCTTGATTTTCATTTCTGTTTCTTGGTTTTTTTTTTTCTTACCCAGTTGAGAGAATTCTTGATTTCTTGCTTTAAATTTTGTTTCTTTGGTTACCCAATTCTTAGTTTCTTGATTACTTGCTTTAGATTGTGTTTCTTTGGTTAACCAGTTGAGAAAAATTCTGGATTACTTGGTTTAATTTGTGTATCTTTGGTTACCCAATTCTTAGTTTCTTGATTACTTGCTATTGGTTGTTTAAAGTTCATGTCTTTGTCATTAGTAGTGTACCCTTTTGCAGTGTTGGAGGATTCCTGGTTGTTCTCAATTGTGTTTTAATAGATTTGAGTTGTGTGTTATATGAGAGATTGTTAATTTTTTTAAGGATAATTTGGGAATGTGAGCTCCTACCAGTTGGCCAATGTGTTGCAACTCTATGATATCTCTGGGTTAAACTACTCGAAACCTCAATATTACTATAATAAGCCAAATTAGAAATACAACTGGGAATAACCCATTGTAGTAGTGGTTGATAACTTCTACCCAGCAAAGAAAACTGAAAACAGAAGGAAATAAAGAAGAAATTTATTCTTGTAGCGGATGAAAACTTTTCCCTAATATAGAGTTTCAAGTTGATAGACCATGGCAGGTCATTTTGTTTCAAACAGTTAGAATAATGGTTAAATGATTAAGCTCACTATTTTCTAACAGTTTAAGCTTTTGGGACATGTGATAGCTTAGTATCAAAGTAGGTGGTCTTGAGTTCGAACCCTATCTTTGCTCTACCCTCTCATTTTAAAAAAAAGTTAAAAATCAAATCTGTTGGGCTTTACTTATTAAAGGGGAGTATAGACCGACACGTGAGAGAAAATGTTGTAATAATAGTTAAATGATTAAATCTACTATTTCTTAATAGTTTAAGCTTTTGTTATAAGTAGTAAGGGAACTAACATGGGGCTGAAGCCTCTTATTATTTGAGGCTTCATATAGTTGATTCTTAATATGGTTGAAGGCTCAATTTATGAAGTGAGGTTACGTATTTGTGCCTTCTATGATGTTGATCACTGAAATTGATTTGAGGGTTTTGTGTGTGTGTGTGTGAATGCCATCAATATCCACATTGTCATTATGGGCAAGGGCATGTCTGTAGGATGCATATCAATTAATTGATAGTCTTTATTGTCATGTTCTGTTTTTCTGTCGATTGACACTTTTATAGCCAATCCATCACTGCTTGGAATTATATAGTTTACATCTATGTTTGTTTGGCTCTCAATAATATCTTTACTCCTCTTTTCTTCTTCCATCTGATTCCTTTGTATAATTTTGCATCTAAATCCATTCATAATTGAGTTTGTGATATGGTACTTCTTTTGAGTTTTGTGTATGCAGTTTCTTCAACAAGTAGTCAGCATTGACACCATTGTAAAACCTCTTCTGCTTGCCATGGCCTACAATGTTTCTCGCAACTTGAACTTCTTTACACGCATTTTCACTCAGTTCTTTGGTGAGTATTGATTTCTTTGTGCCATTTATAGGTAGCAGAGAAGATGGGATATATTACAAATTCTATAGAATAAGATAATGATGTCACTCTTAATTACTTTTGAGGGTTCTTTTTCCTAGTCTTCCTTTGTAGTTTCTGTTTCTGCTCCCCCCGGCTCTTTTTTCTCTCTTTTATTTCTCTTTTTCCAATAATCTATTTCTTTCACTGAACCTAGAGTTGTGCAATTTCTGCAGCATAATGAATATGCTTGTGGAAGGTCTGAACCTTTTTTCAATGCATTTGGGGCTATCAAGTCTATAACTTCACTAGAAGTTACAATGGGCTTGACTCCTACATCTTTTAAAAGGACTAAGAAATATAAATTCAGGGAATACAACTGGTTTAGAGAGATTTTCAATGTCCAACCAAGTAATTTAAATTGCAAAACTTTTAAACTTAGAATTGGTAGACATTTCTCTTGATTCTATATTTTGGTTTGATCTTTTCAAACAATAGCTAACTTTGTCTCATGCTTGTTACGAAAAAAAAAATGCTAATCTTGGTCTCATGATTGCACTCAAGTTCTTTGAAAGTCCAAAAAAAAAAAAAAAAAAAAAAAAAAAAAATTGTGTCATGCGATCAAACCTTTGACACATTTCCCTTCCATTAATGCATTGACGATTGTTACAGAATAGCTGATTTTCGATGTGTAATGTAGTTTACGTGATTTGTTGTATTGCAGATCCAAAAGGTATAGCAAATGCCCAAAAATCGTTAGGGATAGGACAAGTAGAGAAAGCTCGCCGTGTTCGTTGAAAAAGAGATTAAAAAGAAAAGAAAAGGAAGGAGGGCAGGGGGAATTTAGGAGGCAGTTGAAGACTTATTACTGATTTTAGATGTAACTGTTTCAAATTATTTTTAATATTTGAGAGATTTCTTTTTTGGAGAATTTATAAAATCTAAAGATTGAAAATGTAATCTAAAAATTCAGTGGGAACCCTTTCATAAAATTTTTTGACTTTGCAAATGGACTTGCATCATGAGCTATATGAGAGTTTCACTAAGTTCACTGATGATATTTATTGAAAAAAAACAAGTACTAATGAGATTTCTGAATATGTTTTGTCTAACCTTGGATGAAACCAAATGCTCATGTTTTGCAGCATAGCAAAAATTAACCATTTTTTTGCTTGAAAAGACTAGATGATTTTGCTCTAGATCCTTTTAAATTGGAAATCAATTAAGCAAATTTCAACCTTCCATTAACAAACAAAAAGTATGTCATTCTAAACTTCATTTATCTTCTTATCATTACCCTCTAGCCAATTTGAGCCAAATTTTTATGCTAAAAAAAAGCATGTTAATCGGTTAGAGCCATTACATAGTTAATTCAATTGCTCTTATTTGAATCTAAAAGGAGAGTTGAATATGATTTTCACGCAAGGACATGAATCTCTTTATATGATGTCTTACTATGTTAATGATTGCATGTAGTTGCATGCCATAGCTTAAATTAGTCCAGAAAAGGAGTTAATTTAACTTCTTTCTTTTCGTCTTCTTTTTTCTTTTTGGGTACGGTTTACTAATACAATAATGTCTGAAGCGTTGGCTTGCAGTAGAGTCCAAAAATGTTCAAAAGAATTTGAAGCAAGGCCCCAACATCTGTAGCAACTCTCTTATCTACAAAGTATACAACCACTACCGTTCTCAAACTTCCATGCACTTGTGGTCTTCAATCAGCACAGCAAGTTGCAGAGGAAATCTTCTTCTCAAAAAGAGGTCCTCCACTCTTAGAAATTATGGAAACAAGTCTACAAAAACCAAGCTGTATAGCCTTAGTTAATGCTTTCCAAACAGAGGGGCATCTAGCTGCACGCCATTTGGTTGCATATGGAAGAACTACAACAACCTGCCTGCATTTGATTTGGCAACAAAGCCAAAACCACCCTGTTCACACTATCTTTGCTAGTGTCCCTAAATTGACAGCAACACCTACAACCCTCCACAACTTGACACACTCGCCTTGGTACTTTCTTGCAGTTACTCTGATCCGCTTGTTATGCATTAGAGACTTGTGCAGACCTGCAAAACAAAGCATTAGCACTTCTTTAGAAGCTATTTTGCACCCTTAAACATCAATCTAGAGAACATAATATATTCCTGTTTTTGAAAATTTGGATCCTCCATCCACTGCGCCAACCACTGCTTCGAAGAGCAAGGAGAAATGAACTCAGTTCTAAGGATCAAATCTATCCAAACAATACAGCCCAAGCAAGATTGCACTTCCGGAATAAATTAACCAAGTTTTCCTCTTCCTCACACAATTATTTTCACTCATTATGTTTCATTTCACTATTCTGTTTTAATAAGTAAGTCCTCACGCCAACCTTCCACATAACAGTTATTGACTTTAAAGGAAGCTTCAATTCCCACAGATGTCTCCATCTAAGAGCTGTGACCCCCAATGAGAATCCATTACCTGAGTTCCCCCTACTTTTGATATCGACCACGTGTTACATCGAGGCCATACTTGCTTATTAGTAGCTCCTCACCTTGAGATAGGGGTGGCTAAAATTTGAGCAGTCACTTCACTAGTTCAGGAGAGTATTGCTCCCTAACCAGGTCCTGTTTCCAAGTCAAAGTGTAAAGATAACTTTAAATACCTATTAACAGATGTAGATTCTTTTTACTTCCCTTAAAAAAAAAAAAAAAAATTCTCAAAAATTAATGACATTGATTATCGAAGTGTAGCATCTTTTTCCAATAAATATAATACATTCTGCTAAAATAACAAACCCCATGGGAAGAAAGTGAGAAAAGTTAAATTCTAGATATAGTACAACAACGATAGCAACTAGAACAGGAGTGCTTACCAATCCAAGTAGGCTACCTTCTCCAATTTTCAACCTTGTCTACACAGTTGCTTGCTTGCTTGAGTTACTATAAGGACAAATATGGCTCAGATGATATGGTTAGTAATATATAATCAAGTTTGTTGTATGGTTGGGTTTCTCTACTGTCTACTGCTGTCCTTTAATTCTAATTCTAGTCGAGTCTCTTTGACAAGGTATAAGCTAATTAAGTTACGATTTTGAGATAGGCCTTTTGGTTTGTTTCAGCTCTGCCTGGTCATGATTTGAAATGGGTAGGACAACATTCAATCAATAATTTGTTTCAGAGTGAAGGTTTTAGAAAGGTAGAAAAACTTACAAGTACATCAAGAGGCAAAAGCACAAAAGTCTTGTGCTAAAAAGTTACAAAACTAAGAGCTGTTTCATATTAAAAAGAGTTTTAAACTGTTAAATTCATGTCATAGACTTATTTTCTTTTAAACTTGACCGGGATCATATATATATATATATATATATATATATATATATCTCCTAGTAACAAAAAGCAGAGGAAAAAGTCGTTACTTTTAAATGGGATTGAAATATTATTAAGGTCTCACCAATGCTTCTACACAAGCATTGCATGGTACAATGACAAGAATGATGATTTCCTTACATTGCAGAATAAAAGCAGCACATGGCTTAAGGCCATTTAGTACTGCTTACAATTCAATATTCAATTATGGTAAATCACTGATCCATCACAGCATGTCTAACAATTGAACAATTTATAGTCATTCATAACATTTTTTTGGTGAAGATAAATCAAATTAATTGCTTTTAGCTTTGAAGATGGTCTCCTATGAGAGATTTATATTTAGTTAGTTATTACACATCTATTTACATGTAGGCACAAGCTTAGGTTCCAAATGATGATAGCTTAAGAAAATGACCAAAAACATAACTTATGCTGATGCAGATCACTCAATTATGAACAATGTTGATGATACTTGGATATATCAGGAACTTGGTTGATTGATTTGGTCAATGAGGAAATTTTGCATATCTACATTAATTCCTCATAAAAAGTAAGTTATGATCAAACTCTGAATGTTTGAAATTTTAAACATATGAGAGTTACATTACCAATGTCCTCAAACATGCTAATACAAATCATTTTTATAACATCTTTAATTGTTATCCTACATTAAAATAAGAAAAATATCAAAGCAAAATAAGAATAGAAAAATCAGTCATTCTCTTAAACTGGAAAAAAGCACTTTTTTGGTTAAAGGTGGGTACACAGCTATAGAAAACCTTCAATGAGAAAGCTAGATGCTACATCTAGCTAGAATCATTCCAATTGCAATCTATATATGAGTTCAAATATATGATAAGAAATGACATAATGATTAACTCAGATTATAATGTTTGCAATGGCATGCATATATTGTTTTTGCACTTTGAAAAATTTTTTAACGATGAACTATACAGGCAACAAGAGTGCAGATTTTACCTTGCGATCTATTACGGCTAGCGAAAATCAGAAGCATAAAATGGACTGCACTTGCCTTCTTGTCTCTTGGCCGTGTGACAGTTTCTCCTCATGAACAAGTCCAAAAATCCTACATCAAGGGGGCAACCAACCCAAACAACTAACACTATCAGTGAACCAAAATTACTCTAATCATTGTTTATTTTATAAAACTTTTTTTTTTTTTTTTGGTGGATTAAATGAGTAGCTTCAAGAATGGGGGTGATTTTTTTTATCAATTGTACCAATCCATAAGATTTAATAATATGCATTAATTAGCTAGGTGCACAAATTTGTGTTATTTGATCAAGGAAACAGACCAAATGAGAGTAGGAATAAGTGCCAAAAATGAAGCTAAAACACAAATAGTAAAATTATATTTTAAAGTTAATATTAAGTAAATGTGTCCAAAGGAAGGGAAAAAAAAGATAATGCAGAGCAACCAACGAAAAGCTTTGATTGAGAAGAAAAAGAAATGACTTACAGGTAATATAGAGAAAAAGTTGAAAAAGGAAAAAGACAAGAAGTTCAACAATCTTCAATGATGCTGTTGTTGGAATAAGTGCCAATAGCAAAGCTAAGCTGCAACTTGCAATATACTTTTTAGAATTTAAAATAAAATCAAACAAAGGTATATGCCAAAGGAAAGGAAAAAAGACAATGCCGCAACTGACAAAACTAAGATTAAGAAAAAAGACAATGACTTATAGGTAATCAAGAGAAAATATAAGAATTAGTTTGGATTCATTGACTTACAGAGTATTTGAACTTGTCAAATTCCATCAACCTTCGAGTTTACTTTCACTAGATTCCTGCCATTCATTGAGTTCCTCACCACATTCCAAGTACTCCTCACAATCAGAGTCACCATGGGTCATAATTTTTGTGACCCTTTCAATCCTTTTTGGGTTTGGTAGCTCTTTAGAGCTTCCTTCTCCACTAGGTCCAGCCTCATCATAATTGTCACGGGTTCGCTTTGCTTTTTTACCTTCAACTACCACTGCCAAATTGTTGAAATTATGATGGAGAACACCCAAGTCCTCATAAGGAATGATGCTGGTGTTGCTACTCTGAGCCATAATTTGTTGAGATCTTCCATGTGTTTCTTGTATACCATACAAAACCCACATTTCTTCACCTCCAAGCATGAATCACGGTTTTCAATTTTTAGGCTAATCTGACTGAATTCATTTGCTTCACATTACTTCAGTAATTTTATGTCCTCCTCCTCCTTGTAGTATCAAGGAATCAAATAAGTTAGCCACATATGATCTGAAATGGGTAAGTACAAATTTTAGTCAATAATTTCATTTAGAGTTAAAGGTATAAAAGTTAGAAAACTTCAAGAACATCAAGAGGAAATAGCACAACATTCATTTGGTAAAAGCTTAAACAATTAAAGAGTAGTACTACATATGAAAAGAATTTTAAACTATTACTATTAAAAATTAATGGGGCACTTACATGTGGTCGTACCAATCTACTAAATTATATATGTAAGAAAGCACAATAGAAAAAATATGTTACAGGGCACCTATTAAACTCCTAAATCTCTGAAGTAAAAGAGGAAGGAGAAGAAAGAATGAACAAAAGAAAGAAATATCTAAATAAGAAATCAAGGGAAGAAAGATATCACTTTAAAAATGAAATTCAAATATTATAAAGGTCTCACCAATTCTTCTTCACAAGCATTACATGGGAAGAAGTCTTTGATGATTTCCCAACATTGTAAAATAAAGGCATCAGATGGCTAAGGCCATGTAACAATAAATCCAAACACACTTTTCTTATGGTAAATCACAGATCTGACAAGACAGGTCTAACAATTGAGTAATATGGAGTCATTCAAAACATTGTTTTGGTGACACATAAAATTGGACTAAATGCTTTTAACTTTGAAGATTGTCTACTGTGAGAGCTTCTCAATTAGTTGGTGATGGAAAATCTATTAACATATAGGTGCAAGCTTAGGTTCCCAACGCTGATAGTTTAAGCAGTTCACCAAGAATATTATTGTTGATCAATTGTCAACAAAATGACAATATTTGGATATATTGAGAACGTGGTAATGATTTGGTCATTGAATAAATTTTGCATATCAAAATTAATTCCCCATTAAGGTAAGTTATGATCAAGCTCCTCATGGTTGAAAATTTTGAACAATCACTAACCATGATTTGATTCTAAAGTTTGTTGCATTATGAGAATTGCAATAACAATGCCCTCAAACATGCTAATACAAATCATTTTAGTAACTTTATGATTGTTGTCCTATTTTTAAATAATAAAAAATTCAGAGAAAAGCAAAATCAAAAAATAAAAAGAAAAGAATAGAAAAATCAGTTATTCTCTTAATCAGAAAAAGAGCATCTGCTTTGGTTTTAGGTTAGTAAACAAACCTAAAAAACCTTCAACAAGGGAGGAAGCTAGACCCAACCTCTAGGAAGACTAATTATTCTGATGCGATCAATTGTCAATAATGTTGATATTTGGATGTAACAAGAACTTGTTTTAATGATTTGTTCTTTACAGAAATTTTAATATCCAAATTAATTCCTCAAAAAAGTTATTATGAAGTTCCTCATTGCTGAAGATTTTAAATTTTATAACTACATTTGATTTTAAAGTTTGTACATTTTAGAATTGGAATCCTGATTGTCTTAGCTATATAGCAAGTGGAGTGGGGAAAAGTTATATAACTATCATCATTATTTAAATAATAAGAATTTTCAGAGCAAACAAAAATAAAAGGAACAAGAACTAGAACAGAAAACTCAGCTATTTTCTTAAACAGAAAAAAAAAAAAAGCATTTTCTTTGGTTGAAGGTTAGTACACAACTTTAGAGAGCCTTCAACTAGGGAGGAAGCTAGATGCTACCCCTAGCTAGACTAATCATTCTGATTGCGATCTATGGATGACTTCATATATATAATATGTATCGAGATAAAATTAATTTCGATTGTAATATTTGCAATGGCATGCATATATTGTTTTTGCCCCTTGAAAATTTTTAAAACAATGACAAGAGAGTAAAAGGCATACAACAGACTGCACTTATCTTTTTGTCTCTTGGCCATGTGACAGTTTCACCTCATGAAATAGTCCAATAATCCAACATCAAGGGGGCAACCAGCACAAACAAGTAACACAATCACTAAACCAAGATGACCCTAATCATTGTTTATTTCATAAGACTGTGTTTTTTATATGCATATTAAATTAGCTAGGAGTATTGCTTTGTCTTTTTTGATTAAGGAAACAAACCAGATGGGAGTTTGAATAAGTGCCAATAATTAACTAAGGTACAACTGGCAAGAAACTATTTTGAAGTTAAAATTAACCCAAAAAAGTACAAGTATATGCCAATGGTAAGGGAAAGTGATGATGCATCAACCAACAAAACTCAAATTAAGAAGGATGGTGACTTACTGGTGATAGAGAGAAAAAAGTTGATTATCCTTTTGGGTCACATCACAAAATTACTTCCAACGAAAAAATCTCAGGTCACTAATCACTCACTTGACTGCTCACAAGCAGCAATGAACATGCACGTTCTCTATTTTTAAAAAAGAAATTGGATCTCGCTATTTCCATCCCCTACCCTTGCAGCTCTCCTCCAATAGGATTGGTTGCAATTGAACCCTCTCTAAAGGTCTGGATTTGCTTATCCTGGCTGTTTAGGCTTTTGTTTGTTTTTTGAACTGTTACTTACCCTGCACATCCACCCGGGCTAAAAGTATCTTTGACTAGCACATCTGCCACAACATTTACAGAACCTAAACAGTTTCATAGGACACCCCTTTGTTGACATGCAAAAAAATTGGAACCATATGTATATACTTGGATGTCTATAAAGGTATATTATCAATCTACTCTAAAGGTATATACTTGTAGGCATAATGCATCAAAACGAAAATAACAAGTAAAGCATGGTTTACAAATCTAAGCATACTACCTTATCCCATTTTCAATCTTGTTAAATACTTGCTTGCCTGTATGGGTCTAATTACTATAAAGATGAACATGTGAAATGAGCATGGGTGGTTGGCCTTGGTCATGATCTGAAATGGGCTTGGAAAATTTCAAGAACATCAAGAGCCAAAGAACAACAATCATATGTCAAATACTTCCAAAAGTAAAGAGCAATTATAAAATGAGTTTTGAAGTATTAATATCATAGATCAATGAGGTAATTATATTATAGATCAAGGAGGCAATGCATGTGACAGGCTATAGCACCCTTTCCATTTGAACTTGACATTATGGGTGCGTTTGGATACCGCTTATTTTGCAGATGCAATCCAAACGCCTTCTATATATATATATATATATATATATATATATATATATATTCATTTTGTTAAGCTCCTAAATGTTTGGGGAGGAAAAAATAGAATAGGGGAAAAGAAAAGAAAAAGTCTAGCTAAGAAAATGCAAAGGAAAAAGATGTCTTTTTAAGATGAGATTTGGCAACAAAAACTTCCAGTTTTGATGTTTACTCACTTTTAATCACATTATTTCTTCTACTTTTAAAACACCAACAAAAGCATTTTCTTCCCATTCTTTGTTGTCAAATAGCTAGGAGTCTCATTGACAACTCTACTCAAACATGTGGTGGGCAATCCATTAAAAACTGTACACTAAAAGAAAAAGAAAATGCAGAAACCAACAGAGGAAAGACAGTGACTTACTGAAATGTTGATTAAGCATCACAGTCGCTTAACTCTTCATCACAGTCCTTGTACTCACTTGACTCCTCAGAATCAGAGTTACCATGGGTTTCTGTTTGCCTTTTAATCCTTTTTGGGGTTGGTATGTCATTAGAGCTTCCTTCTCCACTGGGTCCAGCCCCGTCACAATCATCACGACTGTGCTTGACTTTGTGACATTCCACTACCACTGCCGAATTGTTGAAATTATGATGGAAAACATCCAAGTCCCCATAAGGAGTGATGCTGCTGTTGCTATACTGGATCATTGTTCGGTCAAGATCTTCTATGTCTTTCTTGTAAATCACACGCAACCCACATTTTTTTACCTCCCAGATTGAGTCTTTGGTTTCAAATTCAATTCCAATCTCACAGAATCCATTCGCATCACCTCCCGACAATAATTTATTAAAATTCTCGTCTAAGAATTGAGGAGCCACATAGACTAGCCAAAGGTGATCCGATAAAACCTTATCAATTAAGGAACAGCTACTAGAAAGCAGTGTTTTTCCATTAACTGTCAACGAACAGGGAAGAGAGTAGATTTGATTTGGAACAACATAATGCGTACAAAACACAACGCAAATAGCAATTCCCACCTTCTTATACAAATGAGAAGGTTGTTTTATTTTCACTTCATTCCCCATGCCTTGGTGGCTAAACCACTGAGGAATTTCACTTCCAGGAATAACAATGTTATATGACTCTTTTAGGACAGAGAGACGGAGAGAGGGAGAGAGCTTGAGGGACTTTTTTATCCCTAAGATAAACCAGTCTATGCAGCTTTGATTGTCAACCAATTGAAAGCAATTTTGAAGATAGAGAGATGGTTCCAATGAATCGCTTTGTTTTAATGGATCTGGTAACATTTCCAGTGAGATACAACCTTCTGCCTCAACTTCGGCAATATTCAATGGAAGCTTTGGCAATGATCGAAGACTTGTGCAATTATTCAAGTTCATCAATTTCAATTTCGAAAGTTGAATGATGCTTTCCGGAAGGCAAACAAAATCATTTCCGCTTAGATCCAACCAAATTAAAGAGAATAAGGAACCAATATCATTGGAGATTGCCTTGAGATTGCAGTCATTCAAAAACAAGTTGGTCAAAGAAGATGCACAATTTGATAGAGATAGAGAAGACAATAGCAAGTCCATGGGATCAGGACTTGTTGGCATTGAATAAAACGGGAGGACCTTATACCACAATTTATTAGATGATAACCCCTTACATCCATGGATAGATAGCCATTTAAGTTTTTTTAAGAGACCAATGGAAGGAGGGACCTTTCTTATAGCAGTTCCTCTCAAATCCAACCGCTGTAGACTTTCGGCATTCCCTAGGTTCTCTGGCAGTGTATCTAGTTTTGAGCATCTCGCAAGAATAACATATCTAATAAACTTAAAATTAAAAATTGTATGAGGTAAACGCACAAGATTTTTGCTGTCACTTAAATTCAAAATAACAAGGTCGGTCAAATGCTCAATTGACTTGGGTAGTGTAGTAATTGCAGTAGCACTCAATAGAAGACTTTGTACATGTTTCATGTTTCTCCCAAATTCTGGAATTTTTGTTATTTTTGAGCAACCATGAAGATCAAGGTCCGTAAGACACTCCATTTCAAACTTGCTTGGAAGACTTGTGAGGTTCTTGCATCCTTGTAAATTAAGAATGGTAAGCTTTTTATGAAATCCAATTGATGGGTGAATCTTATGTAAATTTATACAACCTTCAAGAACCAAACTCTCAAGATTTGGGACTTTAATTATGTCTGGGGTTTCAATAAGTTTTAGAGATTTACGCAGCTCAATGAATTTCAAATTCTCAAAACTCTGTTAAAAGCCAAAAAAGAAAAAGAAAAAAAAAGTAAAACAATTAGCTTCTACAAACAAACATATTATAAAAAATAAAATAAAATAAAATAAAATAAAAAGTAGTGTAAGGGTACCTAAATTACCTTTGATTGGGAACTTGATGTCAACGATTTTGAAGGGTACCCTCTCCAATCAAGAATTCTTAAGCTAGTAGGAAGATGTTTGAGATCACGCATAAGTTGAACACCACAAATTTTAAGCAATTTTAGATTTTGCATCTTTGAAAAGGCCTCAGGATTCCAATCTACATTTTTTGGTTCATGCATCTCTAGTACTATGCCTTGAATTTGCTTTGTTCCCTAATAATAAAAAAAAGAGGGATTAGTATAAAATGTATAATTACTAGACTAATATAATTTAAACTCCATTATTATTTATATAAAAAAATATGTTGAATAATATAATAAGATATATGCTTATTAGTTTCTTTCAATATCCCCTTACCGTATTTTCTATCAGCACATTGTTGATATTTTCAAATGACCACAATCTACTACGTTCCTCAGGATATTTGCACTCTTGACAAACTATATCTCGACCCATTTCTTGTAGTAAATCATGCATCCACAATTGATTTTCATGCAATTTAATGAGAGACTTGTCAATAAGAACCCTCAATCCAATTTCAGCATGAAGCTCAAGATAGTCAAGAATTTTTATGACGTCATCTCCATTTTTGTGATTAAAAAAGCATGCGATATTTAAGAAAATATCCTTCTCGGTTGGTTGTAGTCCATCAAAACTTATTTGAAGCACATTTAGAATTCCTCTATCACAAAATTTGGTGAGCCTACCCAATTCACTTTTCCATTCACCAATGCTTTTTTTGAACAAGAAAGAACCCAAAACTTCAAGGGCCAAAGGAAGCCCCTTAGAATAATCTACAAAAGCTTGAGATAGCTTTCCATAATCTTCAGTTGGATGGTCCATTTTAAAAGCTTTCAAACTAAAAAGTTTAAAAGCTTCATCATGATTCAATACTTCAGCCTCATATATTGTATTTACTTCATGTGTCTTTAGCAAATCCCTATCTCTTGTTGTTATAATAACCCTACTACCTAAACCAAACCAACAATGCTCCCCAGCTAACATTTTCCATTGGTCTAATTCATTTACATCATCAAGAACAAGAATAATCTTTTTGTTACGTAACCTTCTTTTTATTATGTGAACTCCATTATGAACATTGGGTACCTCCAAATTTCTATGATTCAAAAGTTCCCTCAAAAGTATTTGTTGTATCTTATGTAAACCACATTTTTTAGATTCTTCCCTAATATTAGCAATAAAACTACAAGCTTCAAATTTATTGGAAATCATATCATAAACAACTCTAGCAAGAGTTGTCTTGCCCATTCCTCCTGTCCCCCAAATTCCTATAATGCGAACATCATTTGACTCTATAGCTAAGTGTGACTTCAATTTCTCAACTCGGGATTCCATTCCTATTAGTTCCGTGGTATGTGCTGAGAAGGTATTACCCAATTTATTTAATATCACTTCCACAATGTCTTGGATACATTCTGCCTCAGACCTACAAAGAAGAGAGAACAATAACTGTGAATCTGAATCTATGGCATTAAGTTTAGTAGGTTAAAACTGAAATTGAAACAAATAAATGTAATTGAATGCCTCTTTTTTATTTTTATATATATTTTTATAATAATGTAATTGAATGCTTCAGGCCAAATCCAAAGAACTTTTTTTTTTTTTTTGAGAAACAAAATCCAAAGAACTACCCATATAAATATCAGGAAACTATCGTTCATTTTTAATAATACACTTATGGACCGTTCCTTGATTCCTTTCTTAATTTTCTTATATTATTGTGGTTGAAGGTTCCTAGATTTTACATCCTCAATCTTTAACATGTTTTACCTCTTTATGTGTAATTTCATCTGAAACGTTTCCCTAATTCCCAAGATCTTGGCTTAATTCCCAAGATCTTGGCTTTTCAAACTAGAGTTTTAATTTACAGGGAGTAAGGAAGAAGAAGAAAATCTATGAAAGAGAGGGAAAATGAGCAGCTACAAAATCAATATCAATCAATCTATCTATCTATCTATAATATATCATAAAAGTCTGCTTCTTAAAAAAAAAAAATTATAAAAATTGGATCCTACAACACATGGATGCACACAATGATGACAAGTTGCACAACTTTTTATATATTTAGAATGACATGGACATATAGTGCCACGTGGCAAGTAGCAATTTGTTCATAACAGACCACATCTGACATGTACATTTAATCTTAAATTAATGGTATATTATAAATATTTTGCATTTAATACTCTTAAAAGTTGATGGTGCATGTGTGTGTATACATGCATATATATTATATAATATATTATAGATTACAATTTACTATTCATAATGTAATTATAAAATAGAATAATAATATTTTTTAAAGAACTACAATTTAATGGGTTTTATTTTCTATAATAAAAAAAAAAAAAGGTAAATTACATAATTGGTTCCTATCCTTTACATCACTTTTAATTTGGTCCATAAGCTATCAATTGTGTCAATTTGGTCACTAACCTTTCAGTACCGTGTCAATTTCGTCCTTGCCGTTATCCCTTAGATGGAAAAATCTTGTATTATTTGATATTTAGTTATTGTCTTGTTAATCTTTTTATTGTGTGATGTTAAATTGATGTTATATTGATGTTTAAAACTTAAGAGTTAACACTAAATGATTTGTATTATTTGATATTTGGTTATTTATTTATTAGAATTGACAATTTTATGTTCTACAAGAATATATATAAATTATTTTTTAGGAACTCCGAAACACCCTGAAACGGTATGCCGAAATCAGCCGGTACCAAAATATTCCATTCCATTGGACAAACCGAAACGGGCTCCGAAACGGTATTAATAACAATGCTTAAAACTCAATTTGTGAAGGAAACTGAAAACATGCAAAATGTTGTTTTTAGTTTTTAGTTTTCAAAATTCAATAAAAACACACATTTGATTTAATAAATCTGTTTCATTTAATGAGTTAAGATTAGAGTTCAAGTCCTAGTAATAACATATTTTAGTATTTTCTATTTTTCTTCAAAAAACTATTTTTTAAATTTCAACTAACAAAACATGTTTTTGATTTCAAAAATACAAAAAAATTGTTTTTCTTTTATATTCCCAATTTTTTTTTTTTTTAAATAGAAAACAAAAACTGCTACCAAACATAATCTTAGTCTCTAAATTGGTAAATCCAACTTGGACCCTAATCTGTTACTCATTTTCTCATTTCTCACAATAATTAAGGACCAAGTTGGTAAGTTTTGTAAAATCATGGACCTGACTGGCATTAACTAAAACCATTCAAAGCAGCTAAATGTTATTTAAACATAACTATTTTGAATTAAATTACCTCTTTGGTAAATGCCATCCTGAGGTATTGGCCACTTCTTTCAAAACAGCTTTCCATTTCTGCACCTTCATTGTGTTCTCCTTGAAACGTTGTTCGTGTTCATCAAAAGCTTGTTTTAAAGTTCCTGTTTGCTTCCGTACATCAGATGGATCCACATTACAAAAAATAGGTAAAACTATCATTCCTGTCTTGGTTATGCATCCAATGATTTCTTCAAGTTCCTCTAGACACCATGTTGAAGATGCATAATTTTTTGAGAGAATGACAACAGCAAACCTCGATTCTTTTATTGCTTTCATGAGTGTAGGTGAAATTGACTTTCCCCTCTCAAGTTTTTCGTCATCTATAAAGGTGCAAATGCCCTTTTGATCCAAAGCAGTATATAAATGGCTCGTAAAACCATTGCGGGTGTCCTCACCTCTAAAACTGAGGAATACTTCGTATGTGAATCGATGGGTGGAAGAGGAAGATGATGAGGCTCTTTTGGTGTTCATGGAAGCTATTGAAAATATCCTGATAAAGTTTCAATCACAATTAGATAAAATGTACACTCAATTAAAACTGAAGATCAAATAACAAGGAAAATAAATTAGGAAATAGGAAAGAAAGAAACAAAAGATATGGATGCAGGAAAGAAAAGTGAGAACTTGCAAATTTGGTGAATTGCAGTGAGTATTATAAAGCTCTAAAAATCTCTTGAAACAACGCGAGCGGATATCTGATACTAGAAAAAGTTTATACTAGAAGAAATTGGAGAAAGAGAAACTTCCTGGTTCTAGTAGTATTTTCCTATCTTCTATTCTTTTTGACCAACTTAAGTTCTTTTCATATTGCTTTCGTTCTATCTGTTCAGAATTCAGATGCCATTATAATGTGATATGCATAAATGCTGAAGAAGGGGTACACGCAGTGCATGATTTCTTTCTTTTTCTGATATGCCATTATGATGTGATTAGCTTAGGTTATACGCACTGTGCCATGGTTCTTGGTAAAACCAATGCTCGTAAAACCATTGCAGGTGTCATCTATAAAGGTGCAAATGCCCTTTCTTTAGGCGTGGTGCGTGGGATGCAAGTAATGTACTCCTCCACTAAGAAAAGAAAAGAGAAGAAAGAGTAAGTTCTTGGTAACTAATCTAAAGTTTCGTTTACACTTCGTTTTTCTTTTTTATCCACTTTTTTACTTGCTTTAGTTTAGAAGAAACTTCTTTCTTTTTATTTTTTTATTTTTTATTTTGGATAAGTACTTTGAGAAGTGCTACGTCCACATGCAACTTTTTCACAATAAATTCCAGGTGGTAGGTTGTTACGAGTTTTTAATATGAATCCATAACTGAAATTATTTTTTGCCAACTAGTAACGGCAAGCAACAACCTGCCATCTAAAACCTGTTACAAAGTATTCCTTTAAATACTTTGGTGGAAATTTGATGACAATACTCCTACACATTCTGCATGGTGGAAAAGAAGAGAAAGAGTAACTTCAAGGTGGCCAGCTATAAAGTCCTATTTATTTATATTAATTTTGACAAACTACAAAGCTCTATTCATATTGCTTTCTTTCCATCTATTCAGAATCCAAATGCCATCAAATGTGACATACATAAACGCTTTAGGGGACGTTTGGTTTGCTGTGATGTGCTCTTAATGTAATACACATTACGATGATGTGACATTAAAATTTTTTTATTTTTTTTATTATTTTTTTTAACATTACATAATATTAAATTACAAAATATATCATATCACCTTAATCTCATTACCTTCTTAAACAATGTAATGTTGTATTCTTATATTGAGATTACATTAATGTAATATTACAATAACATAATATTACAATAACGTAATATTACGGTATAATGTAAAATCATGGCGAACCAAAGGCCCCCTTAGTGGAATCTAGAAACTTTACGACTAATAATACATCCACTAATTACTTTAGCATATGCAGTGTGTGAAGTGATTCTAAAAAAAAATATATAAAATAAATAAATAAATAAATAAACCAGTGTGTGAAGTAACTAAAGAAAGGAGACAAGCAGTGCATAATTATTTTAATTGTCTTTTATCCGCCAAATGATGCACTTTAGATCATTTAAGAAAACAATCTTTACATAATCATTTAGAACCCCTTTCCCTCTCCCTTGTGTGTGTGTGTTTGTTTCTCAAAATATATATATATATATATATATATATATATATATATATATATATTCAGGCCAAATTGAAAAATAAGGGACTATTTCTTTAAGCCAATTTCTCTTTTATTTCTATTTAAAATTAATTTCTTGCCTTATATGTGTTTGCGCATGCATGTTCTTGTAGCACACATATGTGTTCTTCATTGTTCATATTTCTTTCTAAATTGTGTGAAGTGGTTAGCAAAGTTAAAAAAAATATCAACAACCTACCAACTTGTTTATAAAGTGATTGTATCTTATATTTACTCTTCTTGCTCTTGTTTCTACTACATCCATAACATGAACATTATCAATAATAAATTTTGTTAGAAGTATATGGTTAAAGTTAAATTATTAAATATTACATCATTTTTTTATAGTTTAAACTTTTCATTTCTTTGAGTGGAAGTACTAAATAAAAGAGATGGACATGTATGAAAAGTGAAAACTTACAAATATGAGAAATGAATTTGCAGCAGTGATTGTAAAGCTCACTATTCTAAGAGATAACGGGCCTATCACTATCTCTTAGAAAGTAGAAACAACACATAATTCAATTCCTATTATATAATTTATTGTTTAATAAATGAATGATCATCATTCTTTCTTTTGTTTGCGAGTTTGTGAGAGAGAGAGAGAGAGGAGGGAGGCATTACTAAAACTAATGTCACCACAAAATTCACAACAATCTTACAACTACACTCTATTTGCCAACTACCTTGCACATGGGCCATTAAAAAAAAATTTAATTAATTAATAGTAATAGGCCCAAGTGAAGGGTAGTAGTGAAATTGGGTATTGTAAATTCTTGTGAATTTTGTGGTGATCCTAGCGTTGCTAGGCCATTCACATCCTCTGTTTTCAGTGAAGTCTACATTTTTTTGTTTGTTTGTTTATTTTTTTAAACAAAGTGGATGTGCAAGTCTCCCTCTCCTTCTAGGAATCTCATATTGAAAATTACTTAACTCACGTTATTATGATTATACTTTTGCAGAAATTTAATTAACTAACGTTAAATCAACACAAAAGCATCCTCTGTGTTTTTAGTGATTTCTTTAAGCAACAACCCTCTTGGATCCTATATACTGTTAGCTTTTCATATGATAATAGTGTGAGAGATATTAAGAGAAAAACGTTTGTAATTTAACAATCACAGCTGGTATAAGAGGAGAACTTCAGATTCTAATACTATAAAAACAAAAGTGAAACACAAAACCCAGGATAAAAATCTTTGTCATCATCCAAATATAAATTGAATCGCAAACTAAATATAAAAAATCAAAGAATTCACACAACGCATTGAATAAGAGAAAAGAGAGGACCTTGAGGATGCGGATCACGTTGTCAAGATCGAGGAGACGAATAAGATTGAACAATTGGTGGTAAAAAAAACTTTCCGTGAGCTCAGTTTGAGAAGAGAAAAAACAGAGAGACAATAATTGAAGAGGAAAACTATGACAGAAAGAAAGATATGGGGAGGAAGAGAATGACTGGACTGGAGTGGGAAAGGGGATATAAATGCAGAAAAATAGGGTTAGAAGGGTTATAAAGCAAACCCAAAACGACGTAGTTTTGGTAATAAGGAGAGAAAAAAAATTAAAAAGCTATTACTATGGGTCGAACCTGTGCTGACTTGTGAAATTGAGCGTGTCCTTGCCGCTAGGATGCCAAGAACTTTCTTAGTACAATTTGTACAAATCAATATTTAATATATTTCGGTATGGTTTCAGACGGATCAATGTATTTATGTGGGACACCGGAACCAAACCACACTGAAACTGAATCGAAATTTTGGCAACAGTTCAGTTGGTTTCAGCTGATTTTTTCAATTTTTTGCACACCCCTGTACCAAACACAATTTCACTATTTCAAAATTAGAACTGAAATTTTGCCTCATGTACTGTGTACAGTTGTGTGCATATTCATATGCACAACAACAATTTTCTTTAAAAAATATTGAACATGTGGCAAACCAACTTCTTCCTTATTTAATTGCTAGTAATAAATTTATTTAGAGATCTTTTTTGAAATTCAATTAATTATTTTTTAATTATGTTGTGCCTAAAAAATTTTAGGATGGTCACAAATATTTTTTAAGGATAAAAAATCATAATATTTTTTTAAATTTATATATAATAATTACTTTTTTCCAAGTTAAACAGCGGTACCAAAAAGAAGGAAAACAAGTATTATTTAGAGAAGCTGAAAAAGTAAAAAATTATTTAATTTTTTTAAATGACATAATATGATTTTAATATATTTTTTAATTACATATATATATATATATATATAGCTCTTCTTTAATGGCAAAACGATGTCGACTCTGTCGTGCCATTAAATTATAAAACGGTGTTTTTCTCAACAAAAATAAAATAAAATGATAAAACAGTGTTGTTTAACGTAAAGTGGGCTTTCCATGTTTTAAAGAAAGCAAAATCATAAACAACAACTAGAACTATTCTACTAATAAATTTAAGAATGGGCATTGGATATTGCTGTATTGAAATCAAAGAGAGAGTCAACAAATCAATTGTTAAACACAAAGTAAGTAGGTTTGAAAGTAAGAAAATTATTCAACTATGTTAAACGAATTGGAAGATAATTATGAGACACTAAAATGACAGCCTTACCGTTTGTAGTCATCAACATATATAATAAGGAATTTCTCTCTATACAGCAAAATGTAATCTTAAAATTCTATGAATTTCTATTTCTTTCTAAATTCTTTTTAATGTATGTTTTGTACGTATATATGAAAGTTACTATTATATTTTGAAACATATTCTAAAGTTATGTTAAATTTCCTATAAAAACTTTTTTTGTAGCATAAAATTTTCTATAATAACTTAAGTTTTCTAATGGCAAGTTTTTAGGGGCAATAGGCTTAAAAAAAAAAAATCGTGGGACAATAAATTTAGTTTCATGGTTATCCTCTGTAAAGTTTGTTAATATTGCTTTCTTCAATTTAGACGACGATGTCGTATCGTGGATGGCATAGATACTCTAGTGGAAAACTTTTTATTTATTTATTTTTAAATACTAGGCTAAGTGGAATTTTTTTTTTTTTTTTTTTTTTGAAAGCAGGTTAAGTGGAAAGTTGAAAAGCTTAGTGGAAATTGTCTCATGGAGCGAGGTAAGTTGTTTGGGCTTTCGGTGCTCTTTTTGATTATTGTGTTGACCTTGCATTGACCCATTTTTCAGTAAGATTATCTAATGGGACAAAACTATTTTCAAACATGTGAGAGAGTGAGACACAAGATTAAGTAAGGGAAATAAACACAAGATTTTGATTCCTAACACATGCCAATCCTCAAACCCCCCATCAAGTCCAAATCACAAAATCTACTGGCCCACTAGACCCAACCCACAGTTTCAAAGGAATAAATATAATATATCCTAATAATTCTTAGAACCATTATTTATGCAATAAGTACATTCAAATAAAATTTAAAATTGAAGTAAGAAAAAAAAAAGTTGAAGGAAGATAAAGTAGAGAAGTGGACTTTATTAGAGATATATATACATAATTTACTCGCCCAATAAGAAAAAGAGAAGAAAGATTAAGTTTCAGATAACCAGTAAAGTATTGTTTATGCTTTATCATGCTTTTATGATATTTTTATTATTTATGGATTAGCATTGTAGTGGAAATTTGATAACAATTACTCCTACACATTCTGCATAATTTCCTGGAAGTCCTGCTCTAATTGTTTTTTGAAAAACTATAAAGTTATTTGTATTTAAATGCTTAGTGGAATTTGGAAATTTTATGACTAATACATTCACTAGTTAATTTAATATAAGCAAAGTGCAAAAAAATTATGCACTTCAGGTCATTGATAACAATTATAAGGATGTGTAACTGTGTTTGCACTCGGTTTTTGTTTTACTCTTTTTTTCTTTCTTATTTAGAGTAATTTCATTTGGGGCTTTTTATTAAGGCTGATTTTTATTTTTTGGTCTCTCTATGATAAGTAGGAATAATTTTATGACAAAAGGCAGAGGGTGCAACCAAAATATAGAAGTACACGGATAAGGTGACGTAGACATTTAGAAACCGAAAATGAAGAGGGTAAAAAATAATGTGGGAAAAAAAAGTGAAGGCTAAGAGCAAGCAAAGTACGTGATTGACATCAAGATTATTTATATTAGAGCTACTTTGACATCAACTGAAGAATCTTAACCCTTTCAAATTAATGACTATGCTTCTTTAAAATGAATAATGTGATCACTCTGCAAATAATGTAATTGTTCTTTAAAAAATTGAACATGCCAATTAATGAAGGGGTGTCCAAAAAATTGAGGATGGTAATAACTGTTAGGTTTTTAGACCCCTAAAACTACAATTGGATTAACCTAGTAAATTAGCCAAGTGATTAACTTAGTCAAATTATGCAAATCTAGGTTAACACAAGCATATAATCATATCAAATATAAAGCAACAGAAATATAAAGAATGCAAAGATATGATCACCTAGGAAAATCAAACCAGTAAAAAACTTATGGAGAATTTAACCTAGCTATCCTCAAGGTAAACTTGAATCCACTATATGAAAGAATCGAAGTTCATACAATAAGACTTACAAGCCCCCACGCTCGACTTCTTATTGCTACCCACCAGTAGAACTTACTGACACGACCACGTGCAAGCTCCGAATCCACAGACTCTTTCTTTCTTGAATTCACCACCAAATACAAGCACCCACGCTTGTTTTTCTTTAGGCTTTAATGGCAGCAACTGAGTTGATCATCAAGGTGTAGATAACATCTTCTCTTTGAAAACCCTAAACTTTGTGTAAAAGAAAACTCCTCAAGGATCTCACAAGAGACTCACATAAAATCGCAAATATGACACATAAAATCGCAAATATGAGCAACAAGAGCAACCTCAAAAATGTGGCTAGGGTTTGCCTTATATACCTAGGGCAAAAACATAAAACCCTAAATGTTTTAGGAGTTAGGGCTGAGTTGAAAATTCTGCAGAAAAATACAATCTGGCCGACTTTCGATCGATCGAGTCTAAGCTTCGATCAATCAAGTCAGGCCGAAAGTAACAAGTACTTCTGCAGCCTCTCGATTCCAACTTTACATAAAAGACACAACTTTGAGCAAACTTAAACAAGACTAAACAACCTGTTTTAATCATGGTTTGCCAACATTACACATTAAAGTTCTAAATATATAAAATCCTAAGTCTTTAGAATCTAACAATAACAACTTAATTTGCTCCATGCCTTTTCATGAAATGACTTCATTGGTTCCATTTCTTTTCATTGAATTGTTTGTTGATTTTTCAAATTTTAGAGGAAAACTTTTACATTTATATGTGGTAAAAAGTAAAAATGTCACCAGATAGGATTATATTGGGCTTAATTCTTTGCAGATTGTAGAGTATGTATATAACTGCATTGTTTGTCAATTTTTGATCTTTGTGAGTGATGTTGCCATTAATCTTTCCCCTTTTGTACAAAGGTCAAACCTTTCACTATGAGAATGCATGATGAAGATACTGCAAGGCAATGCTACTACCTCGGCTATAGATCTGTTTATAAAACTGTTTTATAAGACCTTTGTCACTTTATTTTATAAGACTCAGTTTTTAATTTTTAATTGTTATTTTTTGATTGACTGAGTAGCTTCTAGAGAGAGATAATTATCAACCAATTTTAAAAATATGATAAATGATTAGATTTAGACCCCAATGTGATTATGAACAAAGAGATTGACACGGTGATTTGGTTATAAAGTAGAAAACCATAGGAGAACTTCTCAAATGGAAAAAAACCACTAAGGGGACACCTATGAGGTACAAACTCTATATAACCTCTACAAGCGTGCTGCTTGCCTTCCTACCATAATTGTCCTAGAATCTTTGGAATCCTTCAATAGTGATTTCCTCCAATACTTCTTGCTTAACTATTAATATTACAGATCAATGAGGTGATGCATGTGATAGGCTGATAGCACTGTCTCCATTCAAACTTGACATTATATTTTTATAATCTATTAAGGTACTAAATGTTTGAAAATAAGAAGAACAAGGGGAAAAAAAAAGAATATATTAATAGTATTTGATGATTTCCATAAGTAACATTATTAACCTTTTGAACTTTTTCTTCAATGCTAGGAGTGCCATTGAGACACCTCTAATCAAATATATGGTAGGCAATCTGTTAACAAATGTACAAAAAGAAATTGCAACAACCAACAGAGCTTGAATTGAGAAGAAAGACAGTGACTTATAGGTAATCAAGAGAAAAAAAAAGTTTATCAACTTGCGAGGTCACTTGCACTAGATTCTTGACCACATTCCTCATACTCACTTGACTCTTCAGAATTAGAATTACCATGGCTTCACATGGCTTTGTAACCTTCCACTATCACTATCGAAGTGTCAAAATTATTTTGGAGAACATCGAAGCCCTCATGAGGAGTGAAGCCATTGTTGCCTCTCTTAGCAATAAATGGGTTGAAATCTTCTGCATCTTTCTTGTATACAATACGCAACTTGCATTTCTTCACCTTATTTGATAGTCCACGTCCACTGTCTTACTTGAAAGTACTTTTTTTACAAACATGAGTATTTAGATTTCTTTTAATAAATCTGGGGTTTAATCTCCGCCTATACTAAAAATTGATTGATGTCTTGGTTTGATGATAAAGAACTATCATCAGGAGTGAATCCCATAAGTTGAAACCCTCTCTCAAAAAAAAAAAAAAAAAAAGATTTCTTTTAATATTTCACTATTCACTTAGGCATGTACAATCTCCTTTCCCATAAACTCCCATACACACTAGGTTATTACAATGTAGGTTATTTGAAAGTACTAACTAGTTGGTTTGTGGCTTTTACATAGCCACTTGACCATGTCCACTGTTTTTTTTTAAATAAAATGTTATCTACAAAATTTCTTTTAATATATATACACACAAGTTGATAACAAAAATAATAATTTAAAGATACCAAAAATATTATTTGATTAAATTTTTAAGTATTTAATTGTTAACCTAATAAATAATATTTTTAGTTGTATTGTGTTGATTTATCCCATCCATTGAATAAAATAGTGAATACATTTTCCAGGTTTAGACTAAAATACTTTCATAATTTTTCTTTTTTTGAGAAATGAATACTTTCATAATTAAGTGAAGGTGCAATAATACATGTTATAATGCATGGAATAGTGAATTTATAGGTAAGATTGAAAATTGAAAATTTACTTCTAATTTCTACATTTAGATCATAATTTTTTTAAAACTATTCAATGTTTTACTCACTCTCTTAAAAGTTACCATGATTTTTTAGTGTAGTTTGAAGTGTGTTTTTGTGCTATAACATTTTTTTCTCTTCCTTGTATATGTTTGTTTCTAAAAACAAATATTCAACGTTTAGTCTTGCAACTTGCAAGAGTTTTTAATTTTTACATCACGATAATTGCAACTTGCAATGCAATTATTTCACAGAATCCAATCCCATCTTTTTCATATGATAATGGTTGCATGTCCAATCAAGACACGACCATATGTTAATATATATGATTTTAATAATCCAGGAAATGAATGGCACAATAAATATTAAATAGTTATTGAAATTGACAAGCAATGAGTTGAAGAATTTTTCTTCAAATTAATTCGATAAAAAATTACCTTAACTATAACAATGATTTATTTTTGCTCCTCAGCACCTTTAACAATGAGTCCAAAAAATCTAGTAGTATAAAAAGATGTACAATTTTTGCCATAATTATTAACGTGGCAAGTTATAAGTGGTGGGTAAAAAATATTAAAACCATATAAAAGTGACATATAACTAATCACGATCTACCACATTAATTTATTGGAATAAAAATTATAACTTTTTAGGTAGTGCTAAAATTACTTGATCGAATTTTCAAGCTTAGCTTACTTTCCACGTTTTTGAAAAGATCATTATGGTGTGGACAACATGCATCATTACAGTAAAATCTGAGGTACTGATCAAGTAACCTTCTTTCTTTTCTTTTTTTTTTGTCAAACTTAACTAGGTTGGCAAGGAAGGCTTATGAGCAGCGTGACCCACACTCTACGTTCCTGAAAAGAAGACAATAGAACGTTGAGTAATTCCTAATGATTAGAGCACTGGCATGCGGGTGTAAAAAAAGGTAGAATTGCAAAAATTTAAGTATAATTCTAAACTTAAATAATAATATTTAATTTTTTTTCTCCTATTTTTTATTAAACAAGTCAGAATTGGTTCTCTCTCCTCTCTCTCTCTCTCTCTCTTGTTATTTCTCTACTCTGTTCCCTCTCTCTTCAAACCCAAAACCTATAGCCACCACTCCCGTTGCAGATCAGCCTAGTTGACGGCAACGACATGGCTTGCGTTCTCTCTCTGGTTTGCTCCGATGGCTCTGATGAATGGGTTTGCTAGGTTTTGAATGGGTTTTGCTGGGTTCAAACATATTTTTTTAATGGGTTTTGCTGGGTTCAAACATATTTTTTGAATGGGTTTACTAGTGATGGCTCCGATCGGTTTGAATGGGTTTGACAAAGGTTTGAATTGGAGCTCCGATGGCTCTGATAGTGATTTTTTTTTAATGGGATTGCCGTGGGTTACTGTGTTTTTTTTTTTTTTTTTTGGCGTTGACGATAGATTATGGGTTGCTGGTGGTGGTGGTGGTGTCAGGTGTGTGAAGTGCAGTGGTGGGCTTATGGTGATGGTGGTTTTGTATTGTAAATGATGGTGATGGTGGGATATATTATTTTATTGTGTAGAAATATTATTTTAATGAGTAGAATAGGAAAATAAAAGTTTGAATGTTTGGTGTATTGAAAAATGGTATGTTATAATTGATAAAGTAGCATTTTGAAATAGTAAAATAGGATGGGATGAGGTTTCCGGTTATGGATGCTCTAAACACCCCCTAGTTGCTATTTTGCATCCAAAACCTCAAAAATTACCCAACATCCGAGTATGGATTCTTAAAATTTTTTGCAACTTGTGAATAGTGGGTTCCCATATATAGAACCTACCATTCATTTGGTTGTAAAAATAATATTATTATTTTAATGGAAAAAGAATAAAGAATGAATAAAATTGAGATGGTATAAATAAAGAAAGAATAAAGAAAGAATAAAATTGAATATTTAAATGAGATGGTATAAATATAAAAACTAGAATGCTGGATGTATTGTAAAGTGAGTTGTTATAATAGATAAAGTAACTTTTGAGATTGTAAAATAGAACTTTTTTGCAAGGGAGTCAATACTGTACCGGAGGCTGTATCGGTTTGGCCAGCGGTACGATATATTTCGGATACCGGTCAATACCGGTGTACCGTTTCGGATTTACCGCTATTTTTTATATTTTTATATATATATGTATGTATGTATGTGTGTGTGTATTATAATAAATATAAAATTTTACCATAAAACATTTCCTCAATTCAGAACTAATTATTCATGGTTTTAGACTTTAGTATCAATTAAAAGAAGAAAAAAAAAAACACAATATAAAATATAGAAAGCTTAAAAGTTATCATTGCATACTAAGAAAACAAATAATACTAATAAGTTAATGTAAATAAGTTACCATTCTGCCCTAACAAAAATTCAAAAATTACAAAATTTATAAAAAAATTAAAATTAAAATTAAAAAAAAAAAAAAAAAAAAAAACTTTTTTCCGGTATGGGCCGGTACACCCGGTACTGGCCGGTATTGCCCGAAATTGGCCGGTACGCCCGGTATTTTTTTCAGTACGAAACAGGGGGGTTTATGTACCGGTATGCTTGCCGGTACGAAATATTCCGGCCGGTACGGCCGTTACGGAACGGAATTGACTTCCTTGCTTTTTTGGCCATCCGGATGCTAGTGCTCTTAGCTCTTGGGTGTAAGATTCAGCTTAATTGCAAGATATCCAAATTTTCTTAATACTTTTTACAACTCTTGAGATAGTATGTTTTGCTTATTGATGTTAATAAAAGTGATGTTGGTAGTCCGAACATGTGATAATGATGTTGATGTCATCCCCCCAATTCTTTCACAACTTGAGGTCTCAGTCTCAACTCTCAACTCGATCTCCAGCAACTCTAGTGCGAAAGGGAGCAACTATGCATTTGATGCAACATGCTATATACACTTGGAACCAGAAATAGAAATTAAACAGCAGTTTTAGCCGGACATAATAAAATATAGAAGCATTTGAGGTCACTAACATTCATGAACTTGTTAGACAACATTCTTTAGAACATGACTATGAGCTGGTAATAAGAATAATTGTCTCACAGCGTAATTTCTTAAGAGTTGAATTGTACATATATGGTGGGGGCTCAAACTGAAGGCCGACTTATTTTTTTATTTATTTTTTTTATTTTTATGATGAAATGGTCACGTGCACCACACGTGATCCCTGAAACAAGAATTTTGTCATTACTGAAAGCTTAGGGGTGAATAACACAAAATTAGAAGTGCAGGGAATGTGTTTGCTATTGATCCAAACCTGATTTGGTCTTTTTGAAATTCACCCTTAACTTTTGTTTATATACTTTATATTACTTTCTTTAGTTTTTTTTTGCTTGCTTTAGTGAAGACTTTATTTTTTTATTTATTTTTGGGATAAGTGTAGTTAAGTGGAAATTTGATGAAACATACTGAGTAAGTTCTCGAAAAGAGGAGAAATAGTAATTTCCTGGTGACCAGCTATAAAGTTGTATTTATATTGATTTTTGACCAAGTATCTTTTGTTCTATTCACTTTTTTTTGAAAAAAAAAAAAAAAAAAAAAAAAAACCACTATAACCACCACCTTTGTTGAGCTTTAATGCAATTTGGTCTTGAACCCTTTTTTTTTATTTCCCCCTATTTGGCTTCTTTAACCGTAGCACATGAGATGAACTTTTTTTTTTTTGAGAAGAACATGGGATGAACTTAATTAGTAATATGTAACGATGTTATCTATAGCCACCACTGTCAGTGTAGGCGTGCACGTTGCTTGCTGGCTTCTTTTTATCTTCAAAGGAAAACGAATTAACAACAACAAAACTTAAAATAGTCCAAAATTGTTGGAGGCGGCTATGGATCATCGATAATGGATTTAGTTCATTTTGACCATTTTGATTTTTTTTTTTTTAAACAAAGACAAAGCAAAAAAACAAAACAAACCACACCTAAGTTTTGGCCATTTTTGCTAAAACCAACTTCTGATTCCAATTTGTTAATTCATTTGAAAGCCAAATTCAGTGCATAACTGCGTATTACATAAATGCTTGTTAAAATTAGGATAAATTGCAAAGTACCCTCCTAAAATTTAGGATTGTTTGAATTTTATACTTTAAAATTTGAAAAATTGAATTTTACACCCTAAAGTAGTTTAGTTTTGCTAGTAGAACCCCACCCTCTATAAGTTTTGGTTGTTAACACGTTGGCATATTGATGTGTATTTTTTTTCCTAAATCAGCCTCCTAAAATAACGTTGTTTCAGAAGCACCAGCAGTGCTCTTTGTTTTAAGTGAAACAACGCCATTTTCGGAAGCTAATTTGGCACAAAAAAAAAAAAACACACACACACACACATTAACATGCCAACGTATCACTTAATAGCCCAAAACTAACGGAGTGTGGAGTTTTGCCAACAAAACTAAACTTAAGAGTGTAAAATCTAAGCAATTTTCATGGTGTAAAATCTAAGTAATCCCAAACATTAAGAGTGTACTTTGTAATTTACCCTAAAATAGAAAATGAGCATGAGAATCAAAGAGATAAACTGATAGAGCTGTAAACGAGGACACAATTCAACGATATAAAATAAAAAAGGAATCCTCTAGAGTGAGCTTGCTTTGTACTTGCTCCTGGGTGAATTCTCTACCACTGGTTACGCTGTTCAGAACCTTGAATTGAAACTCACCGTGCAATTTTCTTCTTTTTTTCCTTCTTGCTTATTGAATTTCACAGAAAACATAATATATAAAACGAAAAAGGGAAAAATCAGAAAGAGAGATAGGAACAGAAAATTGCTTGATGCTGGTGTTGGTGTTGGTGGGCTTTCCATGTTTTAAAGAAAGCAGAATCATAAACAACTATTGTACTAATTCTACTAATTGCTTGTTACGTTTAATGTAAGGGAGACTACACGGACGGTTGGGAGCAAAGTCCTTCTGTCATCAACTGATCGGCATATATAATAACGAATTTCTCTGTAAACAGGAAATTAATTTAATCTTATAATTCAGTGGATTTCTATTTTGTTCTAAAGAAGTTTATGAATTTCTGTAATAGATTTGTGCTATGATACATTGATACAAAGGAACAAAAACAGCACTAGAATAAAAATATACAAGATTAAGAGAGTCCTCTGTGTGCTATCGAAGCCAATGTTTATAAAGAAGTTAGGAGCAATGATTGCAAGAGATTGAGGCTCTGCCAGAAGATGACTGCCCACCTTTCCAAACCCAAACATCTGTCAACTGGTTCCTAAACATCTGAAAGTCCTTCATCACCTCTTTGTTACTTCTATAACCAGCCTCTCTAGTCCAGCTCAAACAACTAGCCAAGGACCCATCTCTATTTTTAAATTCAAAACTGAATGAATCCCTCCCATTTTCTTCTACCCTCGCAGCTCGCCTCCACCAGGATTGGTTGCCAGTTGGAAGACTCAATAAAGTGATAATTGTCTAGACCAGGCCCCAGTTTCCACGCTTTTGAAAAGAGGAAAATAGGACACACTGACACAGATTATAGTATAAAGTTCATTTTTTTTTTTTTTTAATGGAAAGGGAATGGGCTGCATAAGCAAGAAGACAATAGGACACAGTAATTTCTGATGACCAGCTATAAGATTCGGTTTACACAAGATATCAAACTTTTCACAACTTTTCAAATGGCATGTTGTTATTAAGAGTAAGTCTAGCACCACACCAATTTTCACAACTTTGCCATAACTTTGCTACTTGGCAACTCATGAGTGGTGGAATAAAGTGAAAATTAGACCTACCATTTTATTTCCACCGCTAACAACTTGTCACGTGGTAAAGTTGTGAAAATTGGTGTGGTGCTAAACTTCCCGTTTTATTAATACTAACAAAAGTAACGTTGGTAGTAGGAAAATGTGATTGTGATGTTGATGTGGTCCCTCCAATTCATTCACAACTTGAGGTCTCAACTCTAGTGTGAAAGGGAGCAACTATGCATTTGATGCAACATGTATACTACTTGGAACAAAAAATAGAAGCTATTACATGACTATGGGCTTTAGCCAGATAATAAAATATACAAGCATTTTATTGGGTCACTAATATAAATATTCATCAACTTGTTAAACAGCATTACTTCGGACATGACTATGAGCTGGTACGGAATATTGTCTATGTTTTACATGGTGCGGACCTCAAACTAAAGACTGACTTAGAAGGCATCAGCCAAATATCAAACTTATCAATGGATATTCATTGCTGAACATCAATAGTTTTTATGATAAAATGATCACATGCACTACACGTGATCACTTGAAGTAAGAATTTTGTCATTACTGAAAGCTTTGGGGTGAATAACACAAAATTAAAAGTGCAGGGAATGTGTTTGCAATTGAACCAAACCTCATTGGGTCTTTTTGAAATTTGCTATCACGTTTTGTTTATGTATTTTATATTACTTTCTTTAGCTTTTTTTTCACTTTGCTTTTTAGTGAAAACTTTTTATTTTTTATTTTTCAGATAATTAGCTAAGTGGGAATTTGATGACACATTCTGAGTGCATTCTTGAAAACAGGAGAAAGAGTAATTCCCTGATGACCACCGGCCAGCTATAAATAATGAAAGTTTTATTTATATTGCTTTTTGACTAACATGAAAGTTCTATTCACTTTATTAGTAATATTGTAAAAAACAAATAAGTAGTATTTTTTATTAAAATTTTGTTAATATTGATTGGATATTAATTCTATTTTTTTAGTACATTTTTAGTCTTCAATTTTAGCATATTTTTCATTTTTTTTACTCTAATTATATTTGGCTTACACTTTTGCCCTCTAACTAAATTTCTAGTTTCGTCCCTAGTATTAATTATTAAATGAGTCTTTTTATATATTTTTTTATTTGACGATCACTACAACAGAAGAAATTCAGAAATAAAACAAGGATCCAGGGTTCCTCAAAATAAATAAATAAATAGATAAGGATCTTGTTAATAAATGCTCTTAGAGTATTTTAATACCAATTTTTATAGTAAATTAATTAATTTTTCTTTTCTCATAGAAAAATTTTAGAAATACTTTCTAAACCAATTCCATAATTAACTTTTCCCATAAAACAATAGGAAAACACAAAATCTCATTAAACAAATTTTCTATTCCTCCACTTTTCCCATGCTTTCTCATCATTCAAATTAAATTGAACACAAATTAAATATAAATTAATTTTTTTTTTTAAAAAAAGATAATTCTAAATTCACACAAACATTGCATAAGAGAAGAGAGAGGACCTTGTCCTTGAGGTTGCGGATCACGTTGTCAAGGTCAAGGAGATGAAGAGGCTCAAACGATTGGTCGCAGAAAAAAACTTTGTGTGTGAGCGCTTACTTTTCAGTTTGAGAAAAGAGAAAATATTAGAGAGAGTGTATGTTTATTTATTTACTTTTGCTGCTAAACTAGAGAGAGTGTATGTTTATGTTATAGAGAACTTGTCGACTGTAATGGTGACTATATTTAAATGAAGTGTCAACTTCTGTTCATGTTAGCGAGTGTGGGTGTAAAAGCCCAAAGCTACGTATTGGGCCTGGGGCCCAATTTGAGTATCACTATGTGTCCGAAGAGAGAAAAGGGATTAGAAATGAGTCCGTATGGGGGAAATGCACTTGGAAATGAATGAGAGGAGATGTCCGAAGACAATCCTATGGGTCCGAAGAGGTCCCTCTCATCGAATCACAAGGGAACTTGATCAAGCAAATATACCGAAAGCTTGAGCAACCTTCTCAACTAACTCCACGATAAGAGCAAGCTCTGGGCATGCCTAGAGATGATGGGAACAGAGAAATATCTAAAAGGAAAAGCAGCTACCACCGCATTTAATACACTGCAGCAACTTTCCTGACCGCATTTATGTAGAGAAGACCCCTGAACAGTGCAACCTCAGCTACTACCACTCACGGCAGACTAAAGCAGACGTCTGATGTGACATGTACTCAAGTGAATGTTTGGATGAAGAACAAGTGTACGGTGAAGATGAGGAAGAAGGAGGATATATAAATGGAACAGGCCTCTAGATAGATGAGGACGGAAAAACTGGGAGAAAAGAAAGAAGGAGAGAGAGAGAGAATTGTATTCACTTTTCCATGAATATTAAGCCTCTTCGGATTTAAGTATCATCCACTCTACAATTGTTTCTACTTCAATTTATTCTTATTGACATAAGTGAATCGTTGCTAAATCCAAAATCAGCCCTGCTTTTTCACCCACTCTCTACAAATTTATTGTTCTGGGTTCATTGGGCTCACAATTCGCAAAGTTTGGACCTGGCCTACCAAATTTGAACCCTACAATTGGCGCCGTTTGTGGGAATTAGCTTGAGCAAAGGTGGAAGCAACACCTCATAAATGGCTGAACCAAGGCAACAACCAACAGAGTCCAGGGCATCTCAGCATGCTGATCCTTTCCTTAATCTGGAACAGAGGCAGGATCGTGAAGGTAGTGTACACATCGCACATGATGATTGAAGCCAGTCGCATGGAGGAAGTCACATGTCCCATGCAAAGAAAAACCAAAACATGCAGTTAGAAATTGAAAGACTAAAGAGGGAGCTGCGCCATGCAAAGAGGAAACGCATTTCCTTGTATTCTGATGAAGATTCTGACGACGAACAGGACGTTGCTTACAAGCAGAAGTTTCGAACACCGGTCAGCGAGTCCTTTTCCTATAAGGAGATGCACCATCGTGAGAGGCAGCCTCGGAGCCCATTACATGAGGGTGTAGGGAACGATGCTATGAGTAAAGTTCTGGATCAGATCTCCAGGTCCCCTTTTACACGTAATATCGAGAATGCAAGACTCCCTCGACGTTTTCACCAGTCGACATTCACCATCTATAACGGTTGGACAGACCCTATGGAACATGTGAGTCATTTCAATCAGAGGATGGCCGTTCACTCCAGAGATGAGGCCCTAATGTGCAAAGTCTTCCTGTCCAATTTGGGATCGATCTCCATGAAATGGTTTGATAGTCTGAAAGCGAACTCTATAAGCTCTTTTCAAGAGCTAACTCAGGCATTTGGGTCGCGTTTTGTCACATGTCGCAGAGTTCCGCAGTCTATGGCTTCCCTACTGTCCGTCAGCATGAGAGAAGGTGAAACTTTGAAGTCGTATTCGGATAGATTCTGGGAAACGTATAATGAGATGGAGGAAGATTGCGACCTGGTGGCCATTAGCTCCTTTAAGCTCGGCCTTCCCACTGAACACGGCTTGAGGACGTCCCTAACGGGCAAGCCTGTTACCAGTGTACGTCAGTTGATGGATAGGATTGACAAGTATAAAAGAGTTGAGGAAGACCAGCAGTAGGGTAAAGGAAAGGATAAGGTTATCCCTCAGGAGAGGAGGGATTTCAGGTCGGACCGGCAAAACCACAATAGGTTGAGGAAAGATTGGGTCGGACAGGGTTCGGCGAACCTTCAAACGGTCAATGCTGTGTTTCATGAGCCAGTGCACCAAGTCCTAGAGAGGATCAAGAATGATCCTTTCTTCAAGAGGCCGAACAAGATGGTCGAAAACCCTAAAAGGCGCAACCACAATCTCTACTGCCAATATCATCTTGATCATAGACATACTATGGAGGATTGTAGGAGCCTGTGGGACCATTTGGATCAACTTGTCAGCGAGGGCAAGTTAAAACAACTTTTACACCACTCCTATGGTCAGGGAAACCAGGCAAATGCAGGGTCTCGGAGAGATGATTCTTCAAAACCCTCTTTGGGCACGATAAATGTTATCTTTGCCGCACCAGGGAGGGCAGGGTCTTGCCCATCCAGAATACTATCAATTGCTCGGCTGCCCTCGAAAAGTGTTGACAGAGAGCCGAAGAGGCCTAGGATGGAGGTTCAACCAGTTTTGGGCTTTTTGGACGAAGACAAAATCGGAACTATACAGCCACATGATGATGCTCTGGTGGTCACTCTCAGAATAGGTGGATATGATGTGAAGAGAGTGATGGTAGATCAGGGCAGCGCCGCAGAAATAATGTACCTAGATTTTTATAAAGGGTTGCACTTAACTCTTAAAGACTTAACGCCCTATAGTTCCCCCTTAGTGAGTTTTGATGGCAAAGTGGTCATCCCAAAAGGCCAGATCAGACTACCTGTGCAAACCGGCTCTGAAACAGATGAGGTAGATTTTATAGTGGTAGATGCCTACTCACCCTACACCGCGATTGTGGCTAGACCTTGGCTTCATACACTCAAGGTCGTTTCTTCCACTCTTCATCAGAAGGTCAAATATCCATCCGAAGGGCGAGTCGAGGAGATCCGAGGAGATCAATCTACTGCCAGGCAATGTCTAGTGGCAGCTATCCAGCACAAACCTCAGGTTGAATCCTCAGCCCATAACGAAAAGAGCTTATAGCAGTTAAAACCTTTGGTGCTGGACACCGAAGCCTCAGCCGAAGGGGCAGAGTGTGAAAGCTTGGTAAAGATAGTTATTGATGATGACCCAGAGAAGTTCTTTCAAATCGGATCCATGCTACCTCCTCAAGAGAAGGAAGAGCTGATAGAGTTTCTCAGAATCAACGTCGATGTATTCACATGGAACTCCGCAGAAGCCCCAAGAGTAAACCTAGAGTTCATTTGCCACCATCTAAACGTTAATCCCACCATCGTTCCTAAGAAACAACCACTCCGACGTCCATCAAGGGAACACGCAGATACGGTCAGGGAAGAAGTGATGACACTCAAGTGAGCAGGGGCAATTAAGGAAATTTTTTATCCTGAATGGCTGGCTAACACTGTGGTGGTAAAGAAGAAAAGCGAAAAATGGCGAGTATGCGTGGATTTCACTAACCTTAATAGAGCTTGTCCGAAGGATCCGTTTCCCATGCCGAAGATAGACCAACTAGTTGATGCTACCGTTGGACATCCTCAGATGAGTTTCTTAGACGCATTTCAAGGTTATCATCAAATACCACTGGCTTTCGATGATCAGGAGAAAACAGCTTTCGTAACCTCTACGGGGAATTACCACTACAAGGTAATGCCGTTCGGCCTGAAAAACGCAGGGGCTACCTATCAAAGGATGATGACCAGAATAGCCTCAGTTGGGTAAAAGTATGGAAGTTTATATTGATGACATGGTGATGAAGAGCAAGGTTATAGCCGGGCACATTGGGGATCTCAGGGATGTTTTTAAAATCCTAAGAGGACACAGATTGCGCTTAAACGCATCCAAGTGTTCATTTGGTGTGGGGTCAGGCAAGTTCTTAGGATACATGGTGACTCACAGGGGAATTGAAGTTAACCCCGATCAAATAAAGGCCATCAACAACTTATGAGCTCCTCAGAACCCCAAGGAGATTCAGAAGCTGACTGGGATGACTGTTGCCCTTAATAGGTTCATTTCCAGATCAGCAGATAGATGTAGACCTTTCTTCTCATTGATCAACAAATGGAATGGTTTCGAATGGATTGAGGAATGTGCTGTGGCTTTTCAGCAACTTAAGGACTACCTAGCTCGGCCTCAAATCATGTCTAGTCCTGAGCCAGATGAGGTCTTGTTTGCTTACATCGCTATAGCTCCTAATGCTGTAAGCTTGGTGTTGATACGAACAGACCGTGCAAAAACCAGTTTACTACGTAAGTAAGTCACTGCATGAAGCTGAAATTCGTTATTTGCCACTGGAGAAGGCTATCCTGGCTGTGGTGCTCGGTACGAGGAAGCTACCTCATTATTTCCAAGCCCACACAGTTATTGTTCTCACCCAGCTCCCACTCAAGGCCATACTCTGAAGCGCCGACTACACTGGAAGGATTGCCAAATGGGGCACGATCCTGGGGCTTTTGATATCAAATACATGCCTCGCACATCAGTGAAGGGCCAAATCCTTGCGGACTTGGTGGCCGAATTCACAGAGCCCCACTTATAAGAAGTAACACCAACACTGGACCTGGATGGAAAATCTGTTGGCGTGATTTCTCAACGAGGCCCCTTACCTTGGGAGCTGTACGTAGATGGCGCATCGAATCAGAGGGGTTCAGGAGTGGGACTAGTGCTGATATCCCCAGAGAGAATCATCATTGAAAAGGCGTTAAGGCTAGATTTCTCGGCAACGAATAATGAGGCAGAGTATGAGGCTCTATTGATGGGAATGACAATGGTACGAAGGATGGGAGGAAAGTCAGTTGAGGTGTTCTCGGACTCAAAATTAGTCGTTGGTCAAGTGCAAGGTGAGTTTGAGGTGAAAGACGAAAGAATGCAAGGATACTTGAGTCGAGCTAAAACCCTGCAGTCAGAGTTTGAGTCCTTTAACCTGCTGCACATCCCCAGAAGTGGTAATACGCATGTTGATTCTTTGGCCACACTCGCCACCTCCTCGGCGTTAGAATTACCAAGGGTTATCCTCATTGAGGACATGCATAGACCTACGGAGTTAAGAAAAGATGTGGTCCGAGTTCATCATATCAAGGCCAACCTCAACTGGATGGATCCTATAATTAAGTTCTTGAAATACGATGTCTTGCCCGAAGAAAAAGGGGAAGCTGACAAAGTTCGGAGGAAGGCTACTAGGTACTGGCTGTCCGAGGACCATAAGCTGTACAAGCGCTTCTATTCAGGTCCGTACTTATTATGCATGCGTCCTGAAGCAGCTGAGTCACTACTAAAAGAATTGCATGAAGGGATTTGTGGGAGCCATACTGGAGGTAGATCCTTAGTTCACCAAGCCATTACCCAAGGTTATTGGTGGCCAAATATGCAAAAGGAGGCCCATAAATATGTTAAAAAATGCGACCAATGCCAACGGTTTGCGCCGAACATACATCAACCAAGTGGCACCCTTAATCCACTATCTAGCCCATGGCCTTTTGGTCAGTGAGGATTGGATATCGTGGGCCCATTCCTTAAGGCTGTAGGAAACAAGAAGTACCTTCTGGTCGGCACGGACTACTTCACCAAATGGGTCGAGGCTGAACCTCTAGCAAACATCAAGGATGTAGATGTAAAGAAATTTATCTGGGAAAATATTGTCACTCGGTTTGGGATTCCTCATACCCTCATCTCGGACAATGGTCTTCAGTTTGATAGCAAAGCATTCAGGGGTTATTGTAGCAAACTGGGAATCACAAACAGATACTCCACCCCCACTTATCCCCAGGGAAATGGGCAAGCGGAAGCTGTTAACAAAGTCATAGTTAATGGATTAAAGAAGAGGCTAGACGATGCGAAGGGTAGATGGGTGAAAGAGTTGCTCCATTTACTTTGGGCATACAGAACTACACCTCGCAGGTCTATTGGAGAGACTCCCTTTTCAATGACCTATGGGGTTGAAGCTGTTATACCTTTAGAGACTGGATCCCAACATACAGGACTAACTTGTTCAGTCCGATCGGCAACGATGGGCAACTAGAAAAGAGTTTGGATCTAATTGAAGAAAGGAGGGAAAATGCAATGGTCCAACTGGCACATTACCAACAAAAGCTTAAGCAAGGCTACAACATCAACGTAAGGCTGAGACCTTTAGAACCTGGTGATTTGGTGCTAAGGAAGGTTGTGGGTATTGCAAAGAATCCTGCTTGGGGAAAACTAGGACCAAACTGGAAATGACCATATCGTATCACTTCAAGGGTTGGTATTGGAGCGTATTTCTTAGAAGATCTAGATAATCATATAATACCCCGGCCCTGGAATGTAAATAATCTCAAAAGATATTATTATTAAATGAATCTTTCCTTCAGTCAATATGCCATTTTGTTATGCTAAGAATTCTCCTAAGTGTTTAAATTTAAATTCAATCATGCCTGTAGTCCTCGGACCAGATGATTTGGGCTAGTTAACACTCGTTTACAATTCTCCTAAGCGTTTAAACTTAAATTCAATCATGCCTGTAGTCCTTGGACTAGATGATTTGGGTTAGTTAACACTCGTTAACAATTTTCCTAAGTGTTTAAACTTAAATTCAATCATGCCTGTAGTCCTCGGACCAGATGATTTGAGTTAGTTAACACTCGTTTACAATTCTCCTAAGTGTTTAAACTTAAATTCAATCATGCCTGTAGTCCTCGGACCGGATGATTTGGGTCAGTTAACACTCGTTTACAATTCTCCTAAGTGTTTAAACTTAAATTCAATCATGCCTGTAGTCCTCGGACCGGATGATTTGGGTCAGTTAACACTCGTTTACAATTCTCCTAAGTGTTTAAACTTAAATTTAATCATGCCTGTAGTCCTCGAACCAGATGATTTGGGTTAGTTAACACTCGTTTACAATTCTCCTAAGTGTTTGAACTTGAACTCAACTATGCCTATAGTCTTCGGACCAAGTTACTTTTGCTAGTTAACACCCCAATGCAGTTGTTTTTATCACAAGGCCTTCCTAGCCATGCTTAAGTCAAAGTCATGTTATTAAGTGATTCTCATTTATCAAGCTATTGTTATTTGCAGTAATGATACATCATGATATGTACTGTGATGGCATTAAAGGTAAAAGGGAAACTATTTCATTGATCAAAGAGAAATAACTTACAGTCACGAAACAAAAAAAAAGGGGGGGTCTAGCTAATACAAGTAAATAAAAAAAAACAACAACAGCAAATAAAAACAATATACTGATAAAACTCCTAAACGTCTAGGCCTTCTTTTGAGGCAATGGGTCAGTAGTCTGGCCAGGCTGAGCAGTAGCATTTGACCCTTGTACATTCTCAAACGATTTGCCCACATCGCCAGTTTGGCCAGATGCCTGGGTTGCCTCAGTAGGGTCCGGAAGGTTCTGGTCGGCAGTTGGAGGATCCGAGGCGTCTGGCAATTCGTAGATATCTGGGTGGTAGTAAACACTCCCAGGCTGCCTTAGGGCAGATTCTGGGGGGACTCTAGCCGCATCAAGGCCTTTGCCCCATGTTATGTCACAGTACTCCCTACAGACCTTCGCGAACTCCTCGGTCAGCCTTATTTGGGTCTCTTTTACCCCCAGCATGTAGGCAGCTTGTTTTTCATCCTCAAGCACCTCTTTGGCCAATTGAGCGTCCTTTTTGGCCAACTTAGCAGACTCCCTGGCTTTATCAAGCTTGGCTCGAAGACCCTTCACCAGCACTTTTTTTGTTTCTAGGTTGATCTCAGTTGTATATAGTTGCTAGCGTTGGTCTTCAGCCTGCCTTTCAGCATTCTTAAGGCCCGCTTTCAAACTCTTTTTCTCCTTGGTCACCTCTTTCAGCTGCTCGGATATACGGGCACACTCATTCTTTAGGCTGCCCAATGCCTTTTCAGCCTCTGACCGAGAACGGACCTCCGCTTGGACTTCAACATGAGTTTTCTTGTTCCACTCCTCAGCCACATAAACTTGCTGAGTGATCTGCATGACAGAATAAGAATTCTTTTAATGTAAGGCAAAGAAAAGTAATGAATGCAGAAAACCATCACCTTAAAGTTGAGAAGATGTTTCAATTCGCTTACCATGGCTAAATCCCTTTTAAGGGATAGAAAGAGTTCTTGCTGGCTGAAACGCCTGTATGACTCCATGTCCTTCGAAAGGAGCAGAGGTTGCTTCAATGCCTCTGCAATGTGACCAGCTCTCCCTTTGGCATAATTTCTAAGGAAAGCGTCATATGGGATGACAGCACCATCCAACACCAACTTTGGAGACCATATCCGAGCTCCTCGGCGTACGTCTGCTGCCAGTGGGTTATCTCTACTCTCAGTAGACGTCGCCCTTTTGTTCCTTTTCTCGTGGGCAACTTTCTGTTGCTTGGATCCCTTCAGAGGCGCCACCTCCCTTTCTTCGGTATCAGTCACGGTCCTTTTCTTTTTCAGATCCGGCAGTGGCTTTAGGCCGAGATTCGAGGGAGCCTGAGGAGGTGGAGGAGGAAGAGTGACCGTTGGCTGAGATGTGCCAACTTCTTTGGTCACAGACTTCGGCTCTCTATTCTTCATCAGATCTTTTAAACTCTGTATATCTTCCTCGAAAGAATCGTCTAGCACGTTTATTCTCTTTGGGAGAACATCGGATTGCCTATCGATTCCCTCTTCGGCGTTTAAAATCTGAAGCTTCCCCTTCAAACCTGAACTTGTCAATCTGCTCGTCAAGTGAAGGGGTTGAAGAAGCAACTCTTTCCCCTTATGCTGCTGGTTCAGGAGGAGCTTGCTGAATAGGTTGAGCGAGCAATGGTATGCCCTGTGGGTTTGGGTGTGGCATAGGAGCAAGGTCAAAGGGAGCCAAAAAATCCTTCCGAGCAACGTCGATACGGTTAATACGGCGATCCCCAAGTGTTATTGCGTTGCCAATTGGCTGAAAATCAGATGACTTTGGGATATATCCGAGGATAAGGTGCACGGCCCTAAGTTGTCCGTCTTCACTTGTGAAAATCTTTGACCGAAAAAGGAAATTGAGCGCTGCGGTGTTTGTAAGGCTGAGCCGAGGAGCAATGTGATCCCTATCTGTTAACATCACAATAAAACTTAGTCAAAGAACTTGAAACATGATAGAAAGAGAAGGTCGAATCATTAAAAGCAAAAACCCTTAATCTATTGTTAGGAAACCTAAATCTAGGATGTCCCACCTGGCTCTCCTAGTTGGGTTGGGTAATGAAGTCCGTCATGCCACGCGCCCGAGACGATCAGATAGTCGTCTTTCATCCCTTTGTTAGATTTGGGAAGACAGGAGACGAGCCTGACAATATCGGATCGGGATTTAAGATAGTATCCCGATCCTTTTTTGGTATGACATTCGTACATGTGTACCACATCGAGCCAAGTGAGTCCCAATCCTAGATGACGGTTCAGATCATCAACTGCTCCTAAAATTCTAAACATGTTAGGTGCACATTGTTCAGGGCTAAGCCTATGGCCTCGGAGATAGTCTCTGGTAACGGGACCCATGGGGATGGTCATTCCTCCCTCTAAGAAGGCGATGATGGGGATTATAACTTCACCCACTTCTCGATTTGTTATTAACTTTTCTGGAGAACAATATCTCAAGCCCACATCCTAGGGTATGCGATGCGTCACCCTAAACTTCTCCATCTGGGAGGGACTATTCACTAGATATTTGAATCTACCCATTTCAGTTAGAATAGAGGAAAAAGCGTTAAACAGTGACTGGAGAGACTATTCAAGGGCCAAAAAGGCAAGCCGAAGAGAAGATGAAAGGCTTGAGCGAGGAACTTACGTGGAATTAAATCGAGGAATAATCTTCAGGCTTGTAGAGAAATTGTAGTAGATTCTAGGGAGAGTTGGAGTTGATGACAGAAAGGGCTTGGTGGGCGTGAGTGCTTGAGTTTGCTGAGAGTCTGAGAATCTTTAAGGTAAAGGAGAAAATAACCCCCTTTGGGGCTTTATATAGGGACAGATGAAATGGTGGGATTTATCCCGCCCAAATTTGGAGAAAAAATCACGTCCGTTGGATCAATAGCCCACTGTTGGATGCCAGAGACAAGACGCCGCTTGAAGCAATTAATGGCACCTTGGAAACGTTGCAACGACAGCGGCAATGATGAAGCGCCTAAATCTATGTACATACACGTGTGGATTCAGATGTTTAGGGATTTTAAAGCTTTTATTTCGCAGCAGATCAAAATCCTATTTTTTCTCCTTGGATGCGAGGGAAAAATTAAAATTTTGAGAGGCTATTGTAGGTGTAAAAGCCCAAAGTTACGTATTGGGCCTGGGGCCCAATTTGAGTATCACTATGTGTCCGAAGAGAGAAAAGGGATTAGAAATGAGTCCGTATGGGGGAAATGCACCTGGAAATGAATAAGACGAGATGTCTGAAGACAATCCTATGGGTCCGAAGACGTCCCTCTCATCGGATCACAAGGGAACTTGATCAAGCAAATATACCGAAAGCCTGAGCGACCTTCTCAACTAACTCCATGATAAGAGCAAGCTCTGGACATGCCTAGAGATGATGGGAACAGAGAAATATCTAAAAGGAAAAGCTTCTACCACCGCATTTAATGCATTGCAGCAACTTTCCTAGCCGCATTTATGTGGAGAAGACCCTTGAACAGTGCAACCTCAGCTACTACCACTCACGGCAGACTAAAGCAGACGTCTGATGTGACATGTACTCAAGTGAATGTTTGGATGAAGAACAAGTGTACGGTGAAGATGAGGAAGAAGGAGGATATATAAATGGAACAGGCCTCTAGATAGATGAGGACGGAAAAACTGGGAGAAAAGAAAGAAGGAGAGAGAGAGAGAGAATTGTATTCACTTTTCCATGAATATTAAGCCTCTTTGGATTTGAGTATCATCCACTCTACAATTGTTTCTACTTCAATTTATTCTTACTGACATAAGTGAATCGTTGCTAAATCCAAAACTAGCCTAGCTTTTTCACCCACTCTCTACAAATTTATTGTTCTAGGTTCATTAGGCTCACAATCCGCAAAGTTTGGGCCTGGCCTACCAAATTTGGACCCTACAGCGAGCATTGGAAATTTCTAGGAAAGTTTCCTCATTGACTCTTAAGTCCACTCGTTGGAACCAGATAATTGAGCTTTGTTTGATTTTTCTTGCACTTTTAACTCCTAAAAAATATCAAGGCTACTGACTTTTTAACGCTTTAATAATCTCTAAAAATTATTAAAATCAAAAGCAAAATATTCTTTGACCATGAAATTTACATATTGAGAGTTGCATGTGAAAGCGAAATTTTAACAAATCAAATTGTCGAACAATTTTTGACACTTTTCATAATGCTTTTTTGCGATTCTATGCTTTACAATAAGTTTACAAAGTTGGTTTCTATTATCCCCCTAATGATTCACTTCAGATCTTTGATAAAGACATACTTTAACTCCATTCGCACTCTGTTTATGTTGTCTATTTTTTATTTTTGTAACCAATTAATTTTCCTTGTTTGAGAAATGACCAAATACTTCCAATGTGTTATGTTCTCAATTAAATTAACAGTATCTTTTTATTCATAGAATTTTCTTTTTTACTAGGTCTAAAATTTCCCAATTAATAAAAATAAATAAATAAATCCCCAATTAATAATGAAATACCAAAAAATGCCCACCTAACCCAACTAGGTAAAATAAAGCTGTGTAATATTAACCCAACATGGTTAAATTTAACCCAGTCAAATTAAACCTCACCTCATAAACACAATTACACAACCTATGGTAAATAGTAAACTAAACCTACACTACCTAAACACAATTACACAACCTATGGAAAAGAGAACCTAGCATCCCTAGCTAAAGCATGGACAACATAATTACCCTGCCGCCTTACATGGATAATAGAGTAGGATTGAAAATAACCACCTATAGACGTGAAGTCTTTTACCAAGCACCTGATAGAGAAGACAATTGACAAGTCCATTGGTTCAGGACTTCTTGGCATTGAATAAAAAGGGAGGACCTCATACCACAATTTAAGATTTTTTTTAAGAGATCAATGGAAGAAGGGACATTTCTTATAGCTATAGCAGTTTTGCTCAAATCCAACAACTCTAGACTTTCAGCATTCCCTAGGTTCTTTGGCAATCTAGCCAGATTTTTGCTTTCCCTTAAACTCAATAAAATTGCTAATGGATGCCTTGGTATCAAAGCTTTCCAGGTTTGATGGTTACTAACATAAAGAGTCTTATAAACCGTCACAAATTCAAACATGTTTTGGTGTCAAACTTTATAAAAAAATTTAACAAATATAAGTTTACATCTTACAATAATAAAATGAAACTGAAAAAAATAAAGTACTGTATCTATAACTATTAGACTAATTATTGTTTTCTAAGAACATCATGGGACTAACTTAAATATTTGGGGGAACCAATTCCTATTTTTGTAGGCTAAAATTTTGAAATTTCAAAATAGCTATATATATACTAAAGGAATTTTTCTAAATATTAGGAGAGCCATGGCCCCCACCCATGTGTGTAGCTTTGCCCTTGCACATGGGATGAACTTAATTAGTGCTATATGCAAGTAATTTACTCCCCCATTAAGAAAATTGAAGAGAAAAAATTTTTTTTTTTTTGAGAATCAGAGAAGAAAGTGTAAGTTCATGGTAAGTGGTAACCAGCAAAAAGTTTTGTTTACACTTTATTTTGCTTTTATTAGAACCTTTTAACTTGCTTTAGAGGAAACTTTTTATTTTTTTAAGGATAAGTGGGTTGCGAAAATGTGATGACAATTACCCTACACATTTTGCGTGGTCGAAAAGAAGGAAAAGAGTAACTTCCTGGTGGCTAGTTATGAAGTCCTGTTTAATGTTTATATTGCTTTTTGACAAAGAGTTTGGCTTACTTTCAATACTTTTTAACTTGGACATGTTTTTTTGTTTTAAATATATAATGGCTAGTGGTAATATATTTTAATCCCCACATTTTATTTTGTTAGTGGATGATGTGACAGTCTCTCATTAAAATAAAAGGAGATTATTTTTGAAAAAGTACTAAACTAAGCCAAACCTTTTGAAAAACAATAAAGTTCTATTCATATTGCTTTCTTTCTATCTATTCATAATCAATATGCCATTGTACATCACACATGAATGCTTTAGTGGATTAATATATAAACTTTATGACTAATAATGCACCCACTAATTAATTTAGTATCAGCAGTGCGTAAAGTAGCTGAAAGAAAGTGTACAAGCAAAGCTAACTATGCACTTCATGATCATTGATAAGGACATAGCTGTAACTTTGTTTGCACTCGGTTTCTATTATGCTTCTTTTTTTTCTTTTTCTTTTTTTAATTCATTTCATTTGGCGTTTCTTAGTATGGCTGATTTTTGTTTTTTGGGTCTCTATTTGAAAAAGTAGGAAATTTTTTTTTGTCAAAAGCGGAGGGTGCAACCAAAATGTTGAAGTATACGGATAGGGTGGCTTAGAAATTAAGAAACTGAAAATGAAGAGATCAAAAAATAATGAGGAAAAAAAATGTAAGAGCTAGAAGCAAGCAAAGTTTGTAATCAACAACAACATCATTGATATCAGAGCTGCTTTGACATCAACTGAAGAATGTTTACCCTTTCAAAATAATGAATTACGCCTTTTTAAAGTGAATAATGGAATCACTCTGCAAATAATGTGATTGTTCTTTGAAAAACTGAACATGCAAATTAATGTAAGGGTGCACAAAAAAACCAGGCTGGTAATGGCAACTTAATCTGTTCCATGCCTTCTCATGAAGTAGCTCCATTAGTTCCAATACTTCTCATTGAATTGTTTGTTGATTTTTCAATCTTTAGAACAAGACTTTTTAGATTTTTATGAGATAAAAATGTTATATAAGATATTAGGTTTAATTCTATGCAGAGTATGTGTATAACTGTGTTGTTTGTCGATTCTGGATCTTTGTGAGTGATGCTAATCTCACGAGCAGATCAAACCTTGTGATTACTGCTCATTGGCAATCTTGTCTCTATATTAACATGTGGTGAATATCAACCAAACATGAACAATTATTGCTGGAACTAATTCTAAAGTCCCACTATTGAAACAAATTGACTCTATTATTTAGAGTGCTAAAATTAACTCTCTAGTAATAGAGTTTCAAGCCCAACAAATGTTCATAAAATAGTTTGAAGAAAGAGTAACCAGGGCTTTAGCTTCTGCGGTGACTCCTAAGCTCAGCAAATGTACACCCACTGGCATTATCCAACTTCCTTGTTCTTCACATCTTCAATCAGCACAGCAAGTTGCCAGGGAACCTTCTTCTTTTCCAATCTTCCACTAACCAAAACAAGTCTGGAAAAACCACGCTGTAGAGCCTTAGTTAATGCTTCTCATACAGTACGCTGCCACTCGTTTGCATATGGCAGAACTGCAACAGCCAGAAAAAATTATCCCGCCAGCCCAATATTTATAGGCAAAACAACCCCATTTGCAACTTCTTTGCCTGTGCCTCTCAACAGTCAGCAACACATGCCATCCCTTTACAACCAGACACACTAGCCTTGGTACTCTCCTGCAGTTACTCTGATCCTCATGTTGTTTATCATAGGCTTGTGTATACCTACAAAACAAAGCTTCACTGAGCATTAGCATTAGCATTTCAAAAACAGACTCTTGCGCACCCTCAAACATCACTTTGTTGAGGTTATACCACAAGGTCCACGGAGTTAGGATAAGACAATCTATAGAACATCACATATTCCTTCTTATGAAAATCAAGATCTTCCATCAACTGAGTCAACCACTGCTTCAAAGAGCAAGGGAAAATGAACTCAGTTCTAAGCGTCTAATCTGACCAAAACCACAGCCCAAGCAAGACTCTGCTTCAGGAATACATGATCCAAGTTCTCCTCTTCCTCATTGAATAAGACACTTGGTTTCACTCACCATATATGTGTTGTATGAGGCCACTTCAGCTTATCAGTAACTCCACATCTCGAGACAGGGATAGCCAAAATTTGAGCAACCACTTCTGGAGAGTACAGCTCTCGAGGAAATGTGCAGAAGAACAGTGAGAAGGAGTTGTATATGGTTAGTTAGGCAACGCTTGAAACTATGAGGAAAACTAGACATCTCGAGTTTTAGAAACCCGAGATCCATTCACATAGATCTCGAGTTTACAAAACTCGAGTTCCATGCAAAAAAAAATTTAGTTTTATCGCCCCTATAGTGGCGTTTTTAAGTCTTATAGTGACGTTTTATAGCCCTATAGCGGCGTTTTTCTGCAAAATTTTTTTATAAGTGCCCATACCAGGTTTAGGGAGCCCCTATAGTGGCGTTTTTAAGCTCTACAGTGACGTTTTAAAGCCCTATAGCGGCGTTTCCTGCAAAACTTTTTCATAAGTGTCATACAAGAGCCCTATTGTGGCGTTTTTAAGCCCTATAGCGGCGTTTTTTCGGAACTCGAGTGTTTAAAACTCGATTTTCACATGAATTTTTTTCCAAATGAGACCCATCCGTTTACAAATCGAGACTTAAAAACTCGAGTTTTATGTTGGAACTCGAGTTTTAAACACTCGAGATGCTAATTTTCATTTTTCTTTTCATATATGACAACTAACTAAATTTTTTTATATTTATTGTTAAATGGAAAAAAAATTCTACAGCTCTCTAGCCGTCCTGTTTTCAAGTCAAATTGTAAAGATAACATTAAATACCAATTAACAGATGTAGCTTGTTTTAATTTCTGTAAGGATTCCTAATTGCGTAACTTAGGTCCTTTCCAATTGAAAAATATTGATACACACAACTGAATGTTTATAACAATGTAGGTTCTTTCCAGTATGATAATACACGAGGCAGAAGCAACAAAAAGAAGGGGAGGAATATGACCCAACTTAAATTTGGACATAACACTTTGGATCTTTCCACTACAAAATATAATACATCAGGCTAAAACAACAAAACCAAAGGGAAAAGTATGACAAAACATATATTCTGGATGTAACTCTCAGCCATAGTTTGGTTAAGATCTTCGATGGAATACTAAACAACCCAGCTGAAACAACCAGCGATGACCATGCACCTATCTGGCTATCTCTATTTTAAAATAAAACTGAATCCTTTCATTTCCTTCTCCTACCCTTGTAGCTCTTCTCCAATAGGATTGGTTGCCAGTTTGAACACATTCTAAAGGTCTGGACTTGCTTATCTTGCTGCTGGGTTTTTTCTTTATTTATTATCTATTAGTTACCCTGCTCATAGAAATTAAACTTTTACAATACATGACCACATTAATGGCAAAGAGAGGCTCTTTCTTCACAGTTGCCTTGTTCTTGTAAGTTAAAAAGCACCATAAAATAGAGACAAAAGACAATGAGAAGTACATAAGTTCACTAAATTGCTCCTAATTCCCTTCATCTAGCTCTTCATCCGTGCCTGAATCAAGTAAGGCTATATGAAATTAGTTCTAATGGAAAGATCAATCCAAAAAAGATAACTCCAGATATGATGTGGAAAAAAAAAATATGGTTCTAAGGTTTCAGTATCCTTGACACAAAGAACATAAGTACTCAGATTAGATTTCTTCTCAATTCTTCCCTCACAAGAAGAAAATTCAATAACATCCTCCAACGAACAACAATAATTTTAGATAGTAATTGTATCTTACATAAATGGTTTCAATGCTCAGGGTCTTCATTTAAAGTTGGGCCAGTAAGATCATAAAGACTAGCCAGCTTGGTTTCTACAATTCGTGCTATGCAATAGCCATTATCCTTTTTCTACCAATTAAGCCCAAGAGTTGGGATGAGGCCTTATGAGCATGTCAGTAACACCAACAGGAGTTGTAAAATTCTCTCAGCACCATTTTGGCTATGGAGTTTTCAAACTAATTCATAACTCCACCAGAGAGTATCTTTGTCTAGCACATCTGCCTCAACTTTAGGAGAATTTAAGCATTTTTATTGGATGTCCTTTGGGGACATCCAATAAAGTTGGAACTATATGTTTATACTTGGATGTTTATAAGAGGTATATTATCAATTCGCTTTGAAATGCAATACATCAAGCTACAATGACAAAACAACGAGGAAAATGTGACAACACCTAAATTCTAGACGTGATGCATTAAAAAAACGATAACAAGTACAACAAGGCTTACAATTCTAACAAGACGACCTTCTCCATCTATCAACCTTGTCTACAAAGTTGTTTGTATGCTTAAATCTAATTACTATAAAGATGAATATGTGAAATGGGCATGGATGGTTTGCCTTGGTCATGATTTGAAATGGGTCTAGAAATTTGAAGAACATCATCAGCCCAAAGCAAAAAAGTCATATGATAAAAACTTCCATAATTAAAGAGCATGCTATGTATAAAATGAGTTTTAAAATATTAATATTACAGATTAATGAGGCAATGCATGTGATAGGCTGACAACACCGTTTCCATTCAAACTTGACATTATATTTTTATAATCTATTAAGGTACTAAATGTCTGAAAATAAGAAAAAAAAAAAAAAAAAGAAGAAGAAAAAGAATATATTAACAGTATTTGTTGATTTCCATAAGTAACATTATTAACCTTTTGAACTTTGTCTTCAATGCTAGGAGAGCCATTTACAACTCTAATCAAATATATGGTGGGCAATCCATTAACAAATGTACAAAGAGAAATTGCAACAACCAACAGAGCTTGAATTGAGAAGAAAGACAGTGACTTACAGGTAATCAAGAGAAAAAAAGTTTTATCAACCTTTGAGGTCACTCACACTAGATTCCAAACCACATTCTTTGTACTCACTTGACTCCTCAGAATCAGAGTTACAATGGCTTCGCATGGCTTTGTAACCTTCCACTATCACTGTCAAAATGCCAAAATTTTTTTGGAGAACATCGAAGCCCTCATAAGGAGTGAAGCCATTGTTGCCTCTCTGAGCCATAAATCGGTTGAAATCTTCTATGTCTTTCTTGTATACAATAAGCAACCTGCATTTCTAACGCCAATCTTACTGAATCCATTTGCATAACATGCACTCAATATGTTCATGTTTTCCTTATCCTTGTAGCAGTCAAGAGTAAAATAATTTGTGTCAGTGCCTTTACACAAATGAGAATAAGTTTCTTCTATATTCACTTCAACTTCACACCCCATACTTTGATGGCTAAACCAATTTGGATTGGCGATTTTTAGATTTAACTCATTCAGTCATTTGTTTTTTGACATTATCAATCAAGAACTTTTTTACACGATATATCTGAGATTGAAAATGTAATCTTAAAATTCCGTGGAGATCTATTGAGGTGTAAAATAATAAAAAAATTATGAATTTCCTAATGAATTTTTGTCATGAGCTATGTAAATAAGGGTTTCAGATCGTTTGCTAGTGTGCTTCCTTAGTACTTTCTCAAGTGCCCTCTTCTCTACCATTGGTTATGTTGAGCTGTACCAATGGCTATTTAGGTGAACGGTATCACTATCAATTAACAAAACAGTGTCGCTCTTCTTTAATGACAAAACGATGTTGTTGCTTCGTAAAATAATAGTATTAACTGAAAACAAAACCTTGTCATGCCATTAAATTAGAAAAGTGGTATCATTTAACAAAAAGAGCCCTTAAATTCAAAACAAGAACTGTTTTGGTGGGCTTTTCAGGTGTTTTGGAGACTTAAATTCCAGCCCTTGCCCCCCACCCCTCACAAGCATTTATACTTGTGGAATGACTATCGCACCAAGAGTGAGTGGTGGTAAAGAAAGCAAAATCATAAACACTAGTGCTACTCTACTAATTTCTAGTAGATGTGAAAGTGAGAAAACAACCACCAAAAATTATTCTACTATGTTAAACAAAATGAAAGATAATTTTGAAAGAATAAAATGACGGCCTGATTGTTTGTCATCATCAACATATATTATAAGGAATTTCTCTCTAAACAACAAATGTAATCTTAAAATTCTATGGATTCCTATTTTGTTCTAAAAAAAAATTTTATGACTTTGGTGATGGATTTGCACCATCATACGTTGATACAAAGGAACATAAGCAGCACTAGAATAAAAATGTACAAGATTAGGAATCCACTATGTGCTATCCAAGCTAATGTTCACAAACAAGTTAGGAGCAAATGGTTGCTACTTGCTAGAGATTTGAGGCCCTTCCAGAAGATTTCTGTCCATTTGTCCAAACCTGATCATCTGTCAACTGTTCCAAAACACCTGAATATCCTTCATCAGTTCTGCCACCACCTCTTTGTTACTTCTATTCCACCCTCTTTAGTCTAGCTCAAACAACCAGCCTCTAGTTTTACAAACAAAACTGAATGAATCCCCTCCAGTTCGTTCTTCTACCCTTGCAACTCTTCTCCAGCAGGATTGGTTGCCAGTTGAAAGACTATAAAGGTCTGGGTTTTGCTTATTTTGCTGTTGTTAAGGCTTTCCTTTAGTTCTTGACAGTTACCTTGCACATAGAAATCAAACTTTTACTATGCATGACCACATTAGTGGCAGAGAAAGGATCTCCCTTGCCTTGTTCCTATAAGTCCAAATAGGCCATAAAATAAAGACAAACGACTCTGAGAAGTAATTTAAGTTTTTTAAATTGTTACTGACATCCTTCAGCCAGCTCCAAATCCAAGCTTGAATCGAGTAAGGCTGAATGAAATCACTTGTAATAGACAGGTTAAAAAAAAAAAAAAAAAAAAAAAAGCCCTTTAACAGTTCCAAATAAGTAAAACCCCTGTGCATACTTTAACATAAAGCAAACCATATTATATGGAAAGGAAAAGAAGGAAATATATAAGAATTAGAATTCTAGTTTATTCATTTTGAACTACCTGTCAATCTGTCATGCCTTCACTAATGAGCTTGTTCTTGTGGACTTCTAAATAAGCGAAACCTAGAAGTCTAATTCTGAATGGAAGAAAACAACATGGGATAGAACAATAAATCAATATACCTTTGGCAGTAAAAGCTTCCAATGTCGATGTTTACTTGCTTTCCAGCACATGATTTCTACCACTTTTTAAAACACCAACAAAATGCTTTGCCTTGCCATTCTTTTTTTGTACATTGAAACAAAGGAACCAAAACAGCACAAGAAGAAAAGAGTACAAGATTCGGAGTTTGCTTCCAGTTATCCAAGCTAATGTTCATGAAGAACTTATGGGCAAAGGGCTGCTAGGGATCAAGGCCCTGCTAGGACATCTGTCCACCTGTCAAATCCAAACATTTGAAAACTATTGAATGACCTTCACCACACAGCCTCTCTATTGGCCAACTCTGCCACCTGTTTGTTAACACAAAGCTTTTAGCTTAAAAAATCTTTCACAGAAAGCCAATAAAGCTGCTGTCATATAGTATCTTTAACAGCTCAACTGAAACAACCAGCCATGGAAATGCACCTTCTCTATCTTACAAAAGAAGCTGAATCCCCTCTATTTCCTTCTCCTATGCTTGCAGCTTGTCTCCAACAGAGTTGGTTGCTAGTTGGAACACTTAGACTTGCTTATCTTGCTACTATCAAGGCTTTTGAACTGTTAGTTACCCTGCACATTGAAATCAAAATTTACAATACATGACCACATTAGTGGCAAAGAAAGGCTCTTTCTTCACGGTTTCCTTGTTCTTATAAGTCCAAATAGACCATTAAATAGAGAAAAAAGACAATGAGAAGTACTTTAAGATCCCCAAAACTCCTTCCCTTCATCCAGCTCTTCATCCATGCCTGAATCAAGTAAGGCTCAATGAAATTAGTTCTAATGTACATATCAAACCAAACCAGATTTCTCTGCATAAAAATAAATAAATAAATAAATAAAGATCTAAGATTTTAGTATCGTTGACATAAATGACTGAGTCCTCAGATGCCTTCTCAATTCTGCCCTCACAAGAAGAAAATTCAATAAAATTAACCAAAGAAGGACAATCATTTTAAAGGTAATTGTAACCTACATAACTGGTTCCAAAGCTCAGGGTCTTCACTTATAGTTGTACCAGTAAGATTAATAAAGGACCTGCCAGCTTGGTTTCTACAATTCCTAGTTTGCACTAGCCATTATCCTTTTTCAACCAAATATCCTCCAGATTTAGAATGAGGCTTAATAATCTTGTCGGCAACACAAACAGGAATTTGTAGAATTCTTTCAGAATTATTTCGGCTATGGATTTTTCAAACTAATTCAAAATTTCACCTGAAAGTATCTTTGACTAGCACATATGCCACAACAAGAACCTATGCAATTTCAATGGACATCCCTTTGCCTTGGGGACATCCAATAAAACAGGATCCTTTTATACATATATGTGTGTGTGCGCTTGTATTTCTATAAAGGTGAATTATCAATTCACTATGAAATGTAATACATCAGGCTAAAATGAAAAAACAACAATGAAAATGTGACAAAACTTAAATTCTACACAAAATGCATCAAAACAGTGATAAAAAGTAGGGTAGCGTTTACAAATCTAAGCAGACTACCTTCTCCAATTTTCAAGCTTGTCTACACAGTTGCTTGCCTGCATAAGTCTAATTATCATAAAGACGAAATGCAAAATGATCTAGTATGGTTTGCCTTGGTTATGATTTGAAATAAGTCTTGAAAATTTCAAGAATATCAAGAGCCCAAAGCACAAAAATTCATATGGTAAAAACTTCCATAATTTTTTTTTATTTTTTATACAAGATAGAAATTCTACTCTATCCTAATTTAAGTGTATATGTGAAACTTCCATAATTAACGAGCAATGTTATGTACAAAATGAGTTTAAACTATTAATATTACAGCTCAACAAGGCAATGCAAGTGATAGGTTGATACCACCCTTTCCATTCAAAATTGACATTACATATATTTTATTAAACTCCTGAATGTTTGAAAATAAAATAAAGAAAATAATGAAAATCTAATTAACAAAATGGAGAGGAAAAAGATGTCACTTTTAAATGAAATTCAAAGATTATTAAGGTCTCACCCATGCCTCAGCACAAATATCACATGGGATGATGAAGTGTAAGATGTTTTCTTAACATTGCAAAACAATAGAAGCAAATGTCTAAGGCTGTTTTGTACTTAAAGTTCTATACTATCTATTATTCACAATAATTGTTGATTTCCATTAGTGACATTATTTCCTTCAATTGAAATTATTAATTCATGGTGCGTGCCTCTTGCATCTTCTCCTAATTTGTTGATTACAATTAGTGACATTATTAACTTTCCAAACTTTGTCCTCAATCACAATCATAAATTCATAGAATTCTACTTTATTCATTTTGAGAAACCTGTCATGCAAAAATAATGAGGTTGTGCTTTTGGATTTCTAAAATGAGGACAAGTCAGGCGGTGATGAGGAGGGTGGGGAGAGATTCAGAGTTTGCATACTTTACAGATTTAAGCATGGTTGTCAAAACATGAATAATATTGTGAATCAATTTTTTTATTTTTCTTTGTCGTAAATCGTATCATATTATGTACCACAAGATATACAAAAACTTAATAATATTTATAAAAAAAAATTATAAATATACGTATATAAAGGCATATCTAATGGCATATCACCCCTCAACCCCCCCCCCCCCAAAAAAAAAGGTATGTTCATTAAGAATTTAGAATATGTTCAACTAATGACTAATTTAATCATTAATTATGTAATAATATTTAATAAAGTTAAATAAAAAAATTTTATAAAAAAATGTTAACATATTTTTATAACGTACACATTCAAATTGATTAAACTTTAAAGTGATATATAATACATGACATATAAGCCAAAATAATAATTAATTTTCATCAAATTCATCATTTTTCCTAATCAACTCCATCTAACTCAATGTTATCATCATGTTCATCATCTTACAAATTTATTTCTTCATTGATATTTTCTTCATCATCATCATCAAAATTTACTCTCTCTTATTGTTCTTTTATTTTAATAATTTTTTCTTTGTATTTCTTCTTAGCATTCTAACTTCATAGACTTATAACTATAATAGCAAAAATATAAAGTAATTCTATTTTTTTATTTGATGCCCTTTTCATAGTTTATATGAAAGAACTTTGCAAATATGAAAATGAAGTCTCAAGTATGTAATCTGAATTTTGTATGAGACAGAGAAGTAAAAAAAAAAAAAAATCATAAGCATGTTATTTTATTGGGCTCAATAAACAAACTAATAATTTTGTGTTAAAAACAAGTCTACAAACTTATTAAACTCAAATAAAAGTACAATTCTGTGTTAAACGGAAAAAAACAAACAATAAACTAGTATGTTTGGCAGCAAAAGCTTTCCAATTTTTATGTTTACTTGCTTTCAAGCAAATGGTGTATTTTGCATTAATAAACGTGCACTGAGAGAAAGAAAATGCAAACACCAAAATGACCCTAGCAATTAGTGAATTTGCCAGGAGTCCCATTGACAACTCTATTTCCTTCTCCTATGCTTGCAGCTTGTCTGCTATAGAGTTGGTTGCTAGTTGGAACACTTAGACTTGCTTATCCTGCTGCTATCAAGGCTTTTGAATTGTTAGTTACCCTGCACATTGAAATCAAAATTTACAATACATGACCACATTAGTGGCAGAGAAAGGCTCTTTCTTCACAGTTGCCTTGTTCTTATAAGTCCAAATAGACCATAAAATAGAGAAAAAAGACAATGAGAAGTACTTTAAGATCCCCAAAACTCCTTCCCTTCATCCAGCTCTACATCATGCCTAAATCAAGTAAGGTTCAATACACCTTTGCATCCCTGAATCAAGTAAGGTTCAATGAAATTAGTTCTAATGTACAGATCAAACCAAACCAGATTTCTCTACATAAAAAAATAAAAATAAAAATTAAAAAAAAAAAGGTCTAAGATTTTAGTATTGTTGACATAAATGATTGAGTCCTCAGTTGCCTTCTCAATTCTGCCCTCACAAGAAGAAAATTCAATAAAATTAACCAAAGAAGGACAATCATTTTAAAGGTAATTGTAACCTACATAACTGGTTCCAAAGCTCAAGGTCTTCACTTATATTTGTACCAGTAAGATTAAAAAAGGACCTGCCAGCATGGTTTCTACAATTCCTAGTATGCACTAGCCATTATCCTTTTTCAGCCAAATATCCTCCAGATTTAGAATGAGGCCTAATAAGCTTGTCAGCAACACAAATAGGAATTTGTAAAATTCTTTCAAAATTATTTTGGCTATGGATTTTTCAAACTAATTCAAAATTTCACCTGAAAGTATCTTTGACTAGCACATATGCCACAACAAGAACCTATGCAATTTCATTGGACATCCCTTTTCCTTGGGGACATCCAATAAAATAGGAACCTTTTATATATATGTTCTTGTATTTCTATAAAGGTGAATTACCAATTCACTATGAAATGTAATGCATCATGCTAAAATGAAAAAACAACAATGAAAATGTGACAAAACTTAAATTCTAGACAAAATGCATCAAACAATGATAAAAAGTAGGGCAAGGTTTACAAATCTAAGCAGACTACCTTCTCCAATTTTCAACCTTGCCTACACAGTTGCTTGCCTACATGAGTCTAATTACCATAAAGACGAAATGTAAAATGATCTAGTATGGTTTGTCTTGGTTATGATTTGAAATAAGTCTTGAAAATTTCAAGAATATCAAGAGCCCAAAGCACAAAAATTCATATGGTAAAAACTCCCATAATTTTTTTTTTTTTTAATACAAGATAGAAATTCTACTCTAGCCTAATTTAAGTGTATATGTGAAACTTCCATAATTAACGAGTAATGCTATGTACAAAATGAGTTTAAACTATTAATATTACAGCTCAACAAGGTAATGCAAGTGATAGTCTAATACCACTCTTTCCATTCAAAATTGACATTACATATATTTTATTAAACTCCTGAATGTTTGAAAATAAAATAAAGAAAATAATGAAAATGTAATTAACAAAATGGAGAGGAAAAAGATGTCACTTTTAAATGAAATTCAAAGATTATTAATGTCTCACCCATACCTCTGCACAAACATCACATGGGATGATGAAGTGTAAGATGTTTTCCTAACATTGCAAAACAATGGAAGTAAATGGCTAAGGCTGTTTTGTACTTAGAGTTCAATACTATCTATTATTCACGGTAATTGTTGATTTCCATTAGTGACATTATTAAGTTTTCATGAAATTATTAATTCATGGTGTGTGCCTCTTGCATCTTCACCTAATTTGTTGATTACAGTTAGTGACATTATTAACTTTCCAAACTTTGTCCTCAATCACAATCATAAATTTATAGAATTCTACTTTATTCATTTTGAAAAACCTGTCATGCAAAAAAAATGAGGTTGTGCTTTTGGATTTCTCTAAAATGAGGACAGGGAGGGCAGTGATGAGGAGGGTGGGGAGAGATTCAGAGTTTGCATACTCTGTAGATCTAAGCATGGTTGTCAAAACATGAATAGTATCGTGAATCAATTTTTTTATTTATTTTTCTATGTCATATATTGTATCGTATTATGTACCACAAGATACACAAAAACTTAATAATATTTAAAAAAAAAATTATAAATATATATATATATATATAAAGGCATATCACCCCCCCCCCCCCAAAAAAAGGGTATGTTCATTAAGAATTTAGAATATGTTCAACTAATGACTAATTTAATCATTAATTATGTAATAATATTTAATAAAGTTAAATAAATAATTTTTATATAAAATGTTAACATATTTTTATAACTTACACATTCAAATTGATTAAACTTTAAAGTGATATATAATACATGACATATGAGCCAAAATAATAATTAATTTTCATCAAATTCATCATTTTGCCTAATTAACTCCATCTAAGTCAATGTTATCATCATATTCATCATCTTACAAATTTATTTCTTCATCGACATTTTCTTTATCATCATCAAAATTTACTCTCTTATCGTTCTTTTATTTTAATAATTTTTCTTTGTATTTCTTCTTAGCATTCTAACTTCTTAGACTTATAACAGTAATAACAAAAATATAAAGTAATTATATTTTTTTTTTATTTAATACCCTTTTCATAGTATATATGAAAGAACTTTGCAAATATGAAAATGAAGTCTCAAGTATGTAATCTGAATTTTGTAGGAGAAAGAGAGAAGTAAAAAAAAAAAAAAAAATAAAGACGTTATTTTATTAGGCTCAATAATAATCTAATAATTTTGTGTTAAAACAAGTCTACAAACTTATTAAACTCAAATAAAAGTACAATTTTGTGTTAAACCGAAAAAAACAAACAATTAACTAGTATGTTTGGCAGCAAAAGCTTTCCAATTTTTATGTTTACTTGCTTTCAAGCAGATGATGTATTTTGCATTAATAAACGTGCACTGAGAGAAAGAAAATGCAAACACCAAAATGACCCTAGCAATTAGTGAATTTGCAAGGAGTCCCATTGACAACTCTAATCAAACACATGGTGGTCAATCTATTAATACATGTAAACTAAGAGAAAAGGAAATGCAGCAATTAACAGAACTTGAAATAAGAAGCCAGTGACTTACAAGTTACAAACAGTGACGAGAACAAGTTCAGGCTTCTGGTCACTATCGCTAGATTCCTCCCAATCGCTTAGCTCCTCACCCCATTCGTCATACTCACTTGATCCCTCAAAATCAGAGTCACCATGGGCCAATTCTGGGAGCCTTTCAATCTGCTTCGGGTGTAGTACATCAGTAGAGCTTCCCTCTCCACTAGGTCCAGTCCCATTACAGTCATCCGAGCCCTCATAAAGAATGATGCTGTTGTTGCTTCTCTGACTCTCAGCCACAAGTCGTTTGATTTCAGCAATGTCTTTTTCCCTCTGTTTCTTTCTTCTCTCAGTTCTCTCAGCCCGGCCCATATATTCAATGGCTTTCTTCTTTCTCTCAGCCCGGCCCATATATTCAATGGCTTTCTTCTCTCTCTCGGCCCTAATTCGATTGCGATATACTCGGAAACTTTCAACCTCTTTCTTATACACCAAATGAATTCCGCATTCCTTCACCTCCACGCCTGAACCATGGGCTCGATATCTAATGCCAAACTCAGCGAATCCATTCACAGCATATCTTATCCTATCTATAGAAGAACATTCAAAAAAGGCTAGGAAAAGCTGATCTGATAAATCCCGAAGCATTAGACCACACATTAAACGTGAACTAACAATGTTTCCATTACATATAAAATGGCAGTCAAGTTGTACAAGGTCGACCGGTTGACGATAACAAATCACACCACAGCTAGCAATTCCCGCCAATTTATCATACAAATGAGAAGGTACTTCAATATTAATTTCAGCCCCTCTATTTTGACGCTCAAACCACTGCGGAATTTCACTTCCAAAAATAAGATTCTGCCGTAAGGATTGACCCCTGTACATACCTGCAAGGAAGTCTTGATCGAGACCCGGTCTTGGCCTTTCTTTCTGCGAATAACTATAGGAACAACAACCTCCAAGTGTACCCAAATAAGGAATAGGCCACATAGGCCCTTGACCTATATATGGTTCGAATAACTCCGGCAGAAAATCCCTTCGAAATGGAAGCATTGGTAATGATTGGAGACTCGGGCAACCGTCCAGGGCCAAATAGAACAGATTACTTAGTTGAGCGATGCTTTCCGGGAGATAACCAAACTTATTTCCACTTAGAATTAAATCTTCTAGACTCTGAAGGCAACCAATTTTATCGGAGAAACCATTGAGATTGCAATAACTTAGATCCAATTTTTTCAAAGAACACAAACCCTCTGATAGAGAAGTCAATAACATCTCCAAGGGATCAGGACTTCCTTGCATGAAGGAACCAAAATTATTTCCTCTTAGACTTAAATTTTTTAAATTGAATAAGCAACAAATAGCATTGGGGATTGCATTGGGGATTGCATTGAGATTGCAATAACTTAAATCCAATGTCTCCAATTTGCCCACAGAACACAAACTCGATAGAGAAGTAATTGACAAATCCAAGGGATTGGTACTTCTTCGCTTAACTCCAGGGATAAATAGTTTTTTAAGTATTTTAACCATCCCAGTCTCATCAAGCCCCTCTAAACTTTCTGTAGCCCCCAAGATCTTTAGTAGTTTCGTGCATCCGGAAAGATGCAGTTTTTCAAGAGAATTGAGATTTAAAAAGGTGCTAGGAATAGTCACGAGGTTTTTGCAATCTTTTACATTCAATAAAACAAGACCTGTCAAATTCTCAATTGATGTGGGCAATTTTGAAATGGCAGTGCCATCTAAGTAAAACTCTGATACACTTTTCATATTTTCCCCAAATTCTGGAATACTTTTTACTTTTGAGCATTCAGAAAGAATAAGAATCTTAAGAGACTCCATTTCATGCATTCTTGGAAGGCTTTTGAGGTTTTTACAACCTTTTAGATTAAGAAGAGTGAGCTTTTTATGAACTCCAATTGATGGGTGCAAGGCAAGTAAATTTATACAATCCTTAAGTTCCAATTCCTCAAGAACGGGGAAATCGGTGAAGTTAGGGGTTTTAATAAGTTTCGGAGACTTGTTCAATTTGATGGCTTTCAACCTCTCAAAAGACTGTTAAAACTCAAAAAACAAAACAAAACAAATAACAAACAATTAGCTTCTAGAAAATCTTACAGTTTAATGAAGCTTAAAAATAAAAAAGATACCTAAATTACCTTGGCTTTGAAACTTGATGGAAACAATTTTGAAGGGTACCCACTCCAATCAAGAAATCTTAAGCCACTAGGAAGATATTTGAGATCATTCTTGAGGTCGACATTATCAATTATGAGGGTTTTCAGACAATGCATCTTTGAAAAGGATTCAAGATTCCAATGTGCCACTTTTGGGTTGAATAACTTTAGGACTATGCCTTTAATTTCTTTTGTTTCCTAATAATCATGAACAAAAGCTATTAGTGAATTGCAAAATGTATAATTACCAAAACTACGCTATGTTAAACTACGTTAAAAAATGTAATAGAGAAACTCTATGGACACAACTTTTGTGCGATAACTATTGCCACAATCTTAACCTGTGTGATTGTGATGGTAGAGAAAAATTGGTAGACCCACGTGAAAGTGAGGTTTTATCAATCATAGTCACAAATGTCATCAAATTTTTGTAGATGATGTGGCAAATCGTGAGGTCATCAAAGAACTAAATATAATAAAGTATTTATTCATGTTCTTTAAATAACATCATACCTCATTTCTTTCTAGCGCTTTTTCAATGTCTTTATACAACCACAATCTACTACGCCTCAAAGGAATGTCAGGGCACTCTTGATAAACTATATCTCGACCCATTTCTTGGAGTAAATCATGCATCCATAATCGATTGCCTTGCAATTTGATGAGAGCTTTACCTTTAAGAACCTCTAATCCACATTTAGGGACAAGTTCAAGATAATCTAATATTTTAAAGACACAATCTTGATCATTGCCACAAAAAAAACATGAAATATTGAGGAAAATTTCTTTTTCTAATGGTTCTAGTCCCTTATAACTTATTTTAAGTACTTTGATAATACCTCTTTCTGGAGATTTTTCTAGCTTTTCTAACAAACCTTCCCAGAAAACTTTATTTTTTTTAAACAAAGAGAGACCCAAAAGCTCAAGGGCTAAAGGAAGGCCATTAGAATAACTTACAAAATCTTGGGATAGCTCCATATAATCAACATCAGGAAGGCCTTTCCTAAAAGCTTTCAAACTAAAAAGCTGAAGTGCTTCATCATTATTCAATGCTTCAACCTCATATATTTCATTTACATCATGAAGCAAGCTCTTATTTCTTGTCGTTATAACAATCCTACTACCTGGACCAAACCAATTATGTCCCCCAGCTAACTTCTCCAATTGCTTTAAATCATCTACATCATCAAGAATAAGAAGAATCTTTTTGCAATGCAACCTTTTCTTTATGATGCAAACTCCCTCATCGGCATCTTCTATATCCATATCTACGCCCAAAAGCTTTTTCAGTAGTGTTCTTTGTAACCCATGTAAACCATTTTCAGATTTCCTCCTAACATCATGAATAAAACTACTAGCTTCAAATTGATCGGAAAACTTGTTATGAACAAATTTTGCTAGAGTTGTTTTGCCCATTCCTCCCATGCCCCAAATTCCTATAAAGCGAACATCATTTGACTCTAAAGCTAAAAGTAACTTCAAATCCTTAGTTCGGGAACGTATTCCAACTAGTTTGTTAGTTTCGTTTTCATAACTCAAGTTATTTGATATCCACTGCACAATGTTTTGGATAACTTCTGCCTCAGAGCTGCAAAGAGAAGAGAACAATAAGAAGTGAGTCTCACCTACCATGATAGGACCCAAAATAAAATTTGGTAGATATATGGCATTTAGTTTAGTTGGTTAAAACTGAAATTGGGACACATAAATGTAAGTGAATGCTTCAATCCAAACTCAAAAGAACCATCCATATAAGTGTTGTGTTATAGTTCATTTTAACAATTGTGTTTGAAGATTCCTAGATTTTACGTCTTCAATCATTATTTTGTTTTGCATCTTTAGATATAGTTTCATGTGAAACGTTTCCATACGTCCCAAGATCCTGACCTTGCAATCAGAGTATTTACAAAAGATGGGAAAGAAGAAGAAACAATCTAAAGAAAGGGAGGGAAAACGAGCAAAATAGTCAGAAATGAGAAAATTCAATGCCATCATCCAATCCCATTGCAGAAAATTATTGCATAATCCGGGACTATGCTCCCTACCTCTCAGAGAGGGGTGGGCCCCATGATGGGTGGGACCCACCCCTTCGTAAGAGAGAGAGAGGGAGCATAGTTCCGGACTATGTAATAACAGCTCCCATTGCTTAGGCTGGCAATTGTTGGGTGCATCACAGCACCCTGGGTCACAATTTTAGTTATTTGTATAATAGAAAAAGTACTACAATTTAGTTAATCAAGCTCAAAATCCACCTACATCAAATAATGTAAAGTCATGTGAAAATATATAGTTGTTAACGAACTAAACAAGTTAATTCTCCGATCCCCCCCCCCCCACTTAGAGATGGCAATTTTTGCCCGACCCGCGAGTACTCGGCCCGGCCCGACCCTAATGGGCCGGGTTTTACCCGGTCCGATTAGGAATAGGATCGGGTATGGGTTAAAAAAAAACCCGAAGCGGGTCCGGGTCGGGTCTGGGTTTTATCAAAAAACCCGGACCCGACCCGAGACCCGACCCGTTTAAAAACCCGGTTCCCTAAATTACAAAAATACCCTCTCCCTATATATATAAACCTATCTAACCCTAATCCCTAATTCCTCATTTCATTTTCTTCAGCCTCCCTCCCTCTTCATTTCAGACTCCCTCCCTCGCATCTTCACAGCAACGGTGAACTCCAGGTCCTCTTTATATACCAAATATTCACCACTGAGCTTTATTGTCTTCTCATCACTGCTCCTGATTCTTCTAGCCACAACATCATCCACTGCCCAAGCCATCAAGGCCGCGCATGGCTTCTCATCAATCAAAGAAGCCACAGTACATGATATCCAGCTAGCTTTCAAGCAAAACCAATTCACCTCCTGGAAACTCGTTAAGCTTTACCTTAAACAAATAAGCAGACTCAACCCAGTTCTTAAGGGTGTCCTAGAAGTGAACCCAGATGCACTGTACCAAGCTGATAAGGCTGACCATGAGCGCAAGTCCAAAGCACCTGGGTCACTCTCTCCATTGCATGGTATTCCCATTCTGCTCAAAGATAATATCGCAACCAAGGATAAGCTCAACTCCACGATGGCAAGAAAATTATTGCCTTCCTCACAGAGCATGCTCGTTTGATGGGATGTTATAAGGTGATTCTTGACTGCAGTTTGGAGAATAAAGTGTTCTATGAGAAATGTGGCTTTAAACAGAAAGATATTCAAATGATTAAGTACTTTATTGCTGAGTTGCCATGTGTTTGTGTTGCTGTTGATATTTGTGTTTGTGCTTGTATTTTTTTTTTTTAAATTAATAAGATTAGTCGGAATCATCGGATTGGGCCACGGATTAGGCTTAAATTTGGGCTTTTTTTTTTTTTTTGGTTGGGCCACAAATTGGGCCCAATCCTTAAACGGGGCTCGCGGGGCCCGTGGAGCCCGGTTGGGGCGGGTCCGAGCCCCGGAAAAAAACCCAGTATTTTAAACGAACCAGGTCCGGGCCATGGATCTTGCCCCGCGGGTCGGGTCAGGGTATGAAAAAACCCGACCCGAACCCGACCCGTTGCCATTCCTGCCGCCACTAGTCCCTTTAGCCTCTGTTTGGCAGGGTGAATTAAAAAGAAAATGAAGAAATTAATATTTTAAATTATAATAAGTGTTTGGTGGGATCACGGAATCTCTTAAGAGAAAGAGACCATAGAGGAGTAGGCAGGGCAATGGCTTCAAAGAGTGGCAAGCTTCGACTGCTCATTTATATTAACATAATTTATTTTGTATTTAATTTTTTTCCTATTTCTTTCATATTCAAAAACCGACATTAAAAAAAAAAAAAAAAAAACCAACATTCGCTCTCTTCTTTTAACCCGCCGCCGACCGGAGTGGTTGATCGAATTGGGCGGGACGGAGCTTCCACAGAGTTCGGGCGGATCGGTCGGGGTTGATTATATGGAAAACAGCGAGAATCCGGCCAAGAAAAGATGAAAAACGGCGGAACTCCGGCGAAATTTTTTTGAAAAACGGTAGAAATCCGGCTAGATCCAGCGAGATCTTGGCCATTTTCGGCTAGATCTTGGCTAGATCTAGCGAAATCTCGCCGGATCTAGCTCAAATCTTCCCAAAAAAATCTCAAATCTCGCCGGAAAAATGATGGGTCGGTCGGATCGGATTTCTCGGATTTGAGAGTGTAATAAACACTACTAAAAAAAAACGACTATGTGTACCTTTGATGTAAAATAACATGCTTGCCAGATAAATTCCCCACTTCTGTCAGAGCATCCTTCCATTTCTGGATCTTCTTTCCGTCGATTCTGTCATCTTTATTATGTTCGGCAAAGGCTTTTCCAAACGGCCCCGTCTGGTTCCGCACGTCTGAGGGATCTACATGGTAAAAGACGGGCACCACTTTAAGTCCCTTATTTTTACTGCATTCAACAATTTTGGCAAGTTCATCCAAGCACCACCTGGAATCGGCATATTTTTCTGAAAAAACAACGATTGCATACTGGGAATTTTCTATTGCTTGTATGAGCTCAGAAGCAATGACTTGTCCTAGTTGGAGTTTTTCGTTGTCTCTAAAGACATCAATGCCTTTCAATCTCAATAACTCATATAAATGGTCTGTAAAGGCATGGCGGGTATCCTCACCCCGAAAACTGAGAAAAACATCATAGTCCGAACCAGTTATTGAAGAAGAAGATGATGATATTGATGAAGAGGGTGTTTCGGAGCTAGTGGAAGCCATTGGAAACTTAGTAACTAGCTTGTTTGTGGAAAAGTTACAAAGAAAGTTGCAAAACATAGAAAATGGAAACCTGGAAAGAGAGTTACCAGAGCTTTATGAGATTTGAGGTTCGTTTGGATGCAACTTATTATCGCTGAAAGTTGCTGAAAATTGATTGTTGCTAAAAATACTATAGCAAAATAATTTTTAAATGAATAAATAGTACCGTGTGATCTATTTTTAATATTTTTTAATAGTAAATAGTACATGAACAGTACGTGAACAGTGCACGCACGGTTTACGAACAGTAATTTTTGTCTCTAAAAAGTCAAAAAATCTGGCCAAAAAAAAAAAAAAAAAAGAGAGAAACCGTAACGCAGAAAACACAACGCAACGCAACTTGACATTGTATCCAAACCCACACCTTACTTTCTGTGTGTGGGTTTGGATAGTGGGTTTAGTTGAGTTACGTTTTGCACCTGCGTTTCAGTTTTTTTTTTTTTTTTCTTGCCGCATTGTTTGACTTTTGAGGGACAAAAATTACTGTGCATGAACAGTGTAACACTGTTCACGCACTGTTTATACATTAAAAAATATTAAAAATAGGTCCTACGATACTATTTATACATTTAAAAATTATTTTGCTACAGTGTTTTCAGCAACAATAAGCTGTATCTATTAAAGAAAAATAAAAATTGTGGAGTGGAAGGAAACGTATGGTTGAGGAAAAAAATAATAAAAAATAAATAAATAAAAGTAAAAGGTAAAGTGAGGTACGTGTCCATACAAGAAAATTTATAAAATAAAAATTACAACTGAATTAGGACAAAAAAAAAATTATTACAAAAGTTTCAAAACAGTTGAGATATCAAATTTTGTATTAGACTAGGATTGACTACAACTAAAAACAAATAGTATTGTAAAAATATTTTCACATTTTATTTTATCTCTGAACTTTTTAAATTAGTGCTTTTTTTTTAATTAAAATAAAAAAAATATATATATACTCTCTCTCTCTCTCTCTCTCTCTCTCTCTCTCTCTCTCTCTCTCTCTCTCTCTCTCTCTCTCTCTCTCTCTCTCTCTCTCTCTCTCTCTCTCTCTCTCTCTCTCTCTCTCTCTCTCTGGCTTGCACTTGGCTTAGAACGCAACACAGCAACCTGCAGACTGCAGTGTGAACTTGGCTTAGAATTAGAGACTTTCATGCATGCGGGCCAACGAGCATGATGACCAATTGACCGGCTTATAAAGAGAAGAGTTTTGGAACATTTGTAGACGTAAATGCACTTTTAGTTCTTATATTTTGACGTTTTTTTCATTTTAGTCCTTACATTTTATTTTTTTCACTTTTAGTCTCTAAACCAATTAACGCGTTCTATTTTAGTCCTTTTCGATAGTCAACCGACGAAAATAGTTGAGGTGGCAGCCGGAGGAATAAAATATTATAAAAAATGCTACATCACCCATGACACATCAGCATATAAATTTAAAAAATTAATTTATTAATTTTAACAAAATTTAAAAACATAAAAACAAAATTTAAAACATAAAAATACATGAATTAAGATCTGAAAGTTTCTTGAACAAAGAAAACCAACCCAAAAATTTTAAAACCTAAAAAATTAACATAAAATCCAAACCTGAGAACACCAAACTCAAACCGGCCACACGCTTTCATCTCAAACTCAAACTTTATTCTGTCATCTCAAACTCAAAATACACAGCCACACACTACTTTCTCATCTCAAACTCTCTCTTCTCTCATGGCTCATACCCGAGCTCTCTCTCCTCTCATGGCCGATCCATGGCCGAAGACCCATGGAGAAAAGCTTTAACACAGAAGCTGAAAACGGAAGAGAGCGAGGGATCTAGAGGAATCGGACTTGCATATTGCACTTGACGAGATCGAGAGGAGTGACGGCCAGAACAAATACCCAAATCTAGAAAATCAAACCCGAAAATCAAACCCAGAACAAATACCGAAAAAATCAAACCCAGATTTGCTTATCGAAAAAATCAAACCCAGAACAAATACCCAAACCTAGAAAATCAAATACCCAAACCCAAAAAATGAAACCAGAAAAAAAAAAAAAAAAAAAAATCAAATCCGGATTACGGGGGCTTGTTTTTCGTCTTCTTTTTCGTCGTCGGTGGTTCCGGTTTCAAACAAGCCAAACATTAAAGATAACAGCACCTCTCTCTCTCTGTCTCACAATGTTGAATCTGTTGTAGTTGTCGGATCTATGATAGCTAATTTGAGTTTAGATCTGTTATGGATTGGTTGGGCTTGCTGTTGTTGTGAACTGAAATGACTGGGTTTTTCTGGGTTTGTGTGTTTGTTTGATTCAATGAGCCAAGTTGGCCAGGTTGGTTGATTTTGTTGTTGATTGTTTGAAATAAACTGGGTTTTGTTTGAGTTTTTGGGTTTTTGGGTTTTTGAGTGTTTGAGATTTCTGGGTTTTCTTTGATTTTATGATTTTGGCTATGAATCTTTGGGGAAGAACGAGAAAAAATGATGGGTTTTCAACAGTGGTCTTTGTTCTCTTCTCAAATTTTATTGCATTATTGATTTGATTTTAAGTGGAAAAGGAAGTTGATTCAATGGATGGGTTTAACTTTGAATTCGTGTTCTTAGGTTTGATTTTCTGGGTTTATGTTGTTGTGTTCATAGGCATTTGATTTTATTGTTTTTAATTCTGTTTTTTTTTTAATAGTTAAAATTGACAAATTATTTTTAAAAAAAAATTAGATGCTGATGTGGCATTTTTTTATATTATTTTATTCCTCCAGCTGCCACCTCAGCTATTTCCGTTGGTTGACTGACGGAAATGACTAAAATGGAACGCGTTAATTGGTTTAGGGACTAAAAGTGGAAAAAATAAAATGTAGGGACTAAAATGAAAAAACGTCAAAATGTAGGGACTAAAAATACATTTATGCCACATTTGTATTGTGGGAGTCCTTCCAAGCACTTTCCTGTACATTTACTATCTCTCTCTCTCTCCACACACACACACACACACACACACACACACACACACACACATATATATATTATTGTCAATTTAGTTTATATTATTTTTAATTTGTAGCAAATTAATTTTTACCATCAACTCATTAAGAAAAACTGATTTAAAATTGAAAATAACAACAACTAAATTGACAATAACAAAATGTGGGGAACCAAATTGACAATAACACTCATCAAACAAAAAAGAAGATGACAATAACCCCGAACTTTAGTGGCTAAAATGGTATTTTCACCTAATTAATATATCATGTACATCTTCATACCGCTTATAAACTCTTTCTACCGTTTACATGAAAAAAAAAAGTTTCCATCAATGCTATAAAGGGAAAAAAAAAAAAAAGTCTGAGAGTGATGTACTGTTCTTTCTAATTGTGATGAATTGGTGGTGGTTCCAACTTTTTCTTAATCTTAGAATGAAATTAATTATCCTACTCATTAAAGAATAAATAAACTAGAAAGTGAAAATTGATAAAAATAAATATTCAAATGGGTCTAGGGAAAAAAAATAAAGTCTTGTATAATCTTATATATGGATCTGTGAGAACTGACCTAAATTTATAAATAAAAAATAAAAATAAAAATAACTAAAAGTATATATTATATAATAAAATTTGGATATTAAAAAAAACTACAATTTTGTAATAATTGTACATTATCCATAATCTATCTACAAAATGTATAAATGGAAGTTGTTTGACTTTTGGTTAATTTTATAATATTATTATGCCACATAAACTTGTAAGACCTCACAATTTACAAGTCATTATTGTTATTATTATATATTGTAATGACCAAAAAGAGAGTAATACAAGGCCCACAGTGGGTAATGGGACAATCTCGTTTGAACTTTGATCCAAGTCAATAGAATTTATTAGAAATGGGATAGTACAATAAGCATGGAGTCTGCTCTCGAGTTCTCTCTCACTCTAAGTCTCGGAACCACTTTTTTTCTTCTTCACCACCCCAAAAGTCCCCTTCAGAATCCCAGATCTCTCCTTTATATAGCCCATTGCCATTTCATCCGCTTTGTCCATCTCTAGCTGGTTCTCGCCCCTCTTTCGACACCTGTCACCTTCTCTCTCTCTGAATCAGGTGGTAGCGGTAGCTGGCGTAGCTGTGACTAACATTGTTCAGGTCATTTCCTCATTTAATGCGACTGATAGAACTGGTGTGCGTCATTTACTATTGATGTGACTGGGGGCTGCTGCCCTGACGGCTGCTTGTCTGCCATTGACCTCCACCTCCTTCAGCTGCAGGGTTTCTCCTTTGGCACTTGGTGCGGTGCTCCGTTGCATCTGGCTCACTTTTCGGGCATTATTATCCTTTAGGCCCCTGCCAGTGCTACGCTCGGCCCAATGCCAGGCCTTTCTTATTCTTCCTCGGGCCTCAGCCCAATAGTTTGGCCCTTCGCTTTCCTTCTCGGTCCTCGAGTACCCACAATAGCCTCCTAAAACTTTCACTATTCGCCTAAGGCATAAGTGAAGTTTTAGCTCCGCGGATGAATTGTGTACGTGTTGTATGTGTTCACATAAGTCAACGTCTCTTCACTTGTCATTCGTATGCCCCTGACGCTTTGAAATCCACGAACTCTTATTTATGGTGCCAGGCGACTGCCTGTCTCCCTACGTTCTACGGTCTGATTGGGATCGTACGGCTTCCATTTATCCTCATTTATGGGCAGGAGTTTTACCGCTCATTTTTACCTCCTATAAAAGGAGTGACCAAGGCTGGTTGTGGCTCATTTCTGGCATTTTGGCGTTTTTATTTTGGCGAAGAGAAAACTACTCCCGAGGAGCGTCCTTTATTTTCCGCAGTAGGTGTGTTGGCTTCCCTCTTGTTTTGCTCTTTTTCAGATTTCGTACTTTGCCCCCGTCTTGTTCATTTGCACTCCATGGGTAGGTATGCTAGGTTGGTAGACTCTGAGGAGGCTAGGATAGCCTTTGGGGCCCAGTACAGGATTCCCGACAACGTAGAATTTAGGCGTTGCGAGGAGAGTGAATGGTTGGTTGTGGACCGGCCTCCTGAGTTCGTGGTGATTCCTATGATCGCCTTTATCGAAGGTGGGATGGAACTTCCCATGGGCCCAGTGACTAGGGACTACCTCATAAACTATAGGTTAACCCTGACCCAGTGTTCTCCCAACATCTTTAGAATCCTTAGGTGTGTAGAGGCCATTAATCGTAAAATGGGGACCCAACTTACATGGCATGACGTGAACTGGGTCTATAATTGCCAAAAGGGGGAAAAAACCAAATACTACATGAAGAGTAGGGTCCCCGTAGTTAGGTTAATCTCCTGCCTGCCCGATTCGAGCAAGGGCATGGACGAAGACTACCTTCTCATCTCAAGCAAGTGGCACGATAGGCGGCACTGTTCCACCCAGGAAAGGGAACCAGGTAGCACTCCCGAGGACCTGGGTTACCGTTTTAGGCTTTTTTAGAGGAGCTTCCTTCTCTGCAGCAGTTTATTTATTTATTTATTTATCTCTTTGCTAACAGTAACCGTGCTCTCTTATGGCAGACGAGTATCACACAGCCCCGGCCAAACATCTGGTGAATTTTCACGACCTGAACTGAATTCTTAAGTCCGAGATATTCCTTCATCGGGACGGGCAACTCTGGGTTGCGCACGTCATCCTTGGCTACACACCTTCAACCAAACGCTTCCAAAGCTCGAAGAACATCATCAAGGCCCGTGATCCGCGTCTGGCTAGGATAGACGTTGCCATTCCGGGATTCTTGCTGGCAGGACCGCCTCCCAAGGGGACACAAGACGCCCAGCTCCTTGCGCCTCTAGCCGCTCAGCTCTTGTATCCTTAGGAACCTCCACTGCCATCCAACGAAGAGGCAGAAGGATCCACATCCCCTTCTGTCCAAGAAGTGACTGATAGAGATTTTGAAGTTTTCTATCACTCTAACGCACCTAACATTTCTCAGGCTCCATCATCAGCAGCTATAGGCTTCAAAGAAAGGACCCCCGACCTCCTGGCGCTGTTGTCGGCCCATGCTGGTGGGTCCTCCTCGGCGGTGACCGTACCGCCTCGCCCACCAACCCCTGTCGTTGCTCGCACGTCCCCGGCCGATGCAGCAGATAAGAAACGAAAACGCGACCTAGGGGGGAAAGGGGTAGAAGTGTCCAAGGAGGGGGAGATATCCTAGCCCCCAATTAAGGAGCCTCGAGCTGGCAAGGGTCAGCCGAGGAAGAGGCCCAATCTTGCTGTGTCCTCGAAGGAGAGTGGTGGGAGAATGATGGAAAATATAATTTATATAAATTGACTATTATACTTTTGTTACATAATAAGTAAGAAATAAATTTATTTGTACTTATTAAAGAATATAAAATTCACCACATTATATATATAAATTTATGTTATTATTTTTATTATTATAATGTAAAAATTACAATAATGTACAACTTGATCAAGTCACGTTGAAAAAAAAAGAAAAAAAAAAGAGAGAGAGAGAAGAGAACCTAGACTGCTGGAGGTTGGTGTGCTGTGAAGGTAAGATGAGAAGAGGCAAAACCGCAAAAGTGATAAGAGCAACCACATCAGTTTGTCTAAAAAGTGGGAAGATGAAAAAGTGAGAGGATAGAAAATATTTAGTTTTCCCTCTTGTGTGTTTGGTTGGAGGGGTAGAAAAGTAAGAGGGTGGAAAACTCTTTTGTTTAGTTGGAAAGAAAAAGGGAACGATGGAAAATATAATTTATATAAATTGACTATTATACCCTTGTTACATAATAGGTAAGAAATAGATTTATTTGTACTTATTAAATAATATAAAATTTACCACATTATATATATAAATTTATGTTATTATTTTTATTATTATAATGTAAAAATTACAATAATGTACAACTTGATCAGGTCACATTGAAAAAAAAAAAAGAAAAAAAAAAGAGAGAGAAGAGAACCTAGACCGCTGGACGTTGGTGTGCTGTGAAGGTAAGATGAGAAGAGGCAAAAGTGATAAGAGCAACCGCATCAGTCTGTCTAAAAAATTTCGTCTATTTTACACAAAAAAATTTATTTTTTCTATTTTATACCATCATTTTTATAAAACACCCACGTCAATTTATCTATTATACATACTTTTTTTATTAAAATAATATTTCTCTTCCATTTTTCTATTATTTCCTAACTACCTCCCACCTAACCCCTCCTCCTTTTTCTGATTCATAATAACACTCTTCAGTCCTCTTAAAGCATCCACAGCAAGTGTGGCAAATGTGGCAAATGCCAAATATTTGGCACATTTGCCACACCAAAAACAAAAATGGAGCTTTATGAGATGTGCCAAATCTCAAAAATTATACAACATGGCTACAGTACCGTTGCAAATTTGCAATGATACGGACAGATGTTGCAAAAATTTTATTGTTTTATATTCTCTTTTCTCTCTCCTTTCTCTTCATTTTTTCTTTTCTCTTCTCTCTCACTCACCGCTTCCCTCTCTCTTCTCTCTGTATCGGTTCCCTCTCTCTTCGACTAGTCCGGGATGTTCACCCGCAACGACTAAAGCATAAAGCTCCGACGACGACAACGCGCTTCGCCACGCTCGATCTCACCCACGCTCACGCTCGATCTCACCCACTCTTATTCCTTTCTCTCTCACCGGACTCGTCAAGATCTTGTCTAGACCGTGAATCTTGTAGTACGATAGCACACCGATCTCACCGCCTATCTTGCCAGTGGGTTACGATGTGGGTTTTGGGTCGGCGTTGATGTGGGTTTTGACATGGGTTTTGGGTTGGCGTTGATGTGGGTTTTGGGTCAGTGGTGGTTTGGCATTTGGGTGGTGGTTGTGCTTGGCGATTGGCATTTGTTGGTTTATTTTTTTTTATTTCCTGTTTTGTTGGTGGTTTCTGCCTTGCTGGGGTGTGTGTGATGGTGGGGTGGTGGTGGTTGCTACCTTGCTAGGCATGTGTGGTGGTGAAGCGGTGGTTGTGTCGGTGGTGGCTGGTCGGTGTTGTTGTTGATGTTGTTAATGGTAATGAGAGGGAGTAGATAATATATTATTTTAATTTGTAGTATATATTATTTTAATGTATAGAATTGAATGATAAAACATCTGATAAATGGGATGTTATAAAATGATGTGGTAAAATAATAAAGTAGGTCTTTGATGTGGCAAAATGACATTCTTTTTGCAACATCTGTTGTGGACGTTCTTATGACTTATCTCTCTATCTCCGCCTCTCTTTCTTCTCCTTTTTTTTTTTTTTTTTTGGTGAGAATCTTTTTCTTTCCCCTTCTTCTTTTACAATTTGAGTTTTATGCTTTTATTATAGATGAAATTTCAGGTTGGGTTTAATTAAAATTTCTTCTTTGGTTTGGGTTTTTCTTCCTCTTCTTCAGCATCTTCTTTCTTTCTTTCTTCTTCTTGTTCTCCTTCTTCTTTTTCAATTTCAGTTTGATTATTTATATGAATTTGTATATGGATTTGATGAATTTGGATCTAGATTTAGAACGATTTTGTTGATTTTGTGGTGTGTGTGTGTGTGATGATTTTGGGTTGGGTTTTCCGGTGAGTTTTGATTGATTTTGAGTTGGGTTTTCCAGTGGGTTTGTCTTGATTTTGAGTTGGGTTTTCTAATGGGTTTGTCTTGGTTTTGAGTTGGGTTTTCTAATTGCTTTTCCGTTGATTTTGGGTTAATTTTCTGTGCTAGGTTGCGGTGTTTGGTGGTGGTGCTGGGTTTGGTGGTTGGGTGATTATTTTCTGCTTCCTTCTTCTTATTCTATCACGCTGGGTTGTTGTAGTCGTTGAGAGAGGGCATTTTTGTAAAAGTGCTATGAGAGCACTTTCTATCCAACCTTTTCCTCTCGATTTGAGAGGATGAATTTTGTGGGCCTGGGAGAGAAAATTTTCTCCCAGATTTTCCTTCCTCCCCATTTTCCTTCTTTTGTCAAACAATGGAAAACACTGTTTTCCACCCTATTTTCCTCCCAATGTTTTGCATCCCCCTAAATTCACCCCAACCAAACACAGTGTTAAAGAAGGATTTGAACTATACACATAAAACACCACAAAATATACCAATTACATAAATATTGTGTAGCTAATGGTGTCATGCTTATAAATGCATATTTGAGTAACTCACAAGTGTTAAAACACCGTGTTTATTGAAAGCGCTGAAGGAAATTATGAACTTAATTTATGTGGGTTTTTCAGATAGGCAATTCTTCGTCCCTCAAGATTTGAAGTTTTCTTCTGTTATATTTCTTACTATTTTTACTTCAATTTCTTACAAGTATGTTTGCATCTCTTTTTTTCTTTTACAGACTTTACTTGAGTGCCTGTACCCTTTACTTACACACAGTCTGTAACACTATATGCAACTCATTGATTCCCCCACTTTCTTTAGTGCATGCATCTTCCCCTTTTTCTCTTTTTCCCACCTTCCAAGAACAAGAAGACAAGGCTAGCGAGTAATTTCGTGGTGACTTTATATAGTTCTCTTTCCATTAATCAAATCGGGTGTAGGGTATGTATGTTGGAGGATTTTGGAAAGTTATAGGAATTTTGGGTAAGTAAAAGAAAATTTCCTCACTAGTCTCTTCGTTTGGACAATTGAGAGGTTTTTTCTAGAAAAACAAGAAAACCAAGACCACAATCCCAGTAGGGTTTATTTATTTATTTATTTACTATGCAAGTTGTACGTTTTTAGACCTCTTATAACAAACAGATTAACTTAGTTATTTAGTCAAATGATTAATTTAGTTATACTATTCAGATCTAAGTTAACACAAATAAATCATATCATTGAACAATGCGGAAAATAAATAACACAACGATATGATAACCTAGGAAAACTAAACCGGTAAAAAACCTGGGGAGGATTTAATCTAGCTATTCTTAAGGCAAAACAGATCCACTATGAAAGAATTGAAATTTACACAACAGCGACTTAGACCACTAACATCCTATTGCTACATCGAGTAGGAAACTTACTACCATGACCACGTGACAACTCCGAGTTCACGGACTACTTCTTTCTTGGATTCACAGCAACCACAAGTACTCCCACTTGTGTTTTCTTAAGCTCTTTATGTAGTAACTGAAACGATCACCAAACTCTCGACATCAATCTTGAGATTGGAAACCCTAAGTATGTATGAAGGCAAACACCTCTAGATCTCACAAGAGATTCATACACACAGCATAAACAACAACAACCATAAAACGTGGCTAGGGTTTTTTCTTTTATACTTAAGGCAAAACATAAAACTCCACATGTCATATGGGCTTGGGCTGAGTTGGAAATTCTATAGAAAAACAATCTGCATGAGCTTCGATTGATCGAGTCTAATTTTCGATCGATTGAGCCTTACAAATTTACACAATAAATCCTGCAGTACACTCGATTCAAACTTTACAAAATAAACACACTTTAAGCAGCCTAATTCTAGACTCTAAGTTTTGATCATAGTTTGCCATTACACATTGAAGTTCTAATACATTTAGATCCTAAATCCTTAGAACCTAACACAAGTCATCAAGAGATTAAAATTAATGTTTGCGTGATTTCTCTCGTTGTAAATCTTCCACAACCACAAAATTGGAAAGGATTTTGAATAAAATGAATAAATAATGAAAATTCCCTCTCTAAAAACCCAAAATCTAAAAGTAACAAAAATTAAGAAACCAGGAAAATATCTGATGAAATTTGTATATATGATATCGAGCCCTAGCCATTATTTTCTTCGAGTCATCATTGTTTGAGTAAGATACTAACATTGTGTTTGGTTGCAAATGGAGGAAGAGAAAAGAAAAGAAAAAATGAAGGAGAAAAGTAAGGGTGGCAATTCGTGTTCACATGTTGGGTTCGTGTCGTGTGAACTCATGAGTATCCAATTATATAGGTCAACACTAACCCGACATGTTTATTAAACGGGTCAAGATTCCTCAACCCTAACATGATCCATTTATTAAATGGATCAGTCGTGTCGACCTGTTTATCAGATTTGATCAAAATGAAAAAAAATAATTATGAAAAAACAAACAAATAAATATTTTTAATATAAAATTCAGAACTAATGAGTAACTATATCACAAATAATCATTCAAAGTTAAAGCATATATCTAATATCATAAATAATCAATCACAATATGTCAAAGAAAATAAATCATAACAACTAATAAGTTTATATACTTAACGTTTAAAGGGTATTTTGGTAAAATGTCATTTAATTAAACGGGTCAGACAAGTTCTATATGTTGAACACTAACCCAACCCTTTTACTAAACGGGTCAGTCATGTCAACCTGAATATGATACAAACTCATGAAGCCTCAACTCATAGCTTGCTAATTTCGTGTTGTGTCGTGTCGGGTTTGTAGGTTGTGTCCAATTTTGCCATCCCTAAAGAAAAGAAATGATAAAGAAAATGTTTCCTTGGTATATGTTTGAAAGCAGGGAGGGGAAAAAAAATGTTTGTTTGGATTGCAAAAGCAGAGAAATGAAAAGAAGAAAATGTGTTATTTACTTTAATACCCTCATTAATTGGAGAAGTGAGTAAAAGGCCAAATAGGCAAAATTGTAATTTTGAAAGAAATAAAAAGTCAAAAAATGCGGCTGCATTTCCCCATTCCACCTTTCTCTCCATTTCTGCCCAATTTAGGCGGATTGGAAAAGGTGGGCTTGGAAGGATATGAGATCCTTTGTTTTCTTTACTTCCTAGTCAACCAAACAGTAGAAATACTATCCCTTCCCTCCATTTCTTTTCCCTTCCCTCCTCTTCCTGCCATTCCAAGAACAGCGTGAGAGAGAGAGAAGAAAAAGCGCTTGGAATTAGACAATCAAATCAAGTACAAAGACTATTTTTTTTTTTTTTTTTGTATTTTTTTTTCTAAAGAAGTTTTACACTATCATTATCTTGGTGTAACAGATTTTCACCATGCCTAGAAATTATCTAGAGCACGCTTTGATTATTTAATTAATTTTCTTTTTTTAATCTATCGGTCACAAAGTGGTAAGATTCTTCATATTGCTTCACATGAGACTTGGTAAGAGTTGAATGGTTCTAGCAGTGGCTTTGTAACAAATTTGTTGTGCCCATAATGATAATCCCATTAAGACTCCGCTGGTACAGTGGTGACTCTAAGTATATATTTTAGGGTAGTTATTAAGAAACGTAAATTATACAAAATATAATAAATAGTTAACTTGAATATATTGTTACACAAAATAAAAATACCTAATTAAATACATGAAGTATATTACAATTTCGTTCTATTAACACACAGAGAGAGAGAGAGAGAGAGAGAGAGAGAGAGAGAGAGAGAGAGAGAGAGAGAGAGAGAGAGGATATTTGCTATAATTGCAAGTTGAGTTGCTATGAAGAGCAAAATTGATGTGACTACAAAGCCAAAGAGAACATTAATGTCAGCACCACCTAGGACAACTTATGATCACAATATTTATTTTGGTACATTTTTTAGGATTCAGATCCTTTAAATTTCCTAGGGTACTCTGCCAAATAGATTTCCTTAAATCTTAACCATTCTTTAATGATTTAATGGTCTAGATTCTGCTATGTCAGCATTCCACTAACAATAATCATAATTGTTTTGTTTGCAACATTATTTTATTATTTTAAGAATATTGTTAGTGGAATGTTGACATAGCAGAATCTTGACCATTAAATCATTAAAGAGTGGTTAGGATTTAAGGAAATCTACTGGTAAAGTACCTTAAGAAATCTAGAGAATCTGAATCCCATTTTTCAATTTAAAATAAAAAAAGGGATTATTTGTATTTAATGAGTTGAATGAGTTACAAATTTGAATTATTAGAGACTTTTTTTTAATAGGATTTTTATTTAACTTCTTGTTGTTTGGTCTAGTCTTCCTCTTTTGTGTGTGTGTGTGTTTAAGGGGTTATGGATTATGTTTGGGACCAAAATTATTTTTGGAATAATGCTATATTCACAACATTTTCATAAAAAAATCTTATGCGACAAACTTTTATTGATGGGTAAAAAGTGATGGCAGCAATATTGGACCAAAATTAGAATCAGTAACAACTTACCACATAAGATTTATTATAAAATTATTGAAAAAATATTGTAGATGTAACATTACTCTTATTTTTGTTAGACCAAAATTATTTTGATTCTCAAGATAGGGTGTTCAACATTTTTATTAGGATGGTCAAAATTAGGTTTGAAAGCGAATACTGAGAAAACAATGACCCAAAATTATTCGACTACATTAAACAAAAAGGAAGATAATTTTGAGAGACTAAAATGATAGTTGGGGGCAAAGTTTGTCATCAATCGTCATCAACATACAGGGCATTTCTCTCTTAATAGCAAAATATAATCTTAAAATTCTGTGGATTTTTATTTTGTTCTTCAAAAATTTATGACTTGAGTTCGATTTGCAAAAATTCTGAGATAGATTTTTAGAGGGCAATACTAATTTGCATCTTCTACTGTGGAGTGCGTGTAAGTGTATTTTGTCATAGCGGTCCATCATTAGCAAAGAGTGACATAACATTTTCTGTTGAGACTGCTCCTATCATATTTTGGAGTCATTAAATTCTTTTTAATGTATGTTTGTATACCATGGTTATATTAAATTTTCTAATAGTAAGTTTTTAGGGGCCATAGGATTTAAAAAAATAATAATAATAACTTGGGGAATGGGGACAATAGTCGGTGTAGCTTCATGGTTATCTCCTAGAAGAATGTTGATATTGCTTTCTTCCATTTAGACCTAATTAATCATAGCGTGGACTGCATAGATGCTTTGGTAGAATTTGATCATCAATACATGCGGTAGTTTCGGGAGGAAAATTCTACCCTCCTTGATGGTAGTGTAGAATACTTTGGCCCACTTCCAGTTCCAGGGAAAATTATTTCATGGAGCGAGGTTAATTCTATGCACTTTCGGTGCTCTTTTTGATTTTTGTGTTGACCATGACCCATTTTTCGGAAAGATTAGCAAAACTTGACACGTTTTCAAATAGAGGAAATAGGAGACATACATTGTCATGTGAGTGTGACCAGGAAAAAAAATCCATTTTATATCGCTTTTCAATAATTTAGAGGCTATTGTAAGGAATGGTCTGCATAATTTGTCTCATCAAACTTTTTCATTTTCTGTCCATATATGAGACACTCCATAACAAGTACGTTGTCATGTGAATATCAAGTAGTATTTTAATGTTAGAAAACCCATAAAAAATTAAAAATATAGTGTATTTATTATATTGTATTACTAAGGTTTGACTTATTTCTAGTAATTTTAAACTGAAATATAATTTTATTTTAATGAAAAATTGTCACATCACTTTCTAATTAAATAAAAGGTAAAGTTTAAAATACATTACTACTTGTCATTGTGTATTTAAAACAAAATGAAGCTTCCAATTAAAAAAGTATTAAAGGTAAGTTAAACCCTATTTACTAATTTTTTTTAAATATATGAATAAGTTGTATTGTATTTTTTTTCATAGTCAAAATTCCACTTATAATTCTCAGTAAATATTTTTAATAATTTAATAAGCCTCAAGGTGACAATGCCCTCTTGATCTATGCCCTTTTTAATTTTTTTCCCTCATCTCTAAAGGTGACAATGCTCTTTTGTTTTATAGCAGCATATAGATGATTCATAAAACTATTGCAGGTATTCTCACCTCTAAAACTATGAAAGACATCGTAGTTCCATTGTGGTGTTGAAGAAGAAAATGACGATGAAGATGAGACTTTTTGAATAATGATGGAAGCCATTAGAAATATTTTAGATAAATCTTAATCTACAATCAAGATAACATTTATACACACATGAACATACACATTCAACTAAAATTGAAAGAAAAATTAGAGAAGAAGAGAACGATTTGATGTGGATTTTTCATTTCAAGGAGGGAGTGAAAGGAGAGAAATAAAAGAGATGGATGGGAGTGAAAAGTGAAAATTTACAGATTTTGGAACTGAAATTGCGATAGTGATTGAAAAACTCAAAAAATCTTGGAAAAAAAATGCTGGATTTAGATCCTATTACATAATTGCCTTTTTTAATAAAGGAATGGCCACTATTATTTATGTGTTTGTGAAAGATAGAAGAGAGGGGGATTCACAGTCTCTGTTTTCAGTTAGCAACACTTATTTATTTAAATGGCCCTTTCTTTCCAGGAATTTTCCTGGCAAGACAGCCACTAAACTTATTTTTTAACTCTAATGATAAACTCTTCCCCATGTATTGTTTGGTTGTTTAGAGGGCTGAGCATTTACATGCTCTCCTTCTAGGCATCTTCTAGTCAAAACTCAAAAGGCGGACTCGAAGTTACCAAATCCATAAGGAAAAAAGAAAACAAAATGAAAAAATCAAAGCCGGATTCAGTTTATCTTTATGTAATTTGCATGTTAAAAAAGAAAGAGAAAAAAAAAAGACTCTATTTGCATGTAATTTGTGTAAACGATACCATTCTATTGATAAATTTAAGAATGGGCATTGGGTATTGGAATCAAAGAGACATAGTCAACAAATCTTCTTCTTCTTCTTCTTCTTCTTTTTTTTTTTTTTTTGGTGAAAGAGTCAACAAATCAATTGTTCAAACAAAGTAGGTGTGAAAGTGAGAAAACAAGGACAAAAAATTATTCAACTATGTTAAACGAAATGGAAGATAATTACAAGAGACTAAAATGACATCTTGACTGTTTGTCGTCATCAACATATATAATAAGGAATTTCTCTCCAACAAAATGTAATCTTAAAATTCTATGGATTTTTATTTCTTTCTAAATTCTTTTTAATGTATGTTTTGTATGTATATCTATTAAAGTTACAATTATTTTTTGAAACATTCTAAAGTTATGTTAAAATTTCTATAATAACTTTTTTTTTTTTTGGAGCATAAAATTTTCTATAATAACTTAAGTTTTTTAATAGTAAGTTTTTAGGGGCAATAGGCTTTAAAATTAGTTTTTAGCTTCATGGATATCCACTGTAAAGTTTGTTAATATTGCTTTCTTCATATTGCTGTAAAGTTTAGACGTCCTCGTATCGTGGACGGTATAAATGCTCTGGTGAAAAAGTTTTATTTATTTATAAATACTAGGCTTAGTGGAAAGTTGAAAAGCTTAGTGGAAAATTATGTCATGGAGCGAGGTAAAAATCAATGGGCTTTCGGTGCTCTTTTTGATTTTTGTGTTGACCTTGCATTGAGCCATTTTTCAGTAAGATTATCTGATGGGACAAAACTATTTTCAAACTTGTGAGAGAGTGAGACACAAGATTAGGTAAGGAATAAACACAAGATTTTACAGTAAGATTTTGATTCCAATCTTCAACCCCCCAAACACCCCCCCTCTACTACACCCAACTCACAGTTTCATAGGAATAAATCATAGTATATCCAACTAAATCTTAGAACCACAATTATATAATAAGTAAATTCAAATAAAATTTAAAACTGAAGTAAAAAAAAAAAAAAAAAAAAGTTGAATGAAGATAAATTAGAGAAGAGGGAAAACTTTGTTGTGGAGAAGCGTTGTTTCAAGAGGTTCTAGAGCTTTATAACCAATTACACAGATCTGTCTTTTATTTCCCTCCTTGAATAGAACAACTTTTATTTTGTTTTGACTTCGCCTTTTTTTTTTCCTTGGTTTCTTTAAACGAGTCACATGGGATGAACTTTTTTTTTTTTTTTTGAGGGAACATATGGGATGAACTTAATTAGAGCTAAATGCAAGTAATTTACTCCCCCATTAAGAAAAAGAGAAGAAATATTAAGTTTCAGGTACCTAGTAAAGTCTTGTTTCCGTTTATTATGCTTTTGTGATATTTTTATTTATTTTTAGATTAGCACCATGGTGGAAATTTGATGACAATTACTCCTACATATTCTACGTAATTTCTTGGAAGTCTTGCTCTAATTGCTTTTTGAAAAACTATAAAGTTATTTTTATTTAAATGCTTAATGGAATCTGGAAACTTTATGACTAATAGATCCACTAATTAATTTAATATAAGCAAAGTGCAAAATAACTGTGCACTTCAGGTCATTGATAACAATGATAAGGATGTGTAACTATGTTTGCACTTGGCTTCAATGTCTTCTTTTATCCTTACTACCACTGACTTATTAAATGCATTTACTCTTTTTTTTTTTATTTCCCACAATATATTCTCAAAGCTTTCAACCAAAGACCAATCACTGTTCGTGACGGGTGGGCCTTAGTGGGGTAAATCGCTGGCTCATGGGGGTTTTTTCAAAGTGCAGGTACCCGGACTCGAACTGGGGAGCACACCTAATCGAACTTGGGACAAGCACTTTGAGACCAAGTGCCCGACCACTTGGCCAACCCAACCCTCCTGGGTTTAAATGCATTTACTCTTGACTTTGCTTTTTTGGTTTCTTTAAGTGTGGGACATGTGGGATGAACCTAATTAGTGCTAACTAGTATAAAGTTTTGTTTAGTGAAATTTTTAATTTTTTTTGGGTATAAAGCTCAAAAAATTTTCTACCAAAAAAAAAAAAAGGTATAAAGCTCAAAAAACTCTTAGAAACAATGTCGGGTTCAGAGACTATTATATAATTGCCTTCTTAATAAAGGAATGGCCTCTATTATTTCTGTGTTTGTGAAAGAGAAGAGGGGGGATTAACATCCTCTGTTTTCAGTCAACAACACTTATTTGTTTATTTATTTAAACAAAGTGTGTAAATAGCCCTTTCCTTCCAAAAATTTTCCTGGCAAGACAGCGACTGAAAATTATTTTTTGACTGTAACGTAGCTCTAATGATAAACCCAACCCATGTATTGCTTAAATGTTTAAAGAGCTGAGCATTTACATCCTCTCCTTCTAGGCATCTTCCAGTCAAAAGGCGTACTCGAAGTTATCAAATCCATGAGGAAAAAACAAAACAAAACATAAAGAAAAAAATCAAAGCCGGATTCAGTTTATCTTTATGTAATTTGCATGTTAAAAAAAGAAAGAGAAAAAGAGACCCTGTTTGCCCACCACACCTTCTCATTTTTTAAACAAAGTAGGTGTGTAAGTGGCCACTTCTATTTAGACAAGTCATATACAATAACTTGAATTTATATTTGTAAATAAAATAAATTAAGATAAGCATTGCTTGGTCCCACAAACTATGTCAGTATTATGGTAATAATTAGTCTAAGCAATGCTTATCTCAATTTAAGAGAGCAGCTTTGTAAAAATGTTGTAAAACAGATTGGTAATCGCACCATCCCATGGCCGAGACCCATGGCCACACCCATCAGTTACTGATATTTGAACATAAACACAAGATCACAAATTCAAAATTTGAAAAGAAACAAGCACTGAGAGAGAGAAAGAGAGAGTCATGGATCTGAAAAGAAAGCAGAAAAACAAAGATACAAACACAAATAGAGCAAGTAATGGATCTGGAAAGAATGAAGAAAAAGAAGTATAAAATGAGAGTGAATGAGAGTCAGCCATGGCTGGGATAGCTCTGTTTTTGCTGGGGTTGAAAATGAGGGCTTTGAGATTTATGATTTCATTCTTGAGCTAATTTTTTTGGGCCTTTTGTGTGTTTATTTCTCATGAAAATTTATGGGGATAAACCCAAAGAACATGAACATGTTCTTCAAAAAAAATAATGAAAGAAATAAAATTTTTTAATTTAATTATCTTATTTTATTTTAAAAGAATTTAGAAAAAAACATAAAAATGTCTTTTTTTATTATTATTTTATGCTGGCTTGGCATTTATTAAATAATAACAAATAAATTTTTATTATTATTTTATTTGTCACGTCAGCATTTACTGTGTTAACAATGCACTCCGTTTGTCACGTCAGATATTTCCAGCTGTTGACTGATGAAAATGATCAAAATAACACATGCTAATTGGTTTAGTGACTAAAAGTGATGAAATTAAAATGTAGGGGCCAAAATAGAAAAAAATCAAAATGTAAGAACTAAAAGTGCATTTATACCTAAAAACATGATGCGTCGTGATAATGGTGAATTCTATAATTAATTTAGACGACCCGAATTCACTCAAAAAAAAAAAATAAATAAAAAGATAGACCCAAGAAAAGATGTATTAATTTTTTAATTAATTTTATGTTCTTAAACTGTTGAAAAAAATCATTTTTAAATATTAATAGGATAATAATTCATATTTATTATTAAAAATTTGTCAAATAATCATGGCTTTTGGATATTTGTGAATGCGTTAACCAATTTTCTTATGTCAATGGTTACAATGTTACATGTTGGACAAAGACGTAACGATTCGTGAATAAGTTAATATAATTTTTATAAGTCATGGAGTTAAACACACAAATAAATAGTTATTTAAATTGACATTCAGTGATTTTAAAATTTTTCCTTCAAATTGATTTAAAAGACAATTATGTTAACTTTAACAATACATATGTGTGTGTCCAATAAAAAGGTGCTTTTAGGACATTTGTTAATGAATCATTTAAAATTTTCTAAAAATATGATTTTTTTTTTTCTTTTTTCTCAATACCTTTGATGATAATTCCGTAGTCAAGCTAGCCCACTTTTCACGTTCCTGAAAAGAGGACAGTAGGGCATGGCTTAACTTCATGGTCACATGCCTTTAAAGTTTGGTTGATAAAAGTGTGAATTGTACCAGACTTGAGAAAATTCTATCCACTTTCTGCGCCTTTCTTAATTTGTTCCTTTAACCATGGTCCTGCGTTATTTTTACTTTTTTATTTTAGTGTTTAACCATGAATCATTTTTCACTCTTTCGAACAGAGGAAAATAGGACACAGATTGGCCTAAATGGTGACCAACTATAAAGCATAAAGCATAAAGTTCAATTCATATATATGGAGATGGAATGGTCTGTATAAACGTTGCTTTAGTGGTAATAGTACACCCAAGTTTAAATTCAATTTCACATTTTTTGTCAATTTATGATTAGATTTCAACACTTACACGGAACCATCATAGGTATTCTTAGGGGTGTGCAAAAAACCGACGAACCGAAAAAACCGCTTCAAACCGACTGAACCGTTGCAAAAATTTCGGTTCGGTTCGGTTTCGGTTTTATTATATAAAAATCGAAAATTTCGGTTCGATTTTCGGTTGCTGATTTGAATGCACCGAACCGACCGAACCGAACCGAAATATATTATTATATTATATTTTATATTAAATATATATATAATATAAGGTGTGCAAACGTGGGCTTGGCCTTGCCAAAATAACTCAAGCCCACTGCCCTTTTTTTTTTTTTGAAAGAAGCCCACTGCCCATTAGTTAATCTAAATTAATTAACTTAAATTAAACTAATTAACTTAAATTAATTAAATTAAATAGAAACTAATTAAAAATAAAGAAAATAAAAACCCCCACACTTACCCTACCTACCACACTTTCACTTTTACACGCCCTCATCTCATCTGAGTCATCTCCCTCATCTCCCTCAGGCCTCCATCTCCCTCATCGCCCTCCCTCACGCCGGCCTCCCTCATCGCCTTCCCTCACGCCGGCCTCCATCTCCCTCATCGCCCTCACGCCTCATGCCTCAGGCCTCCATCTCCCTCACGCATGCCGGCCTCCATCTCCCTCACGCACGCCGGCCTCCATCTCCCTCATCGCCCTCCCTCACGCACGCCGGCCTCTATCTCCCTCATCTCCCTCATTGCCCTCACGCCTCACACCTCACGCCTCCATCTCCCTTATCTCCCTCATGCCTCCATCTCCCTCACGCCTCATGCCTTTGCTGCCGCCTCCACATGCCGGCCTTCACACGCCGGCCTCCCCACGCGGCTTGATCTTTTCATTCTCACGGTGACCTTCTCTAGTCCCTTTTTAATTTCTTGATAATCCTCTCTCTTTTTTCTATTTTGGGTGTTGTTTAATACTAAATCAATGCTATTTTTTTGTGAATATGATGTTGAGATGTTATTTTCTTATATTTTTTTTTGTGAATGTTGAGATGTTATTTTCTTATTGAAAAAATGTGATGTTGAGTTGTTATTTTCTGCTGGGTTGTTATTTTCTTTTTGTGACTGTGATGTTGGCTTAGAGTTTTGGAAAAATAGATAGCCCTATGTGCTTAACCGAAAACCGACCGAAACCGACCGAAACCGAAATACCACCGAAACCGATTGATTTCCAATTATTTCGGTCGATTTCGGTTGAGAATTTCACAAACCGAAAATTTCGGTTTCGGTCGGCCAAACCTAAAAAAACCGACCGAAACCGATTACACCCCTAGGTATTCTTAATAAAAAAAAAAAAAAAATTATATGCACTAATCATAAGGTGACACTTAAGCTTTTTGATCCCTGTTGGCTTATTAATCTAGTAAATATCAGAAGAATCCTAAATATCAAATTAAAACATAGTCGATGGCTTAATTCGATAGGGGTGATGATAAAAGTTTATTCAGCTCCATGCATTCGATAGTTTTCCTAGGAAGTGAAGCTTCAGCCTTCAATCTCAAGCATAAAACTTTTTACAGGGTAATTTATTAGGTTGGCAGTGCCATACTAATAATTACAGATAGTTTGATAAGATTAGAATGTGCTTCATAAATTGCTTTAGTGTTTCTGGTAACTACAATTTTTTCCCCTTTTTTATATGATAAGAGTTAAGTTTATAGTATCAAACTATCAATTTTACAATAATATATTTTTTTTAATCACCAGACATAGATAAAAATTGATTTTTATTTTTAGTGTAAATAAAATTTAAATCTAAATTTTTATTTAATCACAAAAGAATTACCAATTGATCTAACGTAACCCAAGACATAAACTGTAGACTTGATGACTAGTATAGCCAGTCACATAATTACAGTTAACAAAAGGAGTACAATCTGTACATGTAGCAAGAATTTAATTAGTTTTTTTTAATCACCCAATTGTGTGCCAGGTTTTCCAATTTGCTTAAATATATTTATTATGAACATAATTTATGTGGGTTTTTCAGATAGGCAATTCTTCGTCCCTCAAGATTTGAAGTTTTCTTTTGTTAAAACAAAAAGGCTTCCCAATTCGTATCTCTTTTTTCTTTTTCTTTTACAAACTTTATTTCAGTGCCTTTACAATCTTTAACGCTATATGCAAGACTTGCAGCAAGTCATTGATTCCCCAATTTCTTCAGTGCATGCATCTTCCCCTTTTTCTCTTTTTCCCACCTACCAAGAACAAGAAGACGAGGGTAGCGAGTAATTTCGTGGTGACTTTATATATTTCTCTTTCCATTATTCAGATGGGGGTGGGGTATGTATGTTGGAGAATTTTGGAAAGTTATAAGAAATGCCCTTTTTTTCCATTAATCATATGTTCGATAAAAATTGGAAAAAGAAATATGACACACCTTAGTTACCGACACAGATTAACTTAATGGTGGTGGCCAGCTTATTATTATTATTATTATTATTAGCAGATTTCGGTGACAATACACTTTGAAGAAGTTCAAGGGAAATTTGAGTAATTTATCATTTTTTTTTGGGTCAAATTTAACTTAGTTGTTTCAAAATCAATAAATCAAAAATTTAACTCAGTCGTCAAGGAAGGCCTAGGAGTAGCATGACCCACTTTCCGTGTTCATGAAAAGAAGACAATAGGATGTTGTGTCCAATACCCATGTCAAAAACACAATGCTTTTGTCCATTTCCACAGGATAGAGGCCGGTCATTTAATTATAGAATAATTTAAAGTTAAACTCGTAACACTTTAGAAAGGTAAACAATAGGTTTTGTATCTTTTTTTTTTTTTTCCTCTTGAATTATACTTTTCTCTTATATATTTATTTATTTACCCCTTAAAATTAAAAAAAAAAAAAAAAAAAAAAACTTTTGAAGCTGAAATTTTGATTTGATATAATAGGAAACCCCCTAGACTCCCTTGGAGCCATTGTCGTTAGAAAAAAACCACAGGCCCATAATTGGTTTACCACGGCCAATAGGCCCAATACAATGGCCGAAGAAAGAGTACAGCTATCGCATATTTTATTTTACTTTAGTTTAGTTTAGGTTTTTTTTTCTCAGTAGTTTTGACGCAAGTCACCCAATAGATTAAAAATCAATGTTTGCGTGATATCCCATATTGCGATTCTTCCACAACCGTAAAATTGGAAATGAATTTGAAGAAATAATGTCAATTTTCCTATTTTAAAACATCCAAACCAGGCTGAACACTCATCGGCGCATGCACACGGGTCCACTTGGAGGGGGATATGGAAGCTGAAGGTGCCACCTAAGGTCCGTAGTTTTCTGTGGAGGGCATGTACAGGATGCTTACCCACAAGGGAGAACCTCCACAAAAAACAGATCAGTGAAGAAGAACGATGTGAGCTATGCTACCACCATAGTGAGACAACAAGCCATGTGTTGTGGGAATGCCCACTGGCACGAAATGTTTGGGCTCTATTTAAAGGGACAATCCAAAAGTGCAGCAATGAAGCAGGTGACTACTTCCTTCTTTTCAAAATGTTGCAGCAGAAGCTTTGCCCTTCTAAGTTGGAAAAGTGGGCAACCACGGCTTGGATGATTTGGAATGCCAGAAATAGGTTCTATTTTAAGCAGACACAATTACACCCGAGGTGTATCTTTGACAGCGCAATGGGCTTATTGGAGGAGAATCAACGCCTAAGTGCAGCGCAAAGTGTGAGGGAGTGAGTTTTCCTGGTACTGTGCACATGTATTTGGTCATTCTTACTTTCCTGGGACATCACAGTTTGCATACTTCTTGTTGTCCCCCAAAACTAGAGTTTCACTAGTTATACTTGTATACTATTATTTATATTTAATGAAATTTCTATCGTATTTCGCTCAAAAAAAAAAAAAAAAAAAACCCAAAATCTAAAGTAACAAAAATTAAGAAAACAGGAAAAACATATTAAAGCCTAGCGCACTATCCACATTCTTGGAAAGAGTACAGTAGGACATTAAGTCCTGCCTTGAAGTTTGGTTATATTGCTTTCTTCAAATTAAGGGTGTGCACAAAACCAAGAAGCCAAAAAAAGGGGCTGAAACCGATCAAACTGTTGCCAAAATTTCGGTTCGATTTTGGTGCGATTTGGTTTCGGTTTCATTTTATAAAAACCAAAAATTTCAGTTTTGGTTTCAGTGTCCCACACAAATATACCAACCCAACCGAAACCGAACCGAAATATATTAAATATTAATTTGTACAAATTATATCAAGAAAGTTCCTGGTATCCTAGTGACAAAGATATGCGCATTCCCACCAGTCAGCCTAGGTCCAACCCATAGTAAGAGCTTTTTATTTATTCTCTCCTTATTATCAAAACTACGTCGTTTTGGGTTTGCATTATAACCCTACTAACCCTATTTTTCAACATTTGTCTCTCACTTCAACAGCAGTTGTTCTCCCCCCTCCCTCTCTAGTCATTCTCTTCCTCCCCATCTCTCTATTTCTGTCATAATGTCATGCCTTTGTTACTCTCTCTCTCTCTCTCTCTCTCTCTCTCTCTCTCTCTCTCTCACGCTGCTTCAGTACACTTCTTCGACGGTACGCTTCTTCGCTGTTCTTTTTTTTGGTGTGTGTTTGCTACTTTGCTTAGTGCTTGGTGTTTGGTGGTAAGAAAACGTGGGAAAGCAAAGGGAAACATATATATTTTCTTATTTTGGTATGATCTCTGAATATATACATGATTTTGAGTTTTTTTTTTTTTTTTTTGCTTGGTGCTTGGTGTTTGGTTGCTGAGAAAATGTGGAAAAGCGAAGGGAAATTGGCTTTTTTTTTTCTTTGATCTGTTTGGTTTCTAAGAAATTGGAAGAAATCGAAAGCCGGCCAAACCGAACCGATTGAAATCCAGTTAGTTCGGTGTCGATGCCAAATTTGGTAAAACCGAAAATTTCGGTTCGGTGGAAAAATCGCACTTCAAACCAACCGAACCGCACCGATTACACCTTTACTTCAAATTATAGTGTGGACTACATGATTATTTTTTGAGAAAAAATATGATAAATAATGCATGCAATAACTTTCGCTGAAAATTCTATCTACTTTCTATATTCATTCTTTATCTTATAGTGTTTAGCTATGATTCACTTTCTATATTGTTTTTTATTTTAGTGTTTAACCATGCCCCAGTTTCCTTGCTTTCGGAAAGAGGAAAATAGGACGCACTGACATGGATTGACCTAATGGTGACTAATATTCATCAACTTGTTAAAACAACATTACTTAGGGCATGATGGTGACTTGGTAAGGAAAATTGTCTTACAACTCAATTTCTTTAGAGTTAAAATTTTCATCTTATATGTATTTTTCATCTTCATATATATAAATATCTTTTAAATTTATAATAAAAGACAGATAGCATCTCAAAGTTACATTATTACAACTTAAACTGTTGCATCTCAATAAGATAACTCGAAATTGTTTTCACATTGAGGTTTCCTAATCACAAAGAATAACTGCACATATACAACTATTATCTTAATAAATTATGATACTCTACCACTATTTATGTTTCCGAACCTTGAATTGAAACTCACCTGCAATTTTCTTCTCCTTCTCAATGTTCTCACTTATTGAATGTCACGGTAAACAAAGTAAAATGAAAAAAGCGTGCAAAATAGAGAGAGAAAACAACAGAAATTTGATTTGAGGAAAAAAAATCACTCGATGACAATTGCAACCAGAGATCTATTTATATAACTAACAAACTAGCCGTTGTAACTCTAATAGAACTAACAAAATTTACAAATAATGTGGAGCCAGTGATGTATTGTGTACTATTGAAGCTAATGTTCATAAAGAAGTAAGGAGCAATGGTTGCTAGAGATTAAGGCTCTGCCAGAGGATGACTGTCCATTTGTTTGAACCCAAACATGTCAACTGTTCCTGAACATCTGAATGTCCTTCATTAGCTCTGCCACCACCTCTTTGTTACTTCCATTCCAGCCTCTATAGTTCAACTCAAACAACCAGTCATGGACCTATCTCTATTCTTACAATCAAATCTGAATGAATCTCCTCTATTTTGTTCATATTCCTTTGCAGCTCTCCTTCAGCAGGATTGGTTACCAGTTGAAAGACTATAGAGGTCTGGACTTTGCTTATTTTGTTGCGATTGAGGCTTTCCTTTAGTTCTTAATAGTTACCTTGCACATAGAAATTAAACTTTTACTATGCATGACCACATTAGTGGCAGGGAATAAAGGATCTCCCTTGCTTTATTCCTATAAGTCTTGTAGGGTCACGTTTTGCAACCCAAGCGCAAAAAGGTATGGGATCTTGGTCTAGTGAACCCAGTACAATTAATTTGTAGAGAGTGGGTCGAAGAACTAGGCCTCAATGAATTTGGACAATGGCTAGTATGGATTTAATAAACAATTAAACAAAGATAAGAAGCACTGAGCTAAAAGAACTCATTGTCCGAAGGGGTTAATTTTCATATAAATCAATAAAACAGAGTACAAGTGCAAGTTTGATTGATACAGTATTTTTTTTCTATTTTTCCGATCCCTTTCTCAGGAAGGGTTTCTTCCATTATATAGCTCCCTTCGGACCATCTTGATCCTACACTTGTTGATTATTTAAGCCCTTACTTGAGTGCCTGTCCCATCAGACACCCTCTTGGGCTTTCTGTGAGTTGTGGTAGCCAAAACAACACTGTTCAGGGGTCTTCTCCACATTAATGCAACCAGAAAGTTAGCTACAGAACATTTAATATGGTGGTAGTAGCTTTCCGTTAGATATTTCTGAACTCCCAACCCTCTGATACACTTGAGGTATATGTCTCTACCACTAGAGCTTCCTGGAAGGTTACCTTGAACCTTTAGGATACACATTTGAGCCATGCTTAATCTATCCGAGGAGACATTTCTCCTCAGACAACCCTCTTGTTCGTATCTTACCCACTAGATTCCAAGCTTGATCCATCCAACATCATTCATTTGTTCTTAGATCACTATACTCTTGGCTAAGGCCCAAGGCCCAATACGCCATTTAGGCCCTTAACCCTACAAGTCCAAATAAAGAAAAACAAGGCCAAGAAGTACTTTTAAGTTGTCTCATCTTACATTTTTTTTTAGTTATCATTATATTTTAGTAATTTGTAGCGAGGAATTATATTTTATTAATTTGAAGTATTAAATTAAAATATATTAAATTAGTTTGAAGTATTAAATTCAATTAAATTTTGTTAAATTGAATTATTGAAATATATTTTTATTAATTAATATATTTCATTCTATTAATTTATAGTGTTAAATTATATTTTATTAATTTGAAGTATTATATTAACTCTTATTAATTATTAAATTATACTCAATTAATTTGTAGTATTAAAATATATTTACATAATTGGAAGTATAAATTATATTGTTATTAATTAGTAAATTATAACAACCAAAACACTCCCCAAAACCTAAAAATGACCAAAATACCCCTGAAACATAAAAAAGACCAAAATAACCTCGATGACTAAAATAAGACCAAAAATGCCTATTATTATTATTATTATTATTATTATTATTATAAGGACTAGAGTTTGACCCTTAGCCCATCAACAATGAATGATGGCCCAACAAACCCAACACAATATATTTGTTAGAAAGTGGACTATATAAGAGAGCAGTTTAGTAAATCAAGTGTGGACCTTAACAGTTTGGATTTAAGCCAAGAAGATAAACGCAATAATAAGGAAAACTCTCCTCGGTTGAGTCCGAGGGTGAAATGTTCTTATATTTACTCAAGTTATTTCAATACAAGGTGTTCTTTCTCTTAGATGCTTGTCCCATTAGAAACTTCTTGGAAGCTTTGTGAGTAGCTGTAAGTTAAAATATCACTGTTCAGGTGTCATTTCCACATAGATGTGACCAGTTGGTTAGGTGCATAGCATTTAATGTGGTGGTAGCTACCTTCTTCTCAGATATTTCTTCGTTTACTGTTGGCTCCTTTACTTGAAGCTTATCCTCAAAAGAATGGCCACTCTTGCACAGTGTTCTCTAGGCAGCTGGGATCCAACCTTCCACAATGCTTTCCCGAGGAAGCTTGGCTCCTTGAGAGACACCATTCGTTCGTTATTATTTGTCATTGTCCTCAACCCATTAACCCCAATACTTATTACACCGTTTAACCATCCTTGAGCTCCTATATGTTCTCGGGCATGGCCCACGACCCAACACTCTTGCTCGGCTCATTAATCCTCACAATTATTATTATTATTATTATTATTATTATTATTAAATTAGAATTTTTATTTTTAAAATTTTATTATGATTATTTTTTAAACTAACCTGTTCCAATTGTTTGTTTGTCCTCTAAACCTAAAAAATGATAGAAATCCTTAAACCTAGAAAAAAGACCTAAAAAATGACCAAAATACCCCCTAAACATAAAAATGTTTGAAATACCCTTCGAAACTTAAAAAATGACCGAAATACCCCTGAACCCTAAAAACTGACCAAAACACCCTCCTTGAACATAAAAATGTTCAAAATAAAACCAAAACCTAAATAATGATCGAAACACTCCTAAAACCTAAAAAATGACCAAAATACCTTGAGGTTTCAGGGTATTTCGGTTATTTTTTTGGTTTCGGGGGTATTTTGATCATTTTTTATGTTTCGAGGGTATTTTGGTCATTTTTTAGGTTTCGGATTGTATTTTAGTCATTATCTAGGTTTTGGGAGTGTTTCGGTCATTTTTTAGGTTTCAGGGGGGGTATTTCAGTAATTTTAAGGCTTTAGGGGTATTTTGGACATTTTTATGTTTATGGGGTATTTTGGTTGTTTTTTAGGTTTTGGGGGGTGTTTTCGTCATATTTTAGTTTTTTGGGGCTATTTTGGGGCATTTTCTAAGTTTAGGGGGCATCTTGGTCTTTTTTTAGGCTTAGGGGGTATTTTGGTCATTTTTTAGGTTTATTTATTTATTTTTTTGAGAAACAGTCATTTTTTTGGTTTAGGTTTAGGGGGTATATTTTGGTCATTCTTTTTGCCGCCTTGTTTTGTTTTGTTTTTATTTTTATTTTTAAATAAGGTTTTATATGGTTGTAATTTGAAGGGTTTATCGGTCATTTTTTATTAAATATATATTAATAACAGCATGATTTTAAGTTTTACCAAAATCATTTTAAAATAAATTAATCAAGGAAAATATATATATATATATATATGTAAGCCCAACTTGAATAAAAAAATAACAAATGGATAAATAATTTATTGTGAACTGTATATATTACTACACAGAACCAAACCGAAACCGACCGATATATATTATTATAGGTAAAAAAATTGAAAAAATGTATGTGGCCTCAGTGGTAAGCACGTGTGTTTTTCAAGCCCCTGTCTCAAGTTCTAACCTGCAAAACAGCTTTTTTTTCATTTTTTAAATTTCTATTATCAAAACGACGTCGTTTTGAATTTATATAAAACTAAACATCTAAAACTAAAACGCTAGCGTCTCTTTCCCATTCTGCCGCCCCGTCCTCTCTCTCTCTCTCTCTCTCTCTCTCTCCAAGTGAAGTGTATGACATAAAATGGGACTTGATCATGGTGGATGCACCTACTGGGTACCATGATAATGCCCAGCTGGATTGATGGTGTGGAGGACAAGTTCTCTAAGGCTTTTCTCTGTGAAGGGTATTTGACGGAACAAGAAGGGAGAATAAGGCACGTCACTATCCCAAGACACAGGGCTCGCCTTGGTAGACCCTTTTGTCCATAGAGGTTTAATTCTCTCTGTCCTTTTTTTTTTTTTGTATTTTTTTTTTCCGCAATTCTTGTTTTGTCATAGATTTATTATTTACTTGAGAGAATTGGAGCTGGGATTTTCCTTTCATATGTATTTTCAGTTGTTACAAATTTTTTATTGGATGAATTATACAACTGAGAATTACTAAATAAACATAATGTGGGGTGACCATCTTTGGTCCTTGATGCTACCAATTTGGGCAGAAAAAGTTTACTATCCAACTAATTGCATTGCTGGGAAATGGGAATTGTGTCTCTTTGTTCAATGTAGTACTTATAACTACATTTTCTTAGCAATAAATGTAGTAGGTATAACTTATCTATAGGGGTTAGTAGATCCACCACAATTCTATGCACATGAAACTTCAAAAGATGGCAACTGATAGTGGGGTCCTAATTAAATTCATAAGTTGCTATATGAAAGAAAAACCAGAAGGCATTCCCAATTAAAACTGTTCTACCAATGGTTAAATTATCATTTTTTATGTACATAACCTTATGTTTGGATGGGGAATTGATGAGAACATAGAATAGGAGTAGGAAAAAGTGATCAGAATATAGTTCCCCTGCTTTTCAATAAGACATACAATGCGTTGTACTATAAAAACAACAGTGTACTATAAAAACAACATTGCGTTTTTATTTTTCAAATTCAATTGTTACTAGAAAGTGGTTTATGGGGATTTCAAATTCTTTTTTTTTTTTTTGGGTGAGAAACAAACACACACATACAATTGAGTTATAAAGTTCTTAACAAAACAATAATGTCACTTATCAAAAAAAACAAAACAATAATGTCTTATTATGTTAAAAAAAAAAATAATAATAATCAGTAGGACTAAAGAAAAGTGGCCTGTCATATTAAGAAATAAATAAGCAACAGATGTCAATAAATCTTAGATCAAATTACATTTTAAACCCTCTACTTCAGAGGTGGTTCAAATTAAACCCTAAAAATTAGAAATTATAACAAACTAAACCTTAAAGTTTGTTTAGTTTTCTTAGAGACCCAAATTTATTGTAGGCCCATGTAATTATTGAACTAGCAAACTAGCCTTTGGATTAGTACAGGGTGAAGCAACGATTCTCTGTTATATAAACTCTATATTAAATTTCCATAAAAAAAAAAAAAACTCTATATTAAATTCATTATAATACAAATAAAGTCATATAGTAAAAATGTAGCTATAATGGGTTTTATAATATATTTACCTTCAATCTTTACAATATAAATTCAAATATTTTTTACATTGGTTCATTAGTATTTTCTCTCCTGTTTTGTTTTGTTTTGTTTTGTTTTTTTTACTTAAAAAATACTTTTTATGGGAATATTATCATGGAAATAAAGAAAAAAAAGTTATTAAATTCTAAAACTGAAAGTTTTCAGTCTTAATTTTCAAAAAAATAAAAAAAATAAAGCTACCGGTCTTAATTTAAACTCAAATAAATCAAAAGGAAATTAGTATTGACTTTTCAAATGATAAAGGACTAGTTAGAAAAATTATAAAATTGTGTTATAAAATTCCCTCTTATTTAAAGGTTACACTAAACAGGAATGGACTTAACCTAACCTAACATAGAATGCAAGCAATAATAAGTAATAACCCACATAGCCAAACACAAACCTTATCACCTATACAAACAACACTGCACCTCCCTCTCTCTCTCTCTGCGTAAACTCCGATTGAATATAAATGGCAATTGGGAAGAAGAAGTTGATGTCATCGGCGCCATGGAGGGGCGAAGAGGAAGCCGCCGAAGAGTTCCAAGACGCGAAGCTCAAAGTCACAAAGCAGCAGCCTGGAGCCGAGTCAGTGATGCACGTGCCTCGCAAGAAGAAAGACAAGTCCAAACGCCACGACCATGACGATTACGATGATGATTCCCTCGTCGAGATTGACCCCCAGCTTCGCTACAGCTTTCAACGTAACTACCAGGTCTCTATTTTCTTGATTTTCATTTTTGTTTCTTGGTTTTTTTTTTTTTTTTTTTTTTTTTTTTGTTTTGCTTACCCACTTGAGAGAATTCTTGATTTCTTGCTTTAAATTGTGTTTCTTTGGTTACCCAGTTGAGCAAATTCTGGATTACCTGGTTTAATTTGTGTATCTTTGGTTACCCAATTCTTAGTTTCCTGATTACTTGCTATTGGTTGTTTAAAGTTCTTGTCTTTGTCATTAGTAGTGTGCCCTTTTGCAGTGTTGGGGATTCCTGGTTGTTCTCAATTGTGTTTAAATAGATTTGAGTTATGTGTTATATGAGAGATTGTTAATTTGTTTAAGGATAAATTGGGAATGTGAGCTCCCACCAGTTGGCCAATGTATTGCAACTCTATGATATCTCTGGGTTAAACTACTCAAAACCTCAGTACTACTATAATAAACCAAATTAGAAATACAACTGGGGATTACCCATTGTAGTAGTGGCTGATAACTTCTACCCAGCAGAGAAAACTGAAAACAGAAGGAAAGAAAGAAGAAATTTATTCTTGTAGTGGATGAGAGCTTTTACCCTATGTAGAGTTTCAAGTTGATAGACAAGGGCATGTCATTTTATTTCAAACAGTTAGAATAATGGTCAAATAATTAAGCTCACTACTTTCTAACAGTTTAAGCTTTTGGGACATCTGATAGTTTATTATAGTATCAAAGTAGGTGGTCTTGAGTTCGAACCCAATTTTGTTCCACCCTCTCAATTAGAAAAAGTTCAAAATCAAATCTGCCGGGCTCTACTTATTAAAGGGGAGTATAGACCCACACGTGAGAGAAAGTGTTGTAATAATGGTCATATGATTAAATCTACTATTTCTTAATAGTTTAAGCTTTTGTTATAAGTGGTAATGCAATTAACATGAGGTTGAAGCCTCTTATTATTGAGGCTTCATATAGTTGATTCTTAATCTGGTTGAAGGCTCAATTTATGAAGCGAGGTTACGTATTTATGCCTTCTATGATGTAGATCACTGAAATTGATTTGAGGATTTTTATGTGTGTGTGTGAACACCATCAATATCCACATTGTTATAATGGGCAAGGGCATTTCTGTAGGATGCATATCAATTAATTGATAGTCTTTTTTGTCATGTTCTGTTTTTTTGTCGATTGACACTTTTATAGCCTATCAATCACTTACTGCTTGGAATTATACAGTTTACATCTATGTTTGTTTGGCTCTCAATAATATCTTAACTCCTCTTTTCTTCTTCCATCTGCTTCCTTTGTATAATTTTGCATCTAAATCTGTTCATAATTGAGTTTGTGATATGGTACTTCTTTTGAGTTTTGTGTATGCAGTTTCTTCAACGAGTATTCAGCATTGACACCATTGTGAAACCTCTTCCGCCTGCCATGGCCTACAATGTTTCCCGCAACTTGAACTTCTTTACCCGCATTTTCACTCAGTTCTTTGGTGAGTATTGATTTCTTTGTGCCATTTATAGGTAGCAGAGAAGATGGGATATATTACAAATTCTATAGAACAAGATAACGATGTCACTCTTAATTACTTTTGAGGGTTCTTTTTCCTAGTCTTCCTTTGCAGCTTCTGTTTTTTGCTCCCCTCGGCTCTTTTTTCTCTCTTTTATTTCTCTTTTTCTAGTAATCCGTTTCTTTCACTGAACCTAGAGCTGTGCAATTTCTGCAGCATAATGAGTATGCTTGTGGAAGGTCTGAACCTTTTTTCAATGCATTTGGGGCTATCAAGTCTATAACTTCACTGGAAGTTACAATGGGCTTGACTCCTACATCTTTTAGAAGGACTAAGAAATAAATTCAGGGAATACAACTGGTTTAGAGAGATTTTCAATGTCCAATCAAGTTATTTAAATTGCAAAAATTTTAAACCTTCGAATTGGTAGACATTTCTCTTGATTCTATATTTGGTTTGATCTTTTCAAACAATAGCTAACTTTGTCTCATGCTTATTATAAATTAAAAAAAAAAAAAAATGCTAATCTTGGTCTCATGATTGCACTCAAGTTCTTTGAAAGTCAAAAAAAAAAAAAAAGTTGTGTCGTACGATTAAACCTTTGTCATGTTTCCCTTCCATTAATGATTGTTACAGAATAGCTGATTTTTGATGTGTAATGTAGTTTATGTGATTTGTTGTATTGCAGATCCAGAAGGTATAGCAAATGCCCAAAAATCGTTAGGGATAGGACAAGAAGAGAAAGCTCGTCGTGTTCGTTGAAAAAGAGATTAAAAAAAAAAAAAAAAAGGAAAAGGAAGGAGGGCCGCCGGGGGGGGGGGGGGGATTTAGAAGGCAGTTGAAGACTTATTTCTGATTTTAAATATATCTATTTCAAATTATTTTTAATATCTGAAAGATTTCTTTTTTGGAGAATTTATAATAACTGAAGATTGAAAATGTATTCTAAAAATTCAGTGGGAACCCTTTCATAAAATTTTTTGACTTTGCAAATGGACTTGCATCATGAGCTATATGAGAGTTTCAATAAGTTCACTGATGATATTTATTGAAAGAAAAAAACAAGTACTAATGAGATTCCTTAATATGTTTTGCCTAACCTTGGATGAAACCAAATGCTCATGTTTTGCAGCATAGCAGAAATTAACCATTTTTTTGCTTGAAAAGACTAGATGATTTTGCTCTAGATCCTTTTATATTGGAAATCAATTAAGCAAATTTAAACCTTCCATTAACAAACAAAAAGTATGTCATTCAAAACTTCATACATCTTCTTATCCTTACCCTCTAGCCAATTTGAGCCAAGTTTTTATGCTAAAAATTATTTAATGCGACTTTGGCTGGAGCCAACATTTTCTGTTAAAAAAATATTTAGTGTGACCCAAAAGACACACATGCAATATTTTGCATTATCTTGGGGAAAAATAAAAACAATCAATGTATATAACAACCTTCACAAAGGAAGAGAAATTTCAATTTCTGTATTTGATAGAAGTTTAATAGAACAACCCATTTGTAGGGGCACAAAAAAAGAGCATGTTAATCGGTCAAAGCCATTAGATAGTTAATTCAATTGCTCTTATTTGAATCTAAAAGGAGAATTGAATATGATTTTCACGCAGGGACATGAATCTCTTATATGATGTCTTACAATGTTAATGATTGCATGTAGTTGCATGCCATAGCTTAAATTAGTCCAGAAAGCAGAAAAGGTGTTAATTTAACTTATTTCTTTTTGTCTTCTTTTTTCTTTTTGGGTATGGTTTATTAATACAATAATGTCTGAAACGTTGGCTGGTAGTAGAGTCCAAAAATGATCAAAAAAATTTGAAGCAAGGCCCCAACAACATCTGTAGCAACTCTCTTATCTACAAATATACAACCACTACCGTTCTCCAACTTCCATGCACTTTGTGGTCTTCAATCAGCACAGCAAGTTGCAAAGGAAACCTTCTTCTCAAAAAGAGGTCCTCCACTCTTAGAAATTATGGAAACAAGTCTACAAAATCCAAGCTGTGTAGCCTTAGTTAATGCTTTCTGAACAGAGGGGCATCTAGCTGCATGCCATTTGGTTGCTTATGGAAGAACTGCAACAGCCTGCCAGCACTTGATTTGGCTACAAAGCCAAAACCACGCCGTTCACACTATCTCTGCTAGTGTCCCTAAATTGTCAGCAGCACCTATAACCCTCCACAACTTGACACACTTGCCTTGGTACTTTCCTGCAGTTACTCTGATCCGCTTGTTGTGCATTAGAGACTTGTGCAGACCTGCAAAACAAAGCATTAGCACTTCTTTAGAAGCTATTTTGCACCCTTAAACATCAATCTAGAGTACATAATATATTCCTGTTTTTGAAAATTTGGATCCTCCATCCGCTGAGCCAACCACTGCTTCAAAGAGCAAGGAGAAATGAACTCAGTTCTAAGGATCAAATCTATCCAAACAATACAGCCCAAGCATCAAGCAAGATTGCACTTCCGGAATAAATTAACCAAGTTTTCCTCTTCCTCACACAATTATTATCACTCACTATGTTTCATTTCACTATTCTGTTTTAATAAGTAAGTCCTCATGCCAAACTTCCACATAACAATTATTAACTTCAAAGGAAGCTTCAATTCCCACAGATGTCTCCATCTAAGAGCTGTGACCCTCCAATGAGAATCCATTACCTGAGTTCCCCTTACTTTCAATGGTAGCTTAATTTTGATATCGACCAGGAGTTACATCGAGGCCATATTGGCTTATTAGTAGCTCCTCACCTTGAGATAGGGGTGGCTAAAATTTGAGCAGTCACTTCACTACTTCAGGAGAGTATTGCTCCCTAACCAGGTCCTGTTTCCAAGTCAAAGTGTAAAGATAACTTTGAATACCGATTAACAGATGTAGATTTTTTTGACTTCTCTAAAAAAAATATAAAATTCTCAAAAATTAATGACATTGATTATCAAAGTTTAGCATCTTTTTCCAATATAAAATATAATACATTCTGCTAAAATAACAAACCCCATGGAAAGAAAGTGAGAAAAGTTAAATTCTAGATGTAGTACAACAACGATATCAACTAGAACAGGAGTGCTTACCAATCCAAGTAGGCTAACTTCTCCAATTTTCAACCTTGTCTACACAGTTGCTTGCTTGCTTGAGTCTGATTACTGTAAGGAAAAATATGGCTCAGATGATATGGTTGGTAATATATAATCAAGTTTGTTGTATGGTTGGGTTTCTCTACTTTCTACTGCTGTCCTTTAATTCTAATTCTAGTCGAGTCTCTTTCACAGGGTATAAGCTAATTAAGTTACGATTTTGAGATAGGCCTTTTGGTTTGTTTCAGCTCTGCCTGGTCATGATCTGAAATGGGTAGGACAACATTCAGTCAATAATTTGTTTCAGACTGAAGGTTTTAGAAAGGTAGAAAAAATTTCAAGTACATCAAGAGGCAAAAGCACAGAAGTCTTGTGCTAAAAAGTTACAAAATTAAGAACTGTTTCATATTAAAAAGAGTTTTAAACAGTTAAATTCATGTCATAGCACTTATTTTCTTTTAAACTCGACCGGGATCATATATATATATATATATATATATATCTCTCCTAGTAACAAAAAGCAGAGGAAAAAGTTGTTACTTTTAAATGGGATTGAATTATTACTAAGGTCTCACCAATGCTTCTACACAAGCATTACATGGTACAATGACAAGAATGATGATTTCCTTACATTGCAGAATAAAAGCAGCAGATGGCTTAAGGCCATTTAGTACTGCTTACAATTCAATATTCAATTATGGTAAATCACTGATCAATCACAGCATGTCTAACAATTGAACAATTTATAGTCATTCATAACATTTTTTTGGTGAAGATAAATCAAATTAATTGCTTTTAGCTTTGAAGATGGTCTCTCTGAGAGATTTATATTAAGTTAGTTATTACACATCTATTTACATATAGGCACAAGCTTAGGTTCCAAATGATAATAGCTTAAGAAAATTACCAAAACATAACTTAATGCTGATGATACTTGGAAATATCAAGAACTCAGCGGAATGATTTGGTCAATGAGGAAATTTTGCATATCTACATTAATTCCTCATAAAAAGTAAGTTATGATCAAACTCTGAATGTTTGAAATTTTAAACATATGAGAGTTACATTACCAATTTCCTCAAACATGCTAATACAAATCATTTTTATAACATCTTTAATTGTTATCCTACATTATAAGAAAAATATCAAATCAAAACAAGAATAGAAAAATCAGTCATTCTCTTAAACGGGAAAAAAGCACTTTTTTGCTTAAAGGTGGGTACACAGCTATAGAAAACCTTCAATGAGAAAGCTAGATGCTACATCTAGCTAGAATCATTCTAATTGCGATCTATACATGAGCTCATATATATGATAAGAAATGACATAATGATTAACTCTGATTATAATGTTTGCAATGACATGCATGTATTGTTTTTGCACTTTGAAAAATTTTAAAACAATGAACTATATAGGCAACAAGAGTGCAGATTTTACCTTGCAATCTATTACGGCTACCGAAAATCAGAAGCATAAAATGGACTGCACTTGCCTTCTTGTCTCTTGGCCATGTGATAGTTTCTCCTCATGAAAGTCCAATAATCCTACATCAAAGGGACAACCAACCCAAACAACTAACACAATCATTGAACCAAAATTACTCTAATCATTGTTTATTTTATAAAACATTTTTTTTTTTTTGTGTGGTTTAAATGAGTAGCTTCAAGAATGGGGGTGATTTTTTTTTTATCAATTGTACCAATCCATAAGATTTAATAATATACATTAATTAGCTAGGTGCACAAATTTGTGTTATTTGATCAAGAAAACAGACCAAATGAGAGTAGGAAGTGCTAAAAATGAAGCTAAAACACAGATAGTAAGATTATATTTTTAAGTTAATATTAGTTAAGTAAATGTGTCCAAAGGAAGGGGAAAAAAAGATAATGTAGAGCAACCAACGAAAAGCTTTGATTGAGAAGAAAAAGCAATGACTTACAGGTAATATAGAGAAAAAGTTGACTAAAAATAGACAAGAAGTTCAACAATCTTCAATGATGCTGTTGTTGGAATAAGTGCTAATAGCAAAGCTAAGCTGCAGCTCACAAATACCTTTTAGAATTTAAAATAGAATCAAACAAAGTTTTGAGCATCCAAAAATATATGTCTTTAAGCAACTTTAAATTAAACAGTATGCTCGGTAGACATGTAAGACTATTGCAATCTCTTACATTCAATAAAGTGAGGCCGGTCAAATGCCCAATTGATGTGGGTAGTTTTGTAATAGCAATTCCATCCAAGTAAACTTTCAATACACATTGCAAGTTTTTCCCAAATTTTGGAATTTTTTTTATTAAAATTTTTTAGCATCCAGAAAGAATAAGAGTTTCAAGAGACTTCATTTCAAACTTGTTTGGAAGAGTTTTTAAATTTTTACAGCCTTTCAGACTAAGAAGAGTTAGGTTGTTATGAACTCTAATTGATGGGTGCAACCTGGATAAATTTAAACAATCTTCAAGAACCAATTTCTCAAGGACTGGGACTTCAGTGAAGATAGGGATTTCAGTAAGTTTTAGAGGCTTGTTAATCGGATGGATTTTAACCTCTGAAATAACCAAAAAAAAAAAAAAAAGAAGTTGTGTTAGGTGCCTAAATTACCTTTGAGCCTTGTGATTAGTTGTTAGTATATAATTTGGAGGGTAGAATATACCATTTGAGCTACCCAGCTCATTGGCGATTTTGACTATCTATTAACATGTGATGAATATCTACTAAACATGAACAGTTTTGCTGAAAGTAACTCTAAAGTCCCACTTTTGAAACAAATTGGCTATCTATTATCCAGACTGCTAAATTTAACTCTCTAATAATAGAGTTACAAGCCCAAAAAATGTTCATAAAAGAGTTGGAAGCAAGAGTAACCTGGGCTCTAGCCTCATTAGTGACTCCCGTGCACAACAAATGTACACCACTGGCGTTCTCTAACTTCCTTGCACTTATGTTCTTCAGTCAACACAGCAAGTTGCCAAGGAAACTTCTTCTTTTCCACAAGTTCTCCAATCTTCCACTAACCAAAACAAGCCTGGAAAATATGCTTCTCAAACATTAAGCTTCCACTCGTTTGCATATGCCATTACTGGAACAGCCTTAAAAATTATCTGCCAGCCCATTATTTAGCACATAGGCAAAACAACCCCATTTGCATCTGTTCTGCCAGTGCCCCTCAATTGTCAGCAACACTTGCCATCCCTGCACGACTGGACACACTTGCCTTGGGACTCTCCAGTAGTTACTCTAATCAACATGTTGTGCATCATAGGCTTGTGCATACCTACAAAACAAAGCTTTACCGAGCATTAGCATGATAAGTACACTTTTTTGCACCCTCAAACATCACTGTGTTGAGGTTATACAGCCCAAGCGAGACTGTGCTTTAGGAACAAACGATCCAAGTTGTCTTCCTCATTGCATAAGACACTTGGTTTCACTCACTAAGTTGTCTTGTATGAGGCCAAAGCAGCTTATCAGTAACTCCACAGCTTGAAATAGGGATAGCTAAAATTTGAGCAGCCACTTCTGGAGAGTACAGCTCTCTAATCAGGTCCTGTTTTCAAGCCAAAGTGTAAAGATAAGTTTAAATACCTATTAATAGTAGTAGCTTATTTTGACTTAATTGAGGGATTCCTAAAGTATGGTTTTTATAACCTAGCAAAATAATATTTTTTGTATTATTGAAAAACAATGACACACACATACATGACTAAACTTAAATTCTGGACAAAATACATCAAAATAAAACTATAGGATCTTTCCACTGCAAAATACAATACATCAGACTAAAAAGACAAAACCAAGCCAAAAAATATGACAATTGTGGATGTAAGGCATCAAAACAACAATACATCTAGAGCAGGGCTTACCAATCAAAGCTGGATACCTTCTCTATTTTCAACCTTTTCTGCACAATTGCTTGCCTGATTGACTATGCACCAGAGAATTAGGTTAGTAATTTATGGCTAAGTTGGTTGTACGCTCAGGTTACCTATGGAGATAAGTCTTCTGGTTTGTTTATCCTGTGAAATGAGCATGAACAGCTTTGCCCTGGTCATGATCTGAAATGGGTAAGTACAAATTTCAATCAATAATTTTATTCAGAGTTAAAGGTATAAAAGCTAGAAAACTTCAAGTACATCAAGAGGAAATAGCACAAAATTCATTTGTTAAAAGCTTAAACAATTAAAGAGCAGTACTACATATGAAATGAATTTTAAACTATTACTATTAAAAAGTAACAGGGCATTTACATGTGGCTGTACCTGTCTACTAAATTATATATGTAAGAAAGCACCATAGAAAAAAGATATGTCACAGGGCACCTATTAAACTCCTAAATCTCTAAAGTAAAAGAGGAAGGAGAAGAAAGATCGAATGAAAGAAAGAAATATCTAAATAAGAATTCAAAGAAAGAAAGATATGACACTTTAAAAATGAAATTCAAATATTATAAAGGCCTCACCAATTCTTCTTCACAAGCATTACATGGGAAGATGAAGTCTTTGATGATTTCCCAACATTGTATTAAAGGCATCAGATGGCTAAGGCCATTTAATAATAGATTCAAATGCACTTCTCTTATGTTAAATCACAAATCTGACAAGACAAGTCTAACAATTGAGTAATAGGCAGTCACTCAAAACATTGTTTCGGTGACACATAAAATTGGACTAAATGCTTTTAACTTTGAAGATTGTCTCCTGTGAGAGCTTCTCAATTAGTTGGTGATAGCAAATCTATTAACATAAGGTACAAGCTTAGGTTCCCAACACAGATAGTTTAAGCAGTTCAACAAGAATATTACCGCTGATCAATTGTCAACAACATTACAGTATTTGGATATATTGAGAACATGGTAATGATTTGGTCATTGAATAAATTTTTCATATCAAAATTAATTCCCCATTAAGGTAAGTTATGATCATGCTCCTCATGGTTGAAAATATTGAACAATCACTAACCATGATTTGATTCTAAAGTTTGTTGCATTATGAGAATTGCAATAACAATGTCCTCAAACATGCTAATACAAATCATTTTAGTAACTTTATAATTGTTGTCCTACTTTTAAATAATAAAAAATTCAAAGAAAAGCAAAAGTAAAAAATAAAAAGAAAATAGAAAAATCAGTTATTCTCTTAATCAGAAAAAAAAAAAGCATTTGCTTTGGTTTCAGGTTAGTAAACAACCCTAAAAAACCTTCAACAAGGGAGGAAGCTAGACTCAACCTCTAGGAAGACTAATTATTCTGATGCGATCAATTGTCAATAATGTTGATATTTGGATGTATCAAGAACTTGTTTTAATGATTTGTTCTTTACAGAAATTTTAATATCCAAATTAATTCCTCATAAAAGTTATTATCAAGTTCCTCATTTCTGAAGATTTTAAATTTTATAACTACATTTTATAACTGCATTTGATTTTAAAGTTTGTACATTTTAGAATTGGAATCCTGATTCTCTTAGCTATATAGCAAGTGGAGTGCGGAAAAGTTATATAACTGTCGTCATACTTTAAATAATAAGAATTTTCAGAGAAAAAAAATAAAATAAAAGGAACAAGAACTAGAACAGAAAACTCAGCTATTCTCTTAAAAAAAAAAGAGTTAAAGTTAGTACACAACTTTAGAGAACTTTCAACTAGGGAGGAAGCTAGATGCTACCCCTAGCTAGACTAATCATTCGGATTGAAATCTATGCATGACTTCACATATATAATATGTAATGAGACAAAATTAATTTCAATCGTAATGTTTGCAATGGCATGCATATATTGTTTTTGTAGCTCAAAATTTTTCAAAGCAATGACGAGAGAGTAAAAGGCATACAACAGACTGCACTTATCTTTATGTCTCTTGGACATGTGACAGTTATACCTCATGAAATAGTCCAATAATCCAACATCAAGGGGGCAACCAGCACAAACAAGTAACACAATCACTAAACCAAGATGACCCTAATCATTGTTTATTTCATAAGACTATGTTTTTTATAAGCATATTAAATTAGCTAGGAGTATTGCTTTGTGTTTTTTGATTAAGGAAACAAACCATATGGGAGTTTGAATAAGTGCCAATAATTAACTAAGGTACAGCTGGCAAGAAACTATTTTGAAGTTAAAATTAACCCAAAAAAGTACAAGTATATGCCTAAGGTAAGGGAAAGTGATGATGCATCAACCAAAAAAACTCACATTAAGAAGAAGGATGGTGACTTACTGGTTATAGAGAGAAAAAAGTTGATTAACCTTCTGGGTCACATCACAAAATTCCTTCCAATGAAAAAATCTAAGGTCACTAATCACTCACTTGACTCCTCACAAGCAGCTATGGACGTGGACATTCTCTATTTTTAAAAAAGAAATTGGATCCCCACTATTTCCATCCCCTACCCTTGCAGCTCTCCTCCAACAGGATTGGTTGCAGTTGAACCCTCTCTAATGGTCTGGATTTGCTTATCCTGGCTGTTTAGGCTTTTGTTTGTTTTTTGAACTGTTAGTTACCCTGCACATTGAAATTAAACAAACTTTTAAAATACATGGCCACATTAGTGGTAGAGAAAGGCTTTTTCTTCACGGATGCCTTGTTCCTATAAGTCCAAATAGACCATAAGATACAGACAAAAGACAACAAGAAGAACTTTAAGGGGAAAAAAAAAAAGGTCTAAGGTTTCTGTATCTTTAACACAAGAAAAAAGTCCTCACAAGTCTTCTCAATTCTGCCCTCACAAGAAGAAAATTCAATAAAATCCTCCAAAGAACGACAATAATTTTAGAAGGTGAGTTTAACCTACATAATGGCTCCAATGCTCAAGGTCTTCACTTATGGTTGTGCTAGTGAGATCAAAAAAGGACCTGCTGGCATGGTTTCTACAATTTTTGCTATGCAACAGCCATTATCCTTTTCAACCAAATAAGCCCCAGATTTAAAATGAGACCTTATGAGCTTGTCAGCAACACAAACATGAATTTGTAAAATTCTCTTAGAATCATTTTGGCTTTTGGCTAAAAGTATCTTTGATTAGTACATCTGCCACAACATTTACAAAACCTAAACAGTTTCATAGGACACCCCTTTGTTGACATGCAAAAAAATTTGAACCATATGTATATACTTGGATGTCTATAAAGGTATATTATCCATTTACTATGAGATGTAATAATTCAGGACAAAATGACAAAACAATGAGGAAAATGTGACAAAACTTAAATTTTAGGCGTAATGCATCAAAATGACAATAACAAGTAAAATAGGGTTTACAAATCTAAGCATACTACCTTATCCCATTTTCAATCTTGTTAATACTTGCTTGCCTGCTTGGGTCTAGTTACTATAAAGATGAACATGTGAAATGATCATGGGTGGTTGGCCTCGGTCATGATCCGAAATGGGCCTGGAAGATTTCAAGAACATCAAGAGCCAAAGAACAATAATCATATGTCAAACACTTCCATAATTAAAGAGCGGTTATAAAATGAGCATTAAAATCACAAATTAATGAGGTAATTATATTACAGATGAAGGAGACAATGCATGTGATAGGCTATAGCAGTCTTTCCATTCAAACTTGACATTATATATATATATATATATTCTGTTAAGCTCCTAAATGTCTGGGGTGGAAAAAATAGAATAGGGATAAAAAAAAAGTCTAGCTAAGAAAATGCAAAGGAAAAAAATGTCTTTTTAAGATGAGATTTGGCAGCAAAAACTTCCAGTTTTGATGTTTACTTTAATCCCATTATTTCTTCTGCTTTTAAAACACCAACAAAAGCATTTTCTTGCCATTCTTTGTTGTCAAATCGCTAGGAGTCTCATTGACAACTTTAGTCAAACATGTGGTGGGCAATTTATTAATAAATGTACAGTAAAAGAAAAAGAAAACGCAGAAACCAACAGAACTTGAATTAAGAGGAAAGGCAGTGACTTACTGGTAATAAAAGGAAAAATAGTTTATTAATCATCAAGGTCACTTTCACTATATTTCCCCCGATCGACACTAGACTCGTCCGAATCGTCATTATCTTCTTCCCCATCGTCATTAGATTCGTCCCGATCACTTAACTCCTCGTCACAGTCCTTGTACTCAGTTGACTCCTCAGAATCAGAGTTACCATGGGTTTTGGTGTGCCTTTTAATCCTTTTTGGGTTTGGTATGTCATTAGAGCTTCCTTCTCCACTGGGTCCAGCCCCATTGTAATCATCACGGCTGTGCTTGACTTTTTGACATTCCACGACCACTGACGAATTGTCGAAATTATGATGGAGAACATCCATGCTATCATAAGGAGTGATGCTGCTGTTGCTATGCTGGACCATTGTTCGGTCAAGATTTTCTATGTCTTTCTTGTATATCATACGGAACCCCCATTTTTTTATCTTGAAATTGTAGCTTTTAATTTTAATTCTAATCTGACTGAATCCATTCACGTCACCTTCCCACAATAATTTCTTTGATTCCTCGTCGAAGAATTGAGGAGTCGCATAGACTAGCCAAAGGTGATCTGATGAAAGGTTATCAATTGTGGTACCTCCATCAATTAAAATACTTTTTCCATTGGCTATCAAATAATAGCAAAGAAAGCGGGTTTGTTTTGGAACAGCATCATGCGTACAAAACACAACGCAAATAGCAATTCCCATCCATTCATTATACAAATGAGAAGGTTGTTTTATTTTCACTTCATTCCCCATGCTTTGGTGTCTAAACCACCCAGGAATTTCACTCCCAATGTTTCGGTGGCTAAACCACTCAGGAATTTCACTTCCAGGAATAACAATGCTATAATAAGGGCAGTGAATGGTAGAGTGGGAGAGATGGAGAGAGGGAGAGAGCTTGAGGGACTTTTTTATCCCTGAGATAAACCTGTCTATGCAGCTTTGATTGTTAGCCAATTGAAAGCAATTTTGAAGATGGAGAGCTGGTTCCAATGAATCGCTTGGTTTTAATAGATCTGGTAACATTTCCAGTGAGATACAACCTTCTGCCTGAACCCTTTTAATATTCAATGGAAGCTTTGGCAACGATCGAAGACTTGTGCAATTATTCAAGTACATCTGATCCAATCTCGAAAGTCGAATGATGCTTTCCGGAAGGCAAACAAAATCATTTCCACTTAGATACAACCATATTAAAGAGAATAAGGAACCAATATCATTGGGGATTGCCTTGAGATTGCAGTTGCTTAAATCTAACAAGGACAAAGAAGACGCAGGTGATAGAGATAGAGAAGAGAAAAGCAAGTCGATGGGATGAGGACTTGCTGGCATTGAACAAAACGGGAGGAGCTCATACCACGATTTATTAGATGATAATCCCTTCCATCCTCTGAAATGTAGCGAACCAAGATGTTTTAAGAGACCAATGGAAGAAGGGACCTTTCTTATAGCAGTTTCGCTCAAATCCAAACTCCCTAGACTTTCGGCATTCCCTAGGTTCTCTGGCAGTCTATCCAGTTTTGAGCATCCCTGAAGATAGACTACTCTAACCAACTTTAAATTAAAAATGGTATCAGGTAAATGCACAAGATTTTTGCAATTACCTAAATCCAACCAATGAAGGTCAGTCAAATGCTCAATCGACGTGGGTAGTGTTGTAATTGCAGTACCTCTTAAATCAAGCCAGTGTACACGTTTCATGTTTCTCCCAAATTCTGGAATTTTTGTTATTTTTGAGCAACCATAAAGTTTAAGTTTCGTGAGACACTCCATTTCAAACTTGATTGGAAGACTTGTGAGGTTCTTGCACCCATTTAAATTAAGAATAGTAAGCTTTTTATGAATTCCAATTGATGGGTGAATCCTATGTAAATTTATACAATATTTAAGAACAAATTTCTCAAGATTTGGGATTTCAATGATGTCTGGGGCTTCAATAAGTTTTAGAGATTCACTCAGCTTAATGAATTTCAAATTCTCAAAACCCTGTTAAAAGCCAAAAAAGAAAAAGAAAAAAAAGAAAAAAGAGTAAAACAATTAGCTTCTACAAACAAACTTATTATAAAAATAAGTAGTATAAGGGTACCTAAATTACCTTTAATTGGAAACTTGATGGCAACGATTTTGAAGGGTACCCTCTCCAATCAAGAAATCTTAAGCTATTAGGAAGATGTTTGAGATCATGCATAAGTTGAACACCACAGATTTTAAGCAATCTTAGATCTTGCATCTTTGAAAAGGCTTCAGGATTCCAATATACCTTTTTTGGTTCATACAACTCTAGTACTATGCTTTGAATTGCCTCTGTTCCCTATTAGTAAGAATAAGAGGGATTAGTATAAAATGTATTATTACTAGACTAATATAATTTAAACTCCATCATTCTTTATAAAAAAAATTATGTTGAATAACAAAATAAGATATATTCTTAGTTTCTTTCAATAACCTCTTACCGTATTTTTTGTCAGCACATTATCAATATCTTTAAACGACCACAATCTACTACGTTTTCCCGGGTCTTTAGAGCACTCTTGACAAACTATATCTCGGCCCATTTCTTGTAGTAAATCATGCATCCACAATCGATTTTCATGCAATTCCAATTTAATGAGAGACTTATGAATAAGAACCCTTAATTCAATTATAGCATGAAGCCCAAGATAGTCTAGTATTTTTATGACATCATCTTGATTCTTGTGATTAAAAAAGCATGCAATATTTAAGAAAATATCCTTCTCTGTTGGTTGTAATCCATCAAAACTTATTTGAAGCACATCAAGAATTCCTCTATCACAAAATTCGGTGAGCCTATTCAATTCACTTTCCCATTCATCAATGTTTTTTTTGCACAAAAAAGAACCCAAAACTTCAAGGGCCAAAGGAAGCCCCTTAGAATAATCTACAAAAGTTTGAGATAGCTTTTCATAATCTTCAGCTGGATGGTCCTTTTTAAAAGCTTTCAAACTAAAAAGTTTAAGAGCTTCATCATGATTCAATACTTCAGCCTCATATATTTCATTTGCTTCATGATTCACCAACAAATGCCTATCTCTTGTTGTTATCATAATTCTACTACCTGAACCAAACCAACAATGCTCCCCAGCTAACTTCTTCAATTGGTCTAATTCATTTACGTCATCAAGAACAAGAAGAATCTTTTTGTTATGTAACCTATTCTTGATCATTTGAACTCCATCATCGACATCTTGTAGATTCAAATCTTCTAGCATCAAAAGTTTTTTCAAAAGTATTTTTTGTAACTTACATAAACCACATTTTTTAGATTCTTCCCTAACATTAGCAATAAAACAGCAAGCTTCAAAATGATTGGAAACCATACTATAAACAACTCTTGCAAGAGTTGTCTTACCCATTCCTCCTGTCCCCCAAATTCCTATAATGCGAACATCATTTGACTCTATAGCTAAGTATGACTTCAATTTCTCCACTCGGGATTCTATTCCTATTAGTCCCATTGTATGTGTTGAGGATGTATTTCTCAATTTATTTAATATCACTTGCACAATGTCTTGGATACATTCTGCCTCAGACCTACAAAGAAGAGAGAACAATAAGCTGTGAATCTGAATTTACAAGGACAGGATATATCCAACAAAAAAATTATGTAGACATGTGGCATTAAGTTTAGTTGGTTAAATCTGAAATTGGGTTGAATTTATGTAATTGAATGCCTCCTTTTTTTTTTTTTTTTTGGATAATATGTAATTGAATGCTTCAAGCCAAAATCCAAAGAACTACCCGTATTTTAACTATACAATTAACGAAACGTTTCCCTACTTTCCAGTTTCCAAATTAATGCTTTAATTTACAGGGAGTAAGGAAGAAGAAGAAAGCCTACAAAAGAGAGGGAAAAGAGCAGCTGCAAAATATTTAGAAATGAGGAAATTTAATGTCATCATCCAATCCTATTTCTTATGATAGCAAATGGTCATTATCCTTGTTGGCCATTGAACAGTGGAATCCAACTTAAAATTACACCTACTAGAACGTGTGATCTAATAGCGGAATTATTTTGATTGTCAGGATATTAATCTAATTAGGAGTTGTATTAGAATTATAAATTACATAATTCCCATAAGGCTTGGATTGGTTTCAAATTAACCTTCAATTTCTAAAATTTTCAACTAAAACCATTAACCTTTTTAATTGTTTCGATTTGTGCCCTTAATAAGTTACTATTGACTAAAAATAACAAAATTTGAAATAAATTTTGACTCAAACCTATCTTTAAAAAAAATCATTCCATGTGAAATTATAAGATATTTGGTACAATATATGAGAGTTTTAGAATTATATAACAATTAGTCATTTAGTTATTGGCACCAAAACATTCACATTAAAATTAGATATTATATAAGCTCATCTCAAAATCATATCATACATATACTATAATAATTAAAATTAGAGTAAATTCCACCAACATTCCTCAAGTTTTATCAAGATGACGCTCCCCCCAAACATTTATATAAATAACAATCTCTCCTCTTGAGGTTTTTATAGATCCAAATATATAAGTGGGACTTTACACACTATTCCTCTTGTTTTACCATATTCATTGATGAACCCATTTAAAAGTTCATTCTTGAAAAATTTCCATGTTTTTTTGAGTGTCATCAACTCATTGTCGTTTTCTTTACACATTGTACCATCTCATGTGACCCTTTTAATCTCAAATTCCATTCTGATATCTTTGAGCTATTGCTATTGCATTTGTGAAACTCATTTGATCGTATTTGTACACTATCCGGATTATAATTCGTTCGTGTTGTGGAAGTTGTGATGTTGTGATTTTAATTGGCAGTTGTTTATTTTCTAGTGACCCTATCGATGGGGGCAGTATGTGGGTGTGACCCATCCTGTTGGGACAATACAAAGGACATGACATCTTAAATGTCTTGTTTGTGATACTGAGTTTATTCTTTGCTATTCGTATAATATGAGCTATTGTTTCTATATACATAGCTAATTTTTATGTTAACATCTATTGAATTTATTAACTTACTATGAATCACCCATGTTGATTTTGGAGATGAATTACTGTGTGCTTTGATTTGAAATTGAATTTATTTGTTTTAGAGTTTTTCTATTGTGGGTAAAATATAGACTTTTTGAATTGAACTTTTTGGCCTTAAAACTTGTTTTTAATTCAAGTATAAATGTCAATGAAAAATTCTATTATGTTCTAATGAATTGGTTGTTATCTTCTTTATGTTTTTATAATAACTCAATTTTCATAACTAATTTGAAATTTTAAACATTAAGTAAATTCATTATGTTAAAATTAACAAAAATTACGTTCAAATGTAAAACTTAAGTATATAAATCGTCAAATTACCTTTTCTTAAAAATAAAAAAATAAAATCAAGGAATTCATAATAAACAATTTGCACACTCTATTAAAAGTTATCATTAGATTCATTATAAAGTATTTTCAAAGAATTAACAAAAATACTAAAACGAAACCAGTAGTATTAAGTTAGGTATGAATGTTTAATATATATCTAATTGTGTTTATTCTTAAGGACAAAACTTAGGTTCCCCTCTTAAGATTCAGCAATGTAACTACTTAATTAAAAAATACACTTTCATTCCATGAACAAAAATCCACATGGCAGAATCTTAAAAGGGAAACCTAAGGAACAGCACCTAAGTACTTTACCTAAGTCTTGCCATATTCTTAAATGTGTATGTGAATATGTTGAGAGTTACAAGTTAGTAAAAAGGTTAATTTGGAGATCTTTTTGCAATAAAATTTTATTTTCCCTAATTTTTATAACTATCATTAACTCCTCCACTTTATATGTATGTATGGATAATTTGATTTTAAAAGATAACCACCTCTTTAATCTTTATAACTCTTTGTTTTTCTCACACTTTCCAACATTTTTTATTATTATCCGACATTTAAGGTCATGATATTTTGTTCTTTCAAATTCTATAATTTTATTTCTTATTATTTAATGAAGATTGTTTTCCTAAATTAAAAGCGAAACCATTATTGATATAGTATAGATTACATAAGAAATATAATGTTCACATAATAAATGTAGACTATACTATAGTCAAAATCTTGTGTATATGTTTGACAGTATAATTCACACGGTAAATATAGGGAGAGATGTTTGACACATATGGAAGAAAAATATATCTCAAATTAAATTACCTATCTTGTAAGTGCCACCCAGAGAGATTGCCCGCTTCTCTCAAAGCATCTCTCCATTTCTGCACTTTCTTTATGTTCTCCTCAAAACGTTCTTCATGTTTAGCAAAAGCTTGTGCAAAAGTTCCAATTTGTTTCCATATATCAGATGGATCCACATTATAAAAAATTGGTAGAACTGTCATTCCCGTCTCTTTCACACATCCAATGACCTTTGCAAGTTCATCTAGGCACCATGTAGAAAATGCATAGTTTCTTGAGAAAATGACAATAGCAAACCTTGATTCTTCTATTGCTTTTGAAAGCTCTGGTGAAATTGATTTTCCTCTCTCTAGTTTTTCATCATCTCTAAAAGTGAAAATGCCCTTCTGTTTCAAAGCAAAATATAGATGGTCTGTAAAATTATTTCGGGTATCCTTGCCTCTAAAACTTAGGAACACATCGTATTTCCATCGAGGTGTAAAAGAAGAAGATGATGATGGCGACAAGGCTCTTTCAGTGCTCATGGAAGCCATTGCAATTATCCTAGAAAATGTTGAACCAAAATTAGATACAAAGTACATTCAATTAAAATTGAAAAAACAAATTAAAACGAAAATAGATTGGTGAAGAGAATCTTTTTTTTTTTTTTGTAGACATTTCATATCAAGGATGGAGTGAAGCGAGAGAAATATAAGACATGGATGTGTGCAAGAGAAGTGAGAACTTAAAGATTTGGAGAATTGCAACAATTCTTTGTAAAGAATCTAAAATCTTTTGAAAAACTCTTGTTGAATACAATTCTAATTAATTGAAGAGCTTCTTATTTCTGATTTATCTCCCAGTTTTCTAAAAGGTCTCAACCGATCCAATACTTTTCTTTTTACCTTACTAACCACAACTAGTTTTTTCAACATATTGTTATCATTATTCACTTTTATAATTCGGTAGTTGAAGTTGAGGGAATTTGAACCCTTGACATTTTAATTGAAAACATCGAAGTGTGAGATTTGAACTTAAAATGCAGTTTGGTCTTGAACTCTTTTTTATTTGGCTTCTTTACGAGTGGCACATGGTATGTGAACTTAATTAGCAATACGCAAGTAATTTACTCCCCCATTAGCCATTAAGAAAAGAAAAGAGGAGAAAGAGTGACCAGATGTAAAGTTTTTGTTCAAGTTCCTGCTAATCAGCTAAAACGTTTTGGCCAAATTGCATAAAGACCCCTGAGGTTTGGGTCAATTTCAAAACACACCCTCTGTGCTTTTAATTTTGTATTATACACCTTGAGGCTTTCAGTAATGACCCATATATAAATCCAGGAAAACGCCACCAAATACAAATAGAAATAGCCCTCAAACCCCATACCGCCAGGTCCAAGTGGGGCTCACGACTCACGGCCAATTTGCATTTTAAGAATTTGTTTATTAAAAACTTTAATTTAGAAAGAATTTTTATTGTTATAATTCATTAAAAACAATAATTTTTATTAATGATTATATGATAAAATAGTCACGTGCACTATACATGATCACTTGAAATAAGATTTTTTTTTTTTTTTTTTTTTTTTTTAAAGAGAGTTTCAATCTGACGTCCACTTCTAATACAACCATTAAAGATTTTACTAGTTGAGCTAACTAAAACTTACGAAATAAAAATTTCGTCATTACGGAAATGAACAATACAAAATTAAAAGCACAGGAATGCTTTGGCAATTGAACCAAATCTCATTGGGTCTTTTTAAATTTTAACTAAAGTTTTGTTTATACTTTATATTACTTCCTCTGGCTTTTTTACTTGCTTTAGTGAAAACTTTTTATTTTTTATTTTTAAGTGCTTTAGTGGAAATTTGATGAAAAGGAATTTCCTGGCGGCCAACTATAAAGTCGTGTTTATAGTATTTATATTGATTGTTGATCGACAATAAAGATTTTTTTTTTGAGACGGGACAATAAGTTCTAATCAGTTTAAAAAATTTTTTTAAAAAAAAAACTATAAAGTTCTATTCATATTGCTATCTTTCTATATATTCTTGATGCCATTGATTATGATGTGACACACATAAATGCTTAGGGGGCATTTAGTTCGGCATGATGTTATATTACACCATAATATTACGTTATTATAATTTTACATTAATGTAATCTCAATACAAGAATACAATATTACATTATTTAGGAAAGTAATGAGATTAAGGTAATGTGATATATTTTGTAATTTTAAATTATGGTAGTATTAGAAAAAATAAAATAAATAAAAAATCTTAATGTCACATTATTGTAATGTACATCATATTAAGGGCACATTACAGCAAACCAAACATGTTCTTAGTGGATTCTGAAAACTTTATGACTAATAATACATCCACTAATTAATTTATTATAAGCAGTGTGTGTAAAGTGCTGAAGAAAGGTACAAGCAGTGCATAATTACTCTATTTTTCTTTTATTTGCCTACCTAATTTTGCACTTCATATCGTTGATAAAGACATGGGTTACTTTGTTTGCACTCGGGATTTTTTCTTTTTTCTTTTGGAAAAAGATATGTTTGGAGCCTTTGGTGATGTCAGATTTATAATTTTTTCAACCCATATAACTATGGGGTGTTCGCAGTGCGGTTTTGAGCCATTTTTAGCACCGCATTTTGCGATGCAGTTTAGCTAAAACTATAACTGCACCGCACCTTTTTTTTGCGGTTACATGTGTGGTGCGGTGTGGTTTAAAGTTTAGCCAAAACCATAATCGCACCGCACCTCATTTTTGCGGTCACATATGCGGTGCAGTGTATAAGATGCGGTTTAAATGATTTGAAGTTGATATATTTTTCAAAATTTGGGCTGTTTCTACTCATCCCAAAACTAATTTTTCCCTTTGTTTTGGTCTAAGTTTTAAACTATTGAGTTAGTTTTTCTTTATTTTGGGCTGGTTTTCCTAATCAACACTTGCTAGGATTATCAAACTATTTTTTTTTTTTTGAAAACTAGGGTTATTAAACTATTAATAATATATTTAATATTAAAAATAATTAATATATATAGAGAGGGTGTAGTGCGGTGCGGTTTTCTTATTATAAAACCGCACTGCACCATGCAGTGTGGTGTGGTGAAATATTACTTGAGGTGCGGTGCGGTTATGCCATTTTGCGGGCGGTTTTTGCTGTTTGTGCGGTTTATGCAATTTGGTGAACAGCCCTACATATAACCTAACCCAACCTACTATGTATATGATTTTATTTTTTTTATATATATTTTAGTTTGATTAATTTTGGTATTTTGATAATTGGATTTGATAAATTTAAAATTTTGGAATGTAATTGAAGTATATTATATGAAATGTAATAATTTATTGAAAAAAGTGTTTAAATTATTACTGAAAGCCTAAGGCAGCTTCCTTGCCTCTTTGTTGCATCTCACGGCTCAATACTCGAGAGAAATTAGTTACAATTTATTAGCTAATTTTCAGCTAACTCTGTTTTACTTCCCTCCACTCACTCCTCTTTAATTCAAATGGGCCTTTAGGGTACATTTGATTGGGTGAATTTTAGGGAAGATGGAAAAAAAAGGAGAGAAAATGGGAGAGAAAACACTTTTGATGGTTGTTTGGTTAGAGAGAGGGGAGGGAAAAAAATTGGTAGGGCCGGAGTGTTTTTTCCCTGAACTCATCAAAATGTTTTCTACCCAATTTAGGGAGAAAACCAAAGAAAAAACTCCATGCTAGCCAAATACTAGATCTACCCCTCTCCTGTCAGTGTGTCTGGCTGTGCATATTGTTTATGCATCGAATTACGTTCACATTGTGTTCTTTACAATATGCATTGAATTACGTTCACATTGTGTTCTTTTTTTCTTTTCAATGTCTTGCTTCTTCTTCTTCTTCTTTTTTTTTTTTTTCCTCTGAATTCGTATTGCATATTTATTCAAAGCTTTAAACAGTTGCTTATGCATTTTTTGGCTTTTTATTAAATGGGGGACATTCACTCTTTTTTATTTTTTATTTTTTTTTATTATTATTTAAGAAAGCACCTCTAATTTTTATATATAAATAAAATAACAAAATAATATTATAATATTAATAATATGTTGATTTTTATAATATGATATTCTTTTAATTTTTATTGATAATAAGTATTTTTTGAATAATTGCAAGGAAACTATTTCTTGTATTATGTAATAGGGGTGCGATAGTAACTTTATACCAACTTTATTTTCTATCTTTTCATTTTTCTTCTCAACCAAATAAATGAGTTTTCTATCCCTACACTTTTCCACACCCCAAACCAAACACACAAGAGAGAAAACTAAATCTCTTTTATCCTCTCACTTTTATATCCCTTTCCCATTTTCTATTCTCTCACTTTTTCACCATTTCACCCAAACGGACCCTTAGACTCAACTTTATGAGCCCAATTTCTCACAAAATTTTAAACCCAATTTCTATATTGAAGAGCTATGGAGTGACCTAAAAGCCTAGAGCTAAGACCTTCTCAATTCTATCAAACTTCTCCCTCTTTAATTGCCAAATTTCGTGAGAAAAGTCTAAATCCAATATGCACAAAGAAACCTTCTAAGTTCTTGGTGCTATTTGGTGTTTGGAAAAATTGAAGCAATCCCTAAATCTCTAAGGGGCCTTTGAGTGGGTAAGGAGACTTTGTCTTGATATTGGTGGTCAAATTCGTGGATCCAGAGACTAACTAAAAGAAAAGATTTGAGGAATTAATTGCTAGTTGGTGCTGGAGGCTCAAGTACATAGTCATTACTTAACTTACAAGGTTCTATAAGTGATTTGTATTGTAACTATTCTTGTTTAGTGGATGGTTGGTGCTATAGGCCCTGAGAGTTTTTTTTTTGCCCAATTTTCGGATTTTTCTCTCTGCAAACACTGTGTGGGGTGTTTTTGTTGTGATTGGGATTTGTTGTTGTGTTTAATGTCCATGCATATTTCTATTGGCTAATGACTTAAACAATTGGACTTAATTATAAGCTTAAAATTGATTTCAGCTGTAATATCGGGGGCCTAAAATTGTATCTCTTGCAGGTAAGTACTTTGGTGGAGTAAAGATTTGATGACAAATACCGTCCAGTGTCAACACACTCAGCATTCTCAAATAGAGGAAAGAATAACCTCCTGGTGGTAGTTATATAAGTTCTATATATATATATATATATATATGTTTGACCAACTATAAAGTTCTATTCATATTGCTTTGTTCCATCACTATCTCACAGAATTATTGCGATTTGAACAGCATAAATGCTTCACCAGACACAAACACCCACTAAGATTGTATTTGGTATATAAGAGCATCACCAATTAGATTAGACATTTTCTCATCCAAATTGTAAGGAATTCACCATATAAGAGCATAGATAAGGAATCAATAAAAACTGAAGAAAATGAATAAAAGGAAAATCGTTTAAGGAATAAGAAAAAAAAGCGATTCGAAGAGGTCTTTTTTTTTTTTTTTTTTTTTTTTTTTTTTCAGAGAGGGAGTGAAAGGAGAGAATCAAAAGACAAGAATACAATCAAGAAGAGTAAGAACTTACGGATATGGAGAATTGCAGCAATTGGCTGTTGTGAGGTAAAGCTCTAAAACCTCTTGAAACAACGCTTCTGAATAGAGTTCTAATAGAAAATTTTCTTATTTTGTAGTATTTGTTATTGTGCTTAGGCAATGCTCTCTCAGCTTTGTATAAGGAAAAAACGATTCCAATGTCTTCTTTTATCCTTACTACCACCGACTTATTAAATGCATTTACTCTTGACTTTGCTTTTTTGGTCTCTGTAGGTGTGGGACATGTGGGATGAACCTAATTATTAGTGCTATGTGCAAAGTAATTTACTCCATTAAGAAAATAAAAGGGAAGAACATATGAGTAAGTTCCTGGTAACTAGTATAAAGTATTGTTCAGAGAAATTTTTAATTTTTTTGGAAACAATGGCGGATTCAGATCCTATTACATAATTGCCTTTTTAATAAAGGAATGGCCAATATTATTTCTGTGTTTGTGAAAGAGAAAAGAGGGGGACTCACATCCTCTGTTTTCAGTCAACAACACTGTTTGTTTATTTATTTAAACAGAGTAGGTTTAGGTTCATGGTTATCCGCTGTAAAGTTTGTTAATATTGTTTTCTTCAATTTCATTTCATCGTGGACAGCAGAAATGCTCTGGTGGAAAACTTTTTTATTTATTTTATTTTTAAATACCAGCTTTGTACGTGGAAAGTTGAAAAGCTTGATCATCAATAAATATTAAATGCAAGTACTTTCGGTGGAAAATTCTACCCTCCAAGTGGGGCTCACTTCCACTTCCGGGGAAAATTAAATTCTATGGACTTTCGGTGCTCTTTTTTATTTTTGTGTTGACCTTGCATTGACCCCTCTTTTTAGAAAGATTATCCACTGGGGCAAAACTATTTTCGAACATGTGAGAGCGTGAGACATGGGATGAACTTAATTAGAGCTATATGCAAGTAATTTACTCCCCCATTAAGAAAAGAGAAGAAAGATAAGTTTAAGGTAACTAGTAAAGTTTTGTTTACGTGTTATCATGCTTTTATAAGACATGGGATGACAATTACTCCTATATATTCTACGTAATTTTCTAGAAGTTCTGTTCTAATTGCTTTTTGAAAAACTATAAAGTCATTCTTATTTAAATGCATAGTAGAATTTAGAAACTTTATGACTAATACATCTACTAATTAATTTAATATAAGCAAAGTGCAAAATAACTATGCACTTCAGGTCACAAATAATTTGAGAAAAAAAAAAGTACACATATGGGGTGAATTAGACATTTACTTAAGAACAAATAATGTGAGAAAAAAAAAATGATGACTATGCTTCTTTAAAATGAATAATAGGATCATTCAGCAAATAACGTAATTGTTCTTTAAAAAACTGAACATGCCAGTTAATGAAAGGGTGTCCAAAAAATTCAAGCTGATAATAGCAAATTAATCTGTTCCATGCCTTTTCATGAAGTGTTGTCATTGGTTCCATTTTTTTCATTGAATTGGTTGTTGATTTTTCAAATTTTAGAGAAAAACTTTTACATTTATATGAGGTAAAAAGTAAAAATTTCACCAAGTAGGATTATATTGGGCTTATTTCTTTGCAGACTGAGAGTATGTGTATAACTACATTGTTTGTCATTTTTTGATCTTTGTGAGTGATGTTGCCATTAATCTTTTCCCTTTTGTACAAAGTTCATACCTTTCACTAGGACAGTGTATTATGAAGATACTGCAAGGCAATGCTTCTGCCTTAGCTAGATCCTTTTATAAGACTCAGTTTTATAAGACCCTAGTCACTTTATTTTATAAGACTGTATTTAATTTTTAATTGTTATTTTTGGATTGACCGAGTGCCTTCAAGAGAGAGATGATTATCAACCATTTTTAAAAATACGATAAACAATTAGATTTAGACCCCTATGTGATTAAGAACAAAGAGATTGACACTGTGATTTGGGAAAATTATGTACTTAACTAAAACTTTCCTTGTGCTCAGTTTCATAGTTTGAGAAGAAAAAAAAAAAAAAAAGAAAAAAGAAAAAAGAAAGAAGAAAAAAGAAAGAAAGAAGAGAGACAATAATTGAAGAGGAAATCTATTAGTATTAAGTTGAAGATTTGAGGAAAGTTGTAGGAAGCTTCATGATTGGAATTAACTTCTTGGTGGCCAAAATGGATTGAGATCACTAATGCAATTACTAAAAATGGTTGAGATTGATAGTTGCAAAAAAGCAACTTTTTAATCTTAACCATTGATTAAAAAAAGTTAAAAAAAAAAAAATATATGAGAAGTAAAAAGTGAAAAAAATTTGTGAGACAAAGGAAGTTAAATTGTACCCGGTGCAATACCTACTAGATCCTAATATGTTATTGAGAACTTGTGGACAGTGATGGTTTGTACTTTTTACTTTAATGAAGTGTTGAGTTCTGTTCATGTTAGAGAGCTTAGGAAAGTTCCTCAAAGTTTCCGGATGGACTCTTAGTCCATTTGTAAAAATATCAAAATTATAATTTTATTTACGCTTTTCATTATTTTCATATGGTAAATAAGTCATTGACAATTATTCGAAGCAATTATGTGACATCATGACAATGATTAAAAAAGAAAAAGTGAGTGATAATGGTGAATTTCATAATTAATTTAGATGGACTAGAGTTCCCTAAAAAAGAAAAAAAAAAAAAAAAAAAAAAGAAAAGACAGACCCAAGAAAAGATCTATTGATTTGTTTAATACTTTATACAGGCTGGCTCAAGCTATTTGGGGCCAAATGTGATATTTTAAAAGGAATTTTATTTATTTATTTATTATTTAAATGTCTATTAAATATTAATAATTTTTTATTTAAAATTTATTTTTCTTATATTTTGATGTTCTTATTAAGAATTTTTATATTACAATCTATTTGAACATCATTATAATTATTTTTTATTCTCAACTTCCTGTTGTATCATTTTATTATATTCTAACAACTTTTTTATATAAATTTCTTGTTTACTTGTGAGATTAGTGAACTAAAGTTTTTTGTCATGACTGGTTAATTTCTAGTAACAAATTTATTTAGAGATCTTTTTTTAAATTCAATTAATTATTTTTTATTTATGTTGAGCTTAAAAAAATTTAAGGTGGTCAGTGTCACAAATATGTTTTAAGGATAAAAAAATCATAATATTTTTAAAATTTATATATAATAATTACTTTTTTTCTAGGTTAGCTAGTGGTCAAGCAGGAAAATAAGTGTTATTCAAAGAAGCTGAAAAAGAAAAATAATTAATTAATTTTTTAAATGACAATATGATTTTAAATTTTTTAAAATTATATATAGAAAGAGAGAAATATGTGATTAGCTGAGAATTAACTTACCTAAAACTACTTAAACTCATCTACTTAACTAACTAACTAACTATCAAACTCCGTCAAAATCATAAATTTAATTAACTTTATTACGTTTTTCATGATTTTCATCAAGTAAAATTTCCAAATATTTCTAAAATCAAAACAAAATATTATCTGACTTTTATTGCCCGCTTGAATTGAGAAGAAGGGGAGGGAGTAGAGTAAAATTGGCCGGAAATTAGCCGCTTGTTGGAACCAGATAATTGAGCTTTCTTTGATTTCCTCGCACTTGCTCCACTCCTAAAAAATTAAAAATATCAAAGTTACTGACTTTTTATTCTTTTCATGATTTTCATAACGTGAAATCTCTAAGAATTATTATAAAAAAAACAAAAATATTATCTGACCGTGAAACTTATATACCGTGGGGAAGGCGAAATTTTAACAAATCAAACTGTTGAACAATTTTAGATTCTTTTCGTAATGCTTTTTAGCGAATTCTATTATTTTCCTCTCTCTCTCTCAAAAAAAAAAAAAAAAAAAAAAAGAATTCTGTTCTTTACAATAAGTTTACTAATAAGTTGGTCACTTTGGTTTGGTGGAGCATCCATTAAACATATGACACAACCCCTTACTACTTAGTTCATTGGTACTACCAACCAATTAAACAAGAACAATACACTGAAGTCCTGCAATTAAAACAACTGGTTCTATTATCTTTGTATACTAAGGTTATATTAAACTTTATAACAGTAATTTTTTAGGGGTCATCGGCTTTAAAAAAAAAAAAAAAAAATTGGGAAGTGGGACAATAGGTGTAGCTTCATGGTTACCTGCTAAAAGTATGTTGATATTGATTTTTTTTCCATTTAGAAGTAGTAATCATAGTGTGGACTGCAAAAATGCTTTAGTAGAATTTGATCATCAATACATGCAGTAGTATTGGGAGGAAAACTCTACTCTCCTTGATTGTAGTGTTTTACTTTGGCCCACTTCTAGTTCCAGGGAAGATTATCCAATGAAGCGAGGTAAACTCTCTGCACTTTCGTGCTCTTTTGATTTTTGTGTTCACCTCCATGACCCATTTTTCGGAAAGATTATATGATGGGGCATCTATTTTCAAACATGTGAGACATGTGCATGTGTGGATTCTAATCTCGTGAGAGATTACATCACTTGACCAGTTTACAAATAGAGAAAATAGAAGACACACATTGTCATCGTGTGAGTGCTTTTTTTTTTTTTTTTTTCTTTTTTTTTTCTTTTTTTTTTTGCTTAATGAAAAAAAGGGATCTCCAGTGTGAGCTCATTGGCCCCACGCCACGTGAAGACAATTTGTAATACCACGTGTACCACACGGGTTTTGCTGGCCATCAAGACACACCCCTGTGTGGTGTCATCACTAGAGTGTGTGATCAGGAAAAAATTCCAATTTATTTTGCTTTTCTCTAATATAATATAGAGGCTATTATAAGGAATGGTCAGCATAATTTGAATTTTTTATTTTTATTTTTGGGATATAAGAAATTTGTCTCATCAAACTATTTCATTTTCTATCCATATATGAGACACCCAGAACAAAGTAACATAGCTACGATTTAAGTTCATGAGGGAGAAATTTATAACTATCATACATGCATTAGGAGCTATCATTCGCTCCTGATGATAGCTCTTTATCATTAGACTAAGACACCAATTGGTTTTTGGTATTTGTGGGGATTGAACCCTAGATCTTTTATTCAACCATCAGAGACTTTACCAATTGAGGAACCCACATACATGCATTTTTATATACTCACAAACATATGTAAATTTATATGAGCTTACACGAACAAGCACAACACATGCATTATAATTTATATATATAATATTTAAGGCCAATTTATATAATAAAATACCACTCATGAGAATATGAAGCAGTATTTTTAATGTTAGCAAACTCATAAAAATATAGTATATCTATTATATAGTATATAAAAGAGTAAGTTGTATTGTATTTTCTTAGTCAAAATTCCACTTATAATTCTCAATAATGATTTTTAATAATTCCATGATCATCAATACAGTTTATATCCGTTTTTGTTAGTCTCACAAAATGATTAAATTATTACAATTTTAAACCATATAGTAACCATTTGTGCGTCTAAACTTTTAAAGAAAAGAATATCATTTTTTTAAGTTTATATAATTAGTTTCAAATTTTATTAGTCATACATTTTTATGAAAAAAAAAAAAAATCAAAACATAAATAATTTAAACTCATAACACTTCGAAAGGTAGACAATCGGTTTTATATCTTTTTCCTCTTAAATTATAATTTTTTCTTCTATATTTATTTATTTACCCTTTTTTTTTAATAACTTGTGAACATTAGATTTTAATTTGATATAACAGGAAACCCACTGGACTCCCTTGGTTCCATTGTAGTTGGAACCCTACAGACCCATAATTGGTTAACCAGGATTAAATTAAGCCAATACAAAGTTCGGAGTTTCTGATGGTTGAATAAGATATCTAAGGTTCAATTTTTACCTACACTAGAAATCGATTAGTGTCTTCTTCTGATAATAAAAGATATAATCATTAGAAGCAGATACCATAAGTTGAAATTGCTTGAAATTTTATCAAAAAAAAATTGAAAGAAAGAACATATCTATTGCAGATTTTATTTTATTTTTAATTTAAATATAAATAAATAAATAATCTAATGTTATTTCAACTATGCCATGTAATATTGTTCAGATAGTTGGATAAAGATTCCCTTGCAGTATTAATCTTGATTAGTTACTTTAATAAAATAAAAGCAATCCGTTCACTTTGTGACCTCTACAAAGCCACTTTTATCTGCCATTACCAAACAACTTTTCCTCACTATGATAATTTCTCAGCATCTTCCGCTAAAGGAGAGGTGACTCCACTGATGTCCCCTTCTTGTCCTTCAGCGAATTGACCTGAAAAGAAAGTTCACATGATTCCTTCCTCGTCATTTTCACTTATGCTACATGGAAAATCCAGTACTTTGTGGAAAGTTGAAAAGCTTGATCATCAATAAATATTAAATGCCGGTACTTTCGGTGGAAAATTCTACCCTCTTTGATTTTAATGCTTTACTTTGCAATTTGCATTGACCCAAATCACAAAATCCACCGACCCACTAAACCCAACACATAAGTTTCAAAGGAATAAATCGTAGTATATCCTAATAAATCTTAGAACCACAATTTTGTACAAAAAGTACATTCAAATAAAATTTAAAACTGAAGTAAAACAATTAGAAGGAAGATAAATTAGAGAAGAGGGAAAACATTTTGTTGTGGAGATTTTTATTTCAAGGAGGGAAGTAAAAGACATAAATGTGTACAATTGGTTATAAAGCTCTAGAACCTCTTAAAACAATGCTTCTGGACTTTCTCAAAAAAAAAAAAAAAAAAAACAATGCTTCTGGATACAGATCTAAAGTTACTTTTCTTTTATCCTTAATTAATACCCCGACTAGTTTTTCTTAAATGCATTTACTCTGGACTTTGCTTTTTTGGTTTTCTTCTTTACACGTGCCATATCATATGGGATGAACTTAATTAGTGCAATATGCAAATAATTTAATGCCCCATTAAAAAAATGGAAGAAAAGAAAGTGTAAATTCGTGGTAACCAGTGTAAAGTTTTGGATTACACTTTATTTTGCTTTTATTAGAACTTTTTTACTTGCTTTAGAGGAAACTTTTTATTTTAGTACATGAGTGGAAATTTAACTCTACACATTCTGCGTGGTTGAAAAGAAGGAAAAGAGTAACTTTCTGGTGGCTAGCTATAGCCTATAAAGTCCTCTGTTTATATTGCTTTTTGACCAATTATAAAGTTTTATTCATATTAGTATGCCATCGAGATGAGTCACTCATAAATGCTTTAGTGGAATCTATAAAGTTTATGACCAATAATGCACCCACTAATTAATTAATTCTTTGCAGAGTATCCAATGGGGCAAAACTATTTTCGAACATGTGAGAGTGTGAGACATGGGATGAACTTAATTAGAGCTATCTGCAAGCAATTTACTCCTCCATTAGGAAAAGAGAAAAAAGATAAGTTTCAGGTATCTAGGATAGTCCTGTTTACGCATTATCATGCTTTTATGAGATATAGAATGACAATTACTCGTACACATTTTCGTAATTTCTTGAAAGTTTGGCTCTAATTGCTTTTTGAAAAATTATAAAGTTATTCTTATTTAAATGTTTAGTGGAATCTGGAAACTTTATGACCAATACATCCACTAATTAATTTAATATAAGTAGAGTGCAAAATAACTATGCACTTTAGGTCACAAATAATTTGAGAAAAAAAAAGTACACATATAGGGTGATTTAGACATTTATTTAAGAACAAATAATGTGAGAAAAAAAGAGAGAACTAGGAGCAAGCAAAGCTCATAATCGACATCAAGATCATTGATATTAGAGCCGCTTTAACATCAATTGAAGAATTTTTACCCTTTCAAATTAATGACTATGTTTCTTTAAAATGAATAATGAGATCACTCTGCAAATAACGTAATTGTTCTTTAAAAAATTGAACTTGCCAATTAATGAGAGGGTGTCCAAAAAATCCAAGCTGGTAATAGCAAACTAATCTAGTCCATGCCTTTTCATGAAGTGTCGTCATTGGTTCCATTTTTTTTTCATTGAATTGTTTGTTGATTTTTCAAATTTTAGAGAAAAACTTTTACATTTATATGAGGTAAAAAGTAAAAATTTCACCAAGTAGGATTATATTGGGCTTATTTCTCTGCAGACTGCAGTGTATGTATATAACTGCATTGTTTGTCAATTTTTGATCTTTGTGAGTGATGTTGCCATTAATCTTTTCCCATTTGTACAAAGTTCATACCTTTCACTAGGACAATGTATGATGAAGATACTGCAATGCAATGCTTCTGCCTTAGCTAGATCCGTTTATAAGACTCTGTTTTATAAGACCCTAGTCACTTTATTTTAAAAATATGATAAACGATTAGATTTAGACCCCTATGTGATTAAGAACCAAGAGATTGACAATGTAATTTGGGAAAATTATATATCTAACTAAAACTTTCCTTGTGCTCAGTTTCATAGTTTGAATAAAATAAAATAAAATTAAATTAAAAAAAAAAAAAACCAAACAAACAAACAGAGAGAGAGACAATAATTGAAGAGGAAAACCATAGTATTAAGTTGAAGAGTTGAGGAAAGTTGTAGGAAGCTTCATAATTGGAATTAACTTCTTGGTGACCAGCATGGATTGAGATACTGATCCAATTATTATAAATGGTTGATATTGATAATTGCAAAAAAGAAACTTTCACCCTCAACCATTGATTAAAAAAAGTTAAGAAAAGATTTATGAGAAGTTAAAAGTTTAAAAAAATAATAATAATAATAATTGTGAGACAAAGGAAGGTGAATTGCACCTGGTGCAATGCCCACCGGATCGAGAACTTGTGGACAGTAATTTTTTTTTTTTTTGAGAAGGTACTTGTGGACAGTAATGGTTTGTACTTTAACGAAGTATTGAGTTTTGTTCATGTTAGAGAGCTTAGGAAAGTTCCTCGAAGTTTCCAGATTGACTCTTAGTCCACTCATAAAAATATCAAAATTATAACTTTATTTACGCTTTTCATGATCTTCATAAAGTAAATAAGTCTAGTCATAGCAACGTATTTTTTGGATCCTATCAAGAGAGAGAGAGAGAGAGAGAGAGATATATATATATATATATATATATATTTGGATAGGGATTTCCTCCAAACATGTTTGCAGCAACTGCTGCAAACATGGACAGGTGTCAAGCACATAAAAAAACACATAAGCAAAGGTCATGTGCAATGCACATGACCATTTTAAGTTGAGTGCTGTTAACCCTGACGTTAACAGCGTTAGCCACCAGAAGGAGGTCTTCTCCTCAATCATGCCTCTCACTGCTCTCTCTCATCTCCTTCACAGAGCTTCCTCTCTCTCAACCTCCGGCCACCTCTGTTTTTCTTCAGCAACCTCAGACCGGCAAGAGCATCTACTCTCTCAATCTTAAAGAGGGGACAATTAAATTAAAAAAAGAACAAAAGGAAGAGAAGAAGAACTCATCATGTCTTGGTCCTAAAATTCTGGGATTCGATACGAATCCTTGACAAACTAGTCGGAGCAACTCATACTACTAAAATTTATTATCCCCTTCCTATATCCATGTATGTACAGACCATCAAAGTTGTCACTGACATGATAAAAGTAACAATTTAATAAAACAAAATTGCAACAATACCCAGATCAATAAACCAATAAAAAACATGAAATGGAAATGGAAATGGGCAACAGCTATGGTCCCTATGGATCTTAAGTACACAAGATTCAACTAAAAAAACCCAGATAGCAAATCAAGCATAACACTCAGAATTGTTCAAAGTTTGCTCATTTCTAAGCCCCATAAACAAGTAAATAGTCAAAAAGAAAGATTCCTAAAAACCCTTTTGCTTTTGGGTCAGATCCGTATCATCTAAAACTAAAAATACTCAAATCAAAAACCAACTAAAAGTACAGATCTGAGCCAAAAAAAAACCCAAAAGAGGGGACAATTAAATTAAAAAACGGAACAAAAAGAAGAGAAGAAGAAGAAGAAGAAGTTGTGATCAATGGAGGCAGCACCTTCATCTTCATCAATTCAGATTAGAATATTTATTCATTCAGTTCAGGTATTAAGTATTAATGTGCGTTGATTGGGTTTTAAAGAGAGAGAGTATTTTCTTCCCATCAGTACGTGGCCGGAGGCTGAGAGAGAAAAAGCTCTTGCCGGTCTGAGGTTGCTGAGAAAACAGCAGTGGACATGAGAAAAATAGAGGTGGAGGAGGATGAGACGGGCTTGGCTTGGCTGTGTGCCATCTGGGTTAGATTGAGAGAGTAGATGCCCTTGCCGGTCTGAGGTTGTTGAAGAAAAATAGAGGTGGCCGGAGGTTGAGAGAGGAAGATCTATGGAGGAGAAGTGAGAGGCGTGTTTGAGGAGAAGACTTCTTCTGGTGGATAACGCTGTTAATGTTGGGGTTAATAGCACTCAGCTTAAAATGGGTCATGTGCGTTGCACATGACCCTTACTTATGTGTTTCCTTATGTGCTTGACATCTGTCTCTGTTTGCAGCAATTGCTGCAAACATGTTTGGAGGAAATCACTGTCCTATATATTTTAAGAAATAAGCCATTGACGGTTATTTGAAGCAATTATGTGACATCATGACAATGATTAAATAAGAAAAAGTGACGTCGTGATAATGGTGAATTCCATAATTAATTTAGACGAGACAGACCCAAGTTCCCTCATAAAAATAAAATAAAATAAAATAAAATTAGATAGACCCATGAAAAGATCTATTGATTTGTTTAATGCTATATATAGGCTGGCTCAAGCTATTTGGGGCCAAAGGTGATATTTTAAAAGGAGTTTTTTATTTATTATTTTAATGTCTATTAAATATTTTAAAAAATTATTTAAATTTTTTTTTTTAATATTTTGATGTACTTATTAGGAATTTTTATATTACAATCTATTTGAACATCATTATAATTATTTTTTATTCTCAACTTGCTGTTATATCATTTCATTATATTCTAACAAATTTTTAATATAAATCTTGTTTACTTGTGAGATTAGTGAACTAAAGTTTTTTGTCATAACTGGTTTATTTTTAGTAACAAATTTATTTAGAGATCTTTTTTAAATTAATTATTTTTTACTTATGTTGAGCCTAAAAAAATTTAGGATGGTCAGTGTCACAAATATGTTTTAAGGATAAAAAAATCATAATATTTTTAAAATTTGTATATAATAATTACTTTTTTTTCTAGGTAAGTGGAATTCAAACTTAAATTTTTTATTGGGTCTAACAATAAAATTTACCAATTCATCTAACTTAGTCACATTATCACAATCAATAAAGTAGTCAAAGAAGTACATGCAATTTGGCTAGCAGAAATTTTATAACTTTGTTTTATTCACCAAATTGTGTAAGGAAAAATCTTGTTATATTCCTTTTTGATCCCTGTTGGCTTATTAATCTAGTAAAAATTAGAAGAATCCTAAATATCAAATTAAAACATAATCGATGGCTTAATTTGATAGTGGTGATGATAAAAGTTTATTCAGCTCCATGCATTCGATAGTTTTCCTAGGAAGTGAAGCTTCAGCCTTCAATCTCAAGTACAAAATTTTTTACAAGGTAATTTATTAGGATGGCAATGCCATATTAATAATTACAGATAGTTTGATAAGATTGGGATGTGCTGCATAAATTGTTTTAGTGTTACTGGTAACTACAATTATTATTTTTTTCATTTTTTTATATTATAAGAGTTAGGTTTATAGTATCAAACTATCAATTTTATATTAATAATTTTTTTTATCACTAGACATAGATAAAAATTGATTTTTATTTTTAGTGTAAATAAAATTTAAATCTAAATTTTTTATTTAATCACAAAAGAATTACCAATTGATCTAACGTAACCAAAGACATAAACTGCAGACTTGATAACTAGTACAGCCAGTCACAAAATTACAGTCAACCAAAGGAGTACAATCTGTACAGGTAGCAGAAATTTAATTAGTTACTGCTAGTTAGTGGTAATTGGGGTCTAAATTAGTGTTTTTTTGAAATAATTTTTCAATATGCATGCCTTGTGAAACTTTTTTTTTTTTTTTTTGAGAAATCCATCCCGATGGAAAGAATATATAAAAAGGGTAGCTCATGTGTGATATCACAGTTGACCACACCTTACAAATACATTACTTGTGAGTACCACCAGCATATAATGGTGTCTGCGACTTAAACTCCACCCATGCACTTCTTTTTTTTTTAGAAACTAAAGTCCAAACCCCACACCTGTGAGGTATGAGGACTCGAACTCAAGCCTGGTACAGCCATCAAGAAAGAGGCAACCACTATGCCACACAAGAAGGGGGCATTCCTTGGGAAACTATAGCTTAAGCGTGCAACAAAAAAAACTATAGCTTAAGCCTGCACTAAAGTACGCTTTGATTTTTGAATTAATTTAATGTTTTTAAGCTGTTGATAACAATCATTTTTAAATATGAATAGGATAATAATTAATATTTATTATTAAAAATTAGTCAAATAATCATAGCTTTTGGACATTCGTGAATAAATTAATCCATTTCCATGCACTTTCCTAGCCCTTAGATATATTCTCATGGAACAACTCAACACCTTTAACGACAATTCAATGTCGAAGTCAAGCCTAGCCAAACTTTCCACGCAAGTTCCTGAGTAGGACATAGCTTAAACTTCAGACCAGTGTTTAGTCAATTGTCATTGGCTGATGCTTTATCCATGTCAAACGAAGTGTGAATTGTGAACCAGCTTTATCCAGTACACACCTTTTCTTTTCTTTTTTTTAGTTTGTTGTATTTTTCAATGTGTAATGTGCGGCTGAAAAAGCTGGGTTACTACCGTACGTACAAGTCCAAGTCAGTTTGTCAACGCATGAAAAACAATAAACTACCATAAAAGTTTTATTTATTGTTTTTCTTTGTGAAAAAAGTGAACGCACTGACAAAAGTAAAACAATAAAAAGACGAGTCTTTTTCTTTCTTGAAAGCCACGTCCACTGTCTTTTTTAAAAGAAAACAAAATACATGTGATCTTGGTATATTTATATCACAGAATTTATTGTTTAATTTTTATAATTTATTAATTTTAGAATTTTTACTTAACCCAAAAAAAAAAATTTAGAATTTTTATATAATTTTTGTTATTTTTAGTTTAGAGTTAATATTTTCTAATTTTTAGTTGCTTTTAATGTTTTTTTAGGTATATTTTTATTATGATTAAATATTAATTAAAACTTATTTTAAAATATATTTTCTTATTTATCAAATTTTACTAAATTTTTAAATAAGTCTTTAAGTTTGTTTTGTAAACGTTTTTTAACTTTTTTTTTTTAACAATTTAGATATAGTTTAGTAAAAATTAGAGTTTTTCTCTATTATCTTATGATAAATTAGATATTCTTTTTTAAAAATAGAAGTGTGTTACATTTCTTATAACTTCCACACTCACAACAGCAATTAGTCTCAAAACCTTAACTTATCTTGGCTTCGTGGCTAAGATATGAAACGGTAGCAATTCTGATGCTGGAAATTATTCAATATCAATGTGACAAGTAGCAAGTATTATATGACGTAGAATCAGCACTTGCAAATATCTTTATTAAAGTGGCGCCATTGGAACGTAGAAACAATAAGGATAAATATTGTGGAAACGTAACTCATGGACAACCTTCTAGTAAGCGAGGTTTTTATAGGTCTTATAAAAGAATGGTAACTTTTAATTTTTATTTTTATAGAGAAGATTTATTGATTAATTGATTACTTGATTTAGATTATTAATTTGACTCTAAGAATATTTCTAATGGAAAAAAGTTACACTTGCTTTGCATAAACTTAGGAAATATATGACAAATATAATCTGTTAGAATATGGTGGGGAAATTCATGAAGAACTAATTATATGGAGCTTAGCTATAAAGCATAAAGTACAATTTATCTATGGAAATGGAATGAGCTGCAGAAATTGCTTTAGTGTTAATGGTAAATACAATTTCTTTTTTCCTTTTTTTATATGATAAGAGTTAAGTTTATTGTTTATAGTATCAAACTATCAATTTTATAATAATATTTTTTACAACACCTAGCTTTTAGATATTCTTTTCCTTTGATTTTTTAGTTTTTTATGTTTTGAGAGGAGGGAAATATAAAAGGTAACAAAAATACAAATTTACCCTTACTTTTAATAAAGGTGGATAACAGGAGACAAACAGAGCTAACCTCAGCAGGGTAAATTGTCAATTTTTAAATCACGGGTAGGCAAAGTGTTTTTCGGGCATTCTACAAGTGGGAAAAGTGTAATTTCCCCTTATATTTATTTGCTTTATATATATATATATATATATATCTATATCTATATCTATATCTGATGACTAAGTTGTATTGTATTTTCTTAGTCAAAATTCCACTTATAAATCTCAATAATGATTTTAAATAATTTCATAATCATCAGTACAGTTTATATCAGTTTTTGTTAGACTCATAAAATGATTAAATTATTACAATTTTAAACCATATAGTAACCATTTGTGCGTCTAAAATGTGAAGGAAAAGAATATAATTTTTTTACGTTTATATAATTATTTCCAAATTTTGTTAATTATACATTTTTATGAAAAAAAAATCAAAACATAAATAATTTAAAGTTAAACTCATAACACTTTAGAAAGGTAGACAATCGGTTTTGTATCTTTTTCCTCATGAATTATACTTTTTTCTTCTATATTTAATTTGATATAACAGGAAACGAATAAGCTTGAACAATTGGTGGTCCAAAACATTCCTTGTGCTTAGTTTGAGAAGAAAAAACAATGGAGAGACAATAATTGAAGAGGAAAACTATTGGTATTAGGTTGAAGAGTTGAGGAAAGTTGTAGGAAGTTTCCTGATTGGAATTAACTTCTTGGTAGCTAGCTATAAAGTTCTGTTCATATTACTTTTTGACAAATTATAAAGTTTTATTTATATTGCTTTTCTTTTCTATCCCTTTAGATATCTATTCAGAATCTAGATGCTATCGTTATGTGACATGCACATAATTGCTTTCTTTGTGGTATTAAGTTGAAGAGTTGAGGAATGTTGTAGGAAGTTTCCTGATTGGAATTAACCTCTTGATAGCCAGCTATTAAGTTCTGTTCATATTACTTTTTGACAAATTATAAAGTTTTATTTATATTGCTTTTCTTTTCTATCCCTTTAGATATCTATTCAGAATCTAGATGCTATCGTAACGTAACATGCACATAATTGCTTTCTTTGTGGTACTAAGTTGAAGAGTTGAGGAAAGTTGTAGGAAGTTTCCTGATTGGAATTAACTTCTTGATAGCCAGCTATAAAATTCTGTCTATATTATTTTTTGACAAATTATAAAGTTTTATTCATATTGCTTTTTTTTTTTTTTTCTATCCTTTCATAACTTAGATATCTATTCAGAATCTAGATGCTATTGTGATGTGACATGCACATAATTGCTTTCTCTGTGCGTGTGCGCTGAGTTTGAGAGAAGAGAAAATAATAGAGACAAAGCATATGTCATTGAGAACTTGTGGACAGTAATGGTTACTACTTTAATAAATTGTTGACTTTCGTTCATGTTAGAGAGTTTAGGAAAGTTCCTCGAAAGTTTCCGGATTGACTCTTAGTCCACTCGTAAAAATATCAGAATTATAACTTCATTTACGCTTTTTATAATGTTCTTAAGGTAAATAAGTCTAGTCATAGCAACTTATCTTTTGGATCCTATCCCAAAAAAAAAAAAAAAAACATTTAGAAATAAGTCATTGACTATTATTCAAAGCAATTATGTGATGTCGTGATGATTGAATAGTAAAAAAAAAAAATGTAAATGTACTTTTAATCTTTTTATTTATTTTTTTTTCCTTATATTTTAATTTTACTATTTTTAGTACCTAAACTAATTAACACGTGTTATTTTAGTCTTTTTTGTCAGTCAACAGTCGAAAATATTTGACATAGCAAATAAAGAAATTAAAATATTATAAAAAATGTCACATTAGCATCTAATTTTTTTTAAATAATTTATCAATTTTAATTAAAAAAAATAAAAAAATAAAATACATAAATTTAAATCTAATTCATTTTGAACCAGAACAAACAAGAACATGATCATAAATTTAAACATTAACGCAAGAACATAAGAGGACAATCCCAGAACCAAACACAAACTCAAATTTAAAAACACAAAGAATACAGTAACAAATAAATCTTTCATCTTCAACAAGAACTCTAAAGAACAAAAATTCAGATTTAAACATAAGAACACATGCCCAGATTTTCTAGCATTTTCTTGCCCTTTCTTGTCAACCAAACACAAAAGCACAAACACAAACTGATTTCTAGCAAGAACAAAAACACAAACATAAATGCGACGACAGATCTTCCATGTCAACCAAACATAAAAGCAACAAACACAAACCCAGCAACTGACGACGATGAGGACGAAGACGCGGAGAAGCTTCTAGAGCCATTCACGAAGGACCATCTCGAGGCTCTGATCAAGAAGGGAGTGAGCAAGCACCCCGACTTGATTGAAATCGTGCGTGAGCTCGCCGATGCAGACCCCACCCACTGCAAGATCTTCATCCACGGCCTCAGTTGGGACACCATAGCCGAAACCCTCACCTCCGTCTTCTGCAAGTACAGCGAGATTAAGGATTACAAGGCGGTCATCGACCGCATCTCCGGTAAGTCCAAAGGCTACGCCTTTATTCTCTTCAAGCACCGGAGTGGCACCCGAAAGGCTCTCAAGCAGCCCCAGAAGCAGATTGGTAATTGCACCATCCCATGGCCGAGACCCATGGCCACACCCATCAGTTGCTGATATTTGAACATAAACACAAGATCACAAATTCAAAATTTGAAAAGAAACAAGCACTGAGAGAGAGAAAGAGAGAGTCATGGATCTGAAAAGAAAGCAGAAAAACAAAGATACAAACACAAATAGAGCAAGTAATGGATCTGGAAAGAACGAAGAAAAAGAAGTATAAAATGAGAGTTGATGAAGTCAAGAATTTCACCAATGAGCCGCACGATACCTACACGCTCGAGTATGAACCTACACAACAAAGAGAAGAGAAAACCTTACGAAGAGCACCGGTGTGGTGCCGGTCGAATACCCTCCGAAGGTTAGATCAGAAATATTCTCACAACTCTAGAATGCTAGAGAGGGTAAACTATGCGTACCTTGATTTGTGAGGGTATTGGGGCTTTTATAGTAGTCGAAAGTTGACCTCTTTTACTTGGAGTTGAAGTCTTTCCTTGTAGAAATTCTCCTTAAGAGTCCTTAACGTAGTAGACAAGTATTCTTCCATAAATAGTCGCAGTCATAGAATCCTATTTGTATTAGGACTCAATTCACGACGTGGGCCGCATTTATCCCATTTTGGGCTTACTGGAGTCCAGAACCCATCAAGATCAGATCTATCTTGGGCCCTGCAACCCTCTAGCTTGTGTCCGTTCAGTGTCGAGTCATAAGTCCGTCTAGTACATATAGAAGAGAAGCCCGTCCATATGAGGTAAATTTACTCCTCTTCAGTTGCCCCCTCACACCCTGGGTTCGTTCACTATAAACGGACGGTCGCAGGGGGTGACGGTAAAAAACCTCTGAAGGAAAGCAACCGCACGTGTATATCGCTTCGTGTGCCACTCCGTACATCGACAGACTGTCAGAGCTCATTTATGGTGACCGATGCGTGTCGCTTCTTTAGTGGCTGTTTGCCTCAGAACGAGGCGACGCTTCGACTTCCGTGCACCTCTTCTATAAATATCGATCCCCTCCCTTTCATTTCTACTCTTTTCTCTAGAATATATACTGTCAGAGCGCATCCGTCACACCTGTCAGAACTCCATCCGTCTAGATCTTGCATCCGTCACATCGTTGGTTCTTTCAGTATATTGGTAAGCAATTTCCATCCGTTCTTTCTTTTATTTTTTGGCACAAATATTTTCTTGTATTTTAATGCCCCCGTCTTCCTTTCCAAACCCGTCAGAGTCTTAGGTTTTGTAATTATACATGTAGGCCATGTCTAGTGCGTCAAGTAACCAGTCGGTCGTCCGTGATGGGGCGGACTATGAAGAGGTATATCCGTCAGGTCATAAAGACCAAGACGATCTGAGCGAGAGCAGTTCTTCAACTTCCTCGTCCTCAACAAATGAGGATTTGGAAGTGGTCGAGATAGAAGGGGACTCCGACGGTATCGACGATGATCAAGCAGTTAGGTCCGTCGTGGGAGCTAATGGACTTAGGGAGTTCATCATGCTCCCAGAGTGGACGGTGAATGCCTTCACATCCACCATCAAGGACCCACATTTTAACACCCTTAGGTCCAATTACCAAATCCCGGATTACATCCCCATCTGTCTACCCTATAAGTCAGAAAAGTGTTATTATGAAGGGGTAGACGATGTAGGAGTGTACGAGCAGATGCTCAAGGCAGGCCTTAGGTTTCCTTTGAGTTCTCTTCACCGCGAACTCCTTAAATACCTGGGTTTATCCGTCAGCCAGATATCTCCCAATGCTTGGAGAGTCTTCATAGCCATGGAGGTTCTGTACGGAGCCATGTCTGACGGTGGAAGAAGGTTGACGATAAAGGAATTCCTCCACTGCTATCGTCCTGATGAGATAGATAAGTCCAGGGGGATGTATAGTTTTGTCCCGAGGAGCTCCGTCTTAAAAGTGATTTATGAAACTCCAGACTCGAATAGAGACTGGAAGAGCAGATATTTTTTCCTGGAGGGAGACGGTTGGATGTGCAATCCAGGGGAGACGGATTTCATGCCCGTCGACAAGGTTTGGGGCGTTTTAAATCAGTCTGGTATGAATCCGTCATGTAAAAACTATTACTATTTGTACATATTAACAACTGTTTTAATGTCCGTCTACTTTTTTGTGCAGTCCGTTGTCGCCCGCAAGTTACTCTAGAAGAGTTTGGCTTTTTAGAAAAAATTTTTTCCAAGACAACACCTGAAGAACGGACCTGGGCAAATTTAGTCAGCCTTAATACTATTTACTGGTACTGTGACGGACCAGAACCAACCAAAGCGGCAATCAAATACGAGGAACGAACCCGTCAGCGTAAGTCCGTCGTTTTACGCTTTCTTTTTTCCTTTTGTCTCTTATGCTTGACACTTCGTCTTCTTCCTCAGAGATGGAAGACGCCAAGAGGAGAGCGGCCATTAGACTTCAAGCAGCTAAAAATAAGGAGGCTGGTACGGACACTATGGGGGCAGGCTCTAGCAAACATAAAAGAAAGCTGCCGTCCAAGGGGGACCGTGCACCGAAGAAACAAAAAGTATCTCTGGAGCCCGTCATAGGCCTGCTAGCCGAAGGCACTAAGACGGTTGCCCCCGTGAAACATGGCGCCGGCAAGGGCTTGATGAAGGGCCCGTCCGAAAGTCAAAAGAAGCCACCCGTCCTTCTCCGCGAAGATTCTAAGTACGCGCTTGAAAAGCTCTCGTCTATCATAACCTCCGAAGATTATGAAGACTTGGGCAATCATTCGACAGAGGCAATGGGGGAGACGACCCTTTTTAGCATAGCACAGGTAATATGCCCGTTACCCATTTGTCCGTCTACTTTGTTACCCCTTTTCCTCTTTAACTTGTGTTTTCTTTCAAGCTATGGTTATGGCAAAAGGCATGATGGGACGGTGCCTTAATCATGAAACAACAATTGGCCGTCTTCGTGATAAGGCCAAGGCGACGGAGGATGAGCTTCTTCAATTGAAGTCTTGGAAGATCACTCAGGAGAAAAAACTCAAGATGGCGGAGACGGACAGGGACGAGTACATGAAGCTGTCGGAGGACCTAAGGAAGGCTTTGGAGAAGAAGGACGTGGAGGTCCGTCAGGCCAAGGAGGTTGCGATACGTGAGTATCGCGACTCCGATTCCCTCATAAAGGAGCTTAGCCTTTGCTATAACGACGGTTTTGATGATGCCATCCGTCAGGTAAAGGCCAAGTACTCAGAGCTGGACTTGTCATCCGTCAATATTGAAGCCCATGAGCAAACATCTGCCCTGCCTGTTCAATCAGAGGATACGGGCGACCTCTTTGGCGAGAATCCTCCTAACCCTGAAGCCACCAAGGATCCTAAGGATGGCCAGACGGTGATGAACCAGACGGTGGACCCTCAGGATGATCAAGTTCTTGTGGAGAAGAAAGACATCACTGCCGTAGACGGATAGTTGTAATAGCTTTAATTTTTGTTCTCTTTTTTGCAATTCCAATGTAAGTTTTATGATTTCCCCGTCATGTTTTTGGGGTAACAGTGGAACATTTCTTTTTGTTGACATTCTTTTTATTTTGAAATGTATCCGTTCATTGATGCTTTGCTGTTTCTATCCGTTTTCCTCTTTGGAATTACTTTTACCTTTATTAATGTGGAAGCCTTTGAATTTTTTCATCCTTTTGGGATGATCCGTCCATGTGTATTTAACCGTCCACTCTGTGGATCTGAATAATTTTAACCTTGATAGGTAGTCCGTCCACTTTGTGGATTTTGTCGTTATTCGTCCTCCAGAGGACTTTAGATATTTATATTTTTGAAACGATCCGTCCATCATGTAGACTGATTTTCTATCCGTCCACCAAAGGACTTTAAATTTTCATCCTTTTGGGATGATCCGTCCATCATGTGGACTGATTTTGAATCCGTCCACCAAAGGACTTCAAATTTTCATCCTCTTGGGATGATCCGTCCATCATGTGGCCTGATTTAATATCCGTTCACCAAAGGACTTCAAATTTTCATCCTCTTGGGATGATCCGTCCATCATGTGGACTGATTTTGTATCCGTCCACCGAAGGACTTTAAGTCTTCATCCTCTTGGGATGATCCGTCCATTATGTGGACTGATTTTCTATCCGTCCACCAAAGGATTTTAAATTTTCATCCTCTTGGGATGATCCGTCCATCATGTGGACTGATTTTATATCCGTCCATCAAAGGACTTCAAATTTTCATCCTCTTGGGATGATCCGTCCATCATGTGGACTGATTTTATATCCGTCCATCAAAGGACTTCAAATTTTCATCCTCTTGGGATGATCCGTCCATCATGTGGACTGATTTTGTATCCGTCCACCGAAGGACTTTAAGTCTTCATCCTCTTGGGATGATCTGTCCATTATGTGGACTGATTTTCTATCCGTCCACCAAAGGACTTTAAATTTTCATCCTCTTGGGATGATCCGTCCATCATGTGGACTGATTTTATATCCGTCCATCAAAGGACTTCAAATTTTCATCCTCTTGGGATGATCCGTCCATCATGTGGACTGGTTTTGTATCCGTCCACCGAAGGACTTTTAAGTCTTCATCCTCTTGGGATGATCCGTCCATTATGTGGACTGATTTTCTATCCGTCCACCAAAGGACTTTAAATTTTCATCCTCTTGGGATTATCCGTCCATCAAGTGGACTGATTTTGTATCCGTCCACCGAAGGACTTTAAGTCTTCATCCTCTTGGGATGATCCGTCCATCATGTGGACTGATTTTGTATCCGTCCACCGAAGGACTTTAAGTCTTCATCCTCTTGGGATGATCCGTCCATCATGTGGACTGATTTCTTATCCGTCCATCAAAGGACTAAGTAGTTTAAGTACGAAAATTTAGTAGAGTTTGAATAAATTTATATAGGAAAGAGGTGCTTGCCCCCTTGGGCTTAAAAAAGCACTAGTAGAAAGAATTTGTCCAATGTAAAGTAAAATAGCTGACTGAATTAAAAATTATTGAAAACTTGGAAATATGTTGGAAAATTGGGGGGTGTCCATGTCGCCCCTACTGGTAGTATCTCCGTAGGTGCTCTGTGTTCCACGGGTGCTGTAGCTTCTGTCCGTCCAGGGTTTCAAGGTGGTAGGTCCCTTTCCTTTGCCAGGATGAGATCTTGTATGGTCCTTCCCAGTTGGGGCCGAGCTTTCCTTGAGAGGGGTCTCGAGCAGCTCCCATTACTTTTCGTAGCACAAGGTCCCCGATCTGAAAGTCCCTATGTCTGACATTGGAGTTGTAGTATTTTGCCATTAGATTGTGATATCTTGCCATCCTCTGTTCTGCTGTAGCTCGGACCTCCTCCACCAAATCTAGCTGAAGTCGCAAGGCTTCTTCATTCTTGCATTCGTTGTAGTTCTCTACGCGATAGCTTGTTAGTCCGACCTCTGCAGGGATGACTGCGTCTGTCCCGTATGCTAGCCGGAACGGCGTCTCTCCAGTGGGTACTCTCACCGTTGTACGATATGCCCATAAGACGCTGGGTAGCTCGTCCGGCCAGATGCCCTTTGCCCCCTCGAGCCGGGCCTTGATTATCTTGAGCAGGGTTCGGTTCGTAACCTCGACCTGACCGTTGGCCTGTGGGTGTGCGGGCGAGGAATAATGATTCTTGATACCCAGCTCCGAACAGAAGTTCCTAAATGCGCTGTTGTCGAACTGTTTTCCATTGTCGGAGACAAGCACTCTTGGTATCCCGTACCTGCAGATAATATTTCTCCAAACGAAGCTTCGAACGTTTTTCTCCGTGATGGTGGCCAGGGCTTCTGCTTCCACCCACTTGGTAAAGTAGTCGATACCGACCACTAGAAATTTTAGTTGCCTTATCGCGGTAGGGAACGGACCCATGATGTCTAGTCCCCATTGGGCGAAGGGCCAAGGAGCCATCATGGGTGTTAGCTCCTCGGTTGGTTGCCTGATTAAATTACTGAACCTCTGACATTTGTCACACCTTTTGACATAGCTTTCTGCGTCCTTTTGCATTGTCGGCCAGTAGTACCCTGCTCGGATCAACTTGTGTACTAAGGATCGCGCACCTGAATGGTTTCCACAGATACCTTCGTGGACTTCTCTCATAACGTAGTCTGCCTCTTCGTGATTCAAACACCTTAGATGTGGACGTGAGAATCCCCTTTTGTATAAAATATCCTTGATCAGCATAAATCGTGAGGCTCGGATTTTTAGCTTTCTGGCCGCCTCTAGTCCGTCGGGTAGCGTGCCCTTCCTCAGGTAGGCTAATAGTGGCGCGGTCCAGTCGTTCTCCGATCCTACCTCATTCACTTCTTTTCCGTCATCAATAATCGAGGATGTTTGGATAAATGATAGTACTTGATCAGGGACTATCATGAATTCTACTGAGGCTGCTTTTGCCAAGCGGTCGGCGCGTTCATTCTCCTCCCTCGGGATTTGGATGAACCGCACCTGGAGGTTATGTATCCGACTCTTCACTTTCGCAAGGTATTTCTTCATTCTTTCATTTTTGCATTCGTAGAGGCCGTTAATTTGATTTGTTATTACCTGGGAGTCGCAATGCACAACCATGTCTTCAGCTCCTGTTGTTAGTGCGAGATCCAATCCTGCAACCAATGCTTCATACTCGGCCTCGTTGTTTGTTGTTGGGTAATTCAATCGGATCATGCACTCAATATTATCCCCGTCTGGGGATATGATTACAACACCAATTCCTCCTGTCTGCCTGTTTGAGGATCCGTCAGTGTAGATGTTCCATTCTTTGAGGCTGCGCGTCACCTTTCCTTCTAATGGGGTATACTCCGCGATGAAGTCCGCTACGGCTTGGCCCTTTATGGCAGTTCGCGGGCGATACTGTATGTCATACTCGCTTAATTCCATTGCCCACAAAGCCGTTCGTCCGGCTGCTTCGGGACTGCTCATGGCTCTCTTTAGAGGTTGATCCGTCAAGACAATGATGGTGTGGGCTTGAAAGTATGGCTTGAGCTTCCTTGCTGCGATTACCAATGCGAAGGCCAATTTCTCCATCTGGGGGTACCTTTCTTCTGCCCCCCGGAAGCCCCTACTTACGAAGTAGACGGGTAGTTGAGTACCTTGTTCTTCTCTTATTAAGGCCGCGCTGACCGCTGCTTGTGAAACGGCTAAGTATAAGTAGAGTTCTTCCCCTGGTTCGGCTGGGCTGAGGAGTGGTGGAGAGGCAAGATACTTCTTCAGGTCCTCAAATGCTTTTTGACACTCAACCGTCCATTCGAAAGATTTTCTTAAGGTGCGGAAGAATGGCAGACATTTGTCCGTTGATTTGGAGACGAATCTGTTTAAGGCCGCAATTTTTCCGTTCAAACTCTGCATCTCTTTCACTGTCCTCGGCGGTTTTAGCTCCATGATGGCCCGTACCTTCTCTGGGTTAACCTCAATTCCTCTATGGGATACCATGAATCCCAAGAATTTCCCCGCCGTCACTCCGAACACGCACTTATTTGGGTTCAGCTTCATATTGTACGATCTGAGGGTGTCGAACGTCTCCTGCAGGTCTCTTAGATGGTCCTGTTCCAGAAGGCTTTTCACGAGCATGTCGTCGACGTACACCTGTACGTTCCTCCCAATTTGGTGTGCGAACATTTTGTTCATTAGTCTTTGGTATGTTGCTCCTGCATTCTTGAGCCCAAACGGCATTACGTTGTAGCAAAAAAGCCCTTGGCTTGTGACGAAGGAGGTCTTCTCTTGGTCAGCTTCGTCCATCTTGATCTGATTATAGCCCGAGAAGGCATCCATGAAGCTTAAGAGTTGATGTTTTGCCGTTGAGTCCACCAAAGTGTCTATCCGAGGTAATGGATAGCTGTCTTTTGGGCATGCCTTATTGAGGTCCGTGAAGTCGACACACATTCGCCATTTTCCGTTCGCCTTTTTGACCATCACGACGTTTGCTAACCAGTCGGGGTAGTATACCTCTCGGATGAAGTCCGCTTCGAGCAGCTTTTTTACTTCTTCTGCTATTGCCTTGTCCCGTTCTTGAGCGAAGACTCGCTTTTTCTGCCTTATGAGCGAAAACTTGGGATTCACATTCAGCTTGTGGACCATGACTGAGCGACTGATCCCGGGCATATCTTCGTGGCTCCAAGCGAAAATGTCCTGGTTCATCCTGAGGAACGCTCTGAGGGCCTGCCGTACGGGCTGGCTGGCCGAGGTTCCTATCCTAGTCGTTCGTTCAGGCCTTAGTTCGTCTAGAATAAATTCTTCCAGTTCCTCGACGGGTTCTGCAATGACTCGTTGTTCTTCTATGCACATCGTCTGCTGGTGATCCTCTATCTCTAACGCTGCCAAGTAGCATTCACGGGCGGCCACCTGATTTCCTCGTAACTCCCCGACCCCGTACTCCGTGGGGAACTTAATCATCAGGTGATATGTTGAGGTTGCCGCCTTCCATGCGTTGAGAGTTGGTCGTCCAAGGATAGCGTTGTATGCAGACGAGCAGTCAACTACGAGGAATGTCACGTCTCGAGTGATCTGCTGGGGGTAATCTCCTACCGTCACCGAAAGCGTGATTGCTCCCAACGGGAATACTTTCATTCCTCCAAATCCAACTAGCGGGGCGTTTGTTGGCATCAGTTGTTCCTTATTAATCATCATTTGCTGGAATGCGGGATAGTATAGGATATCCGCTGAGCTGCCGTTGTCGACCAATACTCTGTGTATGTTATACTCCTCGACTCGTATGGTGACGACCAGGGCGTCGTCATGTGGATGATGGAGTCGTCGTGCATCTTCTTCCGAGAACCCAATAACTGGGCTATCCCTACGGGCTATTTTTGGAACAGAGCCCGTTAGCTGGACGTTCTGGACCATTCGGAGGTAAGTTTTTTGGGCCTTCTTGGATGAACCTGCCGTCGCAATTCCTCCCATTATCATCCTTATGTCTCCGACTGGGGGTCTAGGACGCTCATTCTCCCTTCGGGGTTGCTGTTCTTGAGGTGGGTGATCCGTCTTCTCCTTCCTTATAAACTTTTGCAATTTCCCTTGTCTGATTAGGGCTTCAATCTGCTGTTTCAAATCGTAACAATCAGACGTATCATGACCGTGGTCGCGGTGGAAACGGCAGTACCTGTCTCTGGATCGCTTGCTCGGATCGCTTGCTCGGATCGCTCTTGAGCTTTCCCGGAAAGGTTAGAGCCTCTTCGTCCTTGATCTGCATCAGGACCTGGTCTACTGGGGTATTCAACGGGGTGAAGCTCGTGAATTTTCTTCCTTGGGGCTTGGATCGCCTGTCGTCCCTTCGGTCCCCAGTTTTGGGTCTTTTCCGTTCTTGGTCCTGCCGTGTGTCTTCCTGTCGTTCTCTTTTCCTCGGCTTATCCTCTCTTGCCAGTAACGCGTCTTCCGCATTCATGTATTTCGTTGCCCTGTAGAGGACCTCCGTCATGGTTTTCGGGTCATTCTTGTATATAGAGAACAAAAATTTACCCTTTTTTAACCCGTTTGTGAAGGCTGCCACTAGTATCTTATCATCGGCTTCGTCGATCAAGAGTGCCTCCTTATTGAAACGGGTTATGTAGGATCTCAGCGTCTCGTCCTCCCGCTGCCTGATGCTCATTAGGCACGCCGTCGATTTCTTGTACCTATGTCCCCCGATGAAGTGGGACGTAAACTGGGCGCTTAATTCCTTGAATGTGCTGATAGAGTTCGGTGTCAATCGACTGAACCAGATCCTGGCAGCTCCTTTTAGCGTGGTGGGGAAAGCCCTGCACATTATCTCATCCGCGACCCCTTGAAGGTGCATCAATGTTTTGAACGTCTCCAGATGATCCAGAGGGTCTTTCACTCCGTCATAACTGTCGATACTTGGCATCCGAAATTTGTGCGGCAGGGGAAAGGAATTCACGGCCGCAGTGAAGGGTGAATCAGTGCGATTGACTAAATCGTCAAGGTCACTGGAAACTCGCCCTTTGAGCGCGTTCATCATAACCTCCATCTGTTCTCTCATTGCTTGCATCTCTGCGACGATGTGTGGAGGAGTCGCATCCGTGAGGGATGGCATACTTATGTTCTGCCTTTCTGGTCTGCTCGGGGCATGGCTGCCTTGAGGTTTCTCCTGGTTTCTTTTCGCAGCGCTGTTCCCCTCTTCGTCTACCTGTAGGTCGTTCGGTGCTGCGTTCTTCTGGCGCAGCTGTTCTTCTAGGTCGTTGTTCTGCTTAGTGAGGCGTTCCACGGCCGCAGCAAGAGTTCGGACTTGTCTCTCGAGGGCGGTCGTGGGCGGTTCCTCTTGTTGAGCGTCGTTCGTTGTTGCCATCGAGCGAGTGAGTACCATGCAACCCTATAGTCCGGGAAACAATAGTATGGTTGTGAATCTCAACTATGACTAATATCGAGTTTCCCACAGACGGCGCCAACTGATGAAGTCAAGAATTTCACCAATGAGCCGCACGATACCTACGCGCTCGAGTATGAACCTACACAACAAAGAGAAGAGAAAACCTTACGAAGAGCACCGGTGTGGTGCCGGCCGAATACCCTCCGAAGGTTAGATCAGAAATATTCTCACAACTCTAGAATGCTAGAGAGGGTAAACTATGCGTACCTTGATTTGTGAGGGTATTGGGGCTTTTATAGTAGTCGAAAGTTGACCTCTTTTACTTGGAGTTGAAGTCTTTCCTTGTAGAAATTCTCCTTAAGAGTCCTTAACGTAGTAGACAAGTATTCTTCCATAAATAGTCGCAGTCATAGAATCCTATTTGTATTAGGACTCAATTCACGACGTGGGCCGCATTTATCCCATTTTGGGCTTACTGGAGTCCAGAACCCATCAAGATCAGATCTATCTTGGGCCCTGCAACCCTCTAGCTTGTGTCCGTTCAGTGTCGAGTCATAAGTTCGTCTAGTACATATAGAAGAGAAGCCCGTCCATATGAGGTAAATTTACTCCTCTTCAAGAGTGAATGAGAGTCGGCCATGGCTGGGATAGCTCTGTTTTTGCTGGGGTTGAAAGTGAGGGTGATTTCGTTTTTTAGCTGATTTTTTTGGATCTTTTGTGTGTTTGTTTCTCAAGAAAATTTATGGGATGAACCAAGGAACATGAACATGTTCTTCAGAAAAAATAATGAAAGAAATAAATTTTTTTAATTTAATTATCTTATTTTATTTTAAAAGAATTTAGAAAAAAACATGAAAGTGTCTTTTTTTTATTATTATTTTATGCTGACTTAGCATTTATTAAATAACAAATAAATTTTTATTATTATTTTATTCGCCACATCAGCATTTACTGTGTTAACAATGCACTCCGTTTGTCACGTCAGATATTTTCAACTGTTGACTGACAGAAATGACCAAAATAACACACACTAATTGGTTTAGTGACTAAAAGTGATGAAATTAAAATATAAGGACCAAAATAGAAAAAAGTTAAAAAGTAGAAACTAAAAGTGCATTTGCACATAAAAAAATGATGCCTCGTGATAATGGTGAATTCTATAATGGCGTAAATGCACTTTTAGTCCCTACATTTTGACTTTTTTCCATTTTGGTTCCTACATCTTTTAGTCCCTAAACCAATTAACGCGTTCCATTTTGGTCATTTCCTTTAGGCAACCGATGGAAATTGCTGAGGTGGCAGCCGGAAGAATTAAAATATTATAAAAAATGCCACATCATCCTGACACATCAGCATCTATTTTTTTTATAAATAATTTGTCAATTTTAACTAAATAAAAAAAGAAAAAACAGAATTAAAAACAAAGAAAATCAAATGCCGAGGAACACAGAGAACACAAACCCAGAAAATCAAACCCAAGAACACGAATCAAATGCCAAGTCATAAACAACACAAACTCAAACCCAAATCAAAATCTCTAGCAAACCCAGCCAATGATGCCGAAGAACACAAACCCAGACTCAAACCAAAATCTCTAGCAAACCCAGCCACTGATGCCGAAGAACACAAACCCAAACCCAGATGCCGAAGAACACAAACCCAAACCCAAACCAAAATCTCTAGCAAACCCAGAACATCACATGAAAAATCAAACCCAAGAACACAAATCAAATGCCGAGGAACACAAAGAACACAAACCCAAACCCAAACCAAAATCTCTAGCACACCCAGCCGCTGATGCCGAAGAACACAAACCCAAACCCAAATGCCGAAGAACGCACACCCAATCCCAAACCAAAATCTCTAGCAAACCCAGCCGATGATGCCGAAGAACACAAACCAAATCCCAAACCAAAATCTCTAGCAAACACAAAGAGCACAAACCCAAACCCAAAATCTCTAACAAACAGAACCAAAATCTCCAGCAAACCCAAACCATGAGCTTTATCCCTCAACGACACTCTGTTCCTTACGCACTCCCTAGGGATTGCCTGGATCGTGTGGTACCCAGCTGATGATGGGGCTGCGATGAACTGTGGCTTTGCACGGCGGTTCTCAGGTTGTTGGTAGCGGAGCGCCACCACCTCGCCATTTCTTCTTCTACTTCTGCAAATGCAATAAGGGGTTTGGAGTTTGGAGTTGGATTGTGTTGTGTTGCGTGAGGGTTTTTAATTTAATTTAATTTTGTTCTGGGTTTGCTAGAGATTTTGGGTTTGTGTTTGTGTTTCTCGGCATTTGATTTTCTTGGGTCTGATTTTCTGGGTCTATAATCTATGTTTTTGTGTTTTTAAATTTGAGTTTATGTTTTTAAATTTTCTTTTTTTATTGAGTTAAAATTGACAAATTATTTATAAAAAAAAATAGATGCTGATGTGTCAGGGTGATGTGGCATTTTTTTATAATATTTTAATTCTTCCGGCTGCCACCTCAGCAATTTCCGTCGGTTGACTGACGGAAATGACCAAAATGGAATGCGTTAATTGGTTTAGGGACTAAAAGTGGTAAAATTAAAATGTAGGGACCAAAATGAAAAAAAGTCAAAATGTAAGGACTAAAAATGCATTTACGCCTTCTATAATTAATTTAGACGAACCCGAATTCCCTCAAAAAAAAAAAAAAAAAAGATAGACCCAAGAAAAGATGTATTAATTTTTTAATTAATTTTATGTTCTTAAACTGACGATAACAATCATTTTTAAATATTAATAGGATAATAATTCATATTTATTATTAAAAATTTGTCAAATAATCATGGCTTTTGGATATTCGTGAATGAGTTAACCAATTTTCTTATGTCAATGGTTACAATGTTACATGTTGGACAAAGACATAAATAGTTATTTAAATTGACATTAAGTGATTTTAAAATTTTTCCTTCAAATTGATTTAAAAGACAATTCTGTTAACTTTAACAATATATATGTGTGTATCCAATTAAGAGGTGCTTTTAGGACATTTGTTAATAGACCATTTAAAATTTTCTAAAAATATGACTTTTTTTTTTTTTTTCTCAATACCTTTGATGATAATTCCGTAGTCAAGCTAGCCCACTTTCCACGTTCCTGAAAAGAGGACAGTAGGGCATAGCTTAACTTCATGGTCACATGCCTTTTAAAGTTTGGTTGATAAAAGTGTGAATTGTACCAGACTTGAGAAAATTCTATCCACTTTCTGCGCCTTTCTTAATTTGTTCCTTTAACCATGGTCCTGCGTTATTTTTACTTTTTTATTTTAGTGTTTAACCATGAATTATTTTTTATTGAATTCAGATCCTCTAGATTTCCTAAGGTACTCTACCAAATAGATTTCCTTAAATCTTAACCATTCTTTAATGATTTAATGGTCTAGATTCTGCCATGTCAGCATTTCACTAACAATAATCTTAATTGTTTTGTTTGTAACATTATTTTATTATTTTAAGAATATTGTTAGTGGAATGCTGACATGGCAGAATCTTGACCATTAAATCATTAAAGAGTGGTTATGATTTAAGAAAATCTACTGGTAGAGTACTCTAGAAAATCTAGAGGATCTGAATCCTTTTTCACTATTTTGAACAGAGGAAAATAGGACACAGATTGGCCTAAATGGTGACCAACTATAAAGCATAAAGTTCAATTCATATATATGGAGATGGAATGGTCTGTATAAACATTGCTTTAGTGGTAATAATACACCCAAGTTTAAATTCAATTTCACATTTTTTGTCAATTTATGATTAGATTTCAACACTTACACGGAACCACCATAAGTATTCTTAGTAAAAATAAAAAATTATATGCACTTATCATAAGGTGACACTTAAGCTTTTTGATCCCTGTTGGCTTATTAATCTAGTAAATATCAGAAGAATCCTAAATATCAAATTAAAACATAGTCGATGGCTTAATTCGATAGGGGTGATGTTAAAAGTTTATTCAGCTCCATGCATTCGATAGTTTTCCTAGGAAGTGAAGCTTCAGCCTTCAATCACAAGCATAAAACTTTTTACAGGGTAATTTATTAGGTTGGCAGTGCCATACTAATAATTACAGATAGTTTGATAAGATTGGAATGTGCTTCATAAATTGCTTTAGTGTTTCTGGTAACTACAATTTTTCCCCCTTTTTTATATGATAAGAGTTAAGTTTATAGTATCAAACTATCAATTTTACAATAATATTTTTTTTTTTAATCACCAGACATAGATAAAAATTGATTTTTATTTTAGTGTAAATAAAATTTAAATCTAAATTTTTATTTAATCACAAAAGAAGTACCGATTGATCTAACGTAACCCAAGACATAAACTGTAGACTTGATGACTAGTATAGCCAGTCACATAATTGCAGTTAACAAAAGGAGTACAATCTGTACATGTAGCAGAAATTTAATTAGTTTTTTTTAATCACCCAATTGTGTGCCAGGTTTTCCAATTTGCTTAAATATATTTATTATGAACATAATTTATGTGGGTTTTTCAGATAGGCAATTCTTCGTCCCTCAACCTCAAGATTTGAAGTTTTCTTCTGTTAAAACAAAAAGGCTTCCCAATTCGTATCTCTTTTTTTTTTTCTTTTACAGACTTTATTTCAGTGCCTTTACAATCTTTAACGCTATATGCAAGACTTGCAGCAAGTCATTGATTCCCCAATTTCTTCAGTGCATGCATCTTCCCCTTTTTCTCTTTTTCCCACCTACCAAGAACAAGAAGACGAGGGTAGCGAGTAATTTCGTGGTGACTTTATATATTTCTCTTTCCATTATTCAGATGGGGGGTGGGGTATGTATGTTGGAGAATTTTGGAAAGTTATAAGAAGTGCCCTTTTTTTCCATTAATCATATGTTCGATAAAAATTGGAAAAAGAAATATGACACACCTTAGTTACCGACACAGATTAACTTAATGGTGGTGGCCAGCTTATTATTATTATTATTAGCGGATTTAGGTGAAAACACACTTTGAAGAAGTTCAAGGGAAATTTGTGTAATTTATCATTTTTTTTTGGGTCAAACTTAACTTAGTTGTTTCAAAATCAATAAATCAAAAAATTAACTCAGTCGTCAAGGATGGCCTAGGAGCAGCATGACCCACTTTCCGTGTTCATGAAAAAAAGACAATAGGATGTTGTGTCCAATACCCATGTCAAAAACACTATGCTTCTGTCTATGTCCCCAGGATAGAGGCCGGTCATTTAATTATAGAATAATTTAAAGTTAAACTCGTCACACTTTTGAAAGGTAAACAATAAGTTTTGTATCTTTTTTTTTTTTTTTCCTCTTGAATTATACTTTTCTCTTATATATTTATTTATTTACCCCTTAAAAAAATTTATAAAAAAAAAAAAAAACACTTTTGAAGCTGAAATTTTGATTTGATATAATAGGAAACCCCCTAGACTCCCTTGGAGCCATTGTCGTTAGAAAAAAACCACAGGCCCATAATTGGTTTACCACGGCCAACAGGCCCAATACAATGGCCGAAGAAAGAGTACAACTATTGCATATTTTATTTTACTTTAGTTTAGTTTTTTTTTCCCAATAGTTTTGACGCAAGTCACCCAATAGATTAAAAATCAATGTTTGCGTGATATCCCATATTGTGATTCTTCCACAACCATAAAATTGGAAATGAATTTGAAGAAATAATGTCAATTTTCCTATTTTAAAACATCCAAACCAGGCTGAACACTCATCGGCGCATGCACATGGGTCCACTTGGAGGGGGATATGGAAGCTGAAGGTGCCACCTAAGGTTCGTACTTTTCTGTGGAGGGCATGTACAGGATGCTTACCCACAAGGGAGAACCTCCACAAAAAACAGATCAACGAAGAAGAACGATGTGAGCTGTGCTACCACCATAGTGAGACAACAAGCCATGTGTTGTGGGAATGCCCACTGGCACGAAATGTTTGGGCTCTATTTAAAGGGACAATCCAAAAGTGCAGCAATGAAGCAAGTGACTTCTTCCTTCTGTTCAAAATGTTGCAGCAGAAGCTTTGCTCTTCTGAGTTGGAAAAGTGGGCAATCATAGCTTGGATGATTTGGAATACCAGAAATAGGTTCTATTTTGAGCAGACACAATTACACTCGAGGTGTATCTTTGACAGCACAATGGGCTTATTGGAGGAGTATCAATGCCTGAGTGCAGCGCAAAGTGTGAAGGAGTGAGTTTTCCTGGTACTGTGCACGTGTATTTGGTCATTCTTACTTTCCTGGGACATCACAGTTTGCATACTTCTTGTTGTCCCCCAAAACAAGAGTTTCACTAGTTATACTTGTATACTATTATTTATATTTAATGAAATTTCTATCGTATTTCGCTCAAAAAAAAAAAAAAAAAAACCCAAAATCTAAAGTAACAAAAATTAAAAAAACAGGAAAAACATATTAAAGCCTAGCCCACTTTCCACATTCTTGGAAAGAGTACAGTAGGACATTAAGTCCTGCCTTGAAGTTTCGTTATATTGCTTTCTTCAAATTAGGGGTGTGTGCACAAAACCAAGAGGCCAAAAAAAGGGGCTGAAACTGATCAAACTGTTGCCAAAATTTCGGTTCGATTTTGGTGCGATTTGGTTTCGGTTTCATTTTATAAAAACCAAAAATTTTGGTTTCGGTTTCAGTGTACCACACAAATATACCGACCCGACCAAAACTGAAACGAAATATATTAAATATTAATTTGTACAAATTATATCAAGAAAGTTCCTGGTATCCTAGTGACAAGGATATGCACATTCCCACCAATCAGCCCAGGTCCAACCCATAGTAAGAGCTTTTTTATTTATTCTCTCCTTATTACCAAAACTACGTCATTTTGGGTTTGCTTTATAACCCTACTAACCCTATTTTTCAACATTTGTCTCTCACTTCAACAGCAGTTGTTCTCCCCGCTCCCTCTCTCGTCATTCTCTTCCTCCCCATCTGTCTCTTTCTGTCATAATGTCATGCCTCTGTTTCTCTCTCTCTCTCTCTCACGCTGCTACAGTACACTTCTTCACCGGTACGCTTCTTCGCTGTTCTTTTTTTTGGTGTGTGTTTGCTACTTTGCTTAGTGCTTGGTGTTTGGGTGGTGAGAAAACATGGGAAAGCAAAGGGAAATATATATATTTTCTTATTTTGGTATGATCTCTGAATATATACATGATTTTGAGTTTTTTTTTTTTTTTTTTTGCTTGGTGCTTGGTGTTTGGTTGCTAAGAAAATGTGGAAAAGTGAAGGGAAATTGGCTTTTTTTTTTCTTTGATCTGTTCGGTTTCTAAGAAATTGGAAGAAATCGAAAGCCGGCCAAACCGAACCGATTGAAATCCAGTTAGTTCGGTGTCGATGCCAAATTTGGTAAAATCGAAAATTTCGGTTCAGTGGAAAAATCGCACTTCAAACCGACCGAACCGCATCGATTACACCCTTACTTCAAATTATAGTGTGGACTACATGATTAATTTTTGAGAAAAAATATGATAAATAATGCATGCAATAACTTTCGCTGAAAATTCTTTCTACTTTCTATATTCATTCTTTATCTTATAGTGTTTAGCTATGATTCACTTTCTATATTGTTTTTTATTTTAGTGTTTAACCATGCCCTAGTTTCCTCGCTTTCGGAAAGAGGAAAATAGGACACACTAACATAGATTAACCTAATGGTGACTAATATTCATCAATTTGTTAAAACAACATTACTTAGGGCATGACTGTGACTTGGTAAGGAAAATTGTCTTACAACTCAATTTCTTTAGAGTTAAAATTTTCATGTTATATGTATTTTTCATCTTCATATGTATAAATATCTTTTAAATTTATAATAAAAGACAGATAGCATCTCAAAGTTACATTATTACAACTTAAACTGTTGCATCTCAATAAGATAACTCGAAATTGTTTTCACATTGAGGTTTCCTAATCACAAAGAATAACTACACATATACAACTACTATCTTAATAAATTATGATACTCTACCACTATTTATGTTTCTGAACCTTGAATTGAAACTCACCTGCAATTTTCTTCTCCTTCTCAGTGTTCTCACTTATTGAATGTCACGGTAAACAAAGTAAAATGAAAAAACCGTGCAAAATAGAGAGAGAAAACAACAGAAATTTGATTTGAGGAAAAAAAAATCACTCGATGACAATTGCAACAAGAGATCTATTAATATAACTAACAAACTAGCCGTTGTAACTCTAATAGAACTAACAAAATTTACAAATAATGTGGAGCCAATGATGTATTGTGTACTATCGAAGCTAATGTTCATAAAGAAGTAAGGAGCAATGGTTGCTAGAGATTGAGGCTCTGCCAGAGGATGACTGTCCATTTGTTTGAACCCAAACATGTCAACTGTTCCTAAACATTTGAATGTCTTTCATTAGCTCTGCCACCACCTCTTTGTTACTTCAATTCCAGCCTTTATAGTTCAACTCAAACAACTAGTCATGGACCCATTTGTATTCTTACAACCAAAACTGAATGAATCTCCTCTATTTTGTTCATATTCCCTTGCAGCTCTCCTTTAGCAGGATTGGTTGCCAGTTGAAAGACTATAGAGGTCTAGACTTTACTTATTTTGCTACGGTTGAGGCTTTCCTTTAGTTCTTAACAGTTACCTTGCACATAGAAATTAAACTTTTACTATGCATGAACACATTAGTGGCAGGGAATAAAGGATCTCCCTTGCCTTGTTCCTATAAGACTTGTAGGGTCACGTTTTGCAACCCAAGCCTAAAAAGGTATGGGATCTTGGTCTAGTGAGCCCAGTATAATTAATTTGTAGAGAATGGGTCGAAGAACTTGGCCTCAATGAATTTGGACAACGGCTAGTACGGATTTAATGAACAATTAAACAAAGATAAGAAGCCCTGAGCTAAAAGAACTCATTGTCCGAGGAGGTTAATTTTCATATAAATCAATAAAACATAGTACAAGTGCAAGTTTGATTGATACAGTATTCGTTTTCTATTTTTTCGATCCCTTTCTAAGGAAGGGTTTCTTCCATTATATAGCTCATTTCGGACCATCTTGATCATACACTTGTTGATTATTTAAGCCCTTACTTGAGTGCCTGTCCCATAAGACACTCTCTTGGGCTTTCTGTGAGTTGTGGTAGCCAAGGCAGCACTATTCAGGGGACTTCTCCACATTAATGCAGCCAGAAAGTTAGCTGCAGAACATTTAATACGATGGTAGTAGCTTTCCCTTAGATATTTTTGAACTCCCAACCCTCTGATACACTTGAGGTATATGTCTCTACCACTGGAGCTTCTTGGAAGGTTACCTTGAACCTTTAGGATACACATTTGAGCCATGCTTAACCTATCCAAGGAGACATTTCTCCTCGGACCACCCTCTTGTTTGTATCTTACCCACTAGATTGCAAGCTTGTTCCATCTAACATCATTCATTTGTCCTTAGATCACTATACTCTCGGCTAAGGCCCAAGGCCCAATACACCATTTGGGCCCTTAACCCTACAAGTCTAAATAAAGAAAAACAAGGCCAAGAAGTACTTTTAAGTTGTCTCATCTTACATTTTTTTTTGGGCCCTTAACCCTACAAGTCCAAATAAAGAAAAACAAGGCCAAGAAGTACTTTTAAGTTGTCTCATCTTACATTTTTTTTTTAGTTATCATTATATTTTAGTAATTTGTAGTGAGGAATTATATTTTATTAATTTGAAGTATTAAATTAAAATATATTAAATTAGTTTGAAGTATTAAATTCAATTAAATTTTGTTAAATTGAATTATTGAAATATATTTTTATTAATTAATATATTTCATTTTATTAATTTGTAGTGTTAAATTATATTTTATTAATTTGAAGTATTATATTAACTCTTATTAATTATTAAATTATACTCAATTAATTTGTAGTATTAAAATATATTTACATAATTGAAAGTATAAATTATATTGTTATTAATTAGTAAATTATAACAACCAAAACACTCCCCAAAACCTAAAAATGACCAAAATACCCCTGAAACATAAAAAAGACCAAAATAACCTCGATGACTAAAATAAGACCAAAAACGCCTATTATTATTATTATTATTATTATTATTATTACTATTATTATTATTATTATTATTTTAAGGACTAGAGTTTGACCCTTAGCCCATCAACAATGAATGATGGCCCAACAAACCCAACACAATATATTTGTTAGAAAGTGGACTATATAAGAGAGTGGTTCAGTAAATCAAGTGTGGACCTTAACAGTTTGGATTCAAGCCAAGAAGATAAACGCAATAATAAGGAAAACTCTCCTCGGTTGAGTCCGAGGGTGAAATGTTCTTATATTTACTTAAGTTATTTCAATACAAGGTGTTCTTTCTCTTAGATGCTTGTCCCATTAGAAACTTCCTGGAAGTTTTGTGAGTAGCTGTAAGTTAAAATATAACTGTTCAGGTGTCATTTCCACATAGATGTGACCAGTTGGTTAGGTGAAGAGCATTTAATGTGGTGGTAGCTGCCTTCTTCTCAAATATTTCTTTGTTTACTGTTGGCTCCTTTCCTTGAAGCTTATCCTCAAAAGAATGGTCACCTTTTGCACAGTATTCTCTAGGCAGCTGGGTTCCAACCTTCCACAATACTTTCTCGAGGAAGCTTTGCTCCTTGAGAGACACCATTCATTCGTTATTATTTGTCCTTGTCCTCAACCCATAGACCCCAATACTTATGACGTCGTTTAACCATCCTCGGGCTCCTATATGTTCTCGGGCATGGCCCACAACCCAACACTCCTGCTCGGCTCATTAATCCTCACAATTATTATTATTATTATTAAATTAGAATTTTTATTTTTAAAATTTTGTTATGATTATTTTTTAAACTAACCTATTCTGATTGTTTGTTTGTCCTCTAAACCTAAAAAATGATAGAAATACCCCTCTTAAACCTAGAAAAAAGACCTAAAAAATGACCGATACCTTAAAAAGACCAAAATACTCCTCTAAACCTAAAAAATGACCAAAATACCCCCTAAAAAAAAAATGTTTGAAATACCCCTCGAAACCTAAAAAATGATCGAAATACCCCTGAACCCTAAAAACTGACCAAAACACCCTCCTTGAACTTAAAAATGTTCAAAATAAAACCAAAACCTAAATAATGATTGAAACACTCCCAAAACCTAAAAAATGACCAAAATACCCTGAGGTTTCAGGGTATTTCGGTTATTTTTTAGGTTTCGAGGGTATTTTGATCATTTTTTATGTTTCGCGGGTATTTTGGTCATTTTTTAGGTTTCGGATGGTATTTTAGTCATTATCTAGGTTTTGGGAGTGTTTCGGTCATTTTTTAGGTTTCGGGGGGGGGGGGGGTATTTCAGTAATTTTAAGGCTTTAGGGGTATTTTGGACATTTTTATGTTTAGGGGGTATTTTGGTTGTTTTTTAGATTTTGGGGGGTGTTTTGGTCATATTTTAGTTTTTGGGGTGTATTTCAAGCATTTTTTAAGTTTAGGGGGTATCTTGGTCTTTTTTTAGGCTTAAGGGGTATTTTGATCATTTTTTAGGTTTATTTATTTATTTTTTTGAGAAACAGTCATTTTTTAGGTTTAGGTTTAGGGGGTATATTTTGGTCATTCTTTTTGCCGCCTTGTTTTGTTTTATTTTTTATTTTTAAATAAGGTTTTATGTGGTTGTAATTTGAAGGGTTTATCGGTCATTTTTTATTAAATATATATTAATAACAGCATGATTTTAAGTTTTACTAAAATAATTTTAAAATAAATTAATCAAGGAAAAATATATATATATATATATATATATGTAAGCCCAACTTGAATAAAAAAATAACAAATAAATAAATAATTTATTGTGGACGGTATATATTATTACAGAACCAAACCGAAAACGACCGATATATATTATTATAGGTAAAAAAAGGGAAAAAAATGTATGTTGCCTCAGAGGTTAGCACGTGTGTTTTTCAAGCCACTGTCTCAAGTTCTAACCTTCAAAACAGCTTTCTTTTTCATTTTTTAAATTTCTATTATCAAAACGACGTCGTTTTGAATTTATATAAAACTAAACATCTAAAGCTAAAACCCTAGCGTCTCTTTCTCATTCAGCCGCCCCGTCCTCTCTCTCTCTCTCTCTCTCCAAGTGAAGTGTATGACATAGAATGGGACTTGATCATGGTGGATGCACCTACTGGGTACCATGATAATGCCCAGCTGGATTGATGGTGTGGAGGACAAGTTCTCTAAGGCTTTTCTCTGTGAAGGGTATTTGACGGAACAAGAAGGGAGAATAAGGCACTTCACTATCCTAAGACAGCTCGCCTTCGTAGACCCTTTTGTCCATAGAGGTTTCATTCTCTGTCCTTTTTTTTTTTTTTGTATTTTTTTTCCGCAATTCTTGTTTTGTCATAGATTTATTATTTACTTGAGAGAATTGGAGCTGGGATTTTCCTTTCATATGTATTTTCAGTTGTTACAAATTTTTTATTGGATGAATTATACTACTGAGAATTACTAAATAAACATAATGTGGGGTGACCATCTTTGGTCCTTGATGCTACCAATTTGGGCAGAAAAAGTTTACTATCCAACTAATTGCATTGCTGGGAAATGGGAATTGTGTCTCTTTGTTCAATGTAGTAGTTATAACTACATTTTCTTAGCAATAAATGTAGTAGGTATAACTTATCTATAGGGGTTAGTAGATCCACCACAGTTCTATGCACATGAAACTTCAAAAGATGGCAACTGATAGTGGGGTCCTAATTAAATTCAAAAGTTGCTATATGAAAGAAAAACCAGAAGGCATTCCCAATTAAAACTGTTCTACCAATGGTTAAATTATCATTTTTTATGTACATAACCTTATGTTTGGATGGGGAATTGATGAGAACATAGAATAGGAGTAGGAAAAAGTGATCAGAATATAGTTCCCCTGCTTTTCAATAAGACATACAATGTGTTGTACTATAAAAACAACAGTGTACTATAAAAACAACGGTGCGTTTTTATTTTTTAAATTCAATTGTTACTAAAAAGTGGTTTATGGGGATTTCAAATTCTTTTTTTTTTTTTTGGTGAGAAACAAACACACACATACAATTGAGTTATAAAGATCTTAACAAAACAATAATGTCACTTATCAAAAAAAACAAAACAATAATGTCTTATTATGTTAAAAATAATAATAATAATAATAATAATCAGTAGGACTAAAGAAAAGTGGCCTGTCATATTGAGAAATAAATAAGCAACAGATGTCAATAAATCTTAAATCAAATTACATTTTAAACCCTCTACTTCAGAGGTGGTTCAAATTAAACCCTAAAAATTAGAAATTATAACAAACTAAACCTTAAAGTTTGTTTAGTTTTCTTAGAGACCCAAATTTATTGTAGGCCCATGTAATTATTGAACTAGCAAACTAGCCTTTGGATTAGTATAGGGTGAACCAACGATTCTCTATTATATAAACTCTATATTAAATTTCCATAAAAAAAAAAAAAAACTCTATATTAAATTCATTATAATACAAATAAAGTCATATAGTAAAAATGTAGCTATAATGGGTTTTATAATATATTTACCTTCAATCTTTACAATATAAATTCAAATATTTTTTACATTGGTTCATTAGTATTTTCTCTCCCGTTTTGTTTTGTTTTGTTTTGTTTTTGTTTTTTTTTTTTTTTTTAATACTTAAAAAATACTTTTTATGGGAATATTATCATGGAAATAAAGAAAAAAAAGTTATTAAATTCTAAAACTGAAAGTTTTCAGTCTTAATTTAAAAATAAATAAATAAATAAATAAATAAAGCTACCGGTCTTAATTTAAACTCAAATAAATCAAAAGGAAATTAGTATTGACTTTTCAAATGATAAAGGATTAGTTAGAAAAATTATAAAATTGTGTTATTAAGCTTTTAAAGTGGGACATTTCATAATAGAATATATATATATATATATATATATATATATATATATATATATATATATATATATTTGTGAAAATTTCATAATAGAATATCAGTTAGTAATCTCTCTCAAAAAAGAATAAGAAAAAAGAATATCAGTTAGTAATCAAAATAGATAAGAATGGAATAATGATTTGTAACAATTATTTATTTTTAAGATCCTACAAAAATAAAAAATAAACAATTATTATTCTGATGATCGCAAATCACAGGTTCCTTTTTAAATCATCAAGAGCTTCACAAATAACATCGCCAACAACAGCATAGAAAAAGGCAAAAAAGTGACATGCACAATTGAACAATTATCAAATCAAATTAACAACTACCATAGTTTGTCATCCAACACTGTATAGTGGAAATTTTTTACCATTATATCATCATTATGGTAAAAAAAAAAAATCACAGAGGAGACAAGGATTGAGAAAAATCAAGTTTTCATGGTCCTTTCTTGGGATAAGAACTCAGCCATTCCATTTGTAATGCATCCCATGTTCATGCTGAAACTTTCAAGAAATTTGCCTAAATTAACTTGCACAACTCCGTTTGTCTTTCCTGGATTTAGTCATAGATCAGATTAAATTTTACAAATTTTACCATTCTATCATCACAAAATAAGCTAAGTATCAATGGGCCAAAACCAATGTTCACATATGGCTATAAAAAGCCCAATAGCAAAAAGTCTAGAGAAGGAGGAAAGATAAATGGGTTAAAGCAAAATTGAACGGTTTGAAGTTTGAACCAAATTTACATCCTTGAGACAAGATAGGATGTACATCAGCACATGTATGGTATTGATAGGCCATATGCCAAAGCTAGGTCTCTTGTCTAAAAGATACCAAAAGAAGGGCAAAATAGTGCATATAAACTCAAATGTGGGTACACTTCTAATCAACAACATGGAACTCCAAGAATTGGTCACACAACAGGGGCTAACGTGTGAAAATAACCAAATTTACATTCTCCATTTTTGCACTATCAATTTTGAGTTGCACAAGCAATTTTCGCTTACTAATTGACAAATTGTTTGGTTTAAATAAACATTTACAATTATAGTAATTTTGAAAAGATACATTTTCATATTTTATTGCAAATAGCTTAAGGGGAATCTAAATACTAAAGTGCATCTAGATTCCCCCAAAACTTTATTACACCAAAAACCAATTTGGTGACTTGACCTAACCAATCATTATTAACTCATATTTTTTGGGGAACTTATAGATTAGTATTTTTTTAGGAACTTATAGATTTAAAGGTATACTTAAAGTTACATATGCATGCATTAAAATTCCAAAACATCATATTCGTGAAAAACAACATGTCCAAATGTACAACAAATTTTGCAATTGTCAAAGTAACTGGATAAGTAAATAAAAATAGGACCCATGTAAGAATTAATAAAGGGTCATGCTAACGAGTGCCCTTAGGGCACTCTTTAAAAATTCATTTTAAGAAAGTTTTGACATCATTTTTATGGGAAATGAAAAAAGCTATTAAAACATTAATTACTTTTTTTTTCTTTTCCCATAAAAACTTTCTTTAAATGGGTTCTTAAAGAGTGCCCTAAGAGCACTCGTTAGCATTTCCCATTAATAAAAACCTGACAAGTTTACTATTTTGAAAATTGTTGCATCTGTAATATTAAAATCATTAATCTTCATCAATTAGATGCCCCTAACCAAACATGAAGCTTAAGATTTAATCACTATTCCCTCTTATTTAAAGGTTACACTAAACAGGAATGGACTTAACCTAACCTAACATAGAATGCAAGCAATAATAAGTAATAACCCACATAGCCAAACACAAACTTATCACCTATACAAACAATACTGCACCTCTCTCTCTCTCTCTCTCTCTCTGTGTGTAAACTCCGATTGAATAAAAATGGCAATTGGGAAGAAGAAGTTGATGTCATCGGCGCCATGGAGGGGCGAAGAGGAAGCCGCCGAAGAGTTCCAAGACGCGAAGCTCAAAGTCACAAAGCAGCAGCCTGGAGCCGAGTCAGTGATGCACGTGCCTCGCAAGAAGAAAGACAAGTCCAAACGCCACGACCATGACGATTACGATGATGATTCCCTCGTCGAGATTGACCCCCAGCTTCGCTACAGCTTTCAACGTAACTACCAGGTCTCTATTTTCTTGATTTTCATTTTTGTTTCTTGGTTTTTTTTTTTTTTTTTTGCTTACCCACTTGAGAGAATTCTTGATTTCTTGCTTTAAATTGTGTTTCTTTGGTTACCCAGTTGAGAAAATTCTGGATTACCTGGTTTAATTTGTGTATCTTTGGTTACCCAATTCTTAGTTTCCTGATTACTTGCTATTGGTTGTTTAAAGTTCTTGTCTTTGTCATTAGTAGTGTACCCTTTTGCAGTGTTGGGGATTCCTGGTTGTTCTCCATTGTGTTTAAATAGATTTGAGTTATGTGTTATATGAGAGATTGTTAATTTGTTTAAGGATAAATTGGGAATGTGAGCTCCCACCAGTTGGCCAATGTATTGCAACTCTATGATATCTCTGGGTTAAACTACTCAAAACTTCAGTATTACTATAATAAACCAAATTAGAAATACAACTGGGGATTACCCATTGTAGTAGTGGCTGATAACTTCTACCCAGCAGAGAAAACTGAAAACAGAAGGAAAGAAAGAAGAAATTTATTCTTGTAGTGGATGAGAGCTTTTACCCTATGTAGAGTTTCAAGTTGATAGACAAGGGCATGTCATTTTATTTCAACCAGTTAGAATAATGGTTAAATAATTAAGCTCACTACTTTCTAACAGTTTAAGCTTTTGGTACATTGATAGTTTATTATAGTATCAAAGTAGGTGGTCTTGAGTTCGAACCCAATTTTGTTCCACCCTCTCAGTTAGAAAAAGTTCAAAATCAAATCTGCCAGGCTCTACTTATTATTTATTAAAGGGGAGTATAGACCCACAGGTGAGAGAAAGTGTTGTAATAATGGTCATTTGATTAAATCTACTATTTCTTAATAGTTTAAGCTTTTGTTATAAGTGGTAATGCAATTAACATGAGGTTGAAGCCTCTTATTATTGAGGCTTCATATAGTTGATTCTTAATCTGGTTGAAGGCTCAATTTATGAAGCGAGGTTACGTATTTATGCCTTCTATGATGTAGATCACTGAAATTGATTTGAGGATTTTTATGTGTGTGTGTGAACACCATCAATATCCACATTGTTATAATGGGCAAGGGCATTTCTGTAGGATGCATATCAATTAATTGATAGTCTTTTTTGTCATGTTCTGTTTTTTTGTCGATTGACACTTTTATAGCCTATCAATCACTTACTGCTTGGAATTATACAGTTTACATCTATGTTTGTTTGGCTCTCAATAATATCTTAACTCCTCTTTTCTTCTTCCATCTGCTTTCTTTGTATAATTTTGCATCTAAATCTGTTCATAATTGAGTTTGTGATATGGTACTTCTTTTGAGTTTTGTGTATGCAGTTTCTTCAACGAGTATTCAGCATTGACACCATTGTGAAACCTCTTCCGCCTGCCATGGCCTACAATGTTTCCCGCAACTTGAACTTCTTTACCCGCATTTTCACTCAGTTCTTTGGTGAGTATTGATTTCTTTGTGTCATTTATAGGTAGCAGAGAAGATGGGATATATTACAAATTCTATAGAACAAGATAACGATGTCACTCTTAATTACTTTTGAGGGTTCTTTTTCCTAGTCTTCCTTTGCAGCTTCTGTTTCTGCTCCCCTTGGCTCTTTTTTCTCTCTTTTATTTCTCTTTTTCTAGTAATCTGTTTCTTTCACTGAACCTAGAGCTGTGCAATTTCTGCAGCATAATGAGTATGCTTGTGGAAGGTCTGAACCTTTTTTCAATGCATTTGGGGCTATCAAGTCTATAACTTCACTGGAAGTTACAATGGGCTTGACTCCTACATCTTTTAGGAGGACTAAGAAATAAATTCAGGGAATACAACTGGTTTAGAGAGATTTTCAATGTCCAATCAAGTAATTTAAATTGCAAAAATTTTAAACCTTCGAATTGGTAGACATTTCTCTTGATTCTATATTTGGTTTGATCTTTTCAAACAATAGCTAACTTTGTCTCATGCTTATTATAAATTTAAAAAAAAAAAAAAAAAAAGCTAATCTTGGTCTCATGATTGCACTCAAGTTCTAAAGTTGTGTCGTGCGATTAAACCTTTGTCATGTTTCCCTTCCATTAATGATTGTTACAGAATAGCTGATTTTCGATGTGTAATGTAGTTTATGTGATTTGTTGTATTGCAGATCCAGAAGGTATAGCAAATGCCCAAAAATCGTTAGGGATAGGACAAGAAGAGAAAGCTCGTCGTGTTCGTTGAAAAAGAGATTAAAAAAAAAAAAGGAAAAGGAAGGAGGGCCGCGGGGTGGGGGGGGGGGGGGATTTAGAAGGCAGTTGAAGACTTATTTCTGATTTTATATGTAACTATTTCAAATTATTTTTAATATCTGAAAGATTTCTTTTTTGGAGAATTTATAATAACTGAAGATTGAAAATGTATTCTAAAAATTCAGTGGGAACCCTTTCATAAAATTTTTTGACTTTGCAAATGGACTTGCATCATGAGCTATATGAGAGTTTCAATAAGTTCACTGATGATATTTATTGAAAGAAAAAAACAAGTACTAATGAGATTTCTTAATATGTTTTGCCTAACCTTGGATGAAACCAAATGCTCATGTTTTGCAGCATAGCAGAAATTAACCATTTTTTTGCTTGAAAAGACTAGATGATTTGCTCTAGATCCTTTTATATTGGAAATCAATTAAGCAAATTTAAACCTTCCATTAACAAACAAAAAGTATGTCATTCAAAACTTCATATATCTTCTTATCATTACCCTCTAGCCAATTTGAGCCAAGTTTTTATGCTAAAAATTATTTAATGCGACTTTGGCTGGAGCCAACATTTTCTGTTTAAAAAATATTTAGTGTGCCACAAAAGACACACATGCAATATTTTGCATTATCTTGGGGAAAAATAAAAACAATCAATGTATATAACAACCTTCACAAAGGAAGAGAAATTTCAATTTCTGTACTTGATAGAAGTTTAACAGAACAATCCATTTGTAGGGCACAAAAAAGAGCATGTTAATCGGTCAAAGCCATTAGATAGTTAATTCAATTGCTCTTATTTGAATCTAAAAGGAGAATTGAATATGATTTTCACGCAGGGACATGAATCTCTTATATGATGTCTTACAATGTTAATGATTGCATGTAGTTGCATGCCATAGCTTAAATTAGTCCAGAAAAGGTGTTAATTTAACTTCTTTCTTTTCGTCTTCTTTTTTCTTTTTGGGTATGGTTTATTAATACAATAATGTCTGAAGCGTTGGCTGGTAGTAGAGTCCAAAAATGATCAAAATAATTTGAAGCAAGGCCCCAGTAACATCTGTAGCAACTCTCTTATCTACAAATATACAACCACTACCGTTCTCCAACTTCCATGCACTTTGTGGTCTTCAATCAGCACAGCAAGTTGCAAAGGAAACCTTCTTCTCAAAAAGAGGTCCTCCACTCTTAGAAATTATGGAAACAAGTCTACAAAATCCAAGCTGTGTAGCCTTAGTTAATGCTTTCTGAACAGAGGGGCATCTAGCTGCATGCCATTTGGTTGCTTATGGAAGAACTGCAACAGCCTGCCAGCACTTGATTTGGCTACAAAGCCAAAACCACCCCGTTCACACTATCTCTGCTAGTGTCCCTAAATTGTCAGCAGCACCTACAACCCTCCACAACTTGACACACTTGCCTTGGTACTTTCCTGCAGTTACTCTGATCCGCTTGTTGTGCATTAGAGACTTGTGCAGACCTGCAAAACAAAGCATTAGCACTTCTTTAGAAGCTATTTTGCACCCTTAAACATCAATCTAGAGTACATGATATATTCCTGTTTTTGAAAATTTGGATCCTCCATCCGCTGAGCCAACCACTGCTTCAAAGAGCAAGGAGAAATGAACTCAGTTCTAAGGATCAAATCTATCCAAACAATACAGCCCAAGCATCAAGCAAGATTGCACTTCCGGAATAAATTAACCAAGTTTTCCTCTTCCTCACACAATTATTATCACTCACTATGTTTCATTTCACTATTCTGTTTTAATAACATGCCAAACTTCCACATAACAATCATTAACTTCAAAGGAAGCTTCAATTCCCACAGATGTCTCCATCTAAGAGCTGTGACCCTCCAATGAGAATCCATCACCTGAGTTCCCCTTACTTTCAATGGTAGCTTAATTTTGATATCGACCAGGAGTTACATCGAGGCCATATTGGCTTATTAGTAGCTCCTCACCTTGAGATAGGGGTGGCTAAAATTTGAGCAATCACTTCACTACTTCAGGAGAGTATTGCTCCCTAACCAGGTCCTGTTTCCAAGTCAAAGTGTAAAGATAACTTTGAATACCGATTAACAGATGTAGATTTTTTTGACTTCTCTAAAAAAAATATAAAATTCTCAAAAATTAATGACATTGATTATCAAAGTTTAGCATCTTTTTCCAATATAAAATATAATACATTCTGCTAAAATAACAAACCCCATGGAAAGAAAGTGAGAAAAGTTAAACTCTAGATGTAGTACAACAACGATATCAACTAGAACAGCAGTGCTTACCAATCCAAGTAGGCTAACTTCTCCAATTTTCAACCTTGTCTACACAGTTGCTTGCTTGCTTGAGTCTGATTACTGTAAGGAAAAATATGGCTCAGATGATATGGTTGGTAATATATAATCAAGTTTGTTGTATGGTTGGGTTTCTCTACTTTCTACTGCTGTCCTTTAATTCTAATTCTAGTCGAGTCTCTTTCACAGGGTATAAGCTAATTAAGTTACGAATTTGAGATAGGCCTTTTGGTTTGTTTCAGCTCTGCCTGGTCATGATCTGAAATGGGTAGGACAACATTCAGTCAATAATTTGTTTCAGACTGATCTCCTAGGAACAAAAAGCAGAGCAAAAAGTCGTTACTTTTAAATGGGATTGAATTATTACTAAGGTCTCACCAATGCTTCTACACAAGCATTACATGGTACAATGACAAGAATGATGATTTCCTTACATTGCAGAATAAAAGCAGCAGATGGCTTAAGGCCATTTAGTACTGCTTACAATTCAATATTCAATTATGGTAAATCACTGATCAATCACAGCATGTCTAACAATTGAACAATTTATAGTCATTCATAACATTTTTTTGGTGAAGATAAATCAAATTAATTGCTTTTAGCTTTGAAGATGGTCTCCTCTGAGAGATTTATATTAAGTTAGTTATTACACATCTATTTACATATAGGCACAAGCTTAGGTTCCAAATGATGATAGCTTAAGAAAATTACCAAAACATAACTTAATGCTGATAATACTTGGAAATATCAAGAACTCAGCAGAATGATTTGGTCAATGAGGAAATTTTGCATATCTACATTAATTCCTCATAAAAAGTAAGTTATGATCAAACTCTGAATGTTTGAAATTTTAAACATATGAGAGTTACATTACCAATGTCCTCAAACATGCCAATACAAATCATTTTTATAACATCTTTAATTGTTATCCTACATTATAAGAAAAATATCAAATCAAAACAAGAATAGAAAAATCAGTCATTCTCTTAAACAGGAAAAAAGCACTTCTTTGCTTAAAGGTGGGTACACAGCTATAGAAAACCTTCAATGAGAAAGCTAGATGCTACATCTAGCTAGAATCATTCTAATTGCGATATATACATGAGCTCATATATATGATAAGAAATGACATAATGATTAACTCTGATTATAATGTTTGCAATGACATGCATGTATTGTTTTTGCACTTCGAAAAATTTTAAAACAATGAACTATATAGGCAACAAGAGTGCAGATTTTACCTTGCAATCTATTACGGCTACCGAAAATCAGAAGCATAAAATGGACTGCACTTGCCTTCTTGTCTCTTGGCCATGTGATAGTTTCTCCTCATGAACAAGTCCAATAATCCTACATCAAAGGGACAACCAACCCAAACAACTAACACAATCATTGAACCAAAATTACTCTAATCATTGTTTATTTTATAAAACTTTTTTTTTTTTTTTTTTTGTGTGGTTTAAATGAGTAGCTTCAAGAATGGGGGTGATTTTTTTTTTTTATCAATTGTACCAATCCATAAGATTTAATAATATACATTAATTAGCTAGGTGCACAAATTTGTGTTATTTGATCAAGAAAACAGACCAGATGAGAGTAGGAAGTGCTAAAAATGAAGCTAAAACACAGATAGTAAAATTATATTTTTAAGTTAATATTAGTTAAGTAAATGTGTCCAAAGGAAGGGGAAAAAAAGATAATGTAGAGCAACCAACGAAAAGCTTTGATTGAGAAGAAAAAGCAATGACTTACAGGTAATATAGAGAAAAAGTTGACTAAAAATAGACAAGAAGTTCAACAATCTTCAATGATGCTGTTGTTGGAATAAGTGCTAATAGCAAAGCTAAGCTGCAGCTCACAAATACCTTTTAGAATTTAAAATAGAATCAAACAAAGTTTTGAGCATCCAAAAATATTTACGTCTTTAAGCAACTTTAAATTAAAGAGTATGCTCGGTAGACATGTAAGACTATTGCAATCTCTTACATTCAATAAAGTGAGGCCGGTCAAATGCCCAATTGATGTGGGTAGTTTTGTAATAGCAATTCCATCCAAGTAAACTTTCAATACACATTGCAAGTTTTTCCCAAATTCTGGAATTTTTTTTATTAAAATTTTTGAGCATCCAGAAAGAATAAGAGTTTCAAGAGACTTCATTTCAAACCTGTTTGGAAGAGTTTTTAAATTTTTACAGCCTTTCAGACTAAGAAGAGTTAGGTTGTTATGAACTCTAATTGATGGGTGCAACCTGGATAAATTTAAACAATCTTCAAGAACCAATTTCTCAAGGACTGGGACTTTGGTGAAGATAGGGATTTCAGTAAGTTTTAGAGGCTTGTTAATCGGATGGATTTTAACCTCTGAAATAACCAAAAAAAAAAAAAAAAGAAGTTGTGTCAGGTGCCTAAATTACCTTTGAGCCTTGTGATTAGTTGTTGGTATATAATTTGGAGGGTAGAAAATACCATTTGAGCTACCCAGCTCATTGGCGATTTTGACTATCTATTAACATGTGATGAATATCTACTAAACATGAACAGTTTTGCTGAAAGTAACTCTAAAGTCCCACTTTTGAAACAAATTGGCTATATATTATCCAGACTGCTAAATTTAACTCTCTAATAATAGAGTTACAAGCCCAAAAAATGTTCATAAAAGAGTTGGAAGCAAGAGTAACCTGGGCTCTAGCCTCATTAGTGACTCCCGTGCACAACAAATGTACACCACTGGCGTTCTCTAACTTCCTTGCACTTGTGTTCTTCAGTCAACACAGCAAGTTGCCAAGGAAACTTCTTCTTTTCCACAGGTTCTCCAATCTTCCACTAACCAAAACAAGCCTGGAAAATATGCTTCTCAAACAGTAAGCTTCCACTTGTTTGCATATGCCATTACTGGAACAGCCTGAAAAATTATCTGCCAGCCCATTATTTAGCACATAGGCAAAACAACCCCATTTGCATCTGTTCTGCCAGTGCCCCTCAATTGTCAGCAACACTTGCCATCCCTGCACGACTGAACACACTCGCCTTGGGACTCTCCAGTAGTTACTCTAATCAACATGTTGTGCATCATAGGCTTGTGCATACCTACAAAACAAAGCTTTACCGAGCATTAGCATGATAAGTACACTTTTTTGCACCCTCAAACATCACTGTGTTGAGGTTATACAGCCCAAGCGAGACTGTGCTTCAGGAACAAACGATCCAAGTTGTCTTCCTCATTGCATAAGACACTTGGTTTCACTCACTAAGTTGTCTTGTACGAGGCCATAGCAGCTTATCAGTAACTCCACAGCTTGAAATAGGGATAGCTAAAATTTGAGCAGCCACTTCTGGAGAGTACAGCTCTCTAATCAGGTCCTGTTTTCAAGCCAAAGTGTAAAGATAAGTTTAAATACCTATTAATAGTAGTAGCTTATTTTGACTTAATTGAGGGATTCCTAAAGTATGGTTTTTATAACCTAGCAAAATAATATTTTTTGTATTATTGAAAAACAATGACACACACATACATGACTAAACTTAAATTCTGGACAAAATACATCAAAATAAAACTATAGGATCTTTCCACTGCAAAATACAATACATCAGACTAAAAAGACAAAACCAAGCCAAAAAATATGACAATTGTGGATGTAAGGCATCAAAACAACAATACATCTAGAGCAGGGCTTACCAATCAAAGCTGGATACCTTCTCTATTTTCAAACTTTTCTGCACAGTTGCTTGCCTGATTGACTATGCACCAGAGAATTAGGTTAGTAATTTATGGCTAAGTTGGTTGTACGCTCAGGTTACCTATGGAGATAAGTCTTCTGGTTTGTTTTATCCTGTGAAATGAGCATGAACAGCAAAAAAAAATTCTAGCTAAGAAAATGAAAAGGAAAAAGTTATGTCTATTTAAGATGAGATTTGGCAGCAAAAACTTCCAGTTTTGATGTTTACTCACTTTTAATCACATTAAAAGCATGCTTATAAAACACCAACAAAAGCATTTTCTTGCCATTCTTTGTTGTCAAATCGCTAGGAGTCTCATTGACAACTCTAGTCAAACATGTGGTGGGCAATCCATTAATAAATGTACACTAAAAGAAAAAGAAAAAGAAAAAGAAAAAGAAATTGCAGAAACCAACAGAGGAAAGACAGTGACTTACCAAAAAGTTGATTAAGCATCGGGGTTACTATCATTAGATTCGTCCTGATCACTTAACTCCTCGTCACAGTCCTTGTACTCAGTTGACTCCTCAGAATCAGAGTTACCATGGGCTTCTGTGTGCCTTTTAATCCTTTTTGGGTTTGGTATGTCATTAGAGCTTCCTTCTCCACTGGGTCCAGCCCCATTGTAATCATCACGGCTGTGCTTGACTTTTTGACATTCCACTACCACTGACGAATTGTCGAAATTATGATGGAGAACATCCATGCTATCATAAGGAGTGATGCTGCTGTTACTATACTGGACCATTGTTCGGTCAAGATCTTCTATGTCTTTCTTGTATATCATACGGAACCCCCATTTTTTTATCTTGAACTCGTAGCTTTTAATTTTAATTCTAATCTGACTGAATCCATTTACGTCACCTTCCCACAATAATTTCTTTGATTCCTTGTCGAAGAATTGAGGAGTCGCATAGACTAGCCAAAGGTGATCTGATGAAAACTTATCAATTGTGGTACATTCACCAATAGAAATACTTTTTCCATTGGCTATCAAAACATAGCGAAGAGAGGAGTATCGATTTGGAACATCATGCGTACAAAACACAACGCAAATAGCAATTCCCATCCATTCATTATACAAATGAGAAGCTTGTTTTATTTTCACTTCATTCCCCATGCTTTGGTGCCTAAACCACCCAGGAATTTCACTCCCAATGTTTCGGTGGCTAAACCACTCAGGAATTTCACTTCCAGGAATAACAATGCTATAATAAGGGCAGTCAACGGTAGAGTGGGAGAGATGGAGAGAGGGAGAGAGCTTGAGGGACTTTTTTATCCCTGAGATAAACCAGTCTATGCAGCTTTGATTGTCAGCGAATTGAAAGCAATTTTGAAGACGGAGAGCTGGTTCCAATGAATCGCTTGGTTTTAATGGATCTGGAAACATTTCCAGTGAGATACAACCTTCTCCCCGAACCTCTTGAATATTCAATGGAAGCTTTGGCAACGATCGAAGACTTGTGCAATTATTCAAGTACAGCCATTTCAATTTCGAAAGTCGAATGATGCTTTCCGGAAGGCAAACAAAATCATTTCCACTTAGAAACAACCATGTTAAAGAGAATAAGGAACCAATATCATTGGGGATTGCCTTGAGATTGCAGTTGCTTAAATCTAACCAGAACAAAGAAGACGCAGGTGATAGAGATAGAGAAGAGAATAGCAAGTCGATGGGATGAGGACTTGTTGGCATTGAATAAAACGGGAGGAGCTCATACCACGATTTATTAGATGATAACCCCTTACATCCATGGACACATAGACGATAAAGATGTTTTAAGAGACCAATGGAAGAAGGGACCTTTCTTATAGCAGTTTCGCTCAAATCCAAACTCCCTAGACTTTCGGCATTCCCTAGGTTCTCTGGCAGTCTATCCAGTTTTGAGCATCCCCGAAGATAGACTACTCTAACCAACTTTAAATTAAAAATGGTATCAGGTAAATGCACAAGATTTTTGCAATTACTTAAATCCAACCAATGAAGGTCAGTCAAATGCTCAATCGACGTGGGTAGTGTTGTAATTGCAGTACCTCTTAAATCAAGCCAGTGTACACGTTTCATGTTTCTCCCGAATTCTGGAATTTTTGTTATTTTTGAGCAACCATAAAGATTAAGTTTCGTGAGACACTCCATTTCAAACTTGCTTGGAAGACTTGTGAGGTTCTTGCATTCACATAAATTAAGAATAGTAAGCTTTTTATGAATTCCAATTGATGGGTGAATCCTACGTAAATTTATACAATTTTCAAGAACCAAACACTTAAGATTTGGGACGTTAACGATGTCTGGGCCTTCAGTAAGTTTTAGAGCAATGAATTTAAAATTCTCAAAACACTGTTAAAAGCCAAAAAGAAAAAGAAAAAAAAAAAAAACAATTAGCTTCTACAAACAAACTTATTATAAAAAATTAAAAAAAAAAAAAATAGTATAAGGGTACCTAAATTACCTTTGATAGGAAACTTGATGTCAATGATTTTGAAGGGTACCCTCTCCAATCAAGAACTCTTAAGCTATTAGGAAGATGTCTGAGATCATGCATAAGTTGAACACCACAAATTTTTAGCAATTTTAGATTTCGCATCTTTGAAAAGGCCTCAGGATTCCATTTTACATTTTTTGGTTCATGCAACTCTAGCACTATGCCTTGAATTTCCTTTGTTCCCTAATAATAAAAATAAGAGGGATTAGTATAAAATGTATAATGTATAATTACTGGACTAATATAATTTAAACTCCATTATTATTTATAAAAAAAATTATGTTGAATAATGTAATAAGATGTATGCTTAGTTTCTTTCAATTACCCCTTACCGTATTTTCTGTCAGCACATTGTTAATATCTTCAAACAACCACAATCTACTACGTTTCCCAGGGTCTTTAGGGCACTCTTGATGAACTATATCTCGGCCCATTTCTTGTAGTAAATCATGCATCCACAATTGATCTTCATGCAATTTAACTAGAGATTTATCAATGAGAACCTTTAATCCAATTTTAGGATAAAGCCCAAGATAGTCAAGTATTTTTATGACAACATCTTGATACATGCGATTAAAAAAGCATGCAATATTTAAGAAAATTTCCTTTTCTGTTGATTGTAGTCCATCAAAACTTATTTGAAGCACATCGAGAATTCTTCTTTCAGGAAATTCATTGAGCCTATCCAATCCATTTTTCCATTCATCAATGTTTTTTCCAAACAAGAAAGAACCCAAAACTTCAAGGGCCAATGGAAGACCTTTAGAATAATTTACAAAAGCTTGAGATAGCTTTCCATAATCTTCAGGTGGACGGTCCATTTTCAAAGCTTTCAAACTAAAAAGTTGAAGAGCTTCCTCATGATTCAAGACTTCAGCCTCATATATTTCATTTACTTCATGCGACACCAACAAATGCTTATCTCTTGTTGTTATAATAACCCTACTACCTGAACCAAACCAACAATGCTCCCCAACTAACTTCTTCAATTGGTCTAATTCATTTACGTCATCAAGAACAAGAAGAATCTTTTTGTTACGTAACCTATTTTTGATCATGAGAACTCCTTTATCAACATCTTGTACCTTCAAATCTCTATCATTTAAAAGTTCCTTCAAAAGTATTTGTTGCATCTTATGTAAACCACGTTTTCCAGATTCTTCCCTAACATTAGGGATAAAACTGCAAGCTTCAAATTTATTGTAAACCATACCATAAACAACTCTAGCAAGAGTTGTCTTACCAATTCCTCCTGTTCCCCAAATTCCTATATAGTGAACATCATTTGACTCTATAGCTAAATGCGACTTCAATTTCTCAACTCGGGATTTTATACCTACTAGTCCCTTGGTATCTATTGAGGTTGAATAATTCAAATTATTTAATATCACTTTCACAATGTCTTGGATAAATTTTGTCTCAGGCCTGCAAAGAAGAGAAAAAAATAAAATACAAATCTAAATCTACCAGGACAAGATCCAAAATAAAATTTATTAGATATATGGCATTAAGTTTAGTTGGTTAAAAACTGAAATTGGGACGATTAAATGTAACTGAATGCTTCAAGCCAAAATCCATAGATCTAACCATGTAAATATTGGGAATTACTATGGTTAATTCATTTTGAAAATACGATTATGGACTGTTCCATGATTCTTTTCTTAATTTCCATAGATAAATTGCGTTTGAAGGTTCCTACATTTTACATCTCCAATCTTTTATCTAGTTTCTCAAAAAAAAAAAAAAAAAAAAAAACTTTAATATGTTTTTCTCATTAAGTGAAATTTCATATGAAACGTTTCCCTAGCTACTTCCCAAGATCTTGACATAAGTTGACATGAGTTACTATTAATAAAAAAAAAAAAGAAAAACAAAAATTTACATAAGTTGACTCAAACCTGTCCAACAAAAAAAAAAAAAAATCATTCCATATGAATTATAAGAGCTCTACTACAATATAAGTTGTAGAATTATATAATAATCAATCATTTAGTTATTGTCATCAAAACATTCACAACAAAATTAGATATTATATAAGCTCATATCAAAATCATATCATATTTCATACTATAACAATCAAAATTAGGATAAATTACACTAATCTCCATTGAGATTTATATAAGCTCATATCAAAATTAGGGTAAATTACACAAATCATATCTTATTTGCGACTATTGTTAGCTCAAAAAAAAAAAAAAAAAAAAATCTTATTTGTAATATTGAGCTTATTTTTTTCTATTCATATAATATGAGAATCGTTTCTATATACATAGCTAATTTTTATGTTAGTATTTGTTGAATTTATAAACTTATTATGAGTCCTTCGTATTGATATTTATATTGCTTATTGTTTCATACGAAGCCAGTGGTACCTTTTGTTACCGTCGTTCTTATTGATATGTATATTAATTACAGTACCACTTGTTACTGTTCCGACGGTAGTGTGTGAATAATCGGGCTTTTAGCTTAAAAATCATTATTACTGTTTTTTTTTTTTTTTTTTTTTTTCAGATTAGCTACTTACTTTTATTGTGAAAAGATGTTGCTAGGACATGATCACTTTATTGCAAATAGACTACTGGAAAGATTTTGAGCACTTGTTTATGAAAATTTTTCTTAGATATTACGATTCTAAGTTTTAATTTAAAAAGATTGCTTTTTTTTGAAGAGTTATCAGTACTTTTTTTTTTTTAATGTTTAAATGTTGTATACTTTAAATTCATTTGGTTATTTTGGAGATAAGATGAATTACTATCTGCTCTGATTTTGAGATTGAATTTATTTCTTTTAGAGATTTTCTATAGCAGGTTAAATATAGACTTTTTGAATCGAAATTTTTGGGTGTTAAAACTTGTTTTTAATTCAGGTATAAAATTCAATTTTCATTATAACTCAATTTTCATAAAGAAAATTTAAACATTAAGTATATTCATTATATTAAAATAAAAAAAATGATGTTAAAAAGTGAAAATTAAGTGTATAAATAAGCAAAACACCTTTATTAAAATTAGAAACTAAAATCAAACAATTAATTATGAATAATTTGCACACGCTATCAAATGTTATCCTTACAAAGTATTTACAAGAATTGACAAAAATACTAAAACAATTATCAACAGTATTAAGCTTAGGTATGAATGTTTAATATGTATCTAATTATGTTTATTCTTAAATAAGTTTGTAAATATCTAGAGATTTACAAGTTAGTCAAAAGCTTAAGTTGGAACTCTTTTTTCAATAAAATTTTATTTTTGCCTAATTTTGACATTTTAAGCTCAAAATATTATGTTCTAACCCAAGGAAATAAATTAGTGATAATTGAGGCTCCATATGATTAATTATAAATCATAAATCAATCCTGTATATGCCCAATGTGAGAGTCAAAACACACCCACACAACACACCCAATTAAAATCCAATAAATCTAAGGCATCACACCATCAAACCCTATTTTCTCTATAGTAGTATAAATTACATAAGGAATATAATGTTCACATATTAAATATTGTAGCATTTACTATTGTTTTTTTTTTTTTTGACGGTATAAAATTTATGCTACATACCTATCACCAAAAAAAAAATGCTACATATAGGAAGAGTTGTTTAGCACATATGAAAGAAAGATATAAGTTAAATTAAATTACCTATCTTGTGAATGCCACCCACAGAGATTGGCCACTTCTCTCAAACCATCTCTCCATTTTTGCACCTTCTCCATCTTCTCCTTAAAACGTTCTTCATGTTCAGCAAAAGCTTGTGCAAAAGTTCCTGTTTGCTTTCGTACATCCGACGGATCAACATTATAAAAAATAGGTAGAACTATTATTCCCGTCTCTTTTATGCATCCAATGACCTTTGTAAGCTCATCTAGGCACCACGTTGAAGATGCATAGTTACTTGAGAGTATGATAATAGCAAACCTTGATTCTTCTATTGCTTTTGAGAGCTCTGGTGAAATTGATTTTCCTCTCTCTAGTTTTTCATCATCTCTAAAAGTTAAAATGCCCTTCTGTTTCAAAGCAAAATATAAATGGTCTGTAAAATTATTTCGGGTATCCTTGCCTCTAAAACTTAGGAACACATCGTATTTCCATTGAGGTGTAAAAGAAGAAGATGATGATGGCAACAAGGCTCTTTCAGTGCTCATGGAAGCCATTGAAATTATCCTAGAAAATGTTGAACCAAAAATTAGATAAAAAGTACATTCAATTAAAATTGAAGAAAAAAAATTAAAATGAAAATAGATTAGCGAGGAGAAAATAAAAAATTGTTGTAGACTTTTCATATCAAGGAGGGAGTGAAAGGAGAGAAATATAAGACATGGATGTGTGCAAGAGAAGTGAGAACTTTACAGATTTGGAGAATTGCAGCAATTCTTTGTAAAGAATCTAAAATCTTTTGAAACAATGCTTCTTGAATACAATTCTAATTAATAGAAAAGCTTCTTATTATCTGATTTATCTCCCACTTTTCTAAAAAGTCTCCACCGATCCAATACTTTTCATTTTACCTAACTAACCATAACTATTTTTTCAACTTATTGTTATTATTATTCATTTTTTATAAGAGTAATGCTACGGTCATAAACTATTTTACAACATTTTTACAAAATGTTGATGTAGCTAACCTTTTATTAGTTTTCATTTAAACCCACCATTTAATATCACTTTTTTATTTACTAATAATTACTCATTACATCAGTAGTTTGTAAAAAATTTTGTAAAATAATTTGTATCTCTAGTATTATTCTTTTTATAATCCAATAGTCAAAGCTGAGGGAATTTTTGAATCCTTGACATTTTAGTTGAAAACATCAAATTGTGAGAGTTGACCTTAAAATGCAATTTGGTCTTGAACTCTTTTTTATTTGGGTCAATTTCAAAACACACCCTCTGTGCTTTTAATTTTGTATTATACACCTTGAGGCTTTCAGTAATGACCCATAAATCCAAGAAAACGACACCAAATACAAATAGCCCTCAAACCCATACCGCCAGCTCCAAGTGGGGCTCAAGAGTCAAGACACGAGTAACGGCCAATTTGCATTTTAAGAATTTGTTTATGAAACTTTAATTTAGAAAATTTTATTATTATTATAATTCATTAAAAACAATAATTTTTTTAATGATTATATGATAAAATGATCACGTGCACTATACATGATCATTTGAAATAAGAATTTTGTCATTACCGAAATGAACAACACAAAATTAAAAAGTACAGGGAATGTGCTTGCAATTGAACCAAATCTCATTGGGTCTTTTTAAATTTTAACTAAAGTTTTGTTTATACTTTATACTAGTCGCAAACCATGTTATGCACGAAAAAACTATTAAAATTTAGAAATAGGAAATTGAATTAATAATATGCATATTATAGACATTTTGCAAGGTAGTATTTAGAAAAAAAAGAACAATCGTAATAAAATAAAATACCTGATATGTGTGCTTATGCTGTCAATAATTCACTGCAGGTGAATAGTTACCAAAACCTACAAAGTAATTCACAATTTTCAAAAGTTATACAAAACTAATACCTTTTGAACACATATATATTATACAACCAAGTGTTAATTTTCCCATCAACAGCCTTTGAAAATATAAATTACCGAGATCTACAAAGCAATTCACCATTCTTAAATTAATAAAGCAAAATTCTAAAAAGATATACAAATCTAATACCTTTTGAACACATACATACCATGACATGATGATATGTCTAATTAAGCAAGCAAACTTTTGTCTCCATTTGTTTGAATATCTCTCCTTTGATTCACCAATCATCCCAAATCCACATAACACATGAATCAAAGTACCACATGTATACAAATCTGGAGTACACCCATAATTAGGCATATCACCAAATATCGGAAGAGCATAAATCTATTTTCCCACTATTCTTACTAAGGGGTTTAATCAAGGTATTCGTTCGATTCTTAGCTTCTCAAAAGGCAAAGATATGTGAGCAAGAAGACCAAGATGGGTTGAGTTCTAGCGTGATGCCACTGTAGATTGGCACCAAAGGAACTCTTCAGTTTCGTAAGTTTGTGAGAATTACAAAACTGATGTATCCAAATTTTAAAAGGTCAACAAAAAGTCCAAGACTTTGGTTTTATATTATATATAAATCACTTTCTCTAGCCTTTTTACTTGCTCTAGTGAAAACTTTTTATTTTTCATTTTTGAGTGCTTTAGTGGAAATTTGATGACAAGGAATTTCATGGCGGCCAACTATAAAGTCGTATTTATAGTATTTATATTGATTTTGATCAACAATAAAGATTTTATTTTATTTTATTTTATTTTTTGAGATGGGACAATAAGTTCTATTCACTTAATTTTTTTTTTTAAACTATAAAGTTCTATTTATATTGCTATCTTTCTATATATTCCAAATGTCATTGATAATGGTGTGACACGCATAAATGCTTAGGGGGCGTTTGGTTCTCCACCGTAATATTACGTTATTGTAATTTTACATTAATGTAATCTCAATACAAGAATACAACATTACATTGTTTAGAAATGTGATGAGATTAAGGTAATATAATATATTTTGTAATTTTAAATTATGGTAATGTTAGAAAAAAAATAAATAAAAAAACTTAATGTTACATTATTGTAATGTGCATCATATTAAGGACATATCATAGCAAACCAAACACGCCTTTAGTGGGATCTTGGAAACTTTATGACTAATAATACATCCACTTATTAATTTAGTATAAGCAGTGTGTGTAAAGTAGCTGAAGAAAGGTACAAGCCATGTATAATTACTTTATTTTTCTTTTATCCGCCTACCTAATTTTGCACTTCAGATCGTTGATAAGGACATAGGTTACTTTGTTTGCACTTGGTTTCTGTTTTTTTTTCTTTTTTGGAAAAAGATATGTTCGGAGCCTTCGGTCATGTCGGCTTTATGATATTTTCAACCCATATAACCCAACCCAATTTCTGTATTGAAGAGCTATGGAGTGACCAAAAATCCTAGAGCTAAGATCTTCTCAATTCTATCAAACTTCTCCCTCTTTAATTGCCAAATTCCATGAGAATAGACTAAATCCAATATGCACAAAGAAACTTTCTAAGTTCTTGGTGCTATTTGGTGTTTGGAAACATTGAAGCAATCTCTAAATCTCTAAGAGGCCTTTGAGTGGCCAAGGAGACATTGTCTTGATATTCATGCTTAAATTCGCGAATCCAGAGACTAACTGAAAGAAAAGATTTGAAGAGGAGAGTTGGTGCTAGAGGCTCAAGTACATAGTCATTAATTAACTTACAAGGTTTTGTAAGTAATTTGTATTGCAACTATTCTTGTTTAGTGGATTGTTTAGTGCTATAGGCCCTGAGAGCTTTTTTGCCCAATTTTCAAGTTTTTCTCTCTGCAAACACTGTGGGGGGTGTTTGTGTTGTGATTGGGATTTATTGTTGTGTTTAATGTCCATGCATATTTTTATTGGCTAATGATTTAAACATTCGGACTTAATTATGCAATTAGCTTAAAACTGACTTCAGCTGTAATGCCGGGGCCTAAAATTGTATCTCTCCCAGGTAAGTACTTTGGTGGAGTAAAGATTTGATGACAAATACCGTCAAGTGTCAACACACTCAGCGTACACGAAAAGAGGAAAGAATAACCTTCTGGTGGTAGTTATATGAGTTCTATATATATTGCGTTTTGACCAACTATAAAGTTTTATTCATATTGCTTTGTTCTATGGCTATCACTACAGAATTATTGTGATGTGAACAGCATAAATGCTTCACTGGACACACACCCACTAAGATTGTGTTTGGTATATAAGAGCATCACCAATAGATTAGACATTTTCTCATCCAAATTGTAAGGAATTAACCATATAAGAGCATAGATTAGGTATCAATTAAAACTGAAGAAAATAAATAAAAGGAAAATAGTTCAATGAATATGAAAAAAACGATTCGATGTGGTTTTTTTTTTCAGAGAGGGAGTGAAAGGAGAGAAACAAAAGACATGAATACAAGCAAGAAGAGTAAGAACTTACGGATATGGAGAATTGCAGCAATTGGCTGCTGTGAAGTAAAGCTCTAAAACCTCCTGAAACAACGCTCCTGAATAGAGTTCTAAACTTCTAATAGAAAATTTGCTTATTTTGTAGTATTTGTTATTGTGCTTAGGCAATACTCTCAGCTTTGTATGAGGAAAAAAGGATTCCAATGTCTTCTTTTATCCTTACTACCACCGACTTATTAAATGCATTTACTCTTGACTTTGCTTTTTTGGTTTCTTTAGGTGTGGGACATGTGGGATGAACCTAATTAGTGCTATATGCAAAGTAATTTACTCCATTAAGAAAATAAAAGAGAAGAATATATGAGTAAGTTCCTGGTAACTAGTATAAAGTATTGTTCAGAGAAATTTTTAATTTTTTTGGAAACAATGGCGGATTCAGATCCTATTACATAATTGCCTTTTTAATAAAGGAATGGCCAATATTATTTCTGTGTTTGTGAAAGAGAAAAGAGGGGGACTCACATCCTCTGTTTTCAGTCAACAACACTTGTTTGTTTATTTATTTAAACAGAGCAGGTTTAGGTTCATGGTTATCCGCTGTAAAGTTTGTTAATATTGTTTTCTTCAATTTCGTTTCATCGTGGACAGCAGAAATGCTCTGGTGGAAAACTTTTTTATTTATTTTATTTTTAAATACCAGCTTTGTACGTGGAAAGTTGAAAAGCTTGATCATCAATAAATATTAAATGCAAGTACTTTCGGTGGAAAATTCTACCCTCCAAGTGGGGCTCACTTCCACTTCCGGGGAAAATTAAATTCTATGGACTTTCGGTGCTCTTTTTTATTTTTGTGTTGACCTTGCATTGACCCCTCTTTTTAGAAAGATTATCCAATGGGGCAAAACTATTTTCGAACATGTGAGAGCGTGAGACATGGGATGAACTTAATTAGAGCTATATGCAAGTAATTTACTCCCCCATTAAGAAAAGAGAAGAAAGATAAGTTTAAGGTAACTAGTAAAGTTTTGTTTACGCGTTATCATGCTTTTATGAGACATGGGATGACAATTACTCCTATATATTCTACGTAATTTTTTGGAAGTTCTGTTCTAATTGCTTTTTGAAAAACTATAAAGTTATTCTTATTTAAATGCTTAGTAGAATTTAGAAACTTTATGACTAATACATCTACTAATTAATTTAATATAAGCAAAATGCAAAATAACTATGCACTTCAGGTCACAAATAATTTGAGAAAAAAAAAAGTACACATATAGGGTGAATTAGACATTTACTTAAGAACAAATAATGTGAGAAAAAAAAATGATGACTATGCTTCTTTAAAATGAATAAAAGGATCATTCAGCAAATAACGTAATTGTTCTTTAAAAAACTGAACATGCCAGTTAATGAAAGGGTGTCCAAAAAATTCAGGCTGATAATAGCAAATTAATCTATTCCATGCCTTTTCATGAAGTGTTGTCATTGGTTCCATTTTTTTCATTGAATTGGTTGTTGATTTTTCAAATTTTAGAGAAAAACTTTTACATTTATATGAGGTAAAAAGTAAAAATTTCACCAAGTAGGATTATATTGGGCTTATTTCTTTGCAGACTGAGAGTATGTGTATAACTACATTGTTTGTCATTTTTTGATCTTTGTGAGTGATGTTGCCATTAATCTTTTCCCTTTTGTACAAAGTTCATACCTTTCACTTGGACAATGTATTATGAAGATACTGCAAGGCAATGCTTCTGCCTTAGCTAGATTCGTTTATAAGACTCAGTTTTATAAGACCCTAGTCACTTTATTTTATAAGACTGTATTTAATTTTTAATTTTTATTTTTGGATTGACCGAGTGCCTTCAAGAGAGAGATGATTATCAACCATTTTTAAAAATATGATAAACAATTAGATTTAGACCCCTATGTGATTAAGAACAAAGAGATTGACACTGTGATTTGGGAAAATTATGTACTTAACTAAAACTTTCCTTGTGCTCAGTTTCATAGTCTGAGAAGAAAAAAAAAAAAGAAAGAAAGAAAGAAAGAAAGAAGAGAGACAATAATTGAAGAGGAAATCTATTAGTATTAAGTTGAAGAGTTGAGGAAAGTTGTAGGAAGCTTCATGATTGGAATTAACTTCTTGGTGGCCAGCATGGATTGAGATCACTAATGCAATTACTAAAAATGGTTGAGATTGATAGTTGCAAAAAAGCAACTTTTTAATCTTAACTATTGATTAAAAAAAGTTAAAAAAAAAATATGAGAAGTAAAAAGTGAAAAAAATTTGTGAGACAAAGGAAGTTAAATTGTACCCCGTGCAATACCTACCAGATCCTAATATGTTATTGAGAACTTGTGGACAGTGATGGTTTGTACTTTGTACTTTAATGAAGTGTTGAGTTCTGTTCATGTTAGAGAGCTTAGGAAAGTTCCTCGAAGTTTCCGGATTGACTCTTAGTCCACTTGTAAAAATATCAAAATTATAATTTTATTTACGCTTTTCATTATTTTCATATGGTAAATAAGTCATTGACAATTATTCGAAGCAATTATGTGACATCATGACAATGATTAAAAAAGAAAAAGTGAGTGATAATGGTGAATTTCATAATTAATTTAGATGGACTAGAGTTCCCTCAAAAAAAAAAAAAAAAAAAAAAAAAAAAGAAAAAGAAAAAGAAAGAAAGAAAGAGACAGACCCAAGAAAAGATCTATTGATTTGTTTAATGCTATATACAGGCTGGCTCAAGCTATTTGGGGCCAAAGGTGATATTTTAAAAGGAATTTTATTTATTTATTTATTATTTAAATGACTATTAAATATTAATAATTTTTTATTTAAAATTTATTTTTCTTATATTTTGATGTTCTTATTAAGAATTTTTATATTACAATCTATTTGAACATCATTATAATTATTTTTTATTCTCAACTTCCTATTGTATCATTTTATTATATTCTAACAAGTTTTTTATATAAATTTCTTGTTTACTTGTGAGATTAGTGAACTAAAGTTTTTTGTCATAACTGGTTAATTTCTAGTAACAAATTTATTTAGAGATATTTTTTTAAATTCAATTAATTATTTTTTATTTATGTTGAGCTTAAAAAAATTTAGGGTGGTCAGTGTCACAAATATGTTTTAAGGATAAAAAAATCATAATATTTTTAAATTTTATATATAATAATTACTTTTTTTCTAGGTTAGCTAGTGGTCAAGCAGGAAAATAAGTGTTATTCAAAGAAGCTGAAAAAGAAAATTAATTAATTAATTTTTTAAATGACAATATGATTTTAAATTTTTTTAAAATTATATATAGAAAGAGAGAAATATGTGATTAGCTTAGAATTAACTTACCTAAAACTACTTAAACTCATCTACTTAACTAACTAACTAACTATCAAACTCCGTCAAAATCATAACTTTAATTAACTTTATTATGTTTTTCATGATTTTCATCAAGTAAAATTTCCAAATATTTCTAAAATCAAAACAAAATATTATCTGACTTTTATTGCCCGCTTGAATTGAGAAGAGGGAGAGGGAGTAGAGTAAAGTTGGCCGGAAATTAGCTGCTTGTTGGGACCAGATAATTGAGCTTTCTTTGATTTCCTCGCACTTGCTCCACTCCTAAAAAATTAAAAATATCAAAGTTATTGACTTTTTATTCTTTTCATGATTTTCATAACGTGAAATCTCTAAGAATTATTATAAAAAAAACAAAAATATTATCTGACCATGAAACTTATATACCGAGGCGAAGGCGAAATTTTAACAAATCAAACTGTTGAACAATTTTGGATTCTTTTCGTAATGCTTTTTAGCGAATTCTATTATTTTCCTCGCTCTCTCTCAAAAAAAAAAAAAAAAAAAAAAAGAATTCTGTTCTTTACAATAAGTTTACTAATAAGTTGGTCACTTTGGTTTGGTGGAGCATCCATTAAACATATGACACAACCCCTTACTACTTAGTTCATTGGTACTACCAACCAATTAAACAAGAACAATACACTGAAGTCCTGCAATTAAAATAACTGGTTCTATTATCTGTTGTATACTAAGGTTATATTAAACTTTATAACAGTAATTTTTTAGGGATCATCGGCTTTAAAAAAAAAAAAAAAAAAAATTTGGGAAGTGGGACAATAGGTGTAGCTTCATGGTTACCTGCTAAAAGTATGTTGATATTGATTTTTTTTTTTCCATTTAGAAGTAGTAATCATAGTGTGGACTGCAAAAATGCTTTAGTAGAATTTGATCATCAATACATGCAGTAGTATTGGGAGGAAAACTCTACTCTCCTTGATTGTAGTGTTTTACTTTGGCCCACTTCTAGTTCCAGGGAAGATTATCCAATGAAGCGAGGTAAACTCTCTGCACTTTCGTGCTCTTTTTGATTTTTGTGTTCACCTCCATGACCCATTTTTCGGAAAGATTATATGATGGGGCATCTATTTTCAAACATGTGAGACATGTGCATGTGTGGATTCTAATCTCGTGAGAGATTACATCACTTGACCAGTTTACAAATAGAGAAAATAGAAGACACACATTGTCATCGTGTGAGTGCTTCTTTTTTTTTTTTTTTTTTTTTTTTTTTTTTTTTTTTTTTTGCTGAATGAAAAAAAGGGGATCTCCAGTGTGAACTCATTGGCCCCACGCTATGTGACGATAATTTGTAATACCACGTGTACCACACGGGCCTTGCTGGTGCTATCGTTCAAATCAGTCATCTCTAGGTGTTAGGACAAAAACTCTTACCATCAAGACACACCCCTGTGTGGTGTCATCACTAGAGTGTGTGATCAAGAAAAAATTCCAATTTATTTTGCTTTTCTCTAATATAATATAGAGGCTATTATAAGGAATGGTCAGCATAATTTGGGGTGTTAGGACAAAGACTCCTACCATCAAGACACACCCCTGTGTGGTGTCATCACTAGAGTGTGTGATCAAGAAAAAATTCCAATTTATTTTGCTTTTCTCTAATATAATATAGAGGCTATTATAAGGAATGGTAAGAATAATTTGAATTTTTTAATTTATTTTTGGGATATAAGAAATTTGTCTCATCAAACTATTTCATTTTCTATCCATATATGAGACACCCAGAACAAAGTAACATAGCTATGATTTAAGTTCACGAGGGAGAAATTTATAACTATCATACATGCATCAGGAGCTATCGTCCGCTTCTGATAATAGCTCTTTATCATTAGACTAAGACACCAATTGGTTTTTGGTATAGGTGGGGATTGAACCCTAGATCTCTTATTCAACTATCAGAAACTTTACCAGTTGAGGAACCCACATACATGCATTTTTATATACTCACAAACATATGTAAATTTATATGAGCTTACATGAACAAGCACAACACATGCATTATAATTTATATATATAATATTTAAGGCCAATTTATATAATAAAATACCACTCATGAGAATATGAAGCAGTATTTTTAATGTTAGCAAACTCATAAAAATATAGTATATCTATTATATAGTATATACAAGAGTAAGTTGTATTGTATTTTCTTAGTCAAAATTCCACTTATAATTCTCAATAATGATTTTTAATAATTCCATGATCATCAATACAGTTTATATCCGTTTTTGTTAGTCTCATAAAATGATTAAATTATTACAATTTTAAACCATATAGTAACCATTTGTGCGTCTAAACTTTTAAAGAAAAGAATATCATTTTTTTAAGTTTATATAATTAGTTCCAAATTTTATTAGTCATACACTTTTATGAAAAAAAAAAATCAAAACATAAATAATTTAAACTCATAACACTTTGAAAGGTAGACAATCGGTTTTATATCTTTTTCCTCTTAAATTATAATTTTTTCTTCTATATTTATTTATTTACCCTTTTTTTTTTTATAACTTGTGAACATTAGATTTTAATTTGATATAACAGGAAACCCGCTGGACTCCCTTGGTTCCATTGTAGTTGGAACCCTACATACTCATAATTGGTTAACCATGACTAAATTAAGCTAATACAAAGTCCGGAGTTTCTGATGGTTGAATAAGATATCTAATGTTTAATTTTTACCTACACCACCAGAAACCAATTAGAGTCACTCCACTGATGTCCCCTTCTTGTCCTTCAGCGAATTGACCTGAAAAGAAAGTTCACATAATTCCTTCCTCGTCATTTTCACTTATGCTACATGGAAAAGCCAGTACGTTGTGGAAAGTTGAAAAGCTTGATCATCAATAAATATTAAATGCCAGTACTTTCGGTGGAAAATTCTACCCTCTTTGATTTTAATGCTTTACTTTGCAATTTGCATTGACCCAAATCACAAAATCCACCGACCCACTAAACCCAACACATAAGTTTCAAAGGAATAAATCGTAGTATATCCTAATAAATCTTAGAACCACAATTTTGTACAAAAAGTACATTCAAATAAAATTTAAAACTGAAGTAAAACAATTAGAAGGAAGATAAATTAGAGAAGAGGGAAAACATTTTGTTGTGGAGATTTTTATTTCAAGGAGGGAAGTAAAAGACATAAATGTGTACAATTGGTTATAAAGCTCTAGAACCTCTTAAAACAATGCTTCTGGACTTTCTCAAAAAAAAAAAAAACCAATGCTTCTGGATACAGATCTAAAGTTACTTTTCTTTTATCCTTAATTAATGAGTTAACATTCAGTCCGGAGCTGGCGTAAAACCAATGTTTTACGCCAGCCAATAATAACGCGCCACGTCATTATTTCAGTAAGAGTTTGAATGGACCTTACCACATACAATAACAGCACTCTTAAAACCCCAGATCACAAACGCGTTTCAGACCAAATTAAAAAACATCCTTTGCTTCCCCTTGCTCGGACCTCCGCCCATCACACACTGCCACACAAGTCGCCGATTTTGTTGCTGGAGCCGCCGTGAGCATGGTGTTTTGATCCTAAGGTTTGTTTTCATGATTTGCCATTTTACCCAATTTGGATTTCGAATGGTTGATGGGTTTGGATTTTTTTTTTTTTTTTTTGGGACATTCATAACTTGATTTGTTATGGGTTTTTCTGTATTTTGGTATCTTTGATGGGTTAATAACTTGATTTGTTATGGGTTTTTTTTTCTGTATTTTGGTATCTTTGATGGGTTTTGATTAGACTCTTAAGTGTTAGGGTTCAAACCCAAAACGAATCTAATTGTGGTTCTTCAGTGATGGGAAGGAGGATGGATTTGTATACACTCTAATAGTTGTTAGGGACTATATTCTTACGAATATGAGCATCCTTGCAGATTGGAGTTAAGAGGGATTTCATTATCTGTTAAATTTGGTTGATTTTGTTGGTTGGAATTTAATTTGACAATTCCTGGATTAGTTTTTGTCCCATGTATTAGATATATAGATTAAAATCCTTGTCTTTGTCATCTAAAATATTTTTAGATGTTGTTTCAATGATTTTGGGTATAGCTTGATTATTGGATTTTGAGCATTTTGAATTTGTGGCTAATTTTGAGAGATGCCTTCTGTGTAATAGGTTTATTAATATTTCATTCATTTTAGCTAGTTAGTTCTTTGCCAAAAAGACAAGGGTGGTGGAAAGGATATGCATGATGAATCTAAATTTCTAATTCACTGTTATGTTATGTTTATTTGGAACTTATTAATTGTTTGATCCTTGCAGGGTTGGCAAAGCGGATTGCATGTAATATTTTGAGTTTGATTAAGAAGGCATCAAAAGACCTAGATAACTTGTTGATGAGACAGAGCAGGTGTAATCATTAGAATTTGGCAGGCAAAAAAATTCCTCTCTCTTGGAGCTCTAGAAGTTGAAGCAATAGCAGTGGACACAGGCCTTATTTTTGCAGAAGATGTAGGGATTAGAGATGTTATTGTCGAAAGCAATTCCTGTTTAGCTACAAGGGCAACTCTTGGACCAGCCCTGCCACCCATAACCATATCTAGGGTGATCTCTAGTATCCTACCATTTCACATTATAGCAGAGAAGGTTGTGTCTAAGGTTTCTTTTGGCTATACACCTTTAACTCTTGTTCAAGAGATATCCAAGGTTGGAAAGAAGGAGACTCAACATCTGCTCAACATAAATAAGATTCTTTCTTATTCCGTTATATAGGATAAAAGAGCTTAGTTTTGTCTAAATTTGTTTGCTTTCCTAGTACTATGTGCTATGGGAACTTAAGTTTATTGTGGTGGAAAATGTGTGAAGTTCTAATTGTAAATGAGATCCACTAGTCTTTCAACTCCTTTTAAAGTATGAATGTGTGAATGATTTTAAATTTCTTGTGTGTATTGTTCTGTTATGGATGTGTGTGAATGGTTTTAAATTTTTTTTGTGTACTGTGCTTTTAAAGTATGAATGTGTGTGAAAGGTTTTAAATTTCTTTTGTGTATTGTGCTTATAATTGAGATGGGTATTTTATGTGTGCTCTTGAATAGACTTTGGTTCCCTTACTATGACTTGCTAATTTGATTCTGCTCCCACACCTTTAGGTTTTCCATTAGCTAAAAACTGAATTTTAAATTTTGTAGTCATGTTACATTGTAACAATTAAGGTTGGCTATCTCTATACCAAGGATTTGATATTCCTTGGATTACTTCCATGTTGCCAATCACTTACCATCTTTAACATAAATGCTTTTCTGAGTTAAATGTAATAGTTAGAACAGTGATCACATATGAGGATTAAAGAAAATTGTATCTAGAAAATATACTTCCATGCCACAAGGACTTAACCAAAAGCTTCTTGAAACAATTTTCAAATGAGATAACTAAAACACCTTTCAGTTAAATAAGCAATATAAAAGACATTTTAACAATTCTTTTATAGAATCAAAATTACATGGATAATTATTTAAATTCACTAACATGTCATGAATTTTCAAATAATTCAAGCCAACTAATAATCTTGTACCATACAAACTAAATTTTGACATAATAACAAGATCAAATTTCTCCTCACTAGCCTCCAGAAAAGCATATGAGATTTTTACATTGGCCTTATATCTGATCCAGTACAGTGGCTCTCATACTTGGATGCATATAAGCTATGATATTGGCTCCATAACCAACCAAAGAAGCATCTACTGGTTTATCAGCAACGACAACAGACTAGGGAGCATGATCTTTGTACGAGCAAGACGTTTGTTGGCCATCTTTCTTACTACTAATCTGGCAACCACTTTACCAAGCTGAGGCAAGTTGCCCCCTCTACTACCATGGTTTCTTCTAGTTTGGTACCTGTTGGGAAGTGCATATTAAAATATAAGTATTAGAAGGACAAAACCAAACTAGACAATGGGCTGTAACAAAACAAAAATTATAATAGGCCCTAAAGAAAGGTGCAACAAACCAACAAATTCCTATATACTATACCATTTCATAAAAACTAGAAACTTAAAGGCAAAATTCCCCAAGAAGAAAACTAGAAATTTAAATTTATAAACAAAATTAACTTCAAATTCTACATATGGAATGTGATGTTATAAACACAACGAATATGCGAAACCAGTAATCGTTTCAGTTTACGTGGATGAACCAAAATGAGAGATATGAAAAATGATAAAGCATATCAAATCCACAAGTCATGAGCTAGTATCCTTGAGGGTTGGACAAAATACAAAACACAGTCAATGGAAAGTACCCCAACCATATAGAGCAAGGACCAAAGACTTGGAATCAGAAAATATGCACTACCTACAAGCAGTGTTCACTACACTCTGGTCCATTTGGAACCATATAAACCGGGTAACCCATGAAGGGAAAACTCCTAACCCCCTAGAGGTCATTCTAACTGTTCAATCTCTTATATGCAGGTACAAGGAAGCCTTTAGCAACTGTGCTGTTACATCCCATAGAAGCACGGATCAAAAGAGATGTGATCAGAAAATTAGATGTCCTTGGCAGCTCATCATCAAAATTGTTGGTGTCAAACAAAAGAGACTCAATAGAGCAGGGATTGCCTACGAAGCCAAAAGCATGAATGGAGATACCATTATGCAGGGAGTTTCAAGCTGTACAGCAAAACCAGTACCAGTTACCATTCAAGAAGCTATGCTAGAGGCAGCTATTAAAGCTAGGAATTTGGGCTACACCCATTTTTTGTTTCTCAGTGATAGTAGGAGAGCAGTACAGCTATTAAAGCTCGAACCTTGCTCTTCCTGAAAATGGTTTCCACATGAAAAGGAAAACAAAGCAAGATACATTACAAACTGAAATTAAAGTTTCATTTCATAGAGAGATTCTAGCTATCACAAAGGAATTAAATCAAATACAAACACGGATAATCATAAAAATAATTGGGCTCTTCACATAATCAAAGACAAAGGAACAACTTCCTAAAATATAATCAAAATCATTCCAATTTGGTTAAATGTAGCAATGGAAACGTGTAAGGTGCACAATAGAGGACTCCAAATTAGCTTTTGCTTATAAGGGGGCGAGTCAAGATGGAAGTTTCTGCTGGAACTAATTTCTAGAAATGCAAAGAGGAGCCACCCATGTCCAAAAAACCAACACCCAGAACAAAGGAAGCACTACCCTTCATACAGTGAAGCAGTCTGAAAAACAGAATGATACCATGTCAGGAAAAAACAAGTGCTTATAATTCTGACTGTCATTGAAGGGACCCTTAGACCCAGCTTTACAATAGGTAAACATGCTAGTTTTACAGTCTATTTGCAGCTATATAATATTGAGAATGCCAGTAAGTACCTTAGTTCACCCACAGAATGCTGCAGCTCAATGATCTCAAGCTGAGATGCCTTGACAATCTTCTCCAATGCACCAGCCTGTGTAAAGCAAATAAATATCTCAGCAAGGGAAAAATATGGTTTGAAAAACATAACAAAACCTTAAACACATGGCATTCATTAGCAGATAATAAAAACTATGGTCAAAATTTCACCTGCAAAATTTTCATTGGTGTTAAAAATACTGGTATTGTTGGATAGAAAGTTAACACGGGAAAATAAGGTGTTAGACCACATGAAACAGAAAACAATCTAAACGGACAAGGTGAGCATCCATTGATTATCATCCAAGAAAAAAAAATCAATTATGGGAGATCGTTTTCTGCAATGTCAGCAAAGACAAAGACATATAAATTCATTCATGTGTTGGATGGAGGACTGAAATATAAACTGAAGATAAAATATATACGACTATTCAAGTGGGGGAACATTTCGGGATAGACCAAAAAATGGAAAATAGAAAATCTAAGAAGTGAGTATTGGCTAATTGCATTGATTACAGTCCAATGATATTCAGCCCCATAAGCAAAAAGTGAAAAATAAGAGTTCCATGTAAATGAATTAGCATGAATTTATTCCAGTAAATGAATTAGCACCTTCATAAAACCTGCATACACATATGCATATACATACAAAAAAAAAAAAAAAAACTCCAGCAACCCAACATAAACTTCAAAAACCAAAATTTACCCAGTTCAAACCCCAACAAAAGAAATCAGAAAAAACACAATATCAATCTTATAAGCATAATACAGCTATAGCAACCCAACAAAAACCCACTTGTGAAAAAGTAAAACAAATTCTGAAACTTTCAACACAATTGTCAACTTCTTCACAGCAAGTTCCAATTCAGTATTCAACTATCATTTCCAAACTCAATCCTATCACATTGTACATCTAAAGTCAATTTATCTAACAGTCAATCTAACTTAATCAAATTAATCAAACATCCCTAATTCAAAAACCAAACAAACTCCAGATCATATCAAAACCCACCCTCCGTTCTCATCAAAAAGGAAATGCTCAAAAGTTGAAACTTTCCGATGAAGCAAACAAAAAATCCGAACACCCAATTCGAAATCCAAAATTGGGGAAAAGGGAAAATCATGAAAAACAAACCTTTGGATCGTGGCTCACGGCGGCTCCGGTTTGTTTCCAAGCTCCACGCACAGCTCCGGCGAACTCTGTGGCGGTGAGCTCCGGTGTGTGGTGTGGTGGAGGTTTGGGCAAGCAAAGGACGGCACAACCTAGAGGATACGGCGAGAACTCTATCTTCTTCGAAATCGTTCTGCTCCGGCGATCTTCATGGCGGTGGTGGAGGCTCGGCGTGAAGGAAGCAGAGGTGAGGCATGAGGAGCTTTTTTCTGAGGGCTGGGTTTCTTTCTTCGTTCTGTTTGGAGTCTATTTGGAGAGGGGTTTAAAGTGTGAACTTAGTCTTCTTTCTTCGTTCTGCTCCGGCGATCAAGCTGTGCGGTGGTGGAGGTTCGGCGTGATGAAGGAAGCAGAGCTTTTGGAGCGGGTTGGCTTTTCTCTGTTTTCTGTTTTGTGAATAGCGTGAGCTTTGGCTGTTTGGAGTGGGTTTTAATTTCATTTTTGACGTGTCGAGCTCTCATTGGCGTGGCGTAAAACACTGGTTTTACCAGTTGAGGAACCCACATACATGCATTTTTATATACTCACAAACATATGTAAATTTATATGAGCTTACATGAACAAGCACAACACATGCATTATAATTTATATATATAATATTTAAGGCCAATTTATATAATAAAATACCACTCATGAGAATATGAAGCAGTATTTTTAATGTTAGCAAACTCATAAAAATATAGTATATCTATTATATAGTATATACAAGAGTAAGTTGTATTGTATTTTCTTAGTCAAAATTCCACTTATAATTCTCAATAATGATTTTTAATAATTCCATGATCATCAATACAGTTTATATCCGTTTTTGTTAGTCTCATAAAATGATTAAATTATTACAATTTTAAACCATATAGTAACCATTTGTGCGTCTAAACTTTTAAAGAAAAGAATATCATTTTTTTAAGTTTATATAATTAGTTCCAAATTTTATTAGTCATACACTTTTATGAAAAAAAAAAATCAAAACATAAATAATTTAAACTCATAACACTTTGAAAGGTAGACAATCGGTTTTATATCTTTTTCCTCTTAAATTATAATTTTTTCTTCTATATTTATTTATTTACCCTTTTTTTTTTTATAACTTGTGAACATTAGATTTTAATTTGATATAACAGGAAACCCGCTGGACTCCCTTGGTTCCATTGTAGTTGGAACCCTACATACTCATAATTGGTTAACCATGACTAAATTAAGCCAATACAAAGTCCGGAGTTTCTGATGGTTGAATAAGATATCTAATGTTTAATTTTTACCTACACCACCAGAAACCAATTAGAGTCACTCCACTGATGTCCCCTTCTTGTCCTTCAGCGAATTGACCTGAAAAGAAAGTTCACATAATTCCTTCCTCGTCATTTTCACTTATGCTACATGGAAAAGCCAGTACGTTGTGGAAAGTTGAAAAGCTTGATCATCAATAAATATTAAATGCCAGTACTTTCGGTGGAAAATTCTACCCTCTTTGATTTTAATGCTTTACTTTGCAATTTGCATTGACCCAAATCACAAAATCCACCGACCCACTAAACCCAACACATAAGTTTCAAAGGAATAAATTGTAGTATATAAATCTTAGAACCACAATTTTGTACAAAAAGTACATTCAAAAAAAATTTTAAACTGAAGTAAAACAATTAGAAGGAAGATAAATTAGAGAAGAGGGAAAACATTTTGTTGTGGAGATTTTTATTTCAAGGAGGGAAGTAAAAGACATAAATGTGTACAATTGGTTATAAAGCTCTAGAACCTCTTAAAACAATGCTTCTGGACTTTCTCAAAAAAAAAAAAAACCAATGCTTCTGGATACAGATCTAAAGTTACTTTTCTTTTATCCTTAATTAATACCCCGACTAGTTTTTCTTAAATGCATTTACTCTGGACTTTGCTTTTTTGGTTTTCTTCTTTAACCGTGCCATATCATATGGGATGAACTTAATTAGTGCAATATGCAAATAATTTAATGCCCCATTAAAAAAATGGAAGAAAAGAAAGTGTAAATTCGTGGTAACCAGTGTAAAGTTTTGGATTACACTTTATTTTGCTTTTATTAGAACTTTTTTACTTGCTTTAGAGGAAACTTTTTATTTTAGTACATGAGTGGAAATTTAACTCTACACATTCTGCGTGGTTGAAAAGAAGGAAAAGAGTAACTTTCTGGTGGCTAGCTATAGCCTATAAAGTCCTCTGTTTATATTGCTTTTTGACCAATTATAAAGTTTTATTCATATTAGTATGCCATCGAGATGAGTCACTCATAAATGCTTTAGTGGAATCTATAAAGTTTTTGACCAATAATGCACCCACTAATTAATTAATTCTTTGCAGAGTATGTATATAGCTGTGTTGTTTGTCGATTTTGGATCTTTGTGAGTGATGTTGCCATTAATCTTGCCCTTTGGTATAAAGGTGAGACCTTTCACTATGTATAACACATGACGAAGTTATTTTCTATTTGCTTTATGTGCAAAGCAATGTTTACCTACGAGATTTGGGGACTAAAATTTTTTATTTAAATTATTTTTAATGAGTTTTAGTTAGTTCAATTGGTAAAGTCTTTAATGGTTGAATAAGAAATTTGGGGTTCAATCCCCACCTACATCAAAAATCAATTGGTGTCTTGGTCTGATGATAAAAGAGTTATCATTAAGAGCAGACGCCATAAGTTAATACTCTCTAAAAAAAAACTTGTTTATTAATTGCTAGTAATAAATTTAGAGATTTATTTTTTAATTCAATTAATTATTTTTTAATTATGTTGGGCCTAAAAAAATTTAGGGTGGTCCAAATATATTTTAAGGATAAAAAATATCATAATATTTTTACAATTTATATATAATAATTACTTTTTTCCAGGTTAACTAGCGGTACCAAAAAGAAGGAAAAAAAGTATTATTTAGAGAAACTGAAAAAGTAAAAAATTAATTATTATTTTTTAAATGACACAATATGATTTTAATATATTTTTCAATTATATTATATATAGCTCTTCTTTAATGACAAAACGAACTCGATTGTGTCATTAAATTATAAAACGGTGTTGTTTAACGTAAATGGGTAATTATTGAGTATTGTCGGAGTACCATAAATACATACTCCTTCCTCTCACATAACTATGGGTCTCATTATTTAAATTTATAGTGTAACTCATAATTTATGTGAGATAAGAAAGTATGCATTTATGGTATTCTCAGAATATTCAATAATTTTTCAACGTAAAGAGCCATTAAATTCAAAAACAAGAAATGGTCTTTCCGTGTTTTAAGAAAGCAGAATCATAAACAACTAGGACTATTCTACTAATAAATTTAAGAATGGGCATTGGGTATTGCCGTATTGAAATCAAAGAGAGAGTCAACAAATCATTTGTTAAAACAAAGTAAGTAGATGTGAAAGTAAGAAACTTATTCGACTATGTTAAACAAAATGGAAGATAATTATTTTATCAAAAAAAAAAAAATTGAAGATAATTATGAGAGACTAAAATGACAGCCTCACCGTATGTTGTTATCAACATATATAGTAAGGAATTTCTCTCTAAATAGCAAACTGTAATCTTAAAATTCTATGGATTTCTATTTCTTTCTAAATTCTTTTTAATGTATGTTTTGTATGTATATATTAAAGTTACAATTATATATATATATTTTTTTTGATGAAAGGTTACAATCATATTTTGAAACATATTCTAAAGTTATGTTAAATTTTCTATAATAACTTTTTTTTTTTAGCATAAAATTTTCTATAATAACTTAAGTTTTCTAATAGCAAGTTTTTAGGGGCAATAGGCTTTAAAAAAAAAAAAAAATCATGGGACAAAAAATTAGCTTCATAGTTATCCGCTGTAAAGTTTTTTAATATTGCTTTCTTCAATTTAGACGTCGTCGTATCCTGGACGGCATAAATGCTCTAGTGGAAAACTTTTTATTTATTTATTTATAAATACCAACCTTAGTGGAAAGTTGAAAAGCTATGGGCTTTCTTTCGGTGCTCTTTTTGATTTTTTGTGTTGACCTTGCATTGACCCATTTTTCAGTAAGATTATCTAATGGCACAAAACTATTTTCAAATATGTGAGAGAGTGAGACACAAGATTAGGTAAGGGAAATAAACACAAGATTTTGATTCCTATCACATACCAATCTTCAAACAACCCATTAATTCCAAATCGCAAAATCTACTGACCCACTACACCCAACCCACAGTTTCAAAGGAATAAATCATAATATATCCTAATAAATCTTAGAACCACTATTTATACAATAAGTACATTCAAATAAAATTTAAAACTGAAGTAAAAAAAAAAAGTTGAAGGAAGATAAATTAGAAAACTGGACTTTATTAGAGCTATATATATAAGTTTTTACTCTCCCATTAAGAAAAAGAAAAGAATGTGGGTTCCAGTTAACTCAACTGGTAAAGTCTCTGATGGTTGAAGAAGAGATTTTGGAACTCTCTCTCAAAAAAAAAAAAAAAGAGAGAAGAAAGATTAAGTTTCAGGTAACTAGTAAAGTCTTGTTTACACTTTATCATGCTTTTAAGATATTTTTATTATTTTTGGATTAGTATTGTAGTGGAAATTTGATGACAATTACTCCTACACATTATGTGTAATTTCTTGGAAGTCCTACTCTAATTTATTTTTGAAAAACTATAAAGTTATTTTTATTTAAATGCTTAGTGGAATCTGTAAACTTTATGACTAATACATCCACTAACTAATTTAATATAAGCAGACTGCAAAATAATTATGCACTTCAGGTCATTGATAACAATAATAAGGATGTGTAATTGTGTTTGCACTCGGAAAATGTTTTACTCTTTTTTCTTTCTTATTTAGAGTAATTTCATTTGGGGTTTCTTAGTAAGGCTGATTTTTATTTTTTGGTCTCTCTATGATAAGTAGGAATAATTTTATGACAAAAGGCAAAGGGTGCAAATAAACTATGGAAGTACACAGATAGGGTGACTTAGACATTTAGAAACTGAAAATGAAGAGAGTAAAAATAATGTAGGGAAAAAAAAAGTGAAGGCTAGGAGCAAGCAAAAGTTCGTAATTGACATCAAGAGTATTTATATTAGAGCTGCTTTGACATCAACCGAAGAATCTTTACCCTTTCAAACTAATGACTATGCTTCTTTAAAATGAATAATGGGATCACTCTGCAAATAATGTAATTGTTCTTTTAAAAAATGAGCATGCCAATTAATGAAAGGGTGTCCAAAAAATTGAGGTTGGTAATAGCAACTTAATCTGTTACTTTCCTTCTCATGAAGTGACTTCATTGGTTCCACTAAGGGGACACCATTGAGGTACAAACTCTATATAACCTCTACAAGGGCGCTACTTGCCTTCCTACCGTAATTGTCCTAGAATCTTTGGAATCCTTCAATAGTGATTTCCTCCAATACTCCTTGCTTGCAAAAGACCAGAACCCGTGGCACTCTAATGACACTCCCGGAAGTTTTGACTGTAGTGAACATCACTGGATAAATGGGTCTGTGATTTCAGTCTCACTAACACTTACTTTGGGCTTGAAATATGAGTGGGCTAATAATATGGGTGTTTCAATGAAGCATAAGGCATGGGTTCTCTGGGTAATTCAAAGAAGCAATAACCAATTAAAGAGTAAGGGGAAATTTTAGGAAGCTAAAAGGGAAAGCTCTCTCTGTTTCATTGAAAGAGCAAAAATGGGCAAGGCTCTCCTAATCTTGCTCAGCACCAAAATCAAAGATTACTGAAAACCCAAGCTCACTTCAACTGAAAGACCCCAAAGGCCTCACTCTTTTCTCATAACCATGGACCCAAGGAAGCTTCTCAAGAGCTAGAAAGAACTGAGGCTCAGCAACGAATTAAGATTATATTTGAGTCCTCACCAAAATCCATTAATAAATCATTAGCTGAATATCAATAATAAGTCAAAATTAAATATGTATTTTTTTTTATAGTAGAAGATGATAGTTTGTGAGGATTCTGCACTAGTTCTTAAGACAGACACTTTAAAGTATAAACCAACTAAAATCTAAATATCTCAAATTTACATCTTTGCAACTTAAATGGTTGTATTTTTCAATAAGATAAATCAAAATTGTTATTGCTTTGAGCTTTCATAATTGTTAGGTTCTAAGAATTAGGAACTAATGTATTAGAACTTCATTTTGTAATGTTAGCAAACCATGATCAAAACGTTTTAGTCTTGTCTAGACTTGCTCAAAGTATATGTTTTTTTTTTTTTTTTATGTAAAGTTGGAATCGAGTTGCCGCAAAATTTACTGTGTAAATCTGCCTGGCTTGATCGATTGAAAATTAGACCCGACCGATCAAAAGTAGTGCATATTGTTTTTTCTACAGAATTTCCAACTTAGCCCAAGCCCGTTTGACGTGTAGGGTTTTATGTTTTGTCTTAAGTATAAAAGGGAAAACCCTAGCCATGTTTTAGGTTGCTCCTTATGCTGTGTGTGTGAATCTTCTGTAAGATCTAGAGGTGTTTGCCTTCACACATACTTAGGGTTTCCAAGATTCAAGATTATATCAAAAACTTGGTGATCATTTAGTTGCTGATTCAAGAGCTTAAAGATACACAAGCGGGAGTGCTTGTACTTGCTGGGAATCCAAGAAAAAAGTAGTCCATGGACTCGGAGCTATCATGGGGTCGTGGTAGTAAGTTTCCTACTCGAGGTAGCAATAGGATGTTAGTGGTCTAAGTCGCTATTGTGTCAACTTCAATTCTTTCATAGTAGATTCAGTTTACTTTGAGGATAGCTAGATTAAATCCCCCCTAGGTTTTTTACCGGTTTGGTTTTCCTAGGTCATCATATCTTTGTGTTCTTTATTTTCCGCACTTTACATTGATATGATTTATTTGTATTAAACTAGATCTGTTTAATTTGACTAAGTAATCACTTGGCTAATTAACTAGGTTAATCTGGTTGTATTTTAAGGGGTCTAAAAACAAACAATAATCACAAAGAATACCTAATGCACATGAACAACTATTAATTTAGTAACCTAGCTATCATCCCAAACAGTATTTCCTATTATGAAAGAAGTTGCCATGTTATCAACAATTAAGCATTGAAGTCAACTATGAAATGGATCACATCATATAAGTTGCAAAGGGACAATCAAGTGAAAATTTGATTCAATAGCATGACTTCTAAAATAAGGCTTTTGTTCACAGGTGTCTTAGACAATCGTTAAAGAGGCTTCAAAGTTCAAACGGACTCTACCTACTTCGAGAAATAGTAAAAATTCATAAAAATATGAACTTTTAAGTTAAGAGTGCCTTGACTCCCTAAAAAAAATTGACTTGATTGTATTATAAAATTTTAACCTAATAGGTGTGAGTGCCTAACAAGACCTATAAAATAATAGTGAGAAGTATTATCAAATCAAACTATTAACCAATTAAACTCTTTTTAGAAAGCTTATTCGTAGTTGAGTTAGTATAATGTGATAGAATGTTTTACAAAAAGTTTACTCAGGCCACGAATTCGCTGTAAAGAAGAAAAATCTCAGGCGAAGCTCGAAGTCACAAAGCAGTTTGTAGCTGAGATTGACCCTCAGCTCGGCTACAGCTTTCACTGTAACTACCAGGCCTCTATTTCTATTTTGTGGGCATTTAATTAATTTTTGGATTACATTTTTTATTATTCACCAAAACAAAAAGAAAAAAAAAAGAGAGAATTCTTGCTTACTTGCTGGTTGTCTAAAGTTCAGGTCTTTGTCATTAGTGGAGAACCCTTTTAGTAGCATTGGCAGTTGGGTAAATAAATGGCTGTTCTTGATTTTTTCAAATAATTTTGAATTATGCGTTACATCATAGATTGTAAATGTTAAATGATGATTTGGGAATAATGTGAGCTCTGTACAGATTTCCAAGTTTATGAAGTCCTATATTCTACCGGTGGCTGATGTGTTGCAACTCTTTAATATTATTCCGGGTTAGGGAACATAAAACCTTAATATTAGTACACTCAACTAAAACTGAAAAGATTTTTTTTTTTTTTTTTTTTTTTTTTAAAGAAGGAGACAAAAAAATAAATGTCATGCTGTTTCATACACTTTCTTTCATGCATAACAAATTAGAAATTCAACAGGGGATGCTCCTTTCTGTGGTTAACAAGAAAATATGCTTGCAGAAGTTTTCTTCTAGATTCTTTTGAATTGAAACACTTTGTGATCAACAATCATCACCCTATCCAAGCCAAGTTCTACTGGAAATTTCTTTAATGTTATAAGAGATGAATGATGCAAAGCAAAACAGCTAGGCTTCTAGCAGCTACTCAGCTGCATATGGCAGAACTGCAACACCTTCAAAATCTTCCTGCCAGCACATGATTTAGGCAAAACCACTCCATCTGCACCGTCTTTGCTTAACTGTCAGACACACCAGCTATCCCTTCACAATTGGACACACTTGCCTCATTACTCTCCTACAGTTACTCTGATCCAAATGTGCATGATAGGCTTGTGCATTCCTGGAAAAAAAAAGCTTTGCTGAGCATTAACAATTCATAAGCCAGCCTGTTTTGCACCCTCAAACATCACTTTGTTGAGGTTGTACCACAAGGCCAACAAATTTATGATATGAAAATCTAGAGAACATCACATATTCCTGCTATTGAAAACCTAGATCCTCCATTCACTAAGTCAACAACTGCTTCATAGAGCAAGGATAAATGCACAAAGTTCTAAGGGTCTAATCTGACCAAAACCATACAGCCCAAGAAAGACTACACTTCAGGAATAAATGATCCAAGTTTTCCTCTTCCTCATAGCATAAGATATAGTTTCAGTCACCATGTTTAGAAGTTGCATGAGGCCATATCAGCTTATCAGTAACCCGATATAATTAAACTGAAAAATCCTGCATAAAAGGAGTTTTTAGCCATGTATATTACAAATTAACAGGGCACTTACATGTGGCAGCACCCATTTCCATCAAAACTTGACACCAGAGACACACATATGATGTAACCTATTAAACTCCTAAATGTCTGGGAAAAAAAAACAAAACAAAAGAAAGAAAGAAAGAATAATATAACTATGAAAAAGCAAAGGAAAAAGATATGTCTGTTCTAAATAAGATTCAAATATTATTGAGGACTCACCAATGCTTCTGCACAAGCATCACATGGAAGAATGAGGTTTATGGTGATTTCCTAACTTTAAAAATAAAAGCAGGACATGGCCAAGGCCATTTAGTAATACTTACCATTCAATATGATATATTAATGTTTGCAAAAAGATACTTCTTTCATGGTAAATCACTGATATGACAAATCAAGTCTAACAATCAAGTAATATGTAGCCAATCACAACAAATTTTTTTTTTCTTTTTTCTTTTTTGGTGACTGATAAAATGGAAGCATATGATTTTAGCTTTTTAGAATGGCTGTATGAGAGATTCTAATTTTGTTGGACAGATCAAACCAAACAACAAAAAAAAAAAAAGAGCCTTTTAAAAGTTCCAAGTAAAACCCCTTTGCATACTTTAACATAAAGCAAACCATAATATATGGAAAGGACAAGGAGGAAATATATACAAATTAGAATTCAAGTTTATTCATTTTGAACTACCTATCTATCTCTCATGACTTTACAAATGAGCTTGTGTTTATGGACTTCTAAATAAGTACAACCCAGAAGCCTAATTCTGAATGTAAGAAATAAACGTGGGACAGAACAATAAATCAATATACCTTTGGCAGTGAGAGCTTCTAGTGTCGACGTTTACTTGCTTTCCAGCACATGATTTCTACTTCTATTTAAAACACCAACGAAAAGCTTTGTCTTACAATTCTTTTTTCGTACATTGAAACCAAAGCAGCACAAGAAGAAAAGAGTACAAGATTCAGAGTTTGCCGCCTGTTATCCAAGCTATTGTTCATAAAGAACTTAGAGGCAATGGTTACTAGGGATCAAGGCTCCGCCAGGACATATGTCCACCTGTCAAACCCAAACATTTGTAAGCTGTTGAATGTCCTTCACCACAACCTCTCTATTGGCCATCTTTGCCACCTATTTCTTAATTATAAGAATACAAACAGAGAGAAATCTCAAAGCCTGAAGATGCTATAAAGGAAGAGTTGGACAAGCTAGAAGAAGTGATGTAATAGCCAGTAGGGAACATCCTGAAAGCTGGAATATATATTTTTGTCGTTTAGTTGATATGTGCCATTCTCATGATCCCCATTTCTGTTTCTGTGTGTGTGTGTGTCTCAAAGACATTCACATTTTTTTAAGGGGAGGCTGTCATTTTGACCATAGTTAAAGAATGGATGGCATGTCAAGTAGGCTTTCCTGGAGCTTCTAGATCAGTAATAGATTCTTTTGCTTAAAATTTTCATTTTATTTATTTATTTTTATGTTATTTACAATCCTATTTTGATATTATAGCTATGGGGATCACTTCTAGGTGTGATGCCTGTCATTCTATATGTGAATAGCAATCATTTAACGATGTTATGAAAAGGTACAAAGTCACTTGCTTGGTGTTAGGACTTAGGAGGTTCAAAGGGGAATGTGATATCTACATAGAGCTTCTGTTCATGTATAATATTTATTTGGCTTGCATGCATGCACATACAATTAATGGAATTTATTCTCGAAAATCTGTGGCAATATCTATTAGTGGTAGTGTCATGTTATTTTGTGAATATCCACAAAAAATTAAAAATGAAGAAAAAGCTCAGCTGAAACAACCAGCCATGGACATGCACCTACTCTGTTTTTTCAAAAGAAGTTTTGATCCCCTGTATTTCCTTCTCCTACCCTTGCAACTCGACTCCAACAGGATTGGTTGCAAGTTGTGACACTCTCCAAAGGTCTACACTTGCTTATCATGTTGCTGTCAAGGTTTTTCTTTGTTTTTTGAAATGTTGGTTACCCTGCATGTTGAAATCAAACTTTTACAATACAAGACCACATTAGTCACATGGAAAGGTTCTTTCTTCACAGTTGCCTTGTTCTTGTAAGTCCATATAGACCATAAAATAGAGAAAAAAGGCAATGATAAGTACTTTAAGATCCCCAAATCTCCCTCCCCTTTGTCCAGCTCTTCAGCCATGCCTGAATAAAATAAGGCTAGATGAAATCAGTTCAAATGTACAGATCAAACCAAACCATATTTCTCTAGATGAAAAGGAAAACAATATATGGTCTTTCAGTATCTTTGATTCAAAGGACTAAGTCCTCGAATGCCTTCACAATTCTACCCTCACAAGAAGAAAATTCAATAAAATTCTCCAAAGAACAACAATCATTTTAGAAGGAAATTGTAACCTACATATATAACTGGTTCCAAAGCTCAGCCTGCTCAGGCTCTTCACTTATGGTTGTTCCAGTAAGATTAATAAAGGACTTGCCAGCTTCGTTTCTACAATTCCTAGTATGCAACAACCACTATCCTTTTCAACCAAATAAACCCCAGATTTGGAATGAAGCCTTATGAGCTTGGCAGCAACACAAAGAGGAATTTGTATAATTCCCTCGGAATCATTTTGGCTACGGGGTTTTCAAACTAATTCAGAATTCCACCTGAAAGTATCTTTGACTAGCACATATGCCACAACATGTAGAGAGCCTAAGCAATTTCATTTGACATCACTTTCCTCTGGGGACAACCAATAAAATAGGAACCCTATACACACACACACACACTTTGATGTCTATAAAGGTATATAATCAATTCACTATGAAATGTATTTCTTCAGGTTAAAATGACAAAGCAACAATTGCATCAACAGCGATAACAAGTAGAGCAGGTTTTACAAATCTAATCAGCTCTCCAATTTTCAACCTTGTCTACACAGTTGTTTGCTTGCATGAGTCTAATTACTAAAAAGACAAATGAAATGAACATGGATGGTTTTCCTTGGTTATGATTTGAAATAAGTTTGGAAAATTTCAAGAATATCAAGGGCCCAAAACACAAAAGTCATATGGTAATAATTTCCATAATTAACGAACAATGTTATGTATAAAATAAGTTTCAACTTTTAATATTACAAATCAATGGGGCAATGCAAGTGATAGGCTAATACCAGCCTTTCCATTCAAAATTGACATTACAAATATTTTATTAAACTCCTGAATGTCTGAAAAAAATATACCAGGGGAAACAAAATAAAGAAAGGAATGAAAAATCTAATTTACAAAAATATGTCACTTTTAAATGAGATTCAAACAGGCATTACATGGGATGATGAGGTGTAAGATGTTTTCCTAACATTGCAAAACAATGGAAGCACATGGCTAATGCCACTTTGTAATACATCGTGTTCAATACTATTTATTATTCATAGAATTTGTTGATTTCCATTAGTGACATTACTACCTTTTTTAACCGTTTTTTCAATTGCAATTATTAATTCATAGTGCATGCCTCTTGCATCTTCATCTAATTGTTGATTACAATTAGTGACATTATTAACTTTTCGAACTTTTTCCTCAATCACAATCATAAATTCATGGAATTCTACTTTATTCATTTTGAAGAACCTGCCATGGAAACAAAATGAGGTTGTGCTTGTGGATTCCTAAAATGAGGACAGGGAGGGCAGTGAGGAGGGTGGGGAGAGATTCAGAGTTTGCATACCTTGCAAATCCAAGTACTAGAATCCTTAGATTTGGGAACCTAGAAGCAGAAGGAGGATTGAGAAAAATATTACCTATCAAACTCAGAGGCACTAACATTGTAGAAAAGAAGAGACAGAAAGGCAGCCCCACGAAAGGATTAGTAATGGTTAGATCAAGCTCTTGCATAACATCTGGAATGGTGGTGCAGACCATGTGTTAATGTAGGAGGAACGACATTTAAGCAACAGCTGCGCAATATGCGTAGGGGTATAGGATTGAAAATGGCGTAGTGAAGAGTCTAAATTGTGGACATTATATCCACAAAGCTATGATTTTGATTCTGCTACCCAAAGAATGGGCCTAAGTCAAGAATGGGGACAAGAGTTCAGAGATGCCTCCACTCGCTTGACTAAACACTTATGGAGATAGCACCTTGGGTTGGTAGAAACGAGAGGATGTGGCAGCGTTACTAAGGGCATTTTGTCAAGCAAAGGAGAGGGAACTCTGCAAGACCTTGCTCTCAAATATCTCTCCCTCTCTCTAATTCTCTCTCCTCTCCACTCATTTTCCATCTGATTTAGTGCGCGTGCGCATGTGTTTCACTTTGTGGAGAGTTTCTATGCTTAATGAAAATTTGAAGGAGTGAAGTATAACTTTAAATGGAAAGAAACAACATAAGATAGAACAATAAACTAGTACGTTTGGCTGCAAAAACTTTCCAGTTTTGATGTATACTTGTTTTCAAGCAGATTGTTTCTTCCAATTTTTAAACACTGTAAAGCTGAATTTATTCAACTATGTGTTCGTTTTATTTTGTGCCAAATTTGTTTGTAATTCAACATTTAGAAACCCTGTATTTATGTGGAAATAATGTAAGGGTTGTGTGTGAGAGAGTGTGAAGATTTGATCAAGAATGTGCAACAAGAAGGTGACTCGTGATTGGACTCGTGAGTGGTGACTCGCCAAAATGAAGCAGACGCGTGAAGCATGCAGGAAGATGAAGAGTCAGGTCAGCTAGATCACTACAGGACAAAAAATACAGTCTGGCCTAGTCTGGTAACTGGCGACTGGAAGTCGCGACTCATCCCAGTTGCGAGTGACTCGCCAGTACACCTCGTTTTGCTGAAAAATGACTTTTCACATTCCATCTCATACCCTACTATAAATATCCGTATACCCACGAAATGGAGAGTTTTTTGGAGAGAATTTTGAGAGAGAAACCTTAGAGAAAAACAAAATTGATTCATCTACAATCTTATACACTTGATTCTTCAAATTTCTCTACTCTCACCCTCTCCATTCTCATACCCATGAGAGGATCATAAACCAAATCCTTACCTCACCAAATTCAGAGTAGTGAGAAGGTTCTTGGTGTTTGGGAAGCAGTTCAAGAGAGAACTAATTCATATTAGTTGATGCAATGGGCTAATTGTGGTATCCAAAAAGCTAAAGAAAACACGGTTCGGCGTAACCTTGTTGGAGCAAGAAGCTTGGAGGGCTTAGGTGCATTGGATAGATTAGGCTTGGAGGGTCTATTGCTATTCATGTATCCCAATTGATTTTCTAGTGGATCATTTACCGCTTGGAGGGTGGCGAAGAGGTTTTTCGCCGTGTTCTTCGGTTTCTTCTTCGATAACACGTGTCGACGTTATCTTGTATTTGCATCTCTCTTTCCCTTACTCTTAACTTTTAATTTTTGCTAGTTGTGTTTAATTAATGGCTTAGAGTAGTTTGCTAATTTGGGTATTGCTTATATTTCATATTCTGCACATATGTTGTTTGAATATAAGCTTGTATTGGAAAATTTATTTTTGGGATCTAAACATTCACAAGTGTTTTATACACTAAGTGAGTTTTCAAACACCAATAAGAAGCTTTTTGTTGCAATTCTTTGTTTCTCCTAGTCAAATTGCTAGAAGTCTCATTGATAACTCTAATCAAACATATGGTGGGCAATCCATCAATAAATGTACACAAGAAAAAGGTATTGTAGCAACCAACAAAAATTGAATTAAGAAGAAAGAAAGTGACTTACAGGGAAAAAAGTTGATTAACCTTCGAGGTCACTTTCACTTAGCTCTTCACGATAGTCTTTGTACTCACTTGACTCCTCACAGTTAGAGTTACCAATCCTTTTTGGGTGAGGTTCATCATTAGAGCTTCTAGCCTCGTCATAGTCATCTCGGGTTCGCTTTGCTTTGTAACCTTTTGCTGCTCCCATCGAATTGTCAAAATTATGATGTCTTTGAGTCATAGTTCGATTAAGATCTTCGATGTCTTTCTTGTATACCAATTGCAACCCACATTTCTTCACCTCGAAGCTCAATCGCAACCCACGGTTTTGAATTCTAACCCCAATCTGACTGAATCCATTTGCATCACATTCCAACACTGATTTTATGTCTTCCCCGATGTAGAATTGAGGAAGCAAATAAATTAGCCAAATATGATCTGATAAAGCAACAATTTCACCAATAGTCGGTGCTAAATTTATTTTTTTTCCGTTGGCCATCAAGTCACAAGCGAGTTTACAGTTTTCATGGATTTGGTGATGTGGAAGAGAACAAAATACAACGCAAACAACAATCCCCATCCACTCGTTACACAAAAGAGAATAAGGTTCTTGTATGCTAACTTCGTTCCCAATACTTTGATGCCTAAACCACTCTGGAATTTCACTTCCAGGAATAACAATGTCAAATCTTCTGTGAAAAAAGTGTCCCTGAAACATACCATGCATGTTGTTTAGAACTGAGAGAGAGAGAGAGAGAGAGAGAGAGAGAGAGAGAGAGAGAGAGAGAGAGACCTGAAGGTGCTTTCTAATCACTGCAAAAAACATGTCAATGAGGCGTTCTTTGTCAGCCAATTTACTGCAATTTGAAAGAAGGAGTGCTGACCCACCTAAAGAATTTAGGTTCAATAGATCTGGAACCGTTTCTAGTGAGGTACAACCATATCCCCAAATGTAAGAAATATTTAACGGAGGCTTTGGCAATAATCGAAGATTCTTGCAATTCTCCACAAGCAAAATATTCAAATTAGATAATTGAGAAATGCTTTCTGGAAGGCGACCAAAACTATTGCCACTTAAGTTTAATGCTTTTAGAAAGAATAAGCCACCAACATCACTGGTGATTGCCTTGAGATTGCAATAACTTAGATCTAAATTGGTCAAAGAACTCATTCCCAATAGAGAAGTTGATAACGAGCTCATGGGATCGGGACTTCTCGCCTTAAATCCACCGAAAACTAGTTTTTTAAGAGTTTGAAAAGGAGCATTAGAATAAGACATAAGTCTTGTAGCAGTTCCGCTCAAATCAATATTCTCTACACTTTCAACAGTCCCCAAGTTCTCTAGTAGTTTGCAAAGTTTTGAGCATCCAGAAAGATTGACATATTCAAGTGTCTTCATATTAAAAAAATTGCTAGGTAGAGACATGAGATTTTTGCAATCTCTTAAATCCAATGAGGTGAGAGTCAAATTCCCAATTGATGTTGGTAATTTTGTAATAGCAGTGCCATCCAAGTACAGCTCTAATACACGTTTCATGTTCTTCCCAAATTCTGGAATTCTTTTTACTTTTGAGCAATTAGAAAGAATAAGGATCTCAAGAGACTCCATTTCAAACATGCTTGGAAGCTTTCTAAGGTTTTTACAACCTTTCAGATTAAGAAGTATGAGATTTTTATGAACTCCATTAGACGGGTGCAAGCCAAGTAAATTTATACAATCTTCAAGAACCAATTTCTTCAGATTTGGGATTCCATTGAAGTTAGGGGTTTCAATCAATTTTAGTGATCTCTTTAATTGGATGAATTTCAACCTATCAAAAGACTGTAAATAAAGAAAAAAAAAGGGAAAAGAAACAATTATCTTCTACTAAAACTTACAATTAATGAAACTTAAAAATAAAGTTAAATAAGGTACCTAAATTACCTTTTGTTGGAAACTTGATGGAAAATATTTCGAAGGGTATCCACTCCAATCAAGAAATATCAAGTCATTAGGAAGATGTTTGGGCTCATGCAAAAGGTGAACGTTATCAATTATGAGCAATTTAAGATCATGAACCTTTGAAAAGGATTCTGGATTCCAATATGTCTCTTTTGGTTCATGCAACTTTAGGACTATGCCTTGAACTGTTTTTGTTCCCTAAAAATCATGGAAAAAAAAAAAATTCAATTGATATGGGTAATTTTGTAATAGCAATGCCATCCAAATAAAGTTTTGATACACGTTTCATGTTTTCCCCATATTAATGAATTCTTTTTACTTATGAGCAATTTGAAAGAATAAGTATCCCAAGAGAAGACTCCTAAGGTTTTGACAACCTTTTAGATTAAGAAGAGTAGGCTTTTTAAGAACATTGATAGATAGATGAATCTCACATAAATTTATGCAATCTTCAAGATCCAATTTCTCAAGAACTTGGGGTTTCAATAAGTTTTTGAGATCTATTCAATTCGATGAATTTCAACCTCCAAAAGATTGTTAAAAGCCTCCCCCCCCCCCCCCCCCCCCCCTTCTAGTTCTACAAAGTCTTAGAGTTTATGAAACTTAGTGATATATATACACACACACACTATTAATAACAGGATTCTCTGTTTGGGTTTCATCATTTTGCGTATTAAATATACCCTCACATAAGTTCTTACACTCTCTAAAATACCCTTATTTTTTATTTAAATAATTTTAAATTTAAAAACACTAATTGGTTAAAAGAGTAATTTATTATTTTTTTTTAAATTCCTAAGTTTTAGGCCTTTTCTTTTATCTTCTCCAATTTAAATTGACACTTTTATTTTAAATTCAAAATTTCAAACTTTTAGGCTTTCTCAAGTACAAATAGCTAATTAAAAAAAAAAAAAAAAACTTACGGATAGATCGTAAGAATTATGACACTATCTCTATCTCATTTTTAAATATTATGATACTAATGTGATGAGGCAAGTGTGCATGTGTGTAAGGGTTCCTAAATTTCCTTTGCTCCTTTCTAAAGTCGTTCAATGTAACTGTAGTTCAAGTGAAGTTTAACAAGCTCATTTGAATGGTAACTTGAAGGCAAAGATTTTGAAAAGTACCCACTCCAATCAAGAAATCTTAAGCTATTGGGAAGATGTTTGAGGTCATGCATAAGGTGAACACTATTAATTTTGAGCAATTTTAGATATTGCATATCTAAGAAGGCTTTAGGATTCCAATTTACCATTTCTTGTTCATACAACTCTAGCACTATGTCTTGAATTTCCTTTGTCCCCTAATAATTAGAAGAAAGGGATTGGTGTAAATTGAAGAATAAAATAAAGTATTTGCTCAGGTTCTTTAAATAACATCATACCGTATTTTTTGTCAGCACGCCATCAATATCTTTATACAACCATAGTCTACTACGCTTCCCAGGATCTTCACGGCACTCTTGACGAACTATGTAATGACCCATGTCTTGTAGTAAATCATGCATCCACAATCGATTTTTTTGCAATTTGATGAGAGATTTATCAATAAGAACCCTTAATCCAATTTTAGGGTAAAGCTCAAGATAATCTAGTATTTCTATGATAGTTTCTTGTTTTTCATGATTAAAGAAACATGAAATGTTCAAGAAAATTTCTTTCTCTGTTTCTTGTAGTCCATCATAGCTTATTTGAAGCACATTGAGAATATCTCTATCAGGATATTCTTTTAGCCTATTTAATGCACTTTCCCATTCATCTTTACTTTTACTGAACAAAAAGGAACCCAAAATCTCAATGGCTAAGGGAAGGCCACTAGCATAATGTATAAAGGCATTGGACAACTCTAGATAATCGGCGATAGGATGCTCTTCTCCAAAAGCTTTCAAATTAAAAAGATGAAAGGCTTCAACATCATTCAATCCTTTAGTCTCATATATTACATCTACTTTACGTGTTCTTAGCAAATGTTCATCCCTTGTTGTTATGATAATCCTACTACCTGGACCAAACCAATCATTCTCCCCAGCTAATTTGTTCAATTGGTCTAATTTATTTACATCATCAAGAACAAGAAGAATCTTTTTGTAACGTAACCACTTCTTGATCATGAGAATGCCACTATCAACATCTGGTATATACATATTGTTGCCCATCATCAGCTCTTTCAAAAAATTTTGTTGTAAACAAAGTAAACCCTTATTCTTAGAATCCTCCCCAACATTAGCAATAAAACTACAAGCCTCAAATTGATTGGAAATCATACCATAAACAACTCTAGCAAGAGTTGTCTTGCCCATTCCTCCCATCCCCCAAATTCCTATAATGCGAACATTGTTTGACTCTAAATCTAAAAGTGGCTTCAATTCCTCACTTCGGGAATTTATTCCAATTAGTCCCTTGGTATCTACTATATATGTAGAACTCAATTTATTAACTATCTCTTGCACAATTTCTTGTATAACTTTTGTTTCAGTGCTGCAAAGAAAAAAGAACAATAGGCAGTGAGTTTGACCTACCATGACAGCACCCAAAAGAAAATTTAGTAGATATATGGCATTTAGTTTAGTAGGTTAAAACTGAAATTGGGACGTATAAATATAATTGATTGCTTCAAGCCAAACTGGAAAGAACTACCCATGTAAGTGTTTTGTTATAGTTCATTTTAACAATATATACAATTATGGATTGCTCCTTGACTCATTTATTAATTTCCATAGATAATTGCAATTGAAGGTTACTAGATTTTGCATCTTCAATCAATATGTTTTTTTGGCTCTTTAGATGATAGATATAGTTTCATATGAAATGTTTTCGGTTTTCCTACTTCTCAAGATCTTGACCTTGTAATTCAAGATTCACTTTCACATGATTTTGTATTCATATTGAGTTTCATTTTATTTTATTTTATATAAGATAGAAATTCTACTCTAGCTTAATCTAAGTGCATATACGTGTGAAGCTCTCTTCTGGAAACTTGAACTCCGGTCCTTACCTTCCATATCCCACAAGTACTTATACTTGTGGAGTGATCATCACACCTAGGGTATTGAGTTTTATTGAGTTAAATATTGTCCACCAGGCAATTATATGGTTTCTAGAGCTTGTGATTGGGTCCAATGGATGTCCTATTATTTATTATTTTATTTATTTATCTCCTTATGTCATGTGGACAATATAAATAGATTAAAAATATTGACCTGGTTTAATGTAATTTTCCTAATATAATCAAGAGTCCGAATTCAGTAAGGATGGGGTGTAAAACCCATGTTTTACTCCATCCAATAAGAGATCGATACATCAGGATTTTACTTAAAATTCAATACATTCTATCACTTCTAAGAACATCTCAATAAACTCCTAATTTGGTTAAATTTATATATGGGTACTAGAATTCATTGAGTGTGGTTATGTTTATTCTTAAATATATGATAAGATGATGTGGCATATTAGAATTGGAGGGGTAAAACATAGGGTTTACACCACATCCTTACAGAATTTAATCTCTATAATCAAACTCTATTGTCAAAGCGGCTTACATGTGCTTGTACCAGTCAGTTAATAGATTCAATGAAATGTAAGCTAGAAATGATTTCTGATTGTAAGGGCAAAACTTGATATTGTCTACTCTTTTCTTTATTTGACTTTATTTTTTCTTTTTTCTTGAGTTGCTTAATCGGAAACCAGTTTAGTTCATTTCAAAAAAAAAAAAAAAAAAACCAATTTAGTTAAAATAAATAATAAAAGGAAAATACCTGCGCATTGTGTGGGTTATTATTATTATTATTATTATTTTTTTTTTTTTTTTTTGAGAGATCACATTGTGTGGGTAGGCAAGTTATTAATGTTATTTTTGCACAACGGGAATTATACAACTTTGCTATGAATATAACTTATTCCAAAAAAAATTTTACAATATTTTTTTTTATAGGAATATACTTTCACATGAACCCACAACTAAAGTCACTTTTATTTTTCACCACTAAAATCAATAAGAAGTTTTGATTTTAAAAGATAACCATCTCTTCATCACTTTTTTTTTTTCCTCCCACCTTTCAACATATAATATTGTTCATGTATCCTATATCCTATATATTGTATCTTTTATTTTGATAAGTTTAAGCTCATCATAGTCTTTTTTTTAAAGTAAACTCATCATATTTTGTACCTCAAATTTTGTCGTGTTACCTTTTAACTATTTAATGATAACTTTTTTGGTAATTAAAATATTAAACCATCATATCATATTTTGTTTTTATATTAGTATAGATTACATTATATATAATGTAATAAAAGTTGGTCTTAGAAGGGTATATGCCAGCCAGATGCAAAACTTTTCAAAATTGACTAACTTGGTCTCTAAGTTGGTAGGTTACACATTTTCTCCTTTCTCACAATAATAATTAGGGACCAAGTTGGTAAGTTTTGAAAAATCTTGAACCTGACTGGCATTAACAAAAACCGTCCAAAGCAGCTAAATGTTCTTTAAATATAAATATTTTGAATTAAATTACCTCTTTGGTAAATGCCATCCTGAGGTATTGGCCACTTCTTTTAAAATAGTTCTCCATTTCTGCACCTTTTCTATGTTCTCCTTGAAACGTTGTTCGTGTTCATCAAAAGCTTGTTTGAAAGTTCCTGTCTGCTTCCGCACATCAGATGGATCCACATTATAAAAAATAGGTAAAACTGTCATTCTCGTCTTGGTTATGCATCCAATGATCTCTTCAAGTTCCTCTAGGCACCACGTTGAAGATGCATAATTTTTTGAGAAAATGACAATAGCAAACCTCGATTCTTTTATTGCTTTCATAAGTGTTGGTGAAATTGATTTTCCCCTCTCAAGTTTTTCATCATCTATAAAGGTGCAAATGCCCTTTTGATCCAAAGCAGTATATAAATGGCTCGTAAAACCATTGCGGGTGTCCTCACCTCTAAAACTGAGGAATACTTCGTATGTCAATCGATGGGTGGAAGAAGAAGATGATGAGGCTCTTTCGATGTTCATGGAAGCCATTGAAAATATCCTGATAAATTTTCAATCACAATTTAGATAAAATGTACACTCAATTAAAACTGAAGATTAAATTATAAGGAAAAAAATTAGGAAATAAGAAAAGAAAGAAATAAAAGATATGAATGCAGGAAAGAAAAGTGAGAACTTGCAGATTTGGTGAATTGCAGTGAGTATTATAAAGCTCTAAAAATCTCTTGAAACAACGCGAGCGGATATCTGATACTAGAAAAAGTTTATACTAGAAGAAATTGGAGAAAGAGAAACTTCCTGGTTCCAGTTGTAATGTCCTATCTTTTATTCTTTTTGACCAACTTAAGTTCTTTTCATATTGCTTTCGTTCTATCTGTTCAGAATTCAGATGCCATTCTCTTGAAACAACGCGAGCGGATATCTGATACTAGAAAAAGTTTATACTAGAAGAAATTGGAGAAAGAGAAACTTCCTGGTTCCAGTTGTAATGTCCTATCTTTTATTCTTTTTGACCAACTCAAGTTCTTTTCATATTGCTTTCGTTCTATCTGTTCAGAATTCAGATGCCATTATGATGTGATATGCATAAATGCTGAAGAAGGGGTACAAGCAGTGCATGATTTCTTTCTTTTTCTCATATGCCATTATGATGTTATTAGCCGAGGCAAGGACCATGCGTACACACATTTAACCTTGCATTTTGACAAACTATAAGAGCATCATACATCAATTATCAATTTTAGGAAACTTTTTATGAAAAATTGAAAAAGCTGTAATAAAAAAATAAGTTACTTTTTATTTTTCTATAAAAAGTTTTTGAAGTAAAACCAGAGTTCTATTTATATTGCTTTGTTCTATCTCTTTGGATACCAAATGTAATGTGAACAGCATAAATGCTTCACTGGAAACTTGGTGACACATACATCCACTAGGATTGTGTTTGGTAATTCTACTCTGGGAATGTATTCCGTTGAGAGAAATAAAATTGTTACTAATAGAGTCTATTAGTAACTTCCTCATTTTTTTTAATTCATATACAAAAAAATGAATTGTTTCTTACTATGTAATTACCCACTCCATACTCTCTCAAAAAAAAAAAAAAAAAAAAAAAAAAAAAAAAAAAAAAACCACTCCATAATGGAAGGAATTAATTTTTCCCTTACATATAAGAGCATCTTCAATAAATAAGGCATTTTCTCACACAAATTGTAAGGAATTAATCATATAAGAGCATCTCCAATAGATTAGGTATCAATTAAAGCTGATGAAAAAATAAATAAATGGAAAATAGAGTAAGGAAGAAGAAAAAACGATTTGATGTGGATTTATTTTATTTCAAAGAGGAAGTGAAATGAGAGAAACAAAAGACATAAATGCGTGCAAGAAGAGTAAGAACTTACGGATATGGAGAATTGCAGCAATTGGTTGTTGTAAAGCTCTAAAACCTCTTGAAACAACGCTCTTGAATAGAGTTCTAATAGAAGAATTTCTTATTTTGTAGTATTTGTCATTGTGCTTATACAATATTCTCACCTTTGAATGAGGAAAACGATTCCAACCTTTTCTTTTATCCTTACTACCACAGACTTCTTAATGCATTTACTCTTGACTTTTCTTTTTTGGTTTCTTTAGGCGTGGTACATGGAATGTTCTCCTCCACTAAGAAAAGAAAAGAGAAGAAAGAGTAAGTTCCTGGTAACTAGTATAAAGTTTTGTTTACACTTTATTTTGCTTTTTTTTCCACTTTTTCACCTGCTTTAGTCTAGAGGAAACTTTTTTATTTTTTGGGATAAGTAATTTGAGAAGTGCTACCTCCACATGCAATTTTTTCACAATAAATTCTAGGTGGCAGGTTGTTATGGGTTTTTAATCTGAATCCATCACTGAAATTATTTTTTTGCCAACTAATAACAACAAGTAACAACCTATCACCTAGAATTTGTTGTAAAAATTATTGTAAACATAGTATTCCTCTAAATACTTTGGTGGAAATTTGATTGGAAATTTGATGACAATTACTCCTACACATTCTGTGCGGTGAAAATGAAGAGAAAGGGTAAATTCAAGGTAGCTAGCTATAAAGTCCTATTTATTTATATTATTTTTGACAAACTACAAAGCTCTATTCATTTTGCTTTCTTTCTATCTATTCAAAATCCAGATGCCATCATATGTGACATACATAAACGCTTTGGTGGAATTTGGAATCTGGAAACTTTACGACTAATAATACATCCACTAATTACTTTAGTATAAGTAGTGTGTGAAGTTGCTAAAGAAAGGACATAAGCAGTCATAATTATTTTCTTTTTCCTTTATCCGCCAAATGATGCAATTTAAATCATTTATTTTTTTTGATAAGTATTAAGACTTATATTCAATAATAAAAACGCAAACAGCCATTACAAGTGTTCATGATGGTGAACACAAAACAACAGCAAACAAAACAACGGAAAATAGAATAAGAGGAACAACTTAAATGGCACTACTAAGGGTAGAAAAGAACTCCACAGCAGAAGAACAATTTGAATAACCCCAACACTTAGCCCATTCAAAAAGAGTATTTTGGCTGAGCGCTTGTAACTGATCAAGCGTTCTCTCCAGATCCTCAAAAGCGCGCCGGTTCCTTTCCAACCAAACAACTCACATCAAACAACCAGGAACCATATTCCATACGCCCGAAGTATATTTTCCCAACCAATTACTCCAACAGGACACCAAACTCACCACAGAGCCTGGCATGACCCATTGAATCCCAAAAGCTTGTAACATTTGCACCCACAAAGCATAAGTTACCGGACAGTGAATGAGAAGATGGTCCACAGATTCCACAGAACAGCAGCACATATAACACCTATTCGCCAAATGGAGGCCCCGGAGATTATCCAAGGTAAGGATCCGGCCATGAGCTGCGGTCCACAAGAAGAAAGCCACTCTCTTAGGCACCTTGACTTTCCAAATCCCCTTCCATGGGAAGTAAGAAGGAGCTTTACCCCTAATCTTATGATAGAAAGACCGAGTATCAAACTTACCATTCCTACTAAGACACCAAAGGGGTCTATCCCTCCCAAAACCTCGTGGGATCCGAGACTAAATGAGTTCTAGGAAAGAGAAGGCAGCCTCAAATTCCCTCTCATGAAAGTTCCTATAAAATCTCACATTCCAACAATTACTACTCCCATCCTCCTGATGATCCAACAAGTCAGAAATACAGGCTTCCTTGTCACTAGAACATGCAAATAACTGAGGATAGAGCATTTTAAGAGAAAAACCCCCAACCCACCTATCATGTCAAAAACGAATACAGGAACCATCACCCACCACAAAAGCTAAGTGTTTGGAGAACCTCTCCCAACCGACATTAATACCACGCCAAAGGCCACATCCATGAGCCCTTCTACAATCTTTAGTATTCCACCCCCCTTGATCCTCGCCATATTTGGTGGCAATAACCCTCCGCCAAAGACTAGTTCCTTCTTGGCCAAACCTCCATAACCATTTCCCTAATAGAGCTTGGTTGAAGTGACCTAACTTCCTAACCCCCAAACCACCCATCTCTAGAGGTGAACACACCTTCTCCCAAGCCACTAAAGAATGTTTAAAACACTCCTCCGAAGACCCCCACAAGAATTTCCTCTGAATACGCTCCAATCTGTCAGCCACAGCTACGGGGATGGTAAACAAGGAAAGATAGTAAATGGGAAGACTAGAGAGGGTACTCTTCAAGAGAGTAAGCCTACCACCCTTAGACAAATATAGACGCTTCCAACCAGCCAGCTTCTTCTCCATCTTCTCCAAGATGGGGTTCCAAATGGATGCAGTCTTGTACGAGGTGCCCAAAGGCATGCCCAAATATTTCATGGGTAGGCTACCCACCCTACAATTGAGAATATTAGCGAAAGCATCAATATTACCAACCTCCCCAACCGGGACAATCTCACTCTTCCCCACATTGACCTTTAAACCAGTTGCGGCTTGGAAGCAAGACAAAGCCAGTCTAATAGCCAACAGCTGATCTCTAGAAGCATCACAGAACAGAATAGTATCATCTGCAAAAAGCAGATGAGATATGCGAACCCCGATAGAGTTCACAGGTCCCACATGAAAGCCACGGAGCAGACCACTATCCTCGGTTTTCTTAAGGATACGAGATAAAACTTCCATAACCAAGAGGAAAAGAAGAGGGGACAGAGGATCTCCTTGTCTCAACCCACGAGAGCTTCCAAAAAAACCAGCTGGGGAACCATTCACAAGAACTGAGAATCGAACAGTAGATATACAAGCCTTAATCCACTTCCTCCACTTCAACCCAAAACCCATCCTATTCAACAAATAAAGCAGAGCATTCCAATTAACATGATCGTAAGCTTTTTCTATATCCAACTTACAAACTACACCCGGGGAATGACACTTCAATCTACTATCTAGGCACTCATTCGCAATTAACACTGAGTCCAAAATCTGTCTTCCACCAACAAAGGAATTTTGGGTCTCCGAGATCAAACCATCTAAAACCACCCTCAACCTATTTGCCAACACCTTAGACAGCAGCTTGTAAACACTGCCCACCAAACTAATAGGCCGAAAATCCTTAATATTAACAGCATCATATTTCTTAGGAATAACAGCATCCTAAATCATTTAAGAAAACAATCTTTTCATAATCAATATATTAAGGCCAAATTGAAAAATAAGGGACTATTGCTTTAAGCGAACTTGCTCTTTTATTTCTGTTTAAAATTAATTTCTTACCTTATATGTGTTTGCGCATGCATGTTCAGATGTTCTTGTAGCACACATATGTGTCCTTCATTGTTCATATTTCTTTCTAAATTGTGTGAAGTGGTTAGCAAAGTTAAAAAAATATCAACAACCTACTAACTTGTTTATAAAGTGATTGTATCTTATATTTACTCTTCTTGCTCCTGTTTCTACTACAACTATAACATTAACATTATCAGTAACAAATTCTGTCAGAAGCATATGGTCAAATTATTAAATATTATATCATTTCCTTATAATTTAAATTTTTCATTTCTTTGGGTGAAAGTATTGAATAAAAGAGATGGACATGTGTGAAAAGTGAAAACTTACAAATATGAGAAATGAATTTGCAGCAATGATTGTAAAGCTCACTATTCTAAGAGATAATGGGCCTATCACTATCCCTTAGAAAGTAGAAACAACACATAATTCAATTCCTGTTATATAATTTATTGTTTAATAAATGAATGATCACCATTCTTTCTTTTGTTTGCGAGTTTGTGAGAGAGAGAGGAGGGAGGCATTACTAAAACTAATGTCACCACAAAATTCACAACAATCTTACAACTACGCTCAATTTGCCAACTACCTTGCACACGGGCCATTAAAAAAAAATTAATTAATTAATAGTGATAGGCCCAAGTGAAGGGTAGTAGTGAAATTGGGTATTGTAAATTCTTATGAATTTTGTGGTGATCCGAGCATTGTTGGTCATTCACATCCTCTGTTCTCAGTGAAGTCTACATTTTTTTTTTTTAAACAAAGTGGATGTGGAAGTCTCCCTCTCTTTCCAGGAATCTCAAACTGAAAATTATTTAAGTCACGTTATTATGATTATTACTTTTGCAGAAATTTAATTAACTAACGTTAAATCATTATAAAAGCATCCTCTGTGTTTTTAATGATTTCTTGATCCTATATACAGTTAGCTTTTCACATAATAGTATTAAGAGAAGAACGTTTGTAATTTAACAATCACAGTTGGTATAAGAGGAGAATTTCAGATACTAATACTATAAAACAAAAGTGAAACACAAAACCCAGGATAAAAATCTTTGTCATCATCCAAATATAAATTGAATCGCAAACTAAATATAAAAAATCAAAAAATTCACACAACGCATTGAATAAGAGAAAAGAGAGGACCTTGAGGATGCGGATCACGTTGTCAAGATCGAGGAGACGAATAAGATTGAACAATTGGTGGTAAAAAAAACTTTCCGTGAGCTCAGTTTGAGAAGAGAAAAAACAGAGAGACAATAATTGAAGAGGAAAACTATGACAGAAAGAGAGAGATGGGGAGGAAAGGAATGACCGGACTGGAGTGGGAAAGGGGATACAAATGCAGAAAAATAGGGTTAGAAGGTTTATAAAGCAAACCCAAAACGACGTAGTTTTGGTAATAAGGAGAGAAAAAATTAAAAAGCTATTACTATGGGTCGAACATGTGCTGACTTGTGAAATTCTGCGTGTCTTGCCGCTAGGATGCCATGAACTTTCTTAGTACACTTTGTACAAATCAATATTTAATATATTTCGGTATGGTTTCAGTCGGATCAATGTATTTATGTGGGACACCGGAACCAAACCACGCTGAAACAAGGTTTTCAGACCCGGACCGTTCATTGAACCGTAAAAGGGAGAGGTTCAAGGTTTTTGAGGTCGAACCGAGGTTGAACCGGGATCGAACCGTGATGACGTCATAATTAATTTAATAATTAATTAAAGCCTAAATATAGATATTAAATTTATAAAACTAGCAAAATTGACTAATATATCTATATATGTAAGGAAAATTTAATGATTTTCAAGCATATATTTAATAATTAAATAAGAAAGTTAACAAAATGAAATAATAACCATGAAAACATTAAAATTTATGATTAATTTTTGAAGTAAAGTTGAATATCTTTGAAGGATTTTAATTATAATTTTTTTTTTATTCCTTGTAAGAGATGGATAATTTAACTAAGTAGAATAAAATTGTATTAAGTTGTTTTTATAAATAAAAAAAAAAATGCTAAGGGGTTGGACCGCACGGTTCTCACCGGTTCGTGCGGTCCAACCCCGGTTTTAGCGGTTCACGGAATTAACAAAAAATCCGGTTCTTTAGGCTTAAAAAACCGGTTTTCATTACGGTTCCCGGTTCTCACGGTCCGACCTCCCGGTCCGGTCCGGTTCTGAGAACCATGCGCTGAAACTGAATCGAAATTTTGGCAACAGTTCAGTTGGTTTCAGCTGATTTTTTCGATTTTTTGCACACCCATGTACCAAACACAATTTCACTATTTCAAAATTAGAACTGAAATTTTGCCTCATGTACTGTGTACAGTTGTGTGCATATTCATATGCACAACAACAATTTTCTTTAAAAAATATTGAACATGTGGCAAACCAACTTCTTCCTTATTTAATTGCTAGTAATAAATTTATTTAGAGATCTTTTTTGAAATTCAATTAATTATTTTTTAATTATGTTGTGCCTAAAAAATTTTAGGATGGTCACAAATATTTTTTAAGGATAAAAAATCATAATATTTTTTTAAATTTATATATAATAATTACTTTTTTCCAAGTTAAACAGCGGTACCAAAAAGAAGGAAAACAAGTATTATTTAGAGAAGCTGAAAAAGTAAAAAATTATTTAATTTTTTTAAATGACATAATATGATTTTAATATATTTTTTAATTACATATATATATAGCTCTTCTTTAATGGCAAAACGATGTCGACTCTGTCGTGCCATTAAATTATAAAACAATGTTTTTCTCAACAAAAATAAAATAAAATGATAAACAGTGTTGTTTAACGTAAAGTGGGCTTTCCATGTTTTAAAGAAAGCAAAATCATAAACAACAACTAGAACTATTCTACTAATAAATTTAAGAATGGGCATTGGATATTGCTGTATTGAAATCAAAGAGAGAGTCAACAAATCAATTGTTAAACACAAAGTAAGTAGGTTTGAAAGTGAGAAAATTATTCAACTATGTTAAACGAATTGGAAGATAATTATGAGACACTAAAATGACAGCCTTACCGTTTGTAGTCATCAACATATATAATAAGGAATTTCTCTCTATACAGCAAAATGTAATCTTAAAATTCTATGAATTTCTATTTCTTTCTAAATTCTTTTTAATGTATGTTTTGTACGTATATATGAAAGTTACTATTATATTTTGAAACATATTCTAAAGTTATGTTAAATTTCCTATAAAAACTTTTTTTGTAGCATAAAATTTTCTATAATAACTTAAGTTTTCTAATGGCAAGTTTTTAGGGGCAATAGGCTTAAAAAAAAAAAATCGTGGGACAATAAATTTAGTTTCATGGTTATCCTCTGTAAAGTTTGTTAATATTGCTTTCTTCAATTTAGACGACGATGTCGTATCGTGGATGGCATAGATACTCTAGTGGAAAACTTTTTATTTATTTATTTTTAAATACTAGGCTAAGTGGAAATTTTTTTTTTTTTTTTTTTGAAAGCAGGTTAAGTGGAAAGTTGAAAAGCTTAGTGGAAATTGTCTCATGGAGCGAGGTAAGTTGTTTGGGCTTTCGGTGCTCTTTTTGATTATTGTGTTGACCTTGCATTGACCCATTTTTCAGTAAGATTATCTAATGGGACAAAACTATTTTCAAACATGTGAGAGAGTGAGACACAAGATTAAGTAAGGGAAATAAACACAAGATTTTGATTCCTAACACATGCCAATCCTCAAACCCCCATCAAGTCCAAATCACAAAATCTACTGGCCCACTAGACCCAACCCACAGTTTCAAAGGAATAAATATAATATATCCTAATAATTCTTAGAACCATTATTTATGCAATAAGTACATTCAAATAAAATTTAAAATTGAAGTAAGAAAAAAAAAAGTTGAAGGAAGATAAAGTAGAGAAGTGGACTTTATTAGAGATATATATACATAATTTACTCGCCCAATAAGAAAAAGAGAAGAAAGATTAAGTTTCAGGTAACCAGTAAAGTATTGTTTATGCTTTATCATGCTTTTATGATATTTTTATTATTTATGGATTAGCATTGTAGTGGAAATTTGATGACAATTATTCCTACACATTCTGCATAATTTCCTGGAAGTCCTGCTTTAATTGTTTTTTGAAAAACTATAAGAAAAACTATAAAGTTATTTGTATTTAAATGCTTAGTGGAATTTGGAAATTTTATGACTAATACATTCACTAGTTAATTTAATATAAGCAAAGTGCAAAATAATTATGCACTTCAGGTCATTGATAACAATTATAAGGATGTGTAACTGTGTTTGCACTCGGTTTTTGTTTTACTCTTTTTTTCTTTCTTATTTAGAGTAATTTCATTTGGGGCTTTTTATTAAGGCTGATTTTTATTTTTTGGTCTCTCTATGATAAGTAGGAATAATTTTATGACAAAAGGCAGAGGGTGCAACCAAAATATAGAAGTACACGGATAAGGTGACTTAGACATTTAGAAACCGAAAATGAAGAGAGTAAAAAATAATGTGGGGAAAAAAAGTGAAGGCTAAGAGCAAGCAAAGTACGTGATTGACATCAAGATTATTTATATTAGAGCTACTTTGACATCAACTGAAGAATCTTAACCCTTTCAAATTAATGACTATGCTTCTTTAAAATAAATAATGTGATCACTCTGCAAATAACGTAATTGTTCTTTAAAAAATTGAACATGCCAATTAATGAAGGGGTTTCCAAAAAATTGAGGATGGTAATAACTATTAGGTTTTTAGACCCCTTAAACTACAATTGGATTAACCTAGTAAATTAGCCAAGTGATTAACTTAGTCAAATTATGCAAATCTAGGTTAACACAACATATAATCATATCAAATATAAAACAGCGAAAATATAAAGAATGCAAAGATATGATCACCTAGGAAAATCAAACCAGTAAAAAACTTGTGGAGAATTTAACCTAGCTATTCTCAAGGTAAACTTGAATCCACTATATGAAAGAATTGAAGTTCATACAATAAGACTTACAAGCCCCCACGCTCGACTTCTTATTGCTACCCACTAGTAGAACTTACTGACACGGCCACGAGCAAGCTCCACATCTACGGACTCCTTCTTTCTTGGATTCACCACCAAATACAAGCACCCACGCTTGTTTTTCTTTAGGCTTTAATGGCAGCAACTGAGTTGATCATCAAGGTGTAGATAACATCTTCTCCTTGAAAACCCTAAACTTTGTGTAAAGGAAAACTCCTCAAGGATCTCATAAGAGATTCACATAAAATCGCAAATATGACACATAAACTCGCAAATATGAGCAACAAGAGCAACCTCAAAAACGTGGCTAGGGTTTGCCTTATATAACCCTAGGGCAAAAACATAAAACCCTAAACGTTTTAGGAGTTAGGGCTGAGTTGGAAATTCTGCAGAAAAATACAATCTAGCCGACTTTCGATCGATCGAGTCTAAGCTTCGATCAATCAAGCCAGGCCGAAAACAACAAGTACTTCTGTAGCCTCTCGATTCCAACTTTACATAAAAGACACAACTTTGAGCAAGCTTAAACAAGACTAAACAACCTATTTTAATCATGGTTTGCCAACATTACACATTAAAGTTCTAAATATATAAAATCCTATGTCTTTAGAACCTAACAATAACAACTTAATTTGCTCCATGCCTTCTCATGAAATGACTTCATTGGTTCCATTTCTTTTCATTGAATTGTTTGTTGATTTTTCAAATTTTAGAGAAAAACTTTTACATTTATATGTGGTAAAAAGTAAAAATGTCACCAAATAGGATTATATTGGGCTTAATTCTTTGCAGATTGTAGAGTATGTATATAACTGCATTGTTTGTCAATTTTTGATCTTTGTGAGTGATGTTGCCGTTAATCTTTCCCCTTTTGTACAAAGGTCAAACCTTTCACTATGAGAATGCATGATGAAGATATTGCAAGGCAATGCTACTACCTCGGCTATAGATCTGTTTATAAAACTGTTTTATAAGACCTTTGTCACTTTATTTTATAAGACTCAGTTTTTAATTTTTAATTGTTATTTTTTGATTGACTAAGTAGCTTCTAGAGAGAGATAATTATCAACCAATTTTAAAAATATGATAAATTATTAGATTTAGACCCCAATGTGATTATGAACAAAGAGATTGACACGGTGATTTGGTTATAAAGTAGAAAACCATAGGAGAACTTCTCAAATGGAAAAAAACCACTAAGGGGACACCTATGAGGTACAAACTCTATATAACCTCTACAAGCGTGCTGCTTGCCTTCCTACCGTAATTGTCCTAGAATCTTTGGGATCCTTCAATAGTGATTTCCTCCAATACTCCTTGCTTAACTATTAATATTACAGATCAATAAGGTGATGCATGTGATAGGCTGATAGCACTGTTTCCATTCAAACTTGACATTATATTTTTATAATCTATTAAGGTACTAAATGTCTGAAAATAAGAAGAACAAGGGAAAAAAAAAAGAATATATTAATAGTATTTGATGATTTCCATAAGTAACATTATTAACCTTTTGAACTTTTTCTTCAATGCTAGGAGTGCCATTGAGACACCTCTAATCAAATATATGGTAGGCAATCTGTTAACAAATGTACAAAAAGAAATTGCAACAACCAACAGAGCTTGAATTGAGAAGAAAGACAGTGACTTATAGGTAATCAAGAGAAAAAAAAGTTTATCAACCTGCGAGGTCACTCGCACTAGATTCTTGACCACATTCCTCGTACTCACTTGACTCTTCAGAATTAGAATTACCATGGCTTCACATGGCTTTGTAACCTTCCACTATCACTATCGAAGTGCCAAAATTATTTTGGAGAACATCGAAGCCCTCATGAGGAGTGAAGCCATTGTTGCCTCTCTTAGCAATAAATGGGTTGAAATCTTCTGCATCTTTCTTGTATACAATACGCAACTTGCATTTCTTCACCTTATTTGATAGTCCACGTCCACTGTCTTACTTGAAAGTACTTTTTTTACAAACATTATGAGTATTTAGATTTCTTTTAATAAATCTGGAGTTTAATCTCCGCCTATACTAAAAATTGATTGATATCTTAGTTTGATGATAAAGAACTACCATCAGGAGTGAATCCCATAAGTTGAAACCCTCTCTCAAAAAAAATATATATATATTTCTTTTAATATTTCACTATTCACTTAGGCATGTACAATCTCCTTTCCCATAAACTCCCATACACACTAGGTTATTACAATGTAGGTTATTTGAAAGTACTAACTAGTTGGTTTGTGGCTTTTACATAGCCACTTGACCATGTCCACTGTTTTTTTTTATAAATAAAATGTTATCTACAAAATTTCTTTTAATATATATACACACCAGTTGATAACAAAAATAATAATTTAAAGATACCAAAAATATTATTTGATTAAATTTTTAAGTATTTAATTGTTAACCTAATAAATAATATTTTTAGTTGTATTGTGTTGATTTATCCCATCCATTGAATAAAATAGTGAATACATTTTCCAGGTTTAGACTAAAATACTTTCATAATTTTTCTTTTTTTGAGAAATGAATACTTTTATAATTAAGTGAAGGTGCAATAATACATGTTATAAAGCATGGAATAGTGAATTTATAGGTAAGATTGAAAATTGAAAATTTACTTCTAATTTCTACATTTAGATCATAATTTTTTTTAAACAATTTAATGTTTTACTCACTCCCTTAAAAGTTACCATGATTTTTTAGTGTAGTTTGAAGTGTGTTTTTGTGCTATAACATTTTTTTTCCCTTCCTTGTATGTGTTTGTTTCTAAAAACAAATATTCAACGTTTAGTCTTGCAACTTGCAAGAGTTTTTAATTTTTACATCACGATAATTGCAACTTGCAATGCAATTATTTCACAGAATCCAATCCCATCTTTTTCATATGATAATGGTTGCATGTCCAATCAAGACACGACCATATGTTAATATATATGATTTTAATAATCCAGGAAATGAATCACACAATAAATATTAAATAGTTATTGAAATTGACAAGCAATGAGTTGAAGAATTTTTCTTCAAATTAATTCGATAAAAAATTACCTTAACTATAACAATGATTTATTTTTGCTCCTCAGTACCTTTAACAATGAGTCCAAATAATCTAGTAGAATAAAAAGATGTATAATTTTTGCCACAATTATCTACGTGGCAAATTATAAGCGGTGAGTAAAAAGTATTAAAATCATATATAAAAGTGACATATAACTAATCACAATCTACTACATAAATTAATTGGAATAAAAATTATAACTTTTTAAGTAGTGCTAAAATTACTTGATCGAATTTTCAAGCTTAGCTTACTTTCCACGTTTTTGAAAAGATCATTATTGTGTGGACAACATGCATCATTACAGTAAAATCTGAGGTACTGATCAAGTAACTTTCTTGCTTTTCCTTTTTTTTTTGGTCAAACTTAACTAGGTTGGCAAGGAAGGCTTATGAGCAGCGTGACCCACACTCTACGTTCCTGAAAAGAAGACAATAGGACGTTGAGTAATTCCTAATGATTAGAGCACTGGCATGGGGGTGTAAAAAAGGTAGAATTGCAAAAATTTAAGCATAATTCTAAACTTAAATAATAATATTTAATTCTTTTTCTCCTATTTTTTATTAAACAAGTCATAATCGGTTCTCTCTCTCTCTCTCTCTCTCTCTCGTTATTTCTCTACTCTGTTCCTTCTCTCTTCAAACCCAAAACCCATAGCCACCACACCAGCCACCACTCCTGTTGCAGATCAGCCTGGTTGACGGCAGCGACATGGCTTGTGTTCTCTCTCTGGTTTGCTCCGATGGCTCCAATGAATGGGTTTGCTAGGTTTTGAATGGGTTTTGCTGGGTTCAAACATATTTTTTGAATGGGTTTACTGGTGATGGCTCCGATCGGTTTGAATGAGTTTGACAAAGGTTTGAATTGGAGCTCCGATGGCTTCGATAGTGATTTTTTTTGAATGGGATTGCCGTGGGTTACTGTTTTTTTTTTTTTTTTTTTTTTTTTAGCGTTGACGATAGATTATGGGTTGTTGGTGGTGGTGGTGGTGGTGTCAGGTGTGTGAAGTACAGTGGTGGGCTTCTAGTGATGGTGGTTTTGTATTGTAAATGATGGTGATGGTGGGATATATTATTTTATTGTTTAGAAATATTATTTTAATGAGTAGAATAGGAAAATAAAAGTTTGAATGTTTGGTGTATTGAAAAATGATATGTTATAATTGATAAAGTAACATTTTGAAATAGTAAAATAGGATGGGATGAGATTTCCAGTTGTGGATGCTCTGAACACCCCCTAGTTGCTATTTTGCATCCAAAACCTCAAAAATTACCCAACATCCAAGTATGGATTCTTAAAAAATTTTGCAACTTGTGAATAGTGGGTTCCCATTTATAGAACCTACCATTCATTTGGTTGTAAAAATAATAATATTATTTTAATGGAAAAAGAGTAAAGAATGAATAAAATTGAGATGGTATAAATAAAGAAAGAATAAAGAAAGAATAAAATTAAATATTTAAATGAGATGGTATAAATATAAAAACTGGAATGCTGGATATATTGTAAAGTTAGTTGGTATAATAGATAAAGTAACTTTTGAGATTGTAAAATAGAACTTTTTTGGCCATCCGGATGCTAGTGCTCTTAGCTCTTGGGTATAAGATTCAGCTTAATTGCAAGATATCCAAATTTTCTTAATACTTTTTACAACTCTTGAGATAGTATGTTTTGCTTATTGATGTTAATAAAAGTGATGTTGGTAGTCCGAACATGTGATAATGATGTTGATGTCATCCCCCCAATTCTTTCACAACTTGAGGTCTCAACTCTCAACTCGATCTCCAGCAACTCTAGTGCGAAAGGGAGCAACTATGCATTTGATGCAACATGCTATATACACTTGGAACCAGAAATAGAAATTAAACAGCGGTTTTAGCCGGACATAATAAAATATACAAGCATTTGAGGTCACTAACATTCATGAACTTGTTAGACAACATTCTTTAGGACATGACTATGAGCTGGTAATAAGAATAATTGTCTCACAGCGTAATTTCTTAAGAGTTGAATTGTACATATATGGTGGGTGCTCAAACTGAAGGCCGACTTATTTATTTATTTATTTTTATGATGAAATGGTCACGTGCACCACACGTGATCCCTGAAATAAGAATTTTGTCATTACTGAAAGCCTAGGGGTGAATAACACAAAATTAGAAGTGCAGGGAATGTGTTTGCTATTGATCCAAACCTGATTTGGTCTTTTTGAAATTCACCCTTAACTTTTGTTTATATACTTTATATTACTTTCTTTAGTTTTTTTTTGCTTGCTTAAGTGAAGACTTTATTTTTTTTATTTTTTTTATTTTTGGGATAAGTGTAGTTAAGTGGAAATTTGATGAAACATACTGAGTAAGTTCTCGAAAAGAGGAGAAATAGTAATTTCCTGGTGACCAGCTATAAAGTTGTATTTATATTGATTTTTGACCAACTATCTTTTGTTCTATTCACTTTTTTTTTTTGAAAAAAAAAAAAAAAAAACCACTATAACCACCACCTTTGTTGAGCTTTAATGCAATTTGGTCTTGAACCCTTTTTTTTTTATTTCCCCCTATTTGGCTTCTTTAACCGTAGCACATGAGATGAACTTTTTTTTTTTTGAGAAGAACATGGGATGAACTTAATTAGTAATATGTAACGATGTTATCTATAGCCACCACTGTCAGTGTAGGCGTGCACGTTGCTTGCTGGCTTCTTTTTATCTTCAAAGGAAAACGAATTAACAACAACAAAACTTAAAATAGTCCAAAATTGTTGGAGGCGGCTATGGATCATCGATAATGGATTTAGTTCATTTTGACCATTTTGATTTTTTTTTTAAACAAAGACAAAGCAAAAAAACAAAACAAACCACACCTAAGTTTTGGCCATTTTTGCTAAAACCAACTTCTGATTCCAATTTGTTAATTCATTTGAAAGCCAAATTCAGTGGATAACTGCATATTACATAAATGCTTGTTAAAATTAGGATAAATTGCAAAGTACCCTCCTAAAATTTAGGATTGTTTGAATTTTATACTTTGAAGTTTGAAAAATTGAATTTTACACCCTAAAGTAGTTTAGTTTTGCTAGTAGAACCCCACCCTCCATAAGTTTTGGTTGTTAAAGTAACACGTTAGCATATTGATGTGTATTTTTTTTCCTAAATCAGCCTCCTAAAATAACGTTGTTTCAGAAGCACAAGTAGTGCTCTTTGTTTTAAGTGAAACAACGCCATTTTCGGAAGCTAATTTGGCACAAAAAAAAAAAAAAAAAAAAAACACACACACACATTAACATGCCAACGTATCACTTAATAGCCCAAAACTAACGGAGTGTGGAGTTTTGCCAACAAAACTAAACTTAAGAGTGTAAAATCTAAGCAATCTTCATGGTGTAAAATCTAAGTAATCCCAAACATTAAGAGTGTACTTTGTAATTTACCCTAAAATAGAAAATGAGCATGAGAATCAAAGAGACAAACTGATAGAGCTGTAAACGAGGACACAATTCAACGATATAAAATAAAAAAGGAATCCTCTAGAGTGAGCTTGCTTTGTACTTGCTCCTGGGTGAATCCTCTACCACTGGTTACGCTGTTCAGAACCTTGAATTGAAACTCACCGTGCAATTTTCTTCTTTTTTTCCTTCTTGCTTATTGAATTTCACAGAAAACATAATATATAAAACGAAAAAGGGAAAAATCAGAAAGAGAGATAGGAACAGAAAATTGCTTGATGCTGGTGTTGGTGTTGGTGGGCTTTCCATGTTTTAAAGAAAGCAGAATCATAAACAACTATTGTACTAATTCTACTAATTGCTTGTTACGTTTAATTTAAGAGAGACTACACGGACGGTTGGGAGCAAAGTCCTTCTGTCATCAACTGATCGGCATATATAATAACGAATTTCTCTGTAAACAGCAAATTAATTTAATCTTATAATTCAGTGGATTTCTATTTTGTTCTAAAGAAGTTTATGAATTTCTGTAATAGATTTGTGCTATGATACATTGATACAAAGGAACAAAAACAGCACTAGAATAAAAATATACAAGATTAAGAGAGTCCTCCTCTGTGTGCTATCGAAGCTAATGTTTATAAAGAAGTTAGGAGCAATGATTGCAAGAGATTGAGGCTCTGCCAGAAGATGACTGCCCACCTTTCCAAACCCAAACATCTGTCAACTGGTTCCTAAACATCTGAAAGTCCTTCATCACCTCTTTGTTACTTCTATAACCAGCCTCTCTAGTCCAGCTTAAACAACTGGCCAAGGACCCATCTCTATTTTTAAATTCAAAACTGAATGAATCCCTTCCATTTTCTTCTACCCTTGCAGCTCTCCTCCACCAGGATTGGTTGCCAGTTGGAAGACTCAATAAAGTGATAATTGTCTAGACCAGGCCCCAGTTTCCACGCTTTTGAAAAGAGGAAAATAGGACACACTGACACAGATTATAGTATAAAGTTCATTTTTTTTTATTTAATGGAAAGGGAATGGGCTGCATAAGCAAGAAGACAATAGGACACAGTAATTTCTGATGACCAGCTATAAGATTCGGTTTACACAAGATATCAAACTTTTCACAACTTTTCAAATGGCATGTTGTTATTAAGAGTAAGTCTAGCACCACACCAATTTTCACAACTTTGCCATTAAATTTGAAAAGCGGTGCCATTTAACTTAAAGAGCTGTTAAATTCAAAACAAGAACTTCCGTGGTGTGCTTTTTATGTTTTAAAGAAGAAGAATCATAAACAACAACTTGTACTACTCTACTATTTCTTGTGAGATTTGTTGTTAAAATTAAGAATGGGCATTAGGTATTGGAAAAAAAGAGATGAAGTCAAGTGCAAGCATGCACATCCTCGGTTTTGCAGTGAGGTTAACAACTCAATTGTTTTAAACAAAGTAGGTGTGAAAGTGAGTAGTGAGAAAACAAAGAACAAATATTATTCAACTGCGTTAAAAAAAAAAAAAAAAAAAAAAAAAAAAAAAAAAAAAAAGGAAGGAAGATAATTATATTTATGAGAGAGACTAACCATGATTGGCCTTTTCAACTTTTTTTTTTTAATTTATTTATAATTCGAATAGTTAAACCTTTGATATTTCTGCGTCAGAAAGTGAGAGTTAAATTTAAATACTTTGGTCTTAAACTTTTTCTTCTTCTTCTTCTTGATTTGACTTGTTTAAGTGGTGCACATGCGAATGGGATGAATTTAATTAGCAATATGCAAGTAATTTACTCCCCTAAGGTTGGATCAATTTCAGCTGTAAAGTTTTTGTGCAAGTTACTGCTAACCAGCTAAAAAGTTTTGGCCAAATTGCATAAAAACTCCTGAGGTTTAGGTTAATTTCAAACACATTCTCTGTACTTTTAATTGTGTATTTACACACCTTGCGGTGCCGAGACTTTAAGAGCAGCGAGCTCATGAGTCACGGCTAGCTTGCATCTTAAGAATTTGTTTATTAAATTATTTTTAGAATGAATTTTTATTATAAGTTATTAGGAAAAAAAAAAAGTTTTTATGATAAAATGATCACATGCACTACACGTGATCACTTGAAGTAAGAATTTTGTCATTACTGAAAGCTTTGGGGTGAATAACACAAAATTAAAAGTGCAGGGAATGTGTTTGCAATTGAACCAAACCTCATTGGGTCTTTTTGAAATTTGCTATCACGTTTTGTTTATGTATTTTATATTACTTTCTTTAGCTTTTTTTTCACTTTGCTTTTTAGTGAAAACTTTTTATTTTTTATTTTTCAGATAATTAGCTAAGTGGGAATTTGATGACACATTCTGAGTGCATTCTTGAAAAGTGGAGAAAGAGTAATTCCCTGATGACCACCGGCCAGCTATAAATAATGAAAGTTTTATTTATATTGCTTTTTGACTAACATGAAAGTTCTATTCACTTTATTAGTAATATTGTAAAAAACAAATAAGTAGTATTTTTTATTAAAATTTTGTTAATATTGATTGGATATTAATTCTAATTTTTTAGTACATTTTTAGTCTTCAATTTTAGCATATTTTTCATTTTTTTTACTCTTATTATATTTGGCTTACACTTTTGCCCTCTAACTAAATTTCTAGTTTCGTCCCTAGTATTAATTATTAAATGAGTCTTTTTATATATTTTTTTATTTGACGATCACTACAACAGAAGAAATTCAGAAATAAAACAAGGATCCAGGGTTCCTCAAAATAAATAAATAAATAGATAAGGATCTTGTTAATAAATGCTCTTAGAGTATTTTAATACCAATTTTTATAGTAAATTAATTAATTTTTCTTTTCCCATAGAAAAATTTTAGAAATACTTTCTAAACCAATTCCATAATTAACTTTTCCCATAAAACAATAGGAAAACACAAAATCTCATTAAACAAATTTTCTATTCCTCCACTTTTCCCATGCTTTCTCATCATTCAAATTAAATTGAACACAAATTAAATATAAATTAAATTTTTTTTTTAAAAAAGATAATTCTAAATTCACACAAACATTGCATAAGAGAAGAGAGAGGACCTTGTCCTTGAGGTTGCGGATCACGTTGTCAAGGTCAAGGAGATGAAGAGGCTCAAACGATTGGTCGCAGAAAAAAACTTTGTGTGTGAGCGCTTACTTTTCAGTTTGAGAAAAGAGAAAATATTAGAGAGAGTGTATGTTTATTTATTTATTTTTGCTGCTAAACTAGAGAGAGTGTATGTTTATGTTATAGAGAACTTGTCGACTGTAATGGTGACTATATTTAAATGAAGTGTCGACTTCTGTTCATGTTAGCGAGTGTGGGTGTAAAAGCCCAAAGCTACGTATTGGGCCTGGGGCCCAATTTGAGTATCACTATGTGTCCGAAGAGAGAAAAGGGATTAGAAATGAGTCCGTATGGGGGAAATGCACTTGGAAATGAATGAGAGGAGATGTCCGAAGACAATCCTATGGGTCCGAAGAGGTCCCTCTCATCGAATCACAAGGGAACTTGATCAAGCAAATATATCGAAGGCATGCCTAGAGCTGATGGGAACAGAGAAATATCTAAAAGAGCAAGCTCTAGGCATGCCTAGGCATGCCTAGAGATGATGGGAACAGAGAAATATCTAAAAGGAAAAGCAGCTACCACCGCATTTAATGCATTGCAGCAACTTTCCTGGCCGCATTTATGTGGAGAAGACCCCTGAACAGTGCAACCGCAGCTACTACCACTCACGGCAGACTAAAGCAGACATCTGATGTGACATGTACTCAAGTGAATGTTTGGATGAAGAACAAGTGTACGGTGAAGATGAAGAAGAAGGAGGATACATAAATGGAACAGGCCTCTAGATAGATGAGGACGGAAAAACTGGGAGAAAAGAAAGAAGGAGAGAGAGAGAGAATTGTATTCACTTTTCCATGAATATTAAGCCTCTTCGGATTTAAGTATCATCCACTCTACAATTGTTTCTACTTCAATTTATTCTTATTGACATAAGTGAATCGTTGCTAAATCCAAAACCAGCCCTGCTTTTTCACCCACTCTCTACAAATTTATTGTTCTAGGTTCATTGGGCTCACAATTCGCAAAGTTTGGGCCTGGCCTACCAAATTTGGACCCTACAATTGGCGCCGCCTGTGGGAATTAGCTTGAGCAAAGGTGAAAGCAACACCTCATAAATAGCTAAACCAAGGCAACAACCAACAGAGTCCAGGGCATCTCAGCATGCTGATCCTTTCCTCAATCTGGAACGGAGGCAGGATCGTGAAGGTAGTGTACACATCGCACATGATGATTGAAGCCAGTCGCATGGAGGAAGCCACATGTCCCATGCAGAGAAAAACCAAAACATGCAGTTAGAAATTGAAAGGCTAAAGAGAGAGCTGTGCCATGCAAAAAGGAAACGCATTTCCTTGTATTCTGATGAAGATTCTGACGACGAACAGGACGTTGCTTACAAGCAGAAGTTTCAAACACCGGTCAGCGAGTCCTTTTCCTATGAGGAGATGCACCATCGTGAGAAGCAGCCTCGGAACCCATTACATGAGGGTGTAGGGAACGATGCTATGAGTAAAGCTCTGGATCAGATCTCTAGGTCCCCTTTTACACATAATATCGAGAATGCAAGACTCCCTCGACGTTTTCACCAGCCGACATTCACCATCTATAACGGTTGGACAGACCCTATGGAACATGTGAGTCATTTCAATCAGAGGATGGCCGTTCACTCCAGAGATGAAGCCCTAATGTGCAAAGTCTTCCTGTCCAATTTGGGACCGATCTCCATGAGATGGTTTGATAGTCTGAAAGCGAACTCTATAAGCTCTTTTCAAGAGCTAACTCAGGCATTTGGGTCGCGTTTTGTCACATGTCGCAGAGTTCCGCAGTCTATGGCTTCCCTACTGTCCGTCAGCATGAGAGAAGGTGAAACTTTGAAGTCGTATTCGGATAGATTCTGGGAAATGTATAATGAGATGGAGGAAGATTGCGACCTGGTGGCCATCAGCTCCTTTAAGCTCGGCCTTCCCACTGAACACGGCTTGAGGACGTCCCTAACGGGCAAGCCTGTTACCAGTGTACGCTAGTTGATGGATAGGATTGACAAGTATAAAAGAGTTGAGGAAGACCAGCAGTAGGGTAAAGGAAAGGATAAGGTTATCCCTCAGGAGATGAGGGATTCAGGTCGGACCGGCAAAACCACAATAGGTTGAGGAAAGATTGGGTCGGACAGGGTTCGGCGAACCTTTAAACGGTCAATGCTGTGTTTCATGAGCCGGTGCACCAAGTCCTAGAGATGATCAAGAATGAGCCTTTCTTCAAGAGGCCGAACAAGATGGTCGGAAACCCTGAAAGGCGCAACTACAATCTCTACTGCCAATATCATCTTGATCATAGACATACTACGGAGGATTGTAGGAGCCTGTGGGACCATTTGGATCAACTTGTCAGCGAGGGCAAGTTAAAACAACTTTTACACCACTCCTATGGTCAGGGAAACCAGGCAAACGCAGGGTCTCAGAGAGATGATTCTTCAAAACCCTCTCTGGGCACGATAAATGTTATCTTTGCTGCACCAAGGAGGACAGGGTCTTGCCCATCCAGAATACTATCAGTTGCTCGGCTGCCCTCGAAAAGTGTTGACAAAGAGCCGAAGAGGCCTAGGATAGAGGTTCAACTAGTTTTGGGCTTTTTGGACGAAGACAAAATCGGAACTATACAGTCACATGATGATGCTCTGGTGGTCACTCTCAGAATAGGTGGATATGATGTGAAGAGAGTGATGGTAGATCAGGGCAACACCGCAGAAATAATGTACCCAGATTTTTATAAAGGGTTGCACTTAACTCTTGAAGACTTAACGCTCTATAGTTCCCCCTTGGTGAGTTTTGATGGCAAAGTGGTCATCCCAAAAGGCCAGATCAGACTACCTGTGCAAACCGGCTCTGAAACAGTGGAGGTAGATTTTATAGTGGTAGATGCCTACTCACCCTACACCATGATTGTGGCTAGACCTTGGCTTCATACACTCAGGGTCGTTTCCTCCACTCTTCATCAGAAGGTCAAATATCCATCCGAAGGGCAAGTCGAGGAGATCCGAGGAGATCAATCTACTGCCAGGCAATGTTTAGTGGTAGCTATCCAGCACAAACCTCAGGTTGAATCCTCAGCCCATAACGAAAAGAGCTTATAGCAGTTAAAACCTTTGGTGCTGGACACCGAAGCCTCAGCTGAAGGGGCAGAGTGTGAAAGCTTGGTAAAGATAGTTATTGATGATGACCCAGAGAAGTTCTTTCAAGTCGGATCCATGCTACCTCCTCAAGAGAAAGAAGAACTGATAGAGTTTCTCAGAATCAACGTTGATGTATTCACATGGGACTCCGCAGAAGCCCCAAGAGTAAACCCAGAGTTCATTTGCCACCATTTAAATGTTAATCCCACCATCGTTCCTAAGAAACAACCACTCCGACGTCAATCAAGGGAACACGCAGATGCGGTCAGGGAAGAAGTGATGAAACTTAAGTGAGCATGGGCAATTAAGGAAATTTTTTATCCTGAATGGCTGGCTAACACTGTGGTGGTAAAGAAGAAAAGCGAAAAATGGCGAGTGTGCGTGGATTTCACTGACCTTAATAGAGCTTGTCCGAAGGATCCGTTTCCCATGCCGAAGATAGACCAACTAGTTGATGCTACCGTTAGACATCCTCGGATGAGTTTCTTAGACGCATTTCAAGATTATCATCAAATACCACTGGCTTTCGATGATCAGGAGAAAACAGCTTTCGTAACCTCTACGGGGAATTACCACTACAAGGTAATGCCGTTCGGCCTGAAAAACGCAGGGTCTACCTATCAAAGGATGATGACCAGAATGTTTGAACCTCAGTTGGGTAAAAGTATGGAAGTTTATATTGATGACATGGTGATGAAGAGCAAGGTTATAGCCGGGCACATTGGGGATCTCAGGGATGTTTTTGAAATCCTAAGAGGACACAGATTGCGCTTAAACGCATCCAAGTGTTCGTTTGGTGTGGGGTCAGGCAAGTTCTTAGGATACATGGTGACTCACAGGGGAATTGAAGTTAACCCCGATCAGATAAAGGCCATCAACAACTTATGAGCTCCTCAGAACCCCAAGGAGATTCAGAAGCTGACTGGGATGACTGTTGCCCTTAATAGGTTCATTTCCAGATCAGCAGATAGATGTAGACCTTTCTTCTCATTGATTAACAAATGGAAGAGTTTCGAATGGACTGAGGAATGTGCTGTGGCTTTTCAGCAACTTAAGGACTACATAGCTCGGCCTCCAATCATGTCCAGTCCTGAGCCAGATGAGGTCTTGTTTGCTTACATCGCTATAGCTCCTAATGCTGTAAGCTTGGTGTTGATACGAACAGACTGTGGCATGAAAAAACCAGTTTACTACGTAAGTAAGTCACTGCATGAAGCTGAAATTCGTTATTTGCCACTGGAGAAGGCTATCCTGGCTGTGGTGCTCGGTACGAGGAAGCTGCCTCATTATTTCCAAGCCCACACAGTTATTGTTCTCACCCAGCTCCCACTCAAGGCCATACTCCGAAGCGCCGACTACACTGGAAGGATTGCCAAATGGGGCACGATCCTAAGGGCTTTTGATATCAAATACATGCCTCGCACATCAGTGAAGGGCCAGATCCTTGCGGACTTGGTGGCCGAATTCACAGAGCCCCACTTAGAAGAAGTAACACCAATACTGGACCTGGATGGAAAATCTGTTGGCGTGATTTCTCAACGAAGCCCCTTACCCTGGGAGGTGTACGTAGATGGCACATCGAATCAGAGGGGTTCAAGAGTGGGACTAGTGCTGATATCCCCAGAGAGAATCATCATTGAAAAGGCGTTAAAGCTAGATTTCTTGGCAACGAATAATGAGGTAAAGTATGAGGCTCTATTGATGGGAATGACAATGGTACGAAGGATGGGAGGAAAGTCAGTTGAGGTGTTCTCGGACTCAAAATTAGTCGTTGGTCAAGTGCAAGGTGAGTTTGAGGTGAAAGACGAAAGAATGCAAGGATACTTGAGTCGAGCTAAAACCCTGCAGTCAGAGTTTGAGTCCTTTAACCTGCTGTACATCCCCAGAAGTGGTAATATGCATGCTGATTCTTTGGCCACGCTCGCCACCTCCTCGGCGCAAGAATTACCAAGGGTTATCCTCATTGAGGACATGCATAGACCTAAGGAGTTAAGAAAAGATGTAGTCCGAGTTCATCATATCAGGGCCGACCTCAACTGGATGGATCCTATAATTAAGTTCTTGAAAGACAATGTCTTGCCCGAAGAAAAAGGGGAAGCTGACAAAGTTCGGAGGAAGGCTACTAGGTATTGGCTGTCCGAGGACCATAAGCTATACAAGCGCTCCTATTCAGGTCCGTACTTATTGTGCATGCATACTGAAGCAGCTGAGTCACTTCTAAAAGAATTGCATGAAGGGATTTGTGGGAGCCATACTGGAGGTAGATCCTTAGTTCACCGAGCCATTACCCAAGGTTATTGGTGGCCAAATACGCAAAAGGAGGCCCATGAATATGTTAAAAAATGCGACCAATGCCAACGGTTTACGCCGAACATACATCAACCAAGTGGCACCCTTAATCCACTATCCAGCCCATGGCCTTTCGCTCAGTGAGGATTGGATATCATGGACCCATTCCTTAAGGCTGTAGGAAACAAGAAGTACCTTCTGGTCAGCACGGACTACTTCACCAAATGGGTCGAGGCTGAACCTCTAGCAAACATCAGGGATGTAGATGTAAAGAAATTTATCTAGAAAAATATTGTCACTCGGTTTGGGATTCCTCATACCCTCATCTCGGACAATGGTCTTCAGTTTGATAGCAAAGCATTCAGGGGTTATTGTAGCGAACTGGAAATCATAAACAGATACTCCACCCCCACTTATCCCTAGGGAAATGGGCAAGCGGAAGTTGTTAACAAAGTCATAGTTAATGGATTAAAGAAGAGGCTAGACGATGCGAAGGGTAGATGGGTGAAAGAGTTGCTCCATGTACTTTAGGCATACAGAACTACGCCTCGCAGGTCTACTGGAGAGACCCCATTTTCAATGACCTATGGGGCTGAAGCTGTTATACCTTTAGAGACTGGGTCCCAACATACAGGACTAACTTGTTCAGTCCGATCGGCAATCATGGGCAACTAGAAAAGAGTTTGGATCTAATTGAAGAAAGGAGGGAAAATGCAATGGTCCAACTGGCACATTACTAATAAAAGCTTAAGCAAGGCTACGACACCAACGTAAGGTTGAGACCTTTAGAACCTGGTGATTTGGTGCTAAGGTAGGTTGTGGGTATTGCAAAGAATCCTGCTTGGGGAAAACTAGGACCAAACTGAAAAGGACCATATCGTATCACTTCAAGGGCTGGTATTGGAGTGTATTTCTTAGAAGATCTAGATAATCATATAATACCCCGGCCCTGGAATGTAAATAATCTCAAAAGATATTATTATTAAATGAATCTTTCCATCAGTCAATATGCCATTTTGTTATGCTAAGAATTCTCCTAAGTGTTTAAACTTAAATTCAATCATACCTGTAGTCCTCGGACCAAATGATTTGGGTTAGTTAACACTCGTTTACAATTCTCCTAAGTGTTTAAACTTAAATTCAATCATGCCTGTAGTCCTCGGACCAGATGATTTGGGTTAATTAATACTAGTTTACAATTCTCCTAAGTGTTTAAATTTAAATTCAATCATGCCTGTAGTCTTCGGACCAGATAATTTGGGCTAGTTAACACTCGTTTACAATTTTCCTAAGCGTTTAAACTTAAATTCAATCATACCTGTAGTCCTTGAACTAGATGATTTGGGTTAGTTAACACTCGTTAACAATTTTCCTAAGTATTTAAACTTAAATTCAATCATGCCTGTAGTTCTCGGACCAGATGATTTGAGTTAGTTAACACTCGTTTACAATTCTCCTAAGTGTTTAAACTTAAATTCAATCATGCCTGTAGTCCTCGGACCAGATGATTTGGGTTAGTTAACACTCGTTTACAATTCTCCTAAGTGTTTAAACTTAAATTCAATCATGCCTGTAGTCCTCGGACCAGATGATTTGGGTTAGTTAACACTTGTTTACAATTCTCCTAAGTGTTTGAACTTGAACTCAACTATGCCTATAGTCCTCGAACCAAGTTACTTTCGCTAGTTAACACCCCAATGCAGTTGTTTTTATCACAAGGCCTTCCTAGCCATGCTTAAGTCAAAGTCATGTTATTAAGTGATTCTCATTCATCAAGCTATTGTTATTTGCAGTAATGATGCATCATGATATGTACTGTGATGGCATTAAAGGTAAAAGGGAAACTATTTCATTGATCAAAGAGAAATAACTTACAGTCACGAAACAAAAAAGGGGGGGGGGGTCTAGCTAATACAAGTAAATAAAAAAAAACAACAACAGCAAGTAAAAACAATATACTGATACCTAAACGTCTAGGCCTTCTTTTGAGGCAATGGGTCAGTAGTCTGGCCAGGCTGAGCAGTAGCATTTGACCCTTTTACATTCTCAAACGATTTGCCCACATCGCCAGTTTGGCCAGATGCTTGGGTTGCCTCAGTAGGGTCCGGAAGGTTCTGGTCGGCAGCTGGAGGATCCGAGGCGTCTGGTAATTCGCAGATATCTGGGTGGTAGTAAACACTCCCAGGCTGCCTTAGGGCAGATTCTGGGGGGACTCTAGCCGCATCAAGGCCTTTGCCCCATGTTATGTCACAGTACTCCCTGCAGACTTTCGCGAACTCCTCGGTCAGCCTTATTTGGGTCTCTTTTACCCTCAGCATGTAGGCAGCTTGTTTTTCAGCCTCAAGCACCTCCTTGGCCAATTGAGCGTCCTTTTTGGCCAACTTAGCAGACTCCCTGGCTTTATCAAGCTCGGCCCGAAGACCCTTCACCAGCGCTTTTTCTGTTTCTAGGTTGATCTCAGTTGTATACAGTTGCTGGCGTTGGTCTTCAGCCTGCCTTTTAGCATTCTTAAGGCCCGCTTTCAAACTCTTTTTCTCCTTGGTCGCCTCTTTCAGCTGCTCGGATATACGGGCACACTTATTCTTTAGGCTGCCCAATGCCTTTTCAACCTCCGACCGAGAACGGACCTCCGCTTGGACTTCAACATGGGTTTTCTTGTTCCACTCCTCAGCCACATAAACTTGTTGAGTGATCTGCATGACAGAATAAGAATTCTTTTAATGTAAGGCAAAGAAAAGTAATGAATGCAGAAAACCATCACCTTAAAGTTGAGAAGATGTTTCAATTCGCTTACCATGGCTAAATCCCTTTTAAGGGATAGAAAGAGTTCTTGTTGGCTGAAACGCCTATATGACTCCATGTCCTTCGGAAGGAGCAGAGGTTGCTTCAATGCCTCTGCAATGTGACCAGCTCTCCCTTTGGCATAATTTCCAAGGAAAGCGTCATATGGGATGGCAGCACCATCCAACGCCAACTTTGGAGACCATATCTGAGCTCCTCGGCGTACGTCTGCTGTCAGTGGGTCATCTCTACTCTCAGTAGACGAAGCCCTTTTGTTCCTTGTCTCGTGGGCAACTTTCTGTTGCTTGGATCCCTTCGGAGGCGCCACCTCCCTTTCTTCGGTATCAGTCACAATCCTTTTCTTTTTCAGATCCGGCAGTGGCTTTAGGCCGAGATCCGAGGGAGCCTGAGGAGGTGGAGGAGGAAGAGTGACCGCTGGCTGAGATGTGCCAACTTCTTTGGTCACAGACTTCGGCCCTCTGTTCTTCATCGGATCTTTTAAACTCTGTATATCTTCCTCGAAAGAATCGTCTAGCACGTTTATTCTCTCTGGGAGAACACCGGATTGCCTCTCGATTCCCTCTTCGGCGTTTAAAATCTGAAGCTTCCCCTTCAAACCTGAACTTGTCAATCTGCTCGTCAAGTGAAGGGGTTGAAGAAGCAACTCTTTCTCCTTCTGCTGCTGGTTTAGGAGGAGCTTGCTGAATAGGTTGAGCGAGCAATGGTATGCCCTGTGGGTTTGGGTGTGGCATAGGAGCAAGGTCAAAGAGAGCTAAAAAATCCTTCCGAGCAACGTCGATACGGTTAATACGGCGATCCCCAAGTGTTATTGCGTTGCCGATTGGCTGAAAATCAAATGACTTTGGGATATATCCGAGGATAAGGTGCACGGCCCTAAGTTGTCCGTCTTCACTTGTGAAAATCTCTGACCGAAGAAGGAAATTGAGCGCTGCGGTATTTGTAAGGCTGAGCCGAGGAGCAATGTGATCCCTATCTGTTAACATCACAATAAAACTTAGTCAAAGAACTTGAAACATGATAGAAAGAGAAGGTCGAATCATTAAAAGCAAAAACCCTTAATCTATTGTTAGGAAACCTAAATCTAAGATGTCCCACCTGGCTCTCCTGGTTGGATTGGGTAATGAAGTCCGTCATGCCACGCGCCTGAGACGATCAAATAGTCGTCTTTTATCCCTTTGTTAGATTTGGGAAGACAGGAGACGAGCCTGACAATATCAGATCGGGATTTAAGATAGTATCCCAATCCTTTTTTGGTACGACATTCGTACATGTGTACCACATCGAGCCAGGTGAGTCCCAATCCTAGATGACGGTTCAGATCATCAACTGCTCCTAAAATTCTAAACATGTTAGGTGCACATTGTTCAAGGCTAAGCCTATGGCCTCGGAGATAGTCTCTGGTAACGGGACCCATGGGGATGGTCATTCCTCCCTCTAGGAAAGCGATGATGGGGATTATAACTTCGCCCACTTCTCGATTTGTTATTAACTCTTCTGGAGAACAATATCTCAAGCCCACATCCTAGGGTATGCGATACATCACCCTAAACTTCTTCATCTGGGAGGGACTATTCACTAGATATTTGAATCTACCCATTTCAGTTAGAATAGAGGGAAAAGCGTTAAACAGTGACTGGAGAGACTATTCAAGGGCCGAAAAGGCAAGCCGAAGAGAAGATGAAAGGCTTGAGCGAGGAACTTACGCAGAATTAAATCGAGGAATAATCTTCAGGCTTGTAGAGAAATTGTAGCAGATTCTAGGGAGAGTTGGAGTTGATGACAGAAAGGGCTTGGTGGGCGTGAGTGCTTGAGTTCGCTGAGAGTCTAAGAATCTGTAAGGTAAAGGAGAAAATAACCCCCTTTGGGGCTTTATATAGGGATAGATGAAATGGTGGGATTTATCCCGCCCAAATTTGGAGAAAAAATCACGTTCATTGGATCAATAGCCCACTGTTGGATGCCAGAGACAAGATGCCGCTTGGAGCAATTAATGGCACCTTGGAAACGCTGCAACGACAGCGGCAATGATGAAGCGCCTAAATCTATGCACATACACGTGTGGATTCATATGTTTAGGGATTTTAAAGCTTTTATTTCGCAGCAAATCAAAATCCTATTTTTTCTCCTCGGATGCGAGGGAAAAATTAAAATTTTGAGGGGCTATTGTGGGTGTAAAAGCCCAAAGCTACGTATTGGGCCTGGGGCCCAATTTGAGTATCACTATGTGTCCGAAGAGAGAAAAGGGATTAGAAATGAGTCCGTATGGGGGAAATGCACCTGGAAATGAATAAGACGAGATGTCTGAAGACAATCCTATGGGTCCGAAGATGTCCCTCTCATCGGATCATAAGGGAACTTGATCAAGCAAATATACCGAAAGCCTGAGCGACCTTCTTAACTAACTCCATGATAAGAGCAAGCTCTGGACATGCCTAGAGATGATGGGAACAGAGAAATATCTAAAAGGAAAAACTTCTACCATCGCATTTAATGCACTACAGCAACTTTCCTAGCCACATTTATGTGGAGAAGACCCCTGAACAGTGCAACCTCAGCTACTACCACTCACGGCAGACTAAAGCAGATGTCTGATGTGACATGTACTCAAGTGAATGTTTGGATAGAGAACAAGTGTACGATGAAGATGAGGAAGAAAGAGGATATATAAATGGAACAGGCCTCTAGATAGATGAGGACGGAAAAACTGGGAGAAAAGAAAGAAGGAGAGAGAGAGAGAGAGAATTGTATTCACTTTTCCATGAATATTAAGCCTCTTCGGATTTGAGTATCATCCACTCTACAATTGTTTCTACTTCAATTTATTCTTACTGACGTAAGTGAATCGTTGCTAAATCCAAAACTAGCCTAACTTTTTCACCCACTCTCTACAAATTTATTGTTCTAGGTTCATTGGGCTCACAATTCGCAAAGTTTGGGCTTGGCCTACCAAATTTGGACCCTACAGCAAGCATTGGAAATTTCTAGGAAAGTTTCCTCATTGACTCTTAAGTCCACTCGTTGGAACCAGATAATTGAGCTTTGTTTAATTTTTCTTGCACTTTTAACTCCTAAAAAATATCAAGGCTACTGACTTTTTAACGCTTTAATAATCTCTAAAAATTATTAAAATCAAAAGCAAAATATTCTTTGACCATGAAATTTACATATTGAGAGTTGCATGTGAAAGCGAAATTTTAACAAATCAAATTGTCGAACAATTTTTGACACTTTTCATAATGCTTTTTTGCGATTCTATGCTTTACAATAAGTTTACAAAGTTGGTTTCTATTATCCCCCTAATGATTCACTTCAGATCTTTGATAAAGACATGCTTTAACTCCATTCGCACTCTGTTTATGTTGTCTATTTTTTATTTTTGCAACCAATTAATTTTCCTTGTTTGAGAAATGACCAAATACTTCCAATGTGTTATGTTCTCAATTAAATTAACAGTATCTTTTTATTCATAGAATTTTCTTTTTTACTAGGTCTAAAATTTCCCAATTAATAAAAATAAATAAATAAATCCCCAATTAATAATGAAATACCAAAAAATGCCCACCTAACCCGACTACGTAAAATAAAGCTGTGTAATATTAACCCAACACGGTTAAATTTAACCCAGTCAAATTAAACCTCACCTCATAAACACAATTACACAACCTATGGTAAACAGTAAACTAAACCTACACTACCTAAACACAATTACACAACCTATGGAAAAGAGAACCTAGCATCCCTAGCTAAAGCATGGACAACATAATTACCCTGCCGCCTTACATGGATAATAGAGTAGGATTGATAGAGAAGACAATTGACAAGTCCATTGGTTCAGGACTTCTTGGCATTGAATAAAAAGGGAGGACCTCATACCACAATTTAAGATTTTTTTTAAGAGATCAATGGAAGAAGGGACATTTCTTATAGCTATAGCAGTTTTGCTCAAATCCAACAACTCTAGACTTTCAGCATTCCCTAGGTTCTCTGGCAATCTAGCCAGATTTTTGCTTTCCCTTAAACTCAATAAAATTGCTAATGGATGCCTTGGTATCAAAGCTTTCTAGGTTTGATGGTTACTAACATAAAGAGTCTTATAAACCGTCACAAATTCAAACATGTTTTGGTGTCAAACTTTATAAAAAAATTTAACAAATATAAGTTTACATCTTACAATAATAAAATGAAATTGAAAAAAATAAAGTACTGTATCTATAACTATTAGACTAATTATTGTTTTCTAAGAACATCATGGGACTAACTCAAATATTTGGGGGAACCAATTCCTATTTTTGTAGGCTAAAATTTTGAAATTCCAAAATACTAAAGGAATTTTTCTAAATATTAGGGGAGCCATGGCCCCTACCCATGTGTGTAGCTTTGCCCTTGCACATGGGATGAACTTAATTAGTGCTATATGCAAGTAATTTACTCCCCCATTAAGAAAATTGAAGAGAATATATATATATATATATATTTTTTTTGAGAATCAGAGAAGAAAGTGTAAGTTTGTGGTAAGTGGTAACCAGCAAAAAGTTTTGTTTACACTTTATTTTGCTTTTATTAGAACCTTTTAACTTGCTTTAGAGGAAACTTTTTATTTTTTTAAGGATAAGTGGGTTGCGAAAATGTGATGACAATTACCCTACACATTTTGCGTGGTCGAAAAGAAGGAAAAGAGTAACTTCCTAGTGGCTAGTTATGAAGTCCTGTTTAATGTTTATATTGCTTTTTGACAAAGAGTTTGGCTTACTTTCAGTACTTTTTAACTTGGACATGTCTTTTTGTTTTAAATATATAATGGTTAGTGGTAATATATTTTAATCCCCACATTTTATTTTGTTAGTGGATGATGTGACAGTCTCTCATTAAAATAAAAGGAGATTATTTTTGAAAAAGTACTAAACTAAGCCAAACCTTTTGAAAAACAATAAAGTTCTATTCATATTGCTTTCTTTCTATCTATTCATAATCAATATGCCATCGTACATCACACATGAATGCTTTAGTGGATTAATATATAAACTTTATGACTAATAATGCACCCACTAATTAATTTAGTATCAGCAGTGCGTAAAGTAGCTGAAAGAAAGTGTACAAGCAAAGCTAATTATGCACTTCATGATCATTGATAAGGACATAGCTGTAACTTTGTTTGCACTCGGTTTCTATTATGCTTCTTTTTTTTCTTTTTCTTTTTTTAATTCATTTCATTTGGCGTTTCTTAGTATGGCTGATTTTTGTTTTTTGGGTCTCTATTTGAAAAAGTAGGAAATTTTTTTTGTCAAAAGCGGAGGGTGCAACCAAAATGTTGAAGTATACGGATAGGGTGGCTTAGAAATTAAGAAACTGAAAATGAAGAGATCAAAAAATAATGAGGAAAAAAAATGTAAGAGCTAGAAGCAAGCAAAGTTTGTAATCAACAACAACATCATTGATATCAGAGCTGCTTTGACATCAACTGAAGAATGTTTACCCTTTCAAAATAATGAATTACGCCTTTTTAAAGTGAATAATGGAATCACTCTGCAAATAATGTGATTGTTCTTTGAAAAACTGAACATGCAAATTAATGTAAGGGTGCACAAAAAAACCAGGCTGGTAATGGCAACTTAATCTGTTCCATGCCTTCTCATGAAGTAGCTCCATTAGTTCCAATACTTCTCATTGAATTGTTTGTTGATTTTTCAATCTTTAGAACAAGACTTTTTAGATTTTTATGAGATAAAAATGTTATATAAGATATTAGGTTTAATTCTCTGCAGAGTATGTGTATAACTGTGTTGTTTGTCGATTCTGGATCTTTGTGAGTGATGCTAATCTCACGAGCAGATCAAACCTTGTGATTACTGCTCATTGGCAATCTTGTCTCTATATTAACATGTGGTGAATATCAACCAAACATGAACAATTATTGCTGGAACTAATTCTAAAGTCCCACTATTGAAACAAATTGACTCTATTATTCAGAGTGCTAAAATTAACTCTCTAGTAATAGAGTTTCAAGCCCAACAAATGTTCATAAAATAGTTTGAAGAAAGAGTAACCAGGGCTTTAGCTTCTGCGGTGACTCCTAAGCTCAGCAAATGTACACCCACTGGCATTATCCAACTTCCTTGTTCTTCACATCTTCAATCAGCACAGCAAGTTGCCAAGGAACCTTCTTCTTTTCCAATCTTCCACTAACCAAAACAAGTCTGGAAAAACCACGCTGTAGAGCCTTAGTTAATGCTTCTCATACAGTACGCTGCCACTCGTTTGCATATGGCAGAACTGCAACAGCCAGAAAAAATTATCCCGCCAGCCCAATATTTATAGGCAAAACAACCCCATTTGCAACTTCTTTGCCTGTGCCTCTCAACAGTCAGCAACACATGCCATCCCTTTACAACCAGACACACTAGCCTTGGTACTCTCCTGCAGTTACTCTGATCCTCATGTTGTTTATCATAGGCTTGTGTATACCTACAAAACAAAGCTTCACTGAGCATTAGCATTAGCATTTCAAAAACAGACTCTTGCGCACCCTCAAACATCACTTTGTTGAGGTTATACCACAAGGTCCACGGAGTTAGGATAAGACAATCTATAGAACATCACATATTCCTTCTTATGAAAATCAAGATCTTCCATCAACTGAGTCAACCACTGCTTCAAAGAGCAAGGGAAAATGAACTCAGTTCTAAGCGTCTAATCTGACCAAAACCATACAGCCCAAGCAAGACTCTGCTTCAGGAATACATGATCCAAGTTCTCCTCTTCCTCATTGAATAAGACACTTGGTTTCACTCACCATATATGTGTTGTATGAGGCCACTTCAGCTTATCAGTAACTCCACATCTCGAGACAGGGATAGCCAAAATTTGAGCAACCACTTCTGGAGAGTACAGCTCTCTAGCCGTCCTGTTTTCAAGTCAAATTGTAAAGATAACATTAAATACCAATTAACAGATGTAGCTTGTTTTAATTTCTGTAAGGATTCCTAATTGCGTAACTTAGGTCCTTTCCAATTGAAAAATATTGATACACACAACTGAATGTTTATAACAATGTAGGTTCTTTCCAGTATGATAATACACGAGGCAGAAGCAACAAAAAGAAGGGGAGGAATATGACCCAACTTAAATTTGGACATAACACTTTGGATCTTTCCACTACAAAATATAATACATCAGGCTAAAACAACAAAACCAAAGGGAAAAGTATGACAAAACATATATTCTGGATGTAACTCTCAGCCATAGTTTGGTTAAGATCTTCGATGGAATACTAAACAACCCAGCTGAAACAACCAGCGATGACCATGCACCTATCTGGCTATCTCTATTTTAAAATAAAACTGAATCCTTTCATTTCCTTCTCCTACCCTTGTAGCTCTTCTCCAATAGGATTGGTTGCCAGTTTGAACACATTCTAAAGGTCTGGACTTGCTTATCTTGCTGCTGGGTTTTTTCTTTATTTATTATCTATTAGTTACCCTGCTCATAGAAATTAAACTTTTACAATACATGACCACATTAATGGCAAAGAGAGGCTCTTTCTTCACAGTTGCCTTGTTCTTGTAAGTTAAAAAGCACCATAAAATAGAGACAAAAGACAATGAGAAGTACATAAGTTCACTAAATTGCTCCTAATTCCCTTCATCTAGCTCTTCATCCGTGCCTGAATCAAGTAAGGCTATATGAAATTAGTTCTAATGGAAAGATCAATCCAAAAAAGATATCTCCAGATATGATGTGGAAAAAAAAAATATGGTTCTAAGGTTTCAGTGTCCTTGACACAAAGAACATAAGTACTCAGATCAGATTTCTTCTCAATTCTTCCCTCACAAGAAGAAAATTCAATAACATCCTCCAACGAACAACAATAATTTTAGATAGTAATTGTATCTTACATAAATGGTTTCAATGCTCAGGATCTTCATTTAAAGTTGGGCCAGTAAGATCATAAAAGACTAGCCAGCTTGGTTTCTACAATTCGTGCTATGCAATAGCCATTATCCTTTTTCTACCAATTAAGCCCAAGAGTTGGGATGAGGCCTTATGAGCATGTCAGTAACACCAACAGGAGTTGTAAAATTCTCTCAGCACCATTTTGGCTATGGAATTTTCAAACTAATTCATAACTCCACCAGAGAGTATCTTTGTCTAGCACATCTGCCTCAACTTTAGGAGAATTTAAGCATTTTTATTGGATGTCCTTTGGGGACATCCAATAAAGTTGGAACTATATGTTTATACTTGGATGTTTATAAGAGGTATATTATCAATTCGCTTTGAAATGCAATACATCAAGCTACAATGACAAAACAACGAGGAAAATGTGACAACACCTAAATTCTAGACGTGATGCATTAAAAAAACGATAACAAGTACAACAAGGCTTACGATTCTAACAAGACGACCTTCTCCATCTATCAACCTTGTCTACAAAGTTGTTTGTATGCTTAAATCTAATTACTATAAAGATGAATATGTGAAATGGGCATGGATGGTTTGCCTTGGTCATGATTTGAAATGGGTCTAGAAATTTGAAGAACATCATCAGCCCAAAGCAAAAAAGTCATATGATAAAAACTTCCATAATTAAAGAGCATGCTATGTATAAAATGAGTTTTAAAATATTAATATTACAGATTAATGAGGCAATGCATGTGATAGGCTGATAGCACCGTTTCCATTCAAACTTGACATTATATTTTTATAATCTATTAAGGTACTAAATGTCTGAAAATAAGAAAAAAAAAAAAAAAAAAAAAAGAAGAAGAAAAAGAATATATTAACAGTATTTGTTGATTTCCATAAGTAACATTATTAACCTTTTGAACTTTGTCTTCAATGCTAGGAGAGCCATTTACAACTCTAATCAAATATATGGTGGGCAATCCATTAACAAATGTACAAAGAGAAATTGCAACAACCAACAGAGCTTGAATTGAGAAGAAAGACAGTGACTTATAGGTAATCAAGAGAAAAAAAGTTTTATCAACCTTTGAGGTCACTCGCACTAGATTCCAAACCACATTCCTTGTACTCACTTGACTCCTCAGAATCAGAGTTACAATGGCTTTGTAACCTTCCACTATCACTGTCAAAATGCCAAAAATTTTTTGGAGAACATCGAAGCCCTCATAAGGAGTGAAGCCATTGTTGCCTCTCTAAGCCACAAATCGGTTGAAATCTTCTATGTCTTTCTTATATACAATAAGCAACCTGCATTTCTAACGCCAATCTTACTGAATCCATTTGCATAACATGCACTCAATATGTTCATGTTTTCCTTATCCTTGTAGCAGTCAAGAGTAAAATAATTTGTGTCAGCACCTTTACACAAATGAGAATAAGTTTCTTCTATATTCACTTCAACTTCACACCCCATACTTTGATGGCTAAACCAATTTGGATTGGCGATTTTTAGATTTAACTCATTCAGTCATTTGTTTTTTGACATTATCAATCAAGAACTTTTTTACACGATATATCTGAGATTGAAAATGTAATCTTAAAATTCCGTGGAGATCTATTGAGGTGTAAAATAATAAAAAAATTATGAATTTCCTAATGAATTTTTGTCATGAGCTATGTAAATAAGGGTTTCAGATCGTTTGCTAGTGTGCTTCCTTAGTACTTTCTCAAGTGCCCTCTTCTCTACCATTGGTTATGTTGAGCTGTACCAATGGCTATTTAAGTGAACAGTATCACTATCTATTAACAAAACAGTGTCGCTCTTCTTTAATGACAAAACGATGTTGTTGCTTCGTAAAATAATAGTATTAACTGAAAACAAAACCTTGTCATGCCATTAAATTAGAAAAGTGGTATCATTTAACAAAAAGAGCCCTTAAATTCAAAACAAGAACTGTTTTGGTGGGCTTTTCAGGTGTTTTGGAGACTTAAATTCCAGCCCTTGCCCCCCACCCCTCACAAGCATTTATACTTGTAGAATGACTATCGCACCAAGAGTGAGTGGTGGTAAAGAAAGCAGAATCATAAACACTAGTGCTACTCTACTAATTTCTAGTAGATGTGAAAGTGAGAAAACAACCACCAAAAATTATTCTACTATGTTAAACAAAATGAAAGATAATTTTGAAAGAATAAAATGACGGCCTGATTGTTTGTCGTCATCAACATATATTATAAGGAATTTCTCTCTAAACAACAAATGTAATCTTAAAATTCTATGGATTCCTATTTTGTTCTAAAATTTTTTTTTATGACTTTGGTGATGGATTTGCACCATCATACATTGATACAAAGGAACATAGGCAGCACTAGAATAAAAATGTACAAGATTAGGAATCCACTATGTGCCATCCAAGCTAATGTTCACAAACAAGTTAGGAGCAAATGGTTGCTACTTGCTAGAGATTTGAGGCCCTTCCAGAAGATTTCTGTCCATTTGTCCAAACCTGATCATCTATCAACTGTTCCAAAACACCTGAATATCCTTCATCAGTTCTGCCACCACCTCTTTGTTACTTCTATTCCACCCTCTTTAGTCTAGCTCAAACAACCAGCCTCTAGTTTTACAAACAAAACTGAATGAATCCCCTCCAGTTCGTTCTTCTACCCTTGCAACTCTTCTCCAGCAGGATTAATTGCCAGTTGAAAGACTATAAAGGTCTGGGTTTTGCTTATTTTGCTGTTGTTAAGGCTTTCCTTTAGTTCTTGACAGTTACCTTGCACATAGAAATCAAACTTTTACTATGCATGACCACATTAGTGGCAGAGAAAGGATCTCCCTTGCCTTGTTCCTATAAGTCCAAATAGGCCATAAAATAAAGACAAACGACTCTGAGAAGTAATTTAAGTTTTTTAAATTGTTACTGACATCCTTCAGCCAGCTCCAATCCAAGCTTGAATCGAGTAAGGCTGAATGAAATCACTTGTAATAGACAGGTTAAAGAAAAGCCCTTTAACAGTTCCAAATAAGTAAAACCCCTGTGCATACTTTAACATAAAGCAAACCATATTATATGGAAAGGAAAAGAAGGAAATATATAAGAATTAGAATTCTAGTTTATTCATTTTGAACTACCTGTCAATCTGTCATGCCTTCACTAATGAGCTTGTTCTTGTGGACTTCTAAATAAGCGAAACCTAGAAGTCTAATTCTGAATGGAAGAAAACAACATGGGATAGAACAATAAATCAATATACCTTTGGCAGTAAAAGCTTCCAATGTCGATGTTTACTTGCTTTCCAGCACATGATTTCTACCACTTTTTAAAACACCAACAAAATGCTTTGCCTTGCCATTCTTTTTTTGTACATTGAAACAAAGGAACCAAAACAGCACAAGAAGAAAAGAGTACAAGATTCGGAGTTTGCTTCCAGTTATCCAAGCTAATGTTCATGAAGAACTTATGGGCAAAGGGCTGCTAGGGATCAAGGCCCTGCTAGGACATCTGTCCACCTGTCAAATCCAAACATTTGAAAACTATTGAATGACCTTCACCACACAGCCTCTCTATTGGCCAACTCTGCCACCTGTTTGTTAACACAAAGCTTTTAGCTTAAAAAATCTTTCACAGAAAGCCAATAAAGCTGCTGTCATATAGTATCTTTAACAGCTCAACTGAAACAACCAGCCATGGAAATGCACCTTCTCTATCTTACAAAAGAAGCTGAATCCCCTCTATTTCCTTCTCCTATGCTTGCAGCTTGTCTCCAACAGAGTTGGTTGCTAGTTGGAACACTTAGACTTGCTTATCTTGCTACTATCAAGGCTTTTGAACTGTTAGTTACCCTGCACATTGAAATCAAAATTTACAATACATGACCACATTAGTGGCAAAGAAAGGCTCTTTCTTCACGGTTTCCTTGTTCTTATAAGTCCAAATAGACCATTAAATAGAGAAAAAAGACAATGAGAAGTACTTTAAGATCCCCAAAACTCCTTCCCTTCATCCAGCTCTTCATCCATGCCTGAATCAAGTAAGGCTCAATGAAATTAGTTCTAATGTACATATCAAACCAAACTAGATTTCTCTGCATAAAAATAAATAAATAAAGATCTAAGATTTTAGTATCGTTGACATAAATGACTGAGTCCTCAGATGCCTTCTCAATTCTGCCCTCACAAGAAGAAAATTCAATAAAATTAACCAAAGAAGGACAATCATTTTAAAGGTAATTGTAACCTACATAACTGGTTCCAAAGCTCAGGGTCTTCACTTATAGTTGTACCAGTAAGATTAATAAAGGACCTGCCAGCATGGTTTCTACAATTCCTAGTTTGCACTAGCCATTATCCTTTTTCAACCAAATATCCTCCAGATTTAGAATGAGGCTTAATAATCTTGTCAGCAACACAAACAGGAATTTGTAGAATTCTTTCAGAATTATTTCGGCTATGGATTTTTCAAACTAATTCAAAATTTCACCTGAAAGTATCTTTGACTAGCACATATGCCACAACAAGAACCTATGCAATTTCAATGGACATCCCTTTGCCTTGGGGACATCCAATAAAACAGGATCCTTTTATATATATATGTGTGTGTGCGCTTGTATTTCTATAAAGGTGAATTATCAATTCACTATGAAATGTAATACATCAGGCTAAAATGAAAAAACAACAATGAAAGTGTGACAAAACTTAAATTCTACACAAAATGCATCAAAACAATGATAAAAAGTAGGGTAGCGTTTACAAATCTAAGCAGACTACCTTCTCCAATTTTCAAGCTTGTCTACACAGTTGCTTGCCTGCATAAGTCTAATTATCATAAAGACGAAATGCAAAATGATCTAGTATGGTTTGCCTTGGTTATGATTTGAAATAAGTCTTGAAAATTTCAAGAATATCAAGAGCCCAAAGCACAAAAATTCATATGGTAAAAACTTCCATAATTTTTTTTTTATTTTTTATACAAGATAGAAATTCTACTCTAGCTTAATTTAAGTGTATATGTGAAACTTCCATAATTAACGAGCAATGTTATGTACAAAATGAGTTTAAACTACTAATATTACAGCTCAACAAGGCAATGCAAGTGATAGGTTGATACCACCCTTTCCATTCAAAATTGACATTACATATATTTTATTAAACTCCTAAATGTTTGAAAATAAAATAAAGAAAATAATGAAAATCTAATTAACAAAATGGAGAGGAAAAAGATGTCACTTTTAAATGAAATTCAAAGATTATTAAGGTCTCACCCATGCCTCTGCACAAATATCACATGGGATGATGAAGTGTAAGATGTTTTCTTAACATTGCAAAACAATAGAAGCAAATGTCTAAGGCTGTTTTGTACTTAAAGTTCAATACTATCTATTATTCACAACTAGTAAGTTTCCCGTGCGATGCACGGATACTGTTGTAATGTTTTATGTAAATTTGTTTTTAGAAAATATTATACATATATTATAGCATATTTATTATAAAATTTTGTTAGTAATGAGTTCATCATAAAAAGTAACAATTATAAATTGCACACATATAATTATTATAATTATTTCGTTCAAATAATAAGCAATAATTAAAAAAACTTGGAGTAATATTATATAATAAAAGTTGATAAAAATTAAAAGCATATTAATTCATTCTTTATTTTTGATTTTTATTATATGATGAAATAAAAAGCTTCATTACGATTTTTTTTTTCTTCAATCTTTGTTATTGCGGTATGATGACGCTTACTATCATCATTAGTTTCTCCATCTTCAACGTTTGAGTTTAGTTTGTCCATATTTGTTCAATTTTTAAGCTTTCATCATTTTTTCCTTTTGTTGCATCATTTGTGTTATTCACTAATGAATTGGCATCGAGAGATTCTTGATCAGATCTTACAAAGTTTGGACTTTGTCGCTAAGATTTTTCATAGGTATTTGCATTTATCTTAAATTTCAATGATGTGGCATTTTTTTGTAAATATTTTTATTTTAATTTTGGAATAGTGCAGCAAAAAGAATAAATACAGCATATTGAATTGTGTATTTTTTTTTTCTTCCATACCTTTTTATCATTTGAAGGTGTATAAAAAATCTTAGCAACTATCTAATTTTCAAAACTATCATTTAGATTGAATTCATTCAAATGAAGTAGAGAAATCCATTTTTTTCCTAATTTTTTTTTTCAAATCACATTATCAATATTTTTACAATAATTTAAATAAGTTGTACCTTAGTTTATTTTTTAGCAATATCTCTTGTAGATTTATTTTGGATTTTCTTGGCATCTCAATCAAATATTACAAAATTTGTTTTGTTAGTTGCATCAAAAACTTCAATTTGAATCATGTATCTGAAGTAGTTTGCAATTGTATATATATAGTAGTTATAGTGAGATAAATATATTATAAATATTTGGAGAGTGTGTAGTTAATGTGAGTGCCTCTAACTTTGGGACAGAAAGATTTATTTTTGTCTCACATTTTGCACGCCAAAATGATTTTGCTTGTGGTTTGACATTCCTTTTACAAAGTATTCACAAAATGTAATACCAACCTATTGTTGTATCAATGTTCCTTTTGTAAATAATATGTATTATTTACAATGAACTTTGAAATTAATATGTATTATTTTTTTAATGTAAATAATATGATGTATTATTATTTTTTTACGTAAATGATAAGTATAATTTGTAATGATTAACGAACTTCTTTCGTAGGATCTCATTCAATGCATTTTATTTTTACTATTGTTTTCATATTATTTAAAGATAAATCCTCCTATGAAAATTGTTTTGCATGTATTTTTGGTATTTCTTGTATAGGATCATGTTTTTTACCATTCTTATCATTGAATTTTTTAAAGAAAATATTAAGTTAATGGCATTTTGTGAGATAATATATGATATTTATTATACTTTTTTGTTATTATAAATTTTAGAAATATGCACTTGTCAATTATTTCAGCAACCTTAGGGATCTTAAGATTTATATATATTTTTGTTGCACTGGTCGATGACAGAGAGTTTGTCTGCATAAATTGCATAGAACATTATTAATAGACAAAAACATATTGAATTGAAATTGGGGAAAAACGAAGACATGATTTCATTAGAAAGAGATTTTCTAGAAGTATCATCTATACGTTGGGGGTGGGGTGGGGTGGGGTGGGGGGGGGGGGGGAAGAAGAGAGTTTGTAAGAGGGTAAAAGTTTTTGCTTTAATTTACACGTGGGAATGGTCAAACTTTGGTCATAATATGTAAGGTAAGAACTGAGCTTGAGTTTTTCATAAAGTTTGGTTTACTTTTAAAAGGTAGTTCATTTTATAGTGAATAAATTTTGGTCTATTTTGTCTAATTGTCAAGAATAGCCTATATTTTATATAATAGTAAAAAAAAAGTTACTATGATCTATTGGATAACAGTAAAAAAAAACTTAATAAAAAGAGGTAAAAAATGCTAAATTTATATAATAGTCAAAAGAAATTATTATGATCTATTGGGCAATAGTTAAAATAATAATAATAATAATAATAATAATAATAAAAAGAGGTAAAAATGCTAAATTTATATAATAGTAAAAATAAGTTACTATGATCTATTGGGTAACAGTAAAAAAAACTTAATGAAAAAAGGTAAAAAAATGTTAAATGGAATATTAGAGTGCCACGTGGCAGGACCTCATGCACTCTCACATGAGGTCTCTGCTTTTATATATATATAGATAATTGTTGATTTCCATTAGTGACATTATTTCCTTCAATTGAAATTATTAATTCATGGTGCGTGCCTCTTGCATCTTCTCCTAATTTGTTGATTACAATTAGTGACATTATTAACTTTCCAAACTTTGTCCTCAATCACAATCATAAATTCATAGAATTCTATTTTATTCATTTTGAGAAACCTGTCATGCAAAAATAATGAGGTTGTGCTTTTGGATTTCTAAAATGAGGACAAGTCAGGTGGTGATGAGGAGGGTGGGGAGAGATTCAGAGTTTGCATACTCTACAGATTTAAGCATGGTTGTCAAAACATGAATAATATCGTGAATCAATTTTTTTATTTTTCTGTGTCATAAATCGTATCATATTATGTACCACAAGATATACAAAAACTTAACAATATTTATAAAAAAAAATTATAAATATACGTATATAAAGGCATATCACAGGGCCGGCTCAACGAATTTGGGGGTCCTAGGCGAAAGCTTTAAACGGGGCCTTTTATTATATTTAATTATAAATTCATATATTTTATTCAATTAAAATTTATTTTTCTTGCTTTTTGAGAGGCAAAATTACTAATTAAATTTTTGCATTCAAGTTCCGCTAACGTTTCTTTTTCATGACCACCTTCGTTATTATCATTTTGTTGTATATTTTCATTATCTTCTAATTCTTTTTGATGAATTTCTTGTTCATTTATGAAACCTTCACTCAAATTTTCTGCAAGATTTTGTAGACATTTGTAATTAAAAAATATTTATGAATAAATGAAACACAATCTATAATATAAACAAATTACAATTTAACTAAAATAATATAAATTTAATGTATAAAACAATATAACCTGTTTTATCAAAAGCACAATTGCAGCTTTACTTAATATGATCATTTTACACTTTATACTTGTACAAAAAAATTAAAATTAATATTAGTACAAAGTAAATTATTCTAAATTTATAATTTTGTTATTAATACTCTTTTTTTTTTTTTTTTTTTTGTAGCAGTAAACATATTTTTTTAGCATAATGTGTAGGACTCAACTTGATTGGATCCACTAACACTAAGACCAGCCCACTAGCAAAATGTGTAGAACTCAACTTGATCTACTAAGAGTAAGACCAGCCCACTATCCCTCTAAATCTGATTTCTTAAATCTGATTTTTTTTTTCTTAGATGGAAAAATAATATTATATAATATATTATTACTATTTGGGGGCCCTCTTATAAGTGGGGGCCTTAGGCGGTTGCCTAAGTCGCATATAGCTTTAGCCAGCCCTGTATGGCATATCATCCCTCAACCCCCCCCCCCCCCCCCCCCCAAAAAAAAGGTATGTGCATTAAGAATTTAGAATATGTTCAACTAATGACTAATTTAATCATTAATTATGTAATAATATTTAATAAAGTTAAATAAATAAATTTTATAAAAAAATGTTAACATATTTTTATAACGTACACATTCAAATTGATTAAACTTTAAAGTGATATATAATACATGACATATAAGCCAAAATAATAATTAATTTTCATCAAATTCATCATTTTTCCTAATCAACTCCATCTAACTCAATGTTATCATCATGTTCATCATCTTACAAATTTATTTCTTCATTGATATTTTCTTCATCATCATCATCATCAAAATTTACTCTCTCTTATTGTTCTTTTATTTTAATAATTTTTTCTTTGTATTTCTTCTTAGCATTCTAACTTCATAGACTTATAACTATAATAGCAAAAATATAAAGTAATTCTATTTTTTTATTTGATGCCCTTTTCATAGTTTATATGAAAGAACTTTGCAAATATGAAAATGAAGTCTCAAGTATGTAATCTGAATTTTGTATGAGACAGAGAAGTAAAAAAAAAAAAAAAAAAAAATCATAAGCATGTTATTTTATTGGGCTCAATAAACAAACTAATAATTTTGTGTTAAAAAACAAGTCTACAAACTTATTAAACTCAAATAAAAGTACAATTTTGTGTTAAACGGAAAAAAACAAACAATAAACTAGTATGTTTGGCAGCAAAAGCTTTCCAATTTTTATGTTTACTTGCTTTCAAGCAAATGGTGTATTTTGCATTAATAAACGTGCACTGAGAGAAAGAAAATGCAAACACCAAAATGACCCTAGCAATTAGTGAATTTGCCAGGAGTCCCATTGACAACTCTATTTCCTTCTCCTATGCTTGCAGCTTGTCTGCTATAGAGTTGGTTGCTAGTTGGAACACTTAGACTTGCTTATCCTGCTGCTATCAAGGCTTTTGAATTGTTAGTTACCCTGCACATTGAAATCAAAATTTACAATACATGACCACATTAGTGGCAGAGAAAGGCTCTTTCTTCACAGTTGCCTTGTTCCTATAAGTCCAAATAGACCATAAAATAGAGAAAAAAGACAATGAGAAGTACTTTAAGATCCCCAAAACTCCTTCCCTTCATCCAGCTCTACATCATGCCTGGATCAAGTAAGGTTCAATACAGCTCTGCACCCCTGAATCAAGTAAGGTTCAATGAAATTAGTTCTAATGTACAGATCAAACTAAACCAGATTTCTCTACATAAAAAAATTATAAAAAAAAAAAAAAAAAAAAGGTCTAAGATTTTAGTATTGTTGACATAAATGATTGAGTCCTCAGTTGCCTTCTCAATTCTGCCCTCACAAGAAGAAAATTCAATAAAATTAACCAAAGAAGGACAATCATTTTAAAGGTAATTGTAACCTACATAACTGGTTCCAAAGCTCAAGGTCTTCACTTATATTTGTACCAGTAAGATTAAAAAAGGACCTGCCAACATGGTTTCTACAATTCCTAGTATGCACTAGCCATTATCCTTTTTCAACCAAATATCCTCCAGATTTAGAATGAGGCCTAATGAGCTTGTCAGCAACACAAATAGGAATTTGTAAAATTCTTTCAAAATTATTTTGGCTATGGATTTTTCAAACTAATTCAAAATTTCACCTGAAAGTATCTTTGACTAGCACATATGCCACAACAAGAACCTATGCAATTTCATTGGACATCCCTTTTCCTTGGGGACATCCAATAAAATAGGAACCTTTTATATATATGTACTTGTATTTCTATAAAGGTGAATTATCAATTCACTATGAAATGTAATGCATCATGCTAAAATGAAAAAACAACAATGAAAATGTGACAAAACTTAAATTCTAGACAAAATGCATCAAACAATGATAAAAAGTAGGGCAAGGTTTACAAATCTAAGCAGACTACCTTCTCCAATTTTCAACCTTGTCTACACAGTTGCTTGCCTACATGAGTCTAATTACCATAAAGACGAAATGTAAAATGATCTAGTATGGTTTGTCTTGGTTATGATTTGAAATAAGTCTTGAAAATTTCAAGAATATCAAGAGCCCAAAGCACAAAAATTCATATGGTAAAAACTCCCATAATTTTTTTTTTTTTTAATACAAGATAGAAATTCTATTCTAGCCTAATTTAAGTGTATATGTGAAACTTCCATAATTAACGAGCAATGTTATGTACAAAATGAGTTTAAACTACTAATATTACAGCTCAAAAAGGCAATGCAAGTGATAGGTTGATACCACCCTTTCCATTCAAAATTGACATTACATATATTTTATTAAACTCCTGAATGTTTGAAAATAAAATAAAGAAAATAATGAAAATCTAATTAACAAAATGGAGAGGAAAAAGATGTCACTTTTAAATGAAATTCAAAGATTATTAAGGTCTCACCCATGCCTCTGCACAAACATCACATGGGATGATGAAGTGTAAGATGTTTTCCTAACATTGCAAAACAATGGAAGTAAATGGCTAAGGCTGTTTTGTACTTAGAGTTCAATACTATCTATTATTCACGGTAATTGTTGATTTCCATTAGTGACATTATTAAGTTTTCATGAAGTTATTAATTCATGGTGTGTGCCTCTTGCATCTTCACCTAATTTGTTGATTACAGTTAGTGACATTATTAACTTTCCAAACTTTGTCCTCAATCACAATCATAAATTTATAAAATTCTACTTTATTCATTTTGAAAAACCTGTCATGCAAAAAAAATGAGGTTGTGCTTTTGGATTTCTCTAAAATGAGGATAGGGAGGGCAGTGATGAGGAGGGTGGGGAGAGATTCAAAGTTTGCATACTCTGCAGATCTAAGCATGGTTGTCAAAACATGAATAGTATCGTGAATCAATTTTTATTTTTCTGTGTCATATATTGTATCGTATTATGTACCACAAGATACACAAAAACTTAATAATATTTAAAAAAAAAATTATAAATATACATATATAAAGGCATATCACCCCACCCCCCCCCCCCCCCCCCCCCCCAAAAAAAAGGTATGTTCATTAAGAATTTAGAATATGTTCAACTAATGACTAATTTAATCATTAATTATGTAATAATATTTAATAAATAATTTTTATATAAAATGTTAACATATTTTTATAACGTACACATTCAAATTGATTAAACTTTAAAGTGATATATAATACATGACATATGAGCCAAAATAATAATTAATTTTCATCAAATTCATCATTTTGCCTAATTAACTCCATCTAGGTTAATGTTATCATCATGTTCATCATCTTACAAATTTATTTCTTCATCGACATTTTCTTCATCATCATCAAAATTTACTCTCTTATCGTTCTTTTATTTTAATAATTTTTTCTTTGTATTTCTTCTTAGCATTCTAACTTCTTAGACTTATAACAGTAATAACAAAAATATAAAGTAATTATATTTTTTTTTATTTAATGCCCTTTTCATAGTATATATGAAAGAACTTTGCAAATATGAAAATGAAGTCTCAAGTATGTAATCTGAATTTTGTAGGAGAAAGAGAGAAGTAAAAAATAAATAAAAATAAAGACGTTATTTTATTAGGCTCAATAATAATCTAATAATTTTGTGTTAAAACAAGTCTACAAACTTATTAAACTCAAATAAAAGTACAATTTTGTGTTAAACGGAAAAAAACAAACAATTAACTAGTATGTTTGGCAGCAAAAGCTTTCCAATTTTTATGTTTACTTGCTTTCAAGCAGATGATGTATTTTGCATTAATAAACGTGCACTGAGAGAAAGAAAATGCGAACACCAAAATGACCCTAGCAATTAGTGAATTTGCAAGGAGTCCCATTGACAACTCTAATCAAACACATGGTGGTCAATCTATTAATACATGTAAACTAAGAGAAAAGGAAATGCAGCAATTAACAGAACTTGAAATAAGAAGCCAGTGACTTACAATTTACAAACAGTGACGAGACAAGTTTTAGCCTTCTGGTCACTCTCGCTAGATTCCTCCCAATCGCTTAGCTCCTCACCCCATTCGTCGTACTCACTTGATCCCTCAGAATCAGCGTCACCATGGGCCAATTCTGGGAGCCTTTCAATCTGCTTCGGGTGTGGTACATCATTTGAGCTTCCCTCTCCACTAGGTCCAGCCCCATTACAGTCATCCGAGCCCTCATAAAGAATGATGCTGTTGTTGCTTCTCTGACTCTCAGCCACAAATCGTTTGATTTCAGCAATGTCTTTTTCCCTCTGTTTCTTTCTTCTCTCAGTTCTCTCAGCCCGGCCCATATATTCAATGGCTTTCTTCTCTCTCTCGGCCCTAATTCGATTGCGATATACTCGGAAACTTTCAACCTCTTTCTTATACAACAAATGAATTCCGCATTCCTTCACCTCCACGCCTGAACCATGGGCTCGATATCTAATAATGCAAGACTCAGTGAATCCATTCACAAAATATCTTATCCTATTTATAGAAGAACATTCAAAAAAGGCTAGGAAAAGCTGATCTGATAAATCCCGAAGCATTAGACCACACATTAAACGTGAACTAACAATGTTTCCATTACATATAAAATGGCAGTCAAGTTGTACAAGGTCGACCGGTTGACGATAGCAAATCACACCACAGCTAGCAATTCCCACCAATTCATCACACAAATGAGAAGGTACTTCAATATTAATTTCAGCCCCTATATTTTGACGCTCAAACCACTGCGGAATTTCACTTCCAAAAATAAGATTCTGCCGTAAGTATTGACCCCTGTACATACTTGCAAGGAAGTCTTGATCGAGACCCGGTCCTGGCCTTTCTTTCTGCGAATAACTATAGGAACAACTACCTGCAAGTGCATCCATATAAGGAATAGGCCACATAGTCCTTTGACCTATATATGGTTCGAATAACTCCGGCAGAAAATCCCTTCGAAATGGAAGCATTGGTAATGATTGGAGACTCGGGCAATCGTGCAGGGCCAAATAGAACAGATTACTTAGTTGAGCGATGCTTTCTGGGAGGTAACCAAACTTATTTCCACTTAGAATTAAACCTTCTAGACTCTGAAGGCAACCAATTTTATCGGAGAAACCATTGAGATTGCAATAACTTAGATTCAATTCTTTCAAAGAACATGAACCCTCTGATAGAGAAGTCAATAACATCTCCAAGGGATCGGGACTTCCTTGCATGAAGGAACCAAAATTATTTCCTCTTAGACTTAAATTTTTTAAAGTGGATAAGCAACAAATAGCATTGGGGATTGCATTGAGATTGCAATAACTTAAATCCAATGTCTCCAATTTGCCCACAGAACACAAACTCGATAGAGAAGTAATTGACAAATCCAAGGGATTGGTACTTCTTCGCTTAACTCCACTGATAAATAGTTCTTTAAGTTTTTTAGCAGTTCCAGTCTCATCAAGCACCTCTAAACATGCAGTAGCCCCCAAGATCTTTAGTAGTTTTGAGCATCCGGAAAGATTCAGTTTTTCAAGGGAATTGAGATTTAAAAAGGTGCTAGGAAGAGTCACGAGGTTTTTGCAATCTTTTACATCCAATAAAACAAGTCCCGTCAAATTCCCAATTGATGTGGGCAATTTTGTAATAGCAGTGCCATCTAAGTAAAACTCTGAAAAACTTTTCATATTTTCTCCAAATTCTGGAATACTTTTTACTTTTGAGCATTTAGAAAGAATAAGAATCTCAAGAGACTCCATTTCAAGCTTTCTTGGAAGACTTTTGAGGTTTTTGCAACCTTTTAGATTAAGAAGAGTGAGCTTTTTATGAACTCCAATTGATGGGTGAATCATAGATAAATTTATACAACCTTTAAGAACCAAACTCTCAAGATTTGGGACTTTAATGTCTGGGGCTTCAATAAGTTTTAGAGATTTTGTCAGATTAAGGAATTTCAAATTCTCAAGACTCTGTTAAAAGCCAAAAAAAAAAAAAAAGTAAAACAATTAGCTTCTACAATCAAACTTATTAAATAAATAAAAAAAGTAGTATAAGGGTACCTAAATTACCTTTGATTGGAAACTTGAAGTCAATGATTTTGAAGGGTACCCTCTCCAATCAAGAATTCTTAAGCTATTAGAAAGATGTTTGAGATCATGCATAAGTTGAACACCACAAATTTTAAGCAATTTTAGATCTTGCATCTTTGAAAAGGTTTCAGGATTCCAATATACCTTTTTTGGTTCATGCAACTTTAGTTCTATGCCTTGAATTGCCTCTGTTCCCTATTAATAAGAATAAGAGGTATTAGTATAAAATGTATTATATTATTACTAGACTAATATAATTTAAACTCAATATCATTCTTTATAAAAAAACAAAAAAATTATGTTGAATAATAAAATAAGATATATGCTTAGTTTCTTTCAATAAGCCCTTACCGTATTTTTTGTCAACACATTGTCAATATCTTTAAACAACCACAATCTACTACGTTTCCCGGGGTCTTTAGGGCACTCTTGATGAACTATATCTCGGCCCATTTCTTGTAGTAAATCATGCATCCACAATTGATTTTCATGCAATTTAACTAGAGATTTATCAATGAGAACCTTTAATCCAATTTTAGGATAAAGCTCAAGATAGTCTAGTATTTTTATGACAAAATCTGGATGCATGTGATTAAAAAAACATGCAATATTTAAGAAAATTTCCTTTTCTGTTGATCGTAGTCCATCAAAGCTTATTTGAAGCACATCAAGAATTCCTCTTTCAGGAAATTCATTGAGCCTATCCAATCCATTTTTCCATTCATCAATGTTTTTTCCAAACAAGAAAGAACCCAAAACTACAATGGCCAAAGGAAGACCCTTAGAATAATTTACAAAATCTTGAGATAGCTTCCCATAATCTTCAGGTGGATGGTCCATTTTCAAAGCTTTCAAACTAAAAAGTTGAAGAGCTTCCTTATGATTCAAGACTTTAGCCTCATATATTTCCTTTACTTCATGCAACACCAACAAATGCTTATCTCTTGTTGTTATAATAATCCTACTACCTGAACCAAACCAGCAATGCTCCCCTGCTAACTTCTCCAATTGGTCTAATTCAGTTACATCATCAAGAACAAGAAGAATCTTTTTGTTATGTAACATTTTCTTCATCATGAGAACTCCCTCACCAACATCTTGAAGATTCAAATTTTTGAGCATCAAAAGTTTTTTCAAAAGTTTTTTTTGTAACTTACATAAACCACATTTTTTAGATTCTTCCCTAACATTAGCAATAAAACAGCAAGCTTCAAATTTATTGGAAACCTTTCCATAAACAGCTCTTGCAAGAGTTGTCTTACCCATTCCTCCTGTCCCCCAAATTCCTATAATGCGAACATCATTTGACTTAATAGCTAAGTGTGACTTCAATTTCTCAATTCGGGATTCTATTCCTATTAGTTCCATGGTATGCGCTGAGAATGTATTACTCAATTTATTCAATATCACTTCCACAATGTCTTGGATACATTCTGCCTCAGACCTACAAAAAAGAGAAAATAATTGTGAATCTGAATCTATGGCGATGAGTTTAGGAGGTTAAAACTGAAATTGAGACAAATAAATGTAATTGAATGCCTCTTTTTATTATTATTATATATATATATATATATATATATATATATTTTAGAATAATGTAATTGGATGCTTCAAGCAAAACTCCAAAGAACTAGCCATATAAGTGTTTTTTATTTTAGAGAGACCCATATAAGTGTTGGAAAAGGGAAACTATCTTACATTTTTTTATTATACAATTATGGAGCGTTCCTTGAATCCTTTCTTAATTTTCTTAAATAATTGTGGTGACTTCCAAGATTTTACATCTTCAATCTTTAACATGTTTTACCTTTATGGGTTCTAGTTAGCTCAACTAATGAAGTCTCTAATAGTTAAGTAAGAGATTTGGGATTCAAACTCCGCTTATACCAAAAACCGATTGGTGTCTTAGTCTGATGATAAAGAGCATCATCAAAAGCGGACGCCATACGTTGAAACTCTCTAAAAAAAAAAAAAAAAAAAAAAAAACATGTTTTACCTCTTTATGTTTAATTTCATATGAAACGTTTCCTTAATTACCAAGATCTTGGGCTTTCAAACTAGAGTTTTAATTTACAGGGAGTAAGGAAGAAGAAGAAAATCTATGAAAGAAAATATGCAGCTGCAAAATATTCCATTGAGGAAATTCAATGTCATCATCCAACTCCATTGCTTACAGTAGCAATGGTCATTAATAAGTCTACTAAATCTTTATAAAAAATAAAATCACCAACTTATAGCCTTGTTGCCCATTGAACAATAGAATCCATTTAAAGGGAAATATTAATGAATGCCCTTAGGGCAATGACTAAAAATCCATTTAAACTAACAACAGTATTGTCAAAATATTAATCTAATAAGGAATTATGGAGTGATGTAACATTCAAAAAGGTTACAATAGGTATAACTCTATCTTTTCCTCAAAAAAAAAAGAAAAAAAAAAAGAAAAAAAAAAAAGAAAGAAAGAAAGATGTAACTCTATATGTAACTTTTCATTAAAAGAGTAATTTGACAAAATAACATTTGGATCATATTTCCCCCTAAAAAAACATTTGGATTATATTACACAATAAAAAGGATTATATTATTTCTTTATACCCTCCATATTTGCTAAATATTAAGACAATTGAAAATTAGTAACTATCTCATCATAAATTTTTAAATTTTTTATTTTTTAAACTTAAAAATTATATTGTAGATCAAATGGAAAACAACATGTGAGTAACACAAAATTTGACGTATTTATTTAGAGCAACAAATATATGTAATTTATCAAATAATAATTTATAGAGGTATTATGAAATCAACAAAGAGTTATATCATGTGTACCATGATCCCCTCTCTAGTGGTTGCACTCTTTCTGCACCAAGTGGCTAGCATTTATTAAAGAGTGCTATAAACTACATAATCTCCCTAAATTAAACCCTAAATTTTTAAAATTTGTAACTAAAACCATTAACTTTTTATTATTATTTCAATTTGTGCCATTAATAAGCTAAAATTAACTAAAAATAATAGAAATTGACATAAGTTTTGACTCATGCCTGTCTAAAATAATCATTCCACGTGAAATTATAAGACATTTGGTACAATATATGAGAGTTTTAGAATTATATAATAACTAGTCATTGACCTGTGTGATATACGGGATAATTAAATAAAAATTAAAAGCGTAAATTGCAATTTATATCTCTAAAGTTTTGGAGTGATTGGATTTTATACTTTGAAGTTTCAGAATTTAGATTTTACCCCCTGAAGTTTGGGGTGTTTGGATTTTACACCTTAATATTTTAGAACTTGAATTTTACCCTCTAAAGTTTAGGTTGTATAGATTTTACACCCCAAAATTTTGAAACTTTAGGGTGTAAAATCCAAACACTCCAAACCTTTAAAGAGTAAAATCCAAAAACTTCTAAAATATAGAGGGTAAAATCCAAATTTTGAAACGTTAAGGTGTAAAATCTAAACATCACCAAACTTCAGGGGGTAAAATCTAAATTTTGAAATTTCAGGGTGTAAAATCCAGTCACTCCCAAACTTTAAGGGTGTAATTTGCAATTTACCCAAATTAAAAATATTTTTTTGAGCAAAAATTTAAAATATTTATTTTGCTTAAAGATCTATGATTGGGCTTTAAAAAAGGTATAACTTGAAAATGATTAAAAATGAATGGAAATAAGTAATTTTGTCTAAAATAAAGGTTTAGAAAATTTTTTATCTTTCATATCATTGGTCCACATATCGCATACCGGCATGGCTCACAACATCTTAGCTATTTTATGGTGCCTATAAGAGTTTTCTTTTTACAAAGCCATAAATGATGGAGTTTCATACAAGTCAAAATTTCCAATAAATTTTAAAAAAAAATTTAAGTTCAAAAGTCTTTTGATTGTAATTTTTTAAAATCATAAATAGACTTCAAAATGATCACATCATTGATACCATATCATAATGATTGCAAATAACAATATTATTGTTCATGATTAATAGATAAACAATTGAAACTGTGAATTAACACTTCAAATACCAAGTTTAAGCTACAATAAAACATATACAAAAGAATCCAAATATTGAAACATACTTCGATTCTTCCGATTCAATCAAAATCAGAGTTTCAAAGATAATTTCAATTCAATTATACCCAACACATACACATACATGAACATAAACAATTTCAAAAGTATTTACTTTAGCTTTTATTCAAAAACAACAATTTCCAAAAGCCTCTACCACCTAATATATAGTCAATTTTCTAACGAAAAATACATACACATGAACGTAAACAATTTCAAAAATATTTACTTTAGCTTTTATTCAAAAACAACATTCTATAAAAGCCTCTGCCTAATATAGTCATTCTAATTTTTTTTTCCCAGATTGTGAGTGTTGATTGCTTAAAATTACACTATTATCTTAGTCTTGGTAGGCAATATCACATCAATTTCATGAGTTTGAAATATTTCTAAAAAATATACCTATTACATGTATTTTTCTCTTATAGGAGATTAAAACCATTCAGACATGTTGTCAAGAGAATTCAACGGTCAAGATCAATTGGAACATGGTTTTTGAAGCATTAAATAAGTCTAAAACATGTGAAAATAAAAAAAGGGAAGAAAGAAATTCACCCAAGCTAAAATTGGAAAAATCCTGATATGAAAACATCCTACACTCTTTCAGTATTTTTGCCATAACTTATTGCACAAATGTTCAATTGACCTGATTCTTATGGCCACAGAAAGAAGACTTGAAGATCTATAACTTTGTAGTTTACCAAAAATTCCATAAAAATCATTTTGAAGGTCAAAAGTGGGCTGGAAGATGACAGTAGATAAAATTCCGGAAATCAAAGGATTCCCATCTTAAATTTGATGGATTTTTTTTCTTTTTCTTTTGGAGGAGGCTGAGGTTATAGTAGAGGAAAAACCTTAGAACGTTTTTGATCTTTTGTTTTGTTGTTTAGCATTGTTTTTTATGGATTTTTTTTTGCATAATTATGTGCAGCTAAATCTCTAGCTAGGGATAGAGGTGAAATCTAATATTTTTATCATGTGTTTTTGGGATTATTTACGTGCTTTCTATGGATTGAAGATTGAATTTTGAGATTTATTTACTATTTGGAATCATTGCATGTTGATAAGTTTTTAAGATTTAATATGATTTATATTGAATTCTTAATTTTAGAATAAAATGTGGGACCACATCATAAATATTCATCCAAATGAGTTATTAAGTACAAAAACCGAAGGGTCTAAAATAAATGAATTGTTAAAAAAAAAAGTACTTCACAATAATTTAAAAAAAAAAATGGACAATTTACATTTTATATCTAATAATATCCTTACAAATTTTTTTAAATAGTTAACAAAATATAAAAATGACTACAAGCTAGTTTTAAGTGTATTCATTCATATGCATTGGATTACAAGCTAGTTTTAAAATAAATAGTTGAATGTATAAGGGTATTTTGGAATTTTTAATGAAAAATTTATTAAATTTAATTTCATTCTCTCTAATTCCTCCAAATTTTGGAGAGATTTTGACTTTTAAGGGAATAAAGAGGAATAAGTGTTCCGTAAAACTCCAAAACAAGGGGATGAAATGAATATTTCAAAATAATTCTTTTCATTTTATTCCTTTTTTTCTTCAAATTTAATTCCTTTTCTTTTAGTCCATTTTTAGAGCTACCAAACAAAAATTAAAGATACAAAGTTTCTCAGAATCTCGGATTTGTAACTGAAAAGCACAAAATCGAGAAGATGACAGCATTATTCAAAGATTTAACATAATTTGAGCCTTATACCAAAACTGGTTTGGTTTTTACTCTCAAATCAAGTCTCTTTCAAGCATTTCATTAAAAAAAAATTCAAATAAGTTGAATCAACTCTTTGTTTCAAAACCACCGCATATCCTTAGTGTGATAGTCACTCCACAAATATAAGTGTTTGTGGAAGGTAAGGGCCAGAGTTCAAATCTCCATGAGGGAGTTTCACACACACCTACACTTAAATTAGGTTAGAGAAAAATTTTATCTTGTAAAAAAAAAAAAAAAACTCTTTGTTCCAAAAAAAGAAAAAAGGTGTCAAGAAGGAAATTAATCATAATCAGTGCATAAAAGGTGAGAGACATAGTTGAAGGGAGATTAGGAAAAGGAAGTGTGACATGTTGCTTGTAAATTCTATTTCTCTGGCTGATTAATGATATGGAATTAATGTTTGTTTATCCAAAAAAAAGAAAAAAAAGAAAGAGGAAAAAGAGGTGACGGTAAGAGACAGTGTCGGAGGCAAATTTGGTTTCTTAATTGAAGAAGGAAATCAAATATAGATAATAGAATTTCACAAGGACTGTTACACCTCAACGTTACGTGGGGACAACTGTGTCATTGACTAATTGAAGAAGATAAATGAACATTGAGAATGTTGCAAAATGAAACGGTAACCAAGAAGAAGGAATGGCAATTAAAACATCTAAGGGACACAAAAGAAGACAAACATATATAATTGAGATAGGTTCAAGTTACACCTGGTGTAACTCTAAAGAGTTACACCTTTTTTAAACCATTAGATTTAAGTAGATCTAACGGTTAAAAAAAGACAATCTTTATTACAAATATTTTTAATAAAATCTTATTAATTATCCTCATTCATTGCATGCTAAACCTATCTCTAAACCCAAAAAAAAAAACACGTCTGACACACACACTCTCTCTCTACGTTAGTCTCTCTATTTTCTAAACCTGTGTTTCTCTCTCTCTATCTCCTCCTCCATTGTTACTCCACCATTGTTCCACCTCCACAAGTTGCCGGCAGAAAAAAAAAAAATAACCAAGCTGAACCATTTCTATTTGTGAGTACTCTGTTTCTATTTTTCCTTTCTTTTCTGTAGTGAGTGCTCTGTTTTTTTTTCTTTTCTTTTCTGGTCTAACTCTATGTGCTCTATGTGAATGTGATTAGAAGTTCTGACTCTATGTGTTCTATGTGAAGCCGAACTGAACGGTCTGAATGCGTTCTATGTGAAGCTGAACTGTTGTGAGTGGTCTGTTTTTTTTCCCCTTTTTTTCTGTTGGGAGTGCTCTGTTTCTGTTTCTTTTTTGGTTTGTGAGTGCTCTGTTTCATTTGCAGGCAACCTTTTGTCGATGCTGTTGTAACCAAGTGCAAGCACTATTTCTGTGAGCATTGCGCATTAAAGGTATACCTTTTATTTCTGTAAGTAAGCACTACTTCAGTCAACTATTTGTAGATTTTTAGGATGGAATTTTTTTACATTCATTTATAGAAGAAAATCAGATCACACATTTAAAAAATTAACCCTTTTAAATTTTAAAAAAGAAGCTGGCAACTGAGTTATAGAAAATCAGATCACACATTCATTTATAGAAGTAATTCTTATGGGATAAGCTAGAATTCTTATAGCCGTGCTAAGTTAGTAAGTCCTAATTTCTGAATTAGCTTAATCCCCTCACCCCCCCTTTTTCCCTAATATTTTCTATTTATCCAAATACTTTAGATACTATTGATCAGATGTTCTTGGGTATTGGTGAATTGGACATTATGTTTGAAGTCTTATTTATTAGAGAATTGAGTTACACTTGTATTTGAAGTCATAATCGTCGTACTTGTAAACAATATAATGGCGAAGGAAGTGATTACCAAGATGAAGAAAACATGACAGAGGTTGATGACAATGATATTGATGATTTAGCATAAAGTGAGTTTTTTTATTACATTTTTTGAGTCTTTTTTTTTTTTAAGAATTTTTTATTGTAATAATATATATGTCATGTTTCAAATTTACTTATACCTTTTTTTGTTCTACTTTAGGTACATGTGGCTGAAGAGAATCACAAAATGAGCATTTCTTGGTGGAATTTATATATATATTGAGTCCAAGTAGATGAAGGAACTATGTTTAAGGACCTATGTTGTTAATCATGATGAAATAGTTTTATTTGGTTTTTTGTTTTGTTTTTTTAAGGACCTATGTTGGAATTCTGTTTTTGCTTCAATTTAATGTCATTAACAGTGTGTTTTTAAGGACCTATGTTGGAATACTGTTATTTAAGGACATATGCCTCTTTTTTCAGATTTTCTACTGCTCACCTCTTGTTTTGAGGGGGTACCTGCAGCTTTGTGTTTGCTTTTATAATAACAGCTTTGTGTTTACCTGCAGCTTTGTGTTTGTGGTTCTAAATAATGAGGTAATATAGCTGCTTTAAGTTACTGCATTAGTGGTTCTACATTGTTTACTGCACTGTTCTCTTTACTGCACTGTTTATTGCACTGCATTAGTATAGCTGTTTGTTTACTGCACTGCATTGTTTGTTTATGCACTGCATAAGTTACTGCATTAGTGGTTTTATTTACTGCATTAGTGGTTTTATTTAAAGCACTTTACTGCATTTTAAGGCACTGAATACTTCTTGCTTGTCAGGCCAGCCAATAGGTTCTTTTATTTTTTTGGTTCATAGGTTTACTGTAATCACTCATGTTACTGCATTTTAAGGCACTGAATACTTCTTGCTTGTCAGGCCAGCCAATAGGTTCTTTTATTTTTCTGGTTCATAGGTTTACTGTAATCACTCATGTAATGTAATTTGGTCATGATTGCTAATCCCTTGTTGATCTACTTCACTTATATCTCTCTCAAATTTTATTCAATCAATCCTTGATTCCCTAAATCATGTAACCATCTAAAGAATGGAATGAAATATCTCTTTACGTTTAAGGCAATGGGAGCAATCAGCAAGGCACATACGGGAAAAGAGGAAGGCAGTTTTGTGGATTAGGATTCTCCATATTTTTTTGAACGACTTTAATTGTGTAGCTTTTAAAATCTTACCTATATATTGTATTTATCACATATTCAAGTCCTTGAGATCACAAACTATCTATTTATGTGTCATATGCATGGTCACCAAACTTGTCAATTATCTGCTTGCTCATAATTGCTTGTTGAATAGACAAATATCCTTTCAAATAGCCCTAAAGAGTAAAAAGAATTGATTCACATAAAATGCACAAGTTCAATTTCCTTAGCCAAATTTGACACGACTTTCAATAATTGAAAGGTCCCTTCACCATAACCATGTTAATCATGAGAAGATGTACCTATATCAATGGCACTGTGACTGTCATTTAGTCTCCATCAATCCTGGGAATTCAATTGGGATGACTATAAACCCAAACCAAATCAGTGAATTTGATGCATTTAACTATAAACAAGTGTGCTTATGCAAAACTTAGACATATAATTACAGATGGTTTAGGAAGGTTTAGAATTTGAAGATATATAACAAATGTGGTCCGAGCCAAAGCATTTTAGAAGTTTGGATGAATAAAATGCCACAAATTTCAAGCATCAAATCAAGAAGTGCTGTAACCCCACGTTTGAACAACAGTAGACTAGTTCAAAAGTGAATTAATGTGGAACTAGTCTTTACAAAAAATCAGATCATTACACATGTATATAAATCACAGCTAACAATTTAAAACTAATCCTAAAACTACAGAAAACTAGTCTTGGCTTGAACTCTTCCAATGCACTGTTATGGCATTCTGCCTCTCTGCCCAAGTCTTTGTCTTGATACACTCCAATGCCAAGAGCAGAATCAGACATCAGGCTTCAAGATGGAATGACTAGTCTTCTCTTTTGGAAATCTGTCAGGAGTTGAGCTGCCGAGATCAAAGTGCCTTGAAGAGGGATAATTGATTCATTTGCTCTCAATTTATTTCTTCGCTGCCAAACATAACAGGCTACTACTGCAAACAGGTCCAATTTCTGCTTTCGTTGCCCAACCAGCTCAACCAAGTCTGAAAAGGAATTTAAGGCTAGGAAATCACATCTAACCCAGCTGAACAGTTTATTCCACATAGGTTGGACATCACTACAGTCCCATAAGGATTTGAGAATTTCCTTTATATCACCCTTAGTTTAAATTTTGTAGCCTAGCAATGAGAGTCAATCAATACCTTTGTATAATCCCTGTGACAAAGAAAGGCAACTTAAATAAATTCTTTGTTTGGTAGAACAAAATGGTATATAATTAAACCATATGGTTGTTACCCCAAAGTCACCAACCATAGCCAAACAAAGAGAATTATATAGGTTGATAATTTTAAAGAGAGGTTAACTACTGCAAAATCAAATTCCAAGCAACATAAGAGAGGTTAACTAAGTGGCCCTCACGTTCAAGTGTCAATAATTGTGGATGGGTGAAAATACTACATCCATAGATATAAAGAACGCTTCGAAATACAATAATAAACAGCCACCAATCACATATTTACCACCTCTTTAACATCAAAATAAGCCTAAAAAACAAACACAAAATCATCTAACCAAATGTTATCCTCACCACATATATCTCAGATTCACTTTGCACATTGTAGTGCATGTATACGCAGGTGCCAAAATGATCATACCACTGATCTTGATCATATCTAAGCAAAAAATATAACTTCTGGCATGATTTAGAAATAGGCAAGTTTCATGAAAGGACCATACCCAAATTTTTTAAAATGGAAAAAAAAAAATTCATTGGGGCATTTTACCAAACAGTTGGAGCACAAAAAGAATGAGCCGAAGTTGTGTAATCAATTGGCCATAAATTCCTAATTACCCAGTACAAAAATCACTCAAGATACACCATTTTATCAAGGAATTAACTGTAATTATCAAATAGATCAACATGATTATCAAAGGGAATCAAAGAAAAGCAAATAATTAAAAAATCAAGAACACCTATGGCAGAACATTTTATTTTATGGGGCAAGAAAATCCTAGAATTTCATCTAGCCAAAAAGAAGGGGAAAGTGGAATCACCTGGTGCGGCGATGAGTGGGTAGTGCCCAAGTCTCCATTGCTGCCGAGAGGGAAGTCGAAGATGGTGACCCAACTTCAACAGAAAAACATCTTGTTTGGCATTGTGGGAAAATGACCCACAACCAATCGAAGACAGTTGTGAATTTTCTCTCAACAGTGTTCGTCTTGGTTTGTTATTTTCTTTCTTCTTTTTCTGCCGGCAACCTGTGGAGGTGGAAGTGGAGGAGCAATGGAGGAGGAGATAAAGAGAGAAACGCAGGTTTAGAAAAGAGAGAGAGTGTGTACAAAAAAAAAAAAGAGAGAGAGAGCAACTAACGGAGAGGCAAACGGCTTAAACAAACGGAGAGAGAGAGAGAGAGAAAGAGAGAGTGTCAGACGTGTATTTTTTTTTTGGGTTTAGAGGTAGGTTTAACATGTAATTAATGATGATAATTAATGAAATTTTATTAAAAATATTTATAATAAAGATGGTCTTTTTCTAACCGTTGGATCTACTTAAATCCAATGGTTTAAAAAAGGTGTAACTCTTTAGAGTTACACCAGGTGTAACTTGAACCTATCTCTATATAATTAGATGAAAGATAAACAATCGGAATTATACAACTTTGCTATGAACATAACTTATTCCACAATGTTTTTTTTACAATTTTTTTTTTTATTATAGAAATATACTTTTACATGAACCCACAACTAAAGTAACTTTTATTTTTCACCACTAAAATCAATAAGAAGTTTTGATTTTAAACATCACTCATTTTGTTTTCCTCCCACCATTCAACATTTAAGATTGTTCCTCTCTCTCTCTCTCTATATATATATATATTGTATCTTTTTATTTTGATAAGTTTACGCTCATCACAGTCTCTTTTTGATTTTTTTTTTTTTAAGTAAACTCATCATATTTTGTACCTAAAATTTTTTCATCTTACCTTTTAATTATTTAATGATAACATTTTTGGTAATTAAAATATTAAATCATCATATCATATCATATATATATATATATATATATACTTTTATATTAGTATAGATTACATTATATACTATGAAATAAAAGTTTGTCTTAGAAGGGTATAGATTACATTATTAACTTTATTGTCAAAGGCTTTATAGCTGAATTGGTACCTCTCCATGCACAAAGTACTTGGGGGTCTAGGGGAGAAAGGGTTTGAGCTGCGGGGTTAACAACATATTGTAATTATTTCTCAAAAAAAAAAAAAAAACTTTATTAATGCCTGCCAAATTCAAGACTTTTCAAAATTGACTAACTTGGACTTTAAATTGGTAAATCCAACTTGGACCCTAATCATTTACTCATTTTCTCCTTTCTCACAGTAATTACAGACCAAGTGGTAAGTTTTGAAAAATCTTGAACCTAATTGGCATTAACTAAAACCGTCCAATGCAGCTAAATGTTATTTAAATATAAATATTTTGAATTAAATTACCTTTTTGGTAAATGCCATCCTGAGATATTGGCCACTTCTTTCAAAATAGCTCTCCATTTTTGCACCTTCTCTATGCTCTCCTTGAAATGTTTTTCATGTTCATCAAAAGCTTGTTCGAAAGTTCCTGTCTGCTTCCTTACATCAGATGGATTCACATAATAAAAAATAGGCAAAACCGTCATTCCTGTCTTGGTTATGCATCCAATGATCTCTTCAAGTTCCTCTAGGCACCACGTTGAAGATGCATAATTTTTTGAGAGAATGACAATAGCAAACCTCGATTCTTTTATTGCTTTCATGAGTGTAGGTGAAATTGATTTTCCTCTCTCAAGTTTTTCATCATCTATAAAGGTGTAAATGCCCTTTTGATCCAACGCAGTATATAAATGGCTAGTAAAACCATTGCGGGTGTCCTCACCTCTAAAACTAAGAAATACTTCGTATGTCAATCGATGGGTGGAAGAGGAAGATGATGAGGCTCTTTTGGTGTTCATGGAAGCCATTGAAAATATCCTGATAAATTTTCAATCACAATTTAGATAAAATGTACACTCAATTAAAACTGAAGATGAAATTATAAGGAAAATCAATTAGGAAATAGGAAAAGAAAGAAATAAAAGATATGGATGCAGGAAAGAAAAATGCTAACTTGCAGATTTGGGGAATTGCAGTGAGTATTATAAAGCTCTAAAAATATCTTGAAACCATGTGAGCGGATATCTGATACTAGAAAAAGTTTATACTAGAAGAAATTGGAGAAAGAGAAACTTCCTATTTCCAGTTGTAATGCCCTATCTTTTATTCTTTTTGACCAACTTAAGTTCTTTTCATATTGCTTTCGTTCTATCTGTTCAGAATTCAGATGCCATTATGATGTGATATGCATAAATGCTGAAGAAGGGGTACAAGCAGTGCATGATTTCTTTCTTTTTCTCATATGCCATTTTGATGTATTAGCCTAGGCAAGGACCATGCGTACGCACATTTAATCTTGCATTTTGACCAACTATAAGAGCATCATACATCAATTACCAATTTTAAGAAATTTTTTATGAAAAATTGAAAAAGTTGTAATAAAAAAATGAGTTACTTTTTATTTTTCTATAAAAAGTTTTTAAAGGAAAACCCGAGTTCTATTTATATTACTTTGTTCTATCTCTTTGGATGCCAAATGTAATGTGAAGTTTGAACAGCATAAATGCTTCACTGGAAACTTGGGACACATACATCCACTAGGATAGTGTTTGGTAATGCTACTCTGGGAATGTATTCCATTGAGAGAAATAAAATTGTTGATTTGTGGTTGAGAACCCTCTCTATTAGTAACTTCCTCATTTTAATTTATATACAAAAAAATGAATTGTTTCTTAAAAAAAAAAAAAAATCCACTCCATAATGCAAGAAATTAATTTTTCCCTTACATATAAGAGCATCTTCAATAAATAAGGCATTTTCTCACACAAGTTGTAAGGAATTAATCATATAAGAGCATCTCCAATAGATTAGGTATCAATTAAAGCTGATGCAAAAATAAATATATGGAAAATAGAGTAAGGAAGAAGAAAAAACGATTTGATGTGGATTTTTTTTTTATTATTATTATTTATTTCAAAGAGGAAGTGAAATGAGAGAAACAAAAGACAAAAATGCGTGCAAGAAGAGTAAGAACTTACGGATATGGAGAATTGCTGCTATTGGTTGTTGTAAAGCTCTAAAACCTCTTGAAACAACGCTCTTGGATAGAGTTCTAATAGAAGAATTTCTTATTTTTTAGTATTTATTATTATGCTTAGACAATACTCACCTTTGTATGAGGAAAACGATTCCAACCTTTTCTTTTATCCTTACTACCACAGACCTCTTAATGCATTTACTCTTGACTTTTCTTTTTTGGTTTCTTTAGGCGTGGTACATGGGATTCAAGTAATGTACTCCTCCACTAAGAAAAGAAAAGAGAAGAAAGAGTGAGTTCCTGGTAACTAGTATAAAGTTTTGTTTACACTTTATTTTGCTTTTTTATCCACTTTTTTACCTGCTTTGGTCTAGAGGAAACTTTTTTATTTTTTGGGATAAGTAATTTGAGAAGTGCTACGTCCACATGCAACTTTTTCACAGGTTTTTAGTCTGAATCTATCACTGAAATTATTTTTTTGCCAACTAGTAACGAGAAGTAACAACCTGTCACCTAGAATTTATTATAAAAATATTGTAAACATAATATTCCATTAAATATTTTGGTGCAAATTTGACGACAATTACTCCTACACATTTTGCGTGGTGGAAATGAAGAGAAAGGGTAACTTCAAGGTGGCTAGCTTTAAAGTCCTATTTATTTATATTATTTTTGACAAACTAGAAAGCTCTATTCATATAGCTTTCTTTCTATCTATTCAAAATCCGGATGCCATCATATGTGGCATACATAAACGCTTTAGTGGAATCTAGAAACTTTACGACTAATAATACATCCACTAATTACTTTAGTATAAGCAGTGTGTGAAGTTGCTAAAGAGAGGACATAAGCAGTGCATAATTATTTTATTTTTCTTTTATCCGCCAAATGATGCACTTTAAATCATTTAAGAAAACAATCTTTTCATAATCAATATATTAAGGCCAAATTGAAAAATAAGGGACTAATGCTTTAAGCGAACTTGCTCTTTCATTTCTGTTTAAAATTAATCTCTTGCCTTATATGTGTTTGTGCACGCATGTTCTTGTAACACACATATGTGTTCTTTATTCATCATATTTCTTTCTAAATTGTGTGAAGTGGTTAGCAAATTTTAATTAGAAATATCAACAACCTACTAACTTGTTTATAAAGTTACTGTACCTTATATTTACTCTTCTTGCTCCTGTTTCTACTACAACTATAACATGAACATTATCAATAATAAATTTTGTTAGAAGTATATGGTTAAATTATTAAATATTATATCATTTCTTTATAATTTAAACTTTTCATTTCTTTGAGTGAAAGTATTGAATAAAAGAGACGGACATGCGTGAAAAGTGAAAACTTACAAATATGAGAAATGAATTTGCAGCAGCGATTGTAAAGCTCACTATTCTAAGAGATAACAGGCCTATCACTATCTCTTAGAAAGTAGAAACAACACATAATTCAATTCCTATTATATAATTTATTATTTAATAAATGAATGATCATCATTCTTTCTTTTGTTTGCAAGTTTGAGAGAGAGAGAGAGAGAGAGAGAGAGAGAGGAGGGAGGCATTACTAAAACTAAGGTCACCACAAAATTCACAACAATCTTACAACTACACACAATTTGCCAACTACCTCACATGGGCCATTAAAAAAATATAATTAATTAATAGTGATAGGCCCAAGTGAAGGGTAGTAGTGAAATTGGGTATTGTAAATTCTTGTGAATTTTGTGGTGATCCTAGCGTTGCTAGGCCATTCACATCCTCTGTTTTCAGTGAAGTCTGCATTTTTTTTGTTTGTTTATTTTTTTAAACAAAGTGGATGTGCAAGTCTCCCTCTCCTTCCAGGAATCTCAAACTGAAAATTACTTAACTCACGTTATTATGATTATTACTTTTGCAGAAATTTAATTAACTAACGTTAAATCAACACAAAAGCATCCTCTGTGTTTTTAGTGAATTCTTTAAGCAACAACCCTCTTGATCCTTTATACTGTTAGCTTTTCACATGATAATGGTGTGAGAGATATTAAGAGAAAAACGTTTGTAATTTAACAATCACAGCTGGTATAAGAGAAGAATTTCAGATACTAATACTATAAAACAAAAGTGAAACACAAAACCCAGGATAAAATCTTTGTCATCATCCAAATATAAATTGAATCGCAAACTAAATATCAATTCAAAAAAAAAAAAAAAAATCAAAGAATTCACACAAAGCATTGCACAAGAGAAGAGGGAGGACCTTGAGTATGCGGATAAGCTTGAACAATTGGTGGTACAAAATTTTCCTTGTGCTATGTTTGAGAAGAGAAAAAACAGAGAGACAATAATTGAAGAGGAAAACTGTCAGTATTAAGTTGGAGAGTTGAGGAAAGTTGTAGGAAGTTTTGTGATTGGAATTGGCTTTACTTGATTACTCAAGTACGTTCCTGGCAACCAGTATAAAGTTTTGTTTAAACAAATTTTTTACTTGCTTTAGTGGAAACTTTTTATTTATTTATGTTTTTTGGATAAATAATTTAGTGGAAATTTGTTGACAATTACTCTTACACATTATGCCTTTCAAGAAAAGAGAAGAAAGATTAACTTCTTGGTAATGGTGGCCAGCAATAAACTCCTGTTCATATTACATTTACCAACTATAAAATTCTATTCACATTGCTTTCTTTCTATCTATTCATAATTCAGATGCCATCGTGTTGTGACACGTGAAATCTGTAAACTTTTTTTTTTTTTGAGAAACGAATCCTATAACTAATAATACAGCTATTCCTATTAGCTTATTATAAACTTAATTTAAATTCATTTCATTTGGGGGTTTTTTTAGTAGGACAAAATTTGACTACTAATTTGATTATAGATTTCAAAATGCAACGTAGGTAAACTTTCTTCTTCTTAATAAGGTTGATTAGTCTTTTTTGATAAGTAGGAATATTTTATGACAAAAGCAGAGGAGGGTGCAATCAAAGTGTAGAAAAATACACAAAGAGTGACTTAGTATGCGTTTAGATCCTCCCTACGTCTGGCTTTCTTTTGCGTTTTTAGCTTTTTTTTTTTTTTTTTTTTTTTTTTTTTAATACCATCGCCTGGTGCACTGTTTATGCCCCAAGGCATATGAACAGTAATAGCTGAGTGAATAGTAATTTTTTTATTATTTTTTTATTATTTTTAGTTTTCAGCAAAATAAGCGGTATCCAAATAGACTTTTAGACATCAAGAAACTGAAATGAAGAGATAAATGTTTAAATTTTATCTTCTTAAAAATTTAAATTGTTCGAAAAGGTTTTTAAAAAAAAGTAATTTTTTTTTTTTGGATGAAAAAAAAAAACTAAGTTAGTCTACTACTTGAGACTCTCCTCTAAATGAAAACATTTTAATATAAAACATTTTCTAAAAATTGTTTTATGCCTTTCTGGTGATCTTTTCATAATCAATAAAAAATATTAAGTCCAAATTGAATAATAAAATACTATTCATTAAGCAAAATTGCTCATTTATTTCTACTTTAAATTATTATTTTTCCTTTTATTTATGTGTGCACACACGTTTTCGATGCACACATGTGTTTTTTATTCGTCATTATTTCTTTATAAATTCTGTGAAATAATTAGCAGGATTTAAATATTATTAAAAACTTATCAATTAGTTTATAGAGTGATTGTACCTCATATTTACTCTTCTTGTTTCTACTACAACTATAAGTATAACACAAACATTTTCAATAATAAATATTCCCAAATTAGACTTCTGAATAAAAATGAATATATTTTTCTAAAAGGCCATTTGACTTTCTACATTGAAAGGAAAATTATTTCAAATTTAGTGTAAAATCAATCATAAATTATTTCATGATTTAAAAAGAATATCAAATTCTATTTTGATAATTAAATGAATGATTAAAAGAATATTAGAAAACAAATAAGTTGTATATTTTTTTATTAAAATTTTGTTTATATTGATTGGATATTAATTCTATTTTTCATGTATAATTAGACTTTAATTTTATCATATTTTCATTCTTTTAAGTCTAATTTTTTTTTGGCTTGTGTCTTGGCCCCCCTAAACCAGATTTCTGGTTTCGTCCCTAGTATTAAACAAAAAACTTTTTTTTTTTATTTTATTAATTTGACGATCACTACAAGAGGAGAAATTCATATATAAAACAATAGGAAAACACAAAAACCCAATAAACAAATTTTATGTTCCTCCCCTTTTCCCTCTGCTTTCTCATCATTATTCAAATTAAATATAAATTTAATAAAAAAAAAAAAAAAACAACAGAGAATTCTGAAAATCACACATAGAAAGCATTGTATAAGAGAAGAGAGAGGACCTTGAGGGTGCGGATAAGTTTGTCAAGGTCGAGTAGATGAAGATGCTCAAACGATTGGTCGCAAAAAGAACTTTGTGTGTGCTCAGTTTGAGAAAAGAGAGAATATAATAGAGATCACACAGACTGTAGGTTATAGAGAAGTTGTTGACAGTAAATGGACAAATAATGGCGACTAACTTTATATAAAGGGTGAGGTTTTTCTCATGGAAGACAGTTTAGGAAAGTTCCAGGAAGTTTTCGGATTGACTCTTATTGTCGGCTAGTCCACTCGTAAAAATATCAAAATCATAACTTTATTACGCATAACGTAAAATCTCTAAAAATTACTAAAATCAAAACAAAATATTTTCTGACTTTTAAACATATATATTGAGACTTATTATGGAGGCGAAATTTTAACAAATCAAACTGTTGAACAATCAGACTCTTTTCAATGTTTTCATAATGCTTATGTGCGATTCTATGCTTTAGAATAAGTTTACTAATAAGTTGGTCATTTTGGTTTTGTGGAGCAACCATTAAACACTATGATACAATCCCTTACTAATTAACTCTGATGTCCTACTTTCAATTGATTCTCTTATCTGAGCGCTAAACTTAACCCCCTAGAGCTCGACTTATCTTTTTTTAGAGTAATAGATAGAGCTAGGATTTAAGTCCGCGAGTGTGAAATTTATAACTATCAAACATATGTACATTTATAGGAGCTTATGTACAAGCACAACACATACATTATAATTTTTTATGTATAATACTTAAAGCCAATTTGTTTAATAAAATACCACTTATGTGAATATCAAGCAGTATTTTAATGTTAGAAACCCATAAAAACATTGTATATTTATTATATTGTATTTATTCACTGGGTTTTATTTTATTTTATATCGATATAAGTTGTATTGTATTTTTTTCATATTCAAATTTCCACTTAAAATTCTCAATAAAGATTTTTAATAATTCGATAAGCCTCAAGTACAGTTTATATAAAATTTTGCTAGACTGATAAAATGATTAAATTATTACAATTTTAAACCATATAATAACCATTTGTGTATCTAAACCTTTAAAGAAAACAATATCATTCAATTTCTGCCATAAGAGCTTAAAGATACACAAGCGGGTGTGCTTGTACTTGCTGGAGAATCCAAGAAAGAAGTAGTCCGTGGTCTCAGAGCTTGCACGTGGTCGTGTCAGTAAGTTCTACTGATGGGTAGCATTAAGAAGTCAAGCATGGGGGGTTTGTAAGTCTTATTGTATGAACTTCGATTCTTTCAAGATAGTGGATTCAAGTTTACCTTGATGATAGTTAGGTTAAATACTCCCTAGGTTTTTTTTTATTGGTTTGGTTTTCCTAGGTCATCATATATTTGTGTTATTTTTTTTACCGATTTAGTTTTCCTAGGTCATCATATCTTTGTGTTATTTATATTTCCGCTGCTATATACTTGATATGATTGTTTGATTGTGATAACCTAGATTTGCATAATTTGACTAAGTTAATCACTTGGCTAATTAACTAAGTTAATCCGGTTGTGTTAAGGGGTCTAAAAACCGTTCAATTATTATTATTATTATTATTATTATTATTATTATGAGAGAATTTGGGTGAAAATGCACGTGAAGAAGTTCAAGGAAAATTTGTGTAATTTATCATTTTTTTTTATTTTTTTATCAAACTTAACTCAATTGTCAAGGAAGACTTAGGAGCAGCGTGACCCACTTTCTGGGTTTGTGAAAGGAAGAGAATAGGATGTAGAGTAATTTCGTGATGACCTACATGTATAAGATTTGGTTTACAAGATATCAATTTTTTTAAAAGCTTAGGTTGTCAGGGTGAATTAAATCATTTATTAATTATAATTCTATCACTTTCTCTCACATGTAAGCCCAAACTCCCCCTTAATAAGTGGGGTTCAATATGTAGGACTTTTAACATTTTAAATGAGAGATAAAGATTGAAGTCAAGATCTTCTACTTTGATACCATGTTAAATTACCAATTTTTTCAAAAGTCTAAACTATTAGAGAATGGTAAATTTAATTATAATCATTTAACCAAAATTATAACAAGAATTTTGCATTAGTTCTTAAGGAAGACACTTTAAACCAACTCAAATCTAAACATCTCAAAATTACATCTTCACAACTTAAACTGTTGCATTTTTCAATAAGATAAGTTGAAATTTAATTATATAGCATTGAGGTTTAATCACAAAGAATACCTAATGCACATAAACAAATACTATCTTAGAAAATTATAATCCCAAATAGTATATCCCACCACCAATTAACAAAACTTTGTTAATTTAAAGTAAAAAATGTTGTGTATTAATCTTCCCTTTGGGTAAGGGCAGTCTTCCAAAATTACCATTTCTATTAGATTTAAAATGTCTAAAAATTAAAAAAAAAAATTAAAAAAAAAAAAAACCTAACTAGTAAACACAAGTACACAAATGCTCTTATATTTTACTTGAAATACCCAAAATGCCAAGAATTGATGCTACTATTACTGATACTAATAAACAAGCAGATCGCTGTCCTAGAAGAAGTCCCATAAAGGAAGAAGAATGAACTTTTCTCCATTTCTTGTTCCCTAATTCTAAAATCAATTATTTAAATTAAAGAGTATTTTAAAATATTTAGTATAATTTTTTTTTTCAACGGATTGTGGAGAGATTTGCCACTGTATAAATTTTGGTGCAATTTTTTTATTGAATATAATCACCTGTTCATAGAAAAATTAGAAATACTATGAATTCCGGTACGTCCATACACAATATTTTTGTCTGTCCACAAGATAGAGATCACATACAGGCTAATTTAAGGTCAAACTCATAACACTTTTGAAAGGTAAACAATAGATTTTGTATCTTTTTCCTCCAGAATTATACTTTTATATTTCTTCTATATTTATTTATGCACCCTTTTAAAAAAAAAAAAAATTCGAACCTTAAATTTAGTTTGATATAATAGGAAACCACCTAGACTCCCTTGGTGCCATTGTAGTTGGAAACCCCACAGGCCGCGGCCAATACAATGGCCAAGAAAGGGCACAGCTATCGCAGAATTAATTTTATTTTAGTTTTTATAAAAAATTTCTTTTTGGTCACCCAATTATTTTTTCCACCACCCCTTTTTTTTTTTTCCCAAATAGTTTTGTCGCAAGTCACCACGCAATTCTAAAAGTCTTAAACGCTCTATGCAAGACTTGCCAGTCATTGATTCTCCAGAATCTCCACTTTCTTTAGTGCATGCATCTTTTCCCCTTTTTTTCTTTCCCAGCTACCAAGAAGACAAGGCTGGTAGCAGTCAGATGAGGGTGTGGTATGTATGTTGGAGAAAGATTCCTCACTAGCCACTAGTTTTTATTTTTTTTTATTTTTTTTTACGCAAGTCACCCAAGAGATTAAAATTAATGTTTGCGTGATATCCCATATTGCAAATCTTCCACAACCACACAAATTGGAAAGGATTTTGAATAAAATGAATAAATAATGAAAAATCTGTCTCCAAAAAACCCAAAATTTTAAGTAACTACTATTATTGGCATGACAGCGTTTTGTCTTCAATTACTACTATTATTTTACGAAAGCTACATCGTTTTGTCATTAAAGAAGAGCGACACACTTTCATTAATGCGTGACATAACCAACTAGTACTACCCTACAAATTTCTTGTAAAATTTAAGAATGGGCGATGGGTATTGGAATCAAAGAGATATGGTCAAGTGCAAGCATGCACATCTTCGGTTTTGCAGTGACGTCAACAACTCAGGGGTGTTTGGTACATCATTTCAAACAACAATTTTTAGTTTTTAAATAACATTATATGTATTTTCATATATTTTTTTACCCACACGTATTTTCACATATGTTTTCAAACAACAGAATACATATTTTTAAGTGTATATACCAAACACTCCCTCAATTGTTTAAATAAGGTGGGTGTGAAAGTGAATACTTTTTTTTGAGAAACTGTGAAAGTGAATACTGAGAAAACAAAGACCAAAAATTATTCAACTATGTTAAACAAAAAGAAAGATAATTATGAGAGACTAAAATGACAGCTAGGGCAAAGTTTGTCATCAATCGTCATCAGCATATAGGGAATTTCTCTCTTAACAGCAAAATATAATCTTAAAAATCTGTGGATTTCTATTTTGTTCTACAAAAATTTATGACTTGAGTTCGATCTGCAAAAATTCTGAGATAGATTTTCAGAGGGCAATACTAATTTGCATCTTCTACCGTGGAATGCTTGTAAGTGTATTTTGTCATAGCGGTCCATCATTAGCAAAGATTTCTGTTGAGATTGCTCCTATCATATTTTGGAGTCATTAAATTCTTTTTAATGTATGTTTGTATACTATGGTTATATTAAATTTTCTAATAGTAAGTTTTTAGGGGCCATAGGATTTTAAAAAATAATAATAATTTGGGGAATGGGGACAATAGTCGGTGTAGCTTCGTGGTTATCTGCTAGAAGTATGTCGATGTTGCTTTCTTCCATTTAGACCTAATTAATCATAGCGTGGACTGCACAAATTAATGCTTTGGTAGAATTTGATCATCAATACATGCAGTAGTTTCGGGAGGAAAATTCTACCCTCCTTGATGGTAGTCTTCGACTTTGGCCCACTTCCAGTTCCAGGGAAAATTATTTCATGGAGCGAGGTTAATTCTATGCACTTTCGGTGCTCTTTTTGATTTTTGTGTTGACCATGACCCCTTTTTCGGAAAGATTAGCAAAACTTGACCCGTTTTCAAATAGAGGAAATAGGAGACATACATTGTCATGTGAGTGGCCAGGAAAAAAAAATCCATTTTATATCGCTTTTCAATAATTTAGAGGCTATTGTAAGGAATGGTCTGCATAATTTGTCTCATCAAACTTTTTCATTTTCTGTCCATATATGAGACACTCCAGAACAAGTAACGGAGCTAAGATTTAAGTTCACAAGGGTGAAATTTGTAACTATAAGACATTCATTTTTTATACTCACAAACATATTTAGATTTATACAAACTTATGGAGAAGCACAACACATACATTATAATTTATTTATATATATAAAACCTGAGGCCAATTTGTATAATAAAATACCACTCATGTGAATATTAAGTAGCATTTTAATGTTAAAAACCCATTAAATTATAATATATTTATTATGTTGTACTTATTCACTATTTATTTTTTTATTTTTTTTTATGTCTGAATAAGTTTTATTGTATTTTTTTCATAGTAAAAAATTCCACTTATAATTCTCAATAAAAAATTTTAATAATTCAATAAGCCTCAAGTACAGTTTATATAAGTTTTTGTTAGACTCATAATATGATAAAGTCATTACAATTTTAAACCATATAATAACCATTTGTGCTTCGAAACCTTTAAAGAAAACAATATCATTTTTAAAGTTTAGAATATAAATATAAACATTATATAAAGATTCAATTTATTTTTAGTCACTCAATTGAACACAGATTGGTGACCAGCTTTAAAGCATAAAGTTCAATTTATATATGGAAATGAAATGGGCTGCATAAATTGCTTTAGTGATAACTATAATTTGATTTTATTTTATAAAAAATCTAGATAAGACAAAGATTTAAATTTATAGTATTTATGACCATTCCAAAATATCAATTAATTTTTTTGTATAATTATAATTCAAACTTTAGTCTTTTATTCCACGCAAGAAAATTTACTAATTGATATAAACTTGAACGCACAATGGGAAAAAAAACCATTCAATAAAAAGACAAAAAATACAATTAATTTGTCATGGAATTTGCCAACATGCTACAAGACTTAACAGAGTTCAGGCCACTGCACCAAGCAAATTGCATAGCTAGGCATATCAGTATGTATAAAAAAATTCTTGTCTTTTTCTCTCTCAGTGTTTTATTTTATACTTTAACAATCGCAGTCTACTATTACAGTAAGTCCTGCAAATGGTTTTTTCTACTAACAATCGCAGTTAGTGCCTTAATGGAGCATAAAGTGCAATAGTAAGACTAGGATGAAAGATTTTTATATGTGAATGTCCATATATGTAACGGGAATGCGAGCATTACCACGGAAAACAATAACACAATTGATGATGCTAAGATCGTCAGTCGAGATGTTCGTCCAGACAAAGATCGTCCACCACTGGAATCAACCCTGCGACACAGTGCAAAAGAAATGATACCACCGGTGGGGTGCTACCCACGACACCTCCGATGATTAAATTAGAGAAACTTATCGAGTAAGATAAAACAGAAAGAGAGTAAAAATGAGAATCAAGTTCAGAGTTTGTCTGTTTTCGTACCTCCCTCTTTCCTTCCTTATGGGTATATATATGGGTTGTATTAGTGCCCTTCTAGCCGTTGGCTCCGTCATTATGGACACATTATTGCTGGATATTGAAACGCCTGTACCCAGTATTAATTTGACCGGCGGATCTTCAACGGTATCAATATTTATTGCCGCTGGTAGTAACGGTCGTTCTTTGCTTGTTTGTTCGGGTAATTCTCCTTGTGTTGTGCTGGTAATGGGATCGTCTTCATAGATCGTCCTTCCACGAAGGACGATTCTACTGGATTCTTGGGCCCATCAGCTGCCCCCCTATTCCGGGGTTGTCTCTGACCTAGGACGATCCTGGGAATATGAAACGTTTTTTTTTTTTTTTTTTTTTTTTTTTTTTGAAATGTGTTCACCGCATTTATTGCTTGGTGGCGGCGTGGCACGCTCCGTGGCCACGTGTCAAGTTCTGATCAATGGGGTTGCATTGTTTCCGGCGAATGTCTTTTTGGCTTCCCGCGATTTCCAAGGTAAGTTTTAACTTTTACCTTTCCCAACTCCTTCATTTTATCTTCTATTTGGCTTTTCTCTGATCTTTTTCCTTCCTATCTATTCTGCGTTTCTGCTGCTGCTGCTTTGCTTTTCTGATTTCAGACTTTCTTCTTTTTTCTTTAAGGTGCGTATCCCTTCTTCTTTGCTCCTTTCCTTTTGCTGTACGTATTTTCAGTTTACTTTCCTTTTCTGAAATGCACATGCCCCCCTTTTTTAATGGTAGTTTATACTGATTTTGAGCACATTTCTCCCTCTGTTACCTTTTTCTTTGCTTGCTTAGGGGGATTTTTAGAGCTTTCTGGTGGCCAGTATCCACAATCTAGTGATTTTGTAGTTGGGGGGAGTGGCTTAGATTTAGTTTTAAGAGATTTGTACCCATTGTTGCAACGGTCACTTTCTTGGTTTAAATCTGCCAGTGGGATTCATCTGAGGGAAAGAATGGGTTCAATTGTAAGATCTAGTGGTCCCGGGGAGGGTTCGTCCTCTGGTGCGGCCGCGGACGGGGCTGTGAGGGACACAGCTACCTCCGTGCCCCCTCCTTCGTCGATACCCTCCACCTCTATCGTCGCCCCTCGTTCCTTTCACGCTCTCAAAGAAAAGTGTCACTTGAAGGACGAGGTCTTTAGTAAGTTTAGGGATAGGTTTCAATTCCCAGTAGAAACCAGAGTTCGTCTTCCCGGGAAGGGCGAAAAGGCTTGCGCCTTTGCTCATGGTGAAATTTGCTTTTACGAAGCGGCCTTCCTGTGTGGTTTGAGATTTCCCGTCCACCCGTTTATCCTGGAGCTTTTAGATCATCTACAAATTGCTCCTGGGCAACTTATGCCCAATTCATATAGGATCGTCATTAGCTGTATGGTGATCTGGACGATCATAGGGGATGGAGACATGATAACCGTGAACGAGTTTACCCACCTTTACCGTTTGAAAGAATCTAGGGAGTTTGGGTATTACGAGCTTGTTCTCTGGGATAGGAGATCTCGTTTGATAATAGACCTTCCCTCGTCCTTCCGCTACTGGAAGTCAAGATATTTTTTTGCGTCTGGAGATGGTTTGGAGACTTTGTCTGATGATTTTTGGGGGAACATTCCCCGGTTGCTGCGACGGTGGGAGACCCCTCGTCTTGGTGCGTTCGTCTTTTATGCTCCCCTCCTTCTATCCTCATGGACGTTTTTATTTGTTCGTTCTTACAACTTTAGATGGTTTCCTTCTTGTGCAGTGAAAGAGCGTCCTGAGTTGGAGAGCCGGTTTAAGGAGAGAGTCCAGGAGGCAATTAGGTACGCAAAAACGATCGACGATTTCGACGAGCTTGTAGATCCCCGTACCTTGGCTCTCCATTGCTTGGGTCCTGAGCCTTCACTTTACGTGCTTCAAGCAATTGATCGTGAACAGCGAAAACGTAAGTAATTTTGGTAAATGGTCGTCCTTCTCTTATTTCTAATTTTTCCTTACCCTTATCGTCATTCATTTTTCTTTGTTGATGAAGAGATGACGAGCAAATTCAATAAGGACATGTATGTGAAGATAAAGGGGAAGAAGAACGAGCCCCTTTCGAACATTGGACAGAAGACTCTCAGGTTCACTGACAGGGAGAGAGAGAAAGAGAAAGAGAAAGAGACGATGGAAAGAGGCTCGTCTACCCCTGCCTTGGACGAAGCAGGGGTTGCCTCCCCGGCCATATCCCTTGAAGAGGTTCCTGCCCCAAAAAGGCAGAAGACGGGCAAAAAGGGCAAGGAGAAGGTAGGCTTCTCTGCTTGGGAGGACGCTGATACCGCTTTTGCCCGGGCAAGCGAGTTCTTTACTCCCGAGGAAAAAAAGGAAATTTCACTTGTGCCTTCTCATTAAATGGTCAATCAGCATGTGCACAAGCTCGTACAAGTATGTCTTCGTCGTTTCCTAAAAAATATTTTCTCTTTTTTTTTTTTTTTTTTTTTTTTTTTTTTTTTTTAAACTCAAGTTTTCATCCTCAGGTGTTGGGGGAGACCATGCACCTTACCTCGCAATTTTTGGCGAGTGAAGAGAAAGTTGTCATGGCTGCCTCAAAGGTGGAGGCTCTGGAGGCTGAGGCTTTGGTCTTGAGGAAGGATTTGATCGCTTCAATGGACGCTCATAATGTTTCTACGGCACAGGTCAAACTCCTGACCGAGCAGCTCGATGCTGAAAAGTCTAAGGTGAAGCAGAAGGACGAACTTCTGGCTGCCGCGGGCCAAAAAATGAAAGCAGCTGTGGCTAAGGCCGTCCTTGCCTTCCAGACGACTGAGGAGTATAATACCATTTTGTTTCAATGGTATTTTAAAGGTTTTGAGTTGCTGCGTAGATATCTGATTAAGCACGGGCAAGGGGTCAACCTGGACGATCTGGACTTTGAAGCCGTTGATAAGGAAATTGAAGCGGACGAGGCTGCTTCTACAGCTCAAGCTTCAATGGCTTCAGGCGAAGACCCTCCAACAGCTGAAGATGGCGAGGATGACGCTCCTGCAGAATGATATGTCTTTCTTTTTTTCTTTTTTTTCTTTTTTTATGTTGAAAACATTTGGTCCCCGTATGTTTTGGGGTTTTACTTTTGAACATTTCACATATATATTTATGCTATGTTTGCTGCTCTCTCGCAAAGTTTCTATTTATTAGACTTGGAGAAATCTGGATTGTTTCTCAGAAAATTTCTTTCGTCTTTCTGTGGACTTAGATAATTTTCGAAGGAAAATTTCTTTTGTCCCTCCGTGGACTTAGATAATTTTCAATGGGAAATTTCTTTTCGTCCTTCTGGGGACTTAGATAATTTTCGAAGGAGAATTCCTTTCGTCCTTCCCACGTAATTTAATCTTGGTGACATATTTCTCCTGCTCCTTCTTTCTTATTAGAGCCTTCTGGATTTCATCGTCTTTTTGATCTGGACGATGTTTTATCGTCTTTTCGATCTGGACGGTGTTTATTCTCCTTTGCTGAGGAGTATCGTTTCTTTTGTGAACTAACCGATGTGCTTCTTTCCGGGCTTCGTCTTTTTGATCTGGACAATGCGTATTTTTATCAAAAAAATACCATCGTCTTTTTGATCTGGACGATTAATCGTTATAACTTTGGGAAAAATATTCAGAACTTGATAATTGGCTGGAACGAGAATGTTGGAATGCTTGAATGATCACTTATATAATCTTGGATAATTACTTATACACTTTCTCATATAACTTGTGGTAAGAAGCATGGAAATAACTTGCTTTAATGGAAAATGTAATGACAAACTTGCTTCAATGAAAAAATGTAACAACAAACTATGGCATTTGCTTACAAGATGGCCGCGGATTCTTTTATTCTTTTTCGTAATACTTTTTTAAGTGCTCGGCATTCCATGGACGGGGTAGCTTTCTCCCTTCAAGGTCTTCCAGGTGGTAACTCCCTCGTCTAGAAAAGTGGACGACCCGGTATGGTCCTTCCCATGTTGGACCCAGTTTGCCTTGTGTAGGATCCTTTGTAGCAGGCGTTACTTTTCTGAGGACGAGGTCACCAATGTTGAAACTCTTCGTCCTTACTCTCTGATTGTAGTATTCTGCCATCTTTTGCTGGTACTTAGCCATTCTTTGGGAGGCTTGATCTCTGACTTCGTCTAGGCAGTCTAGGCTCAGTCTCAGATCGTCTTCATTGCTCCTTTCGTCAAAGAATTCCCTTCTGGTGCTGCTAAGTCCCACTTCGACCGGGATGACCGCCTCCGTTCCATATGTTAGGTTGAAGGGAGTTTCTCCTGTCGGCGTTCTTGTCGTCGTCCTGTAGGCCCATAAGACGCCTGGGAGTTCCTCGGGCCATGCTCCCTTTGCCCCCACTAACCGGGACTTGATGATCTTGAGTAAAGTTCGGTTAGTTACTTCCGTCTGTCCATTGGCTTGAGGATGCCCTGGTGAAGAGTATTTGTTCTTGATACCCAGGCCTGAGCAAAATGATCTGAACCCTTGGCAATCGAATTGACGACCGTTGTCTGATATGATCGTCCTTGGAATCCCGAACCTGCAAATAATATTTTTCCAAACAAAATTTTGTACCTGAGCTTCTGTGATTGTTGCAAGAGCTTCTGCCTCGACCCATTTCGTGAAGTAATCGATTGCCACCAGCAAGAATTTTACTTGTCTTTTTCCCTGTGGTAGAGGGCCCATGATGTCGATCCCCCACTGCGCGAATGGCCAAGGCGAAGAGATAGTCGTCATTTTTTCTCCTGGAACTCGCTGAACATTTCCATATCTCTGGCAGCTGTCACACCTTTTGACAAAATCTGAGGCGTCCAGCTGCATCGTTGGCCAGAAATAACCTGCTTGCATGATTTTTCTGACGAGGGATTTTGCCCCCATGTGGTCTCCGCAGATTCCTCCGTGCACCTCTTCAAGGACGTACTTGGCCTCGTCTTCTTCCAGGCATCTTAGGTAGGGTTGAGAAAAACCTCTTCTATAAAGTTGATCGTTCAATATGGTGAATCTGGCAGCTCGTTTGCGGATTTTCCTGGCCTCTTCTTGATCTGATGGTAATCATCCGTCTTTAAGGTAGGACAGGATTGGTCCCGTCCATCCTTGGCCAGTGTGTATGGAGAGGCTTTGCATTTCTTTAATGCTGGGGAGGTTCTGTTCCTCTAATTTCCACCTACTGGTCAAGTTCGGGACATCTGTTGAGGCGCTTCATGCTACTTCGTCTGCTTCTCCGTTCTGCTCTCGTGGGATCTGTATAAATTCGACATGGTTGAAGTTATTTACCAACTGGTTCGTCAATTTGAGATATTTTTGCATCCTTGCTTCCTTTGCTTCGAATTCTCCCCTGGCTTGCCCAATGACGAGTTGGGAATCACTCTTGATCACCACGTTTTCAGCTCCCAAGGCCTGAGCTATTCTGAGTCCTGTCAGCAATGCCTCATACTCCGCTTCGTTATTAGTTACAGGGAATTTCAATTGAACCCCGTATTTGAGAACATCCTCCTGGGGGGAAGTAATGACGACGCCTGCTCCTCCTCCTTTTTGTGTGGACGATCCATCTGTATTAATTGTCCATACGTCCTTCTGACCTTCTTCTTGCTCGTTAATGGTGAATTCTGCTATGAAATCTGCTAACACTTGGGCCTTTATGGCTGTACGTGGGCGATATTCAACGTCAAACTGGCTAAGTTCAATTGCCCACTATACCATCCGTCCAGCTGCTTCAAGCTTGTTCATTACTTTCTTGATGGGTTGATCTGTCATGACCTTGATCGGGTTGGCCTGGAAATAGGGACGAAGTTTTCTCGAAGCCACTATTAGGGCGAAGGTGATCTTCTCTATTCGTGGATAACGTGCTTCAGCTCCCTGGAAAGCTTGACTGACGTAATACACAGGGAGTTGTCTCTTATCGTCTTCCCTGATTAACGCCGCACTTACTGCCGTAGTAGATACTGCCAGGTACAAGAACAGATCTTCACCCTCTTTGGACGGACTTAGCAGTGGGGGATTACTTAAGTATTGCTTTAAGTCTTGAAACGCTGCCTCGCACTCCTCCGTCCAGGCAAACGCCTTCTTCAGGGTTTTGAAGAATGGGAGGCATTTATCCGTTGCCCTCGAGATGAATCTGTTGAGGGCTGCTACTCGTCCTGTGAGCGATTGAACTTCTTTAATCGTTCTTGGTGATGACATCTCGAGAATGGCCTTTACTTTTTCTGGGTTTGCTTCAATACCTCTTCGCGAAACCATAAAACCAAGGAACTTTCCTGAGGAAACTCCGAAGGCGCATTTGGAGGGATTCAACTTCATGCTGTATTGCCTAAGCGTGTTGAACGTTTCTTCAAGGTCATCTAAGTGATCGTCCTCCTCTTTGCTCTTGACGAGCATGTCGTCCACATATACTTCTACATTTTTTCCAATTTGCTTCCCGAACATCTGATTTACCAACCTCTGGTATGTAGCTCATGCGTTCTTCAAGCCAAAAGGCATGACCTTGTAGCAATAAAGCCCTTGGCTGGTGACAAAGGCAGTTTTTTCTTGATCTTCTTCGGCCATTTGTATCTGATTGTATCCAGAGAATGCGTCCATAAACGTTAGGAGCTTATGCCCAGCAGTAGAGTCAACTAACTGATCAATTCTGGGCAGGGGGAAGCTATCTTTTGGGCAGGCTCGGTTTAGGTCGGTGAAATCAACACACATCCTCCACTTTCCACTTGCCTTCTTGACCATGACGACGTTAGCCAACCACTCCGGGTAATAAACTTCTCTGATGAAGTTTGCAGCAAGTAGCTTGTTCACTTCGTCCATCACATCATTGTTTCGCTCAGGAGCAAAAACTCTTCGTTTCTGTTGGACAGGCTTCTTTTTCGGGTCTACATTTAGGCGGTGTTGAATGATATTTGCAGGGATCCCTGGCATATCTTCGTGACTCCATGCGAAAACATCGAGGTTATCTCTCAAGAAGCGAACAATTAGTTCCTTCGTCTTTGAGCTTAGATTCGTCCCTACTTGAGTCGTCTTTGATGGATCTCCTTCGACTAGTTCTACTGCTTCTAGTTTCTCCATGATCTCGGGGGCTTTATCCTCGATCATCCATGTGTGGTTTTCTCTGGATGCCAGGACTGCCTGGTAACACTCCCTTGCCAATACTTGATCACCTCTTATTTCTCCCACTCCTTGTTCTGTTGGGAACTTTACCTTCAGGCAATATGTGGAAGTAGCGGCTTTCCAACGGTTAAGTGTGGGTCGCCCGATGATCACATTGTAAGACGAAAGAGAATTGAGGACCAAAAAATTGTGCCTGTTGGTTACTTGTAAGGGGTGTGAACCAGCGGTTACGGTTAACGTCACAATACCTCGCGGGTACACTTTATCCCCGCTAAAGCTGACGAGGGGTGATTCAAAAGGACGAAGTCTCCTCGGGTCTACTTTCAACTGCTGGAAGGCAGGCAGGTAAATGATGTCAGCTGAACTCCCGTTGTCCACCAGAACTCTCCTTGTATTAAAACCTTCAATCATGATCATGATGACCAATGGATCGTCATGAGGTTGCTTTATCCCCCTGGCATCTTCCTCTGAAAAGTACATATCCTGATTCGTTCGTCGCTGCTTCATGGGTGGTAAGCTATGGACACTGTTTACCTGCCTCTGGTATGATTTCTTGAGGGATCTGAACGATCCTCCTGTGGACGGTCCCCCCGCAATGGTCTTTATTTCTCCTCTAACATTCTGTGGACGAGGTGGTTGCCCTTCGTTCCTTTGGAAATCCCCTTGCTGTTCTTTCTTGCTATATCTGCTGGCTTCTCTCCTTTTCACATATTTTTGAAGTTTCCCTTTCTGAATAAGTTCTTCTATCTGTTCTTTCAGGTCTCGGCAATCTTCTGTGTAATGCCCGTGATCTTTGTGGAAACGACAATACTTTCTTTTGTCGCGTACACTAGGTGGCGACTGGAGTGGTCTAGGCCATCTGAGGTTTTGTTCGTCCCTGATCTCTGATAGAATCTGGTCAACCGGCATTGTCAATGGTGTGAACTTCGTTTGTCGAGGATTTTTATCGTCCCTCCGTCTATTCCTATCGTCATTACGTCGATCTGTCCGATCTCTCTTCTGCCCTCTTCTGTCATCGTCCCTTTCCTTCTTCTTCTCTTTCTCCTTTGTCTTTCCAGTATCATCTATGGCTGCCAGGGCATCCTCAGCATTCATGTACTTCCGTGCTTTCAATAGTGCTTCCGCCATTGATTTGGGTGGATTCTTCGCTAAAGAAACCACGAAATCCCTAGATTTCAAGCCGGCTTTAAAGGTTGTGAGTTGTACCTTGTCATCAGACTCGTCCACTTCTAGCATTCCTCGTGTAAAGCGCGTCACATAGGACCTCAGAGTTTCTGTTTCTCCTTGTTTGATTGTGAGCAAGTGATCTGCTGTCCGCTTTGGACGTTGTCCCCCCACGAAATGACGAATAAAAGAGTTGCTTAACTGCTCGAAGTTATCAATGGACGATGTTGGTAGTTTTGTGAACCACTCCCAGGCTGCCCCTTTTAGTGTAGTTGGAAAAGACCGGCATAGAATCTCGTCTGGGGGCTGTTGGAGACCCAACGTAGTTTTGAACGTATTCAAATGATCCAACGGATCTTTTAATCCGTCAAAAGGTTCAAGTTGTGGTAGGCGGAACTTGGAGGGTACCGGACATTCTTGAACTGCTGCAGTGAAGGGAGAGTCGGTCTTCCTAACGATTCTATCCAGCCCTTGATCCGTCTTTCCCTTTATAGCCTTTCTTAATTCGTCCATTTCTTTCCTCATCTCCTTGAGGAAACTGGAGTTCACTTCTTCTGGAGTGCTGGCACTTTTTCTATGGCTGCCTTCATCCTCGTCTCTATTAACCTCAGTATGGTTATTTCCTTGTTGCAATTGTTGTTTCATCTCTTGGTTCTGCTTGGTGAGTTCCTCCACCGTGGCTGCTAATGCTTGAATTTGTAGCGCCAATGCAGCAGGGTCTGGGTTAGAGCTGGACTCCATCTCGTTGAAACAGGAAAACGTTCCTAAACTGAACGAATACTGTCTTCCCCACAGACGGCGCCAAGCTGATGATGCTAAGATCGTCAGTCGAGATGTTCGTCCAGACAAAGATCGTCCACCACTGGAATCAACCCTGCGACACAGTGCAAAAGAAATGATACCACCGGTGGGGTGCTACCCACGACACCTCCGATGATTAAATTAGAGAAACTTATCGAGTAAGATAAAACAGAAAGTGAGTAAAAATGAGAATCAAGTTCAGAGTTTTTCTGTTTTCGTACCTCCCTCTTTCCTTCCTTATGGGTATATATATGGGTTGTATTAGTGCCCTTCTAGCTGTTGGCTCCGTCATTATGGACACATTATTGCTGGATATTGAAACGCCTGTACCCAGTATTAATTTGACCGGCGGATCTTCAACGGTATCAATATTTATTGCCGCTGGTAGTAACGGTCGTTCTTTGCTTGTTTGTTCGAGTAATTCTCCTCGTGTTGTGCTGGTAATGGGATCGTCTTCATAGATCGTCCTTCCACGAAGGACGATTCTACTGGATTCTTGGGCCCATCAACAATTTTTTGACTTGGAACCAATGGCTCAAAGCTGATACGGTACCATTCTTAAGCCTAAGAAACATGGTCATTTGCTTTAGTGGACTTAATTTGGAGCCAAATGCACACTTAGTATTAAATAGCCTATGAAAGGGCATCGTTTGAATCATTATGTTTAACACATGTGACACCCCTTTGAGAGAGGCTTGAGATTGAGCTTTGAATAATTCTGCCAGAATGTTTCCAAAATAAACAAGCATGATTGCTGTTTAGTGATGCAAAAGTTGGTGCTTCAACATAATTAACTCTAGCTTTCTTAAGAAGTAAAATTTCAATCTCTAATTATAAAATCTTTTACATGCAATTTATTAGTTTGATACTAAGATCTAGCATATACATTGGTAAATTAGTGGCAATTGGGGTCTAAACTTGTGTTTTTTTTCATAATAAATTTTCATTATGCCTTAGGAAACTATAGCTTATAAGCGCACACTAGAATCATATAAAAGTATGCTTTAATTTTTGAACTAATTTTATGTTCTTAAATATTCTCAAAAAAAAAAAAAAAATCTGTGTTCTTAAACTGTTGATAACAATCATTTTAAAATATTAATAGGATAATAATTAATATTTATTATTAAAAATTACTTAAATAATCATGGCTTTTGAATATTCGTGAATAAGTTAACCCCTTTTCATGCACTTTCTTAAAAAGCACTTAGATATTTTCTCCTGAAAAACTACTACCTTTAACAATAATTCAAAGTCGTAGTCAAGCCTAGCCTATTTTCCACGCATGAAGTAACAGGTTGATAAAAGTGTGGAATGTACAAGTACGACCACTAATGCATGCAGTAACTTTCGGTGAAAGTCCTATCAACTTTCCGCGTTCTTCTTAATAATGTTTGCGTGTTTAATCATGTTTCACTTTCTGCATTTATGTTTTAACTTTTTGGTTTTAGTGTTTAACTATAGCCCATTTTCCACTCTTTTCAACAGAGGAAAATAGGACACCGATGGTGACTAGCTAAAGCATAAAGTTCAATTCTGAATATGTATGGAAATGGAAGGGGCTGCACACTACAATTCACATTCAATTTCAATTGTATTTCAATGCATACACACGGACCACAACTGTTACTTGCTCGAAAAAACAAAGAGAAAAGAAAAAAAGGTGCACAAATGACACTTAATCACAAGAGAAACATGTAAAAGTGATGATGTTTTAATCACGGCTTAGCACATCAACATTTGTGAGAAAAAAAAATTAGAAAACTTTATGTCCTCAACATTAGTCTTCAGATTATATTCATTTTTTTTCTATGCATGCCATTTTAGTGCTGATTGCATAAATGCTTTTGTAAAAACTTGACACATACGCATAAAAGAAAATTTTTATTTTTTTATTTTCTTATAGATGGGATAAAATTTTAATCGATGGAATCCGCTCCATAATGATTGATATTTGTTATCAGAGTAAGACACCAATTGATTTTTGGTATAGACGAGGTTCAAACATTTGTTCTCTTTTTTAACGACAAGAAACTTTATCAGTTGAGTTAACCGTAACTCACGCATAAAGGTAGATCTTGCAGGACGGATTTCTTGTTTTCTTCACCACCCAATTTAGGTACCAACTATTTTTTGGGTCAAAATTAATTAGATTGAAAAAGGCCTTTCATTTGATTTCTCAGAACACATGGGTCTATAGTTGTGTTATTTAATTTGTATCTTTTACATTCATGTTTTTATAATACCAAACTTTTTTAGCGTAACAAACTAAAATGATTTCTGTTTAGTGATGCAAAAATTGGTGCTTCAACATGCATGAGAGACTCAGTTGAACTATATGATTGATAAACACCATTAACTATTATAATGGGTAAAAGAAATGATAATTCCCCATATCACAAACACTAAAAATGAAACATTTGCAAGATTCTTAAATTTTCCCTCCTTATCTTCCATCTGCTCCATACCAAACTGGCCACAAAAGCTTCAAACTCAAATTTGTATATCAACACAACTTTTGATTATAGATGTGAAAGGGGGAAAAAAACAATAGAAGAATATAAACAAAATCTATATTCAATAGATTTGACAAACAGGTGAATCTTTAAGGACCCAAAACGTTAAAGACCTAGACAAGCATATAATATAATCAACAAAATGCTAATGCGGCAATAACCTTTTTGATCCCTGTTGGCTTATTAATCTAGTAAAAATTAGAAGAATATTTAACATCAAATTAATACATAATCGCTTACCAATAAAATGGAAAACTACACAACTCAACCCACAACAGATGGTGTTAAGTTTTTCAGTAGAAAATATCTAAGGGCTTTTATTGAAAACTTGTACACTTGGGCCATAAATGAGTTGATGAAACCTAGGTTTTTCATAATCAGAAGAAGAATAATGCAAAGGAGACTACAAATTTATTTTGGTGGGAGGTATGAACCAAATTTTATAGATTTTATTAGGGTTGACAGATTTGATTCAGTTGCTGATTTTTATTTGGTGAACCTTGTTAATGGTATGAAGTCCATGTAACATGAATTTCAAATTGCTCAATTGATGACTTTCGAGTTTGGCAAGAAGACATAATTAGTGTGCCGTGTTGGACATAATTAATGTGCAATTTTAATTTATAGTTTTATTTTTCCAATTTGCTTAAATATATTTTTTCATAGGTTGATAATCGGTGAGGGAAAGTTACTGGTAGGATTCGAACTATATACATAAAACACCACAAAATATACCATGTACATAAATGTTGTATAGCTAATGGTGTCATGCATATAAATGCATATTTGAGTAGAGTAAGTCACAAGTGTTAAAACAGTGTTTAATGAAAGTGCAGAAGGAAATTATGAACTTAATTTATGTGGGTTTTTCAAATAGGCAATTCTTCATCCCTCAAGATTTGAAGTTTTCTTCTGTTATATTTCGTACTATTTTAACTTCAATTTCTTACAAGTATGTCTGCATCTCTTTTTTTCCTTTTACAGGCTTTATTTGAGTGCCTGTACCCTTGACTTTTACAGTCATTAACGCTATATGCAAGACTTGCAGTAAGTCATTGATTCCCCCACTATCTTCAGCGCATGGCATCTTCCCCTTTTTCTCTTTTTCCCACCTACCAAGAACAAGAAGACGAGGGTAGCGAGTAATTTTCGTGTTGACTTTATATAGTTCTCTTTCAATTAATCAGATGGGAGTGGGGTATGTACGTTGAAGAATTTTGGAAAGTTATAACAAGTGTCCTCTCTTTCCATTAATCACATGTTTGATAAAAACTGGAAAAAGAAATATGATACACGTTACTCACTGACACAGATTAATCTAATGGTGGTGACCAGCTGTATAGTATAGTTGGTCACCACTTTCTTTAGTGCATGCATCTTTTTCCCCTTTTTTTCTTTCTCACCCACCAAGAAGACCAGACTAGCTAATAATTTCGTGGTGACTCTATAGTCTATATAGTTCTCTTCCCATCAATCAGATGGGGGTGGGGTATGAATGTTGGAGAAAGTTTCCTCACTAGTCACTAGTTTTTATTTTTTAATTTTTTTATGAAAGTCACCAAACAGATTAAAATTAATGTTTGCGTGATATCCCATATTGCAAATCTTCCACAACCATAAAAATTGGAAAGGATTTTGAATAAAATGAATAAATAATGAAAAATCTGTCTCTAAAAACCCAAAATTTTAAGTAACAAAAATTAAGAAACGAGCAAAATATCTGATGAAATTTGTATATATGACATGGAGCCCTAGCCATTATTTTGATAGAGAGAGAGAGAGGAAAAAAAAAAAGCACTTGGAATTAGACAATCAAATAAGTACAAAGACAATATTGTTTTGTATTTTTGATTTTCTAATGAAGTATTACACTCACTATCTTCGTATAACAGATTTTCACCATGCCTAGAAATTATCTAGAGCATGCTTTGATTATTTATTTATTTATTTTTGTTGAGAAGAATTAATTTTATTTTCTTAATCTTTTGATCACAATCATATATTTTTATATATATTTCTTTGTTAGAAATTAATTGACTAGTCATGGCTTTTGGATTCCACCATGAGGTGTGGCTTGGTGGTACGAGTTCCCATATCACTTTACAAGATGTTTGGCATAAGTTGAGTGGTTCAAGTAGTGGTGCTTCAACACATGTATTGTGCCCATAACAATAGTTCTATCAAGACCTCGATGGTACATGTGGTATTACCCTTAAGTGACGTGATGTCACGGAAGGTAGATGCATCTGCAATGAAGATCTTTTTTCTCATTTAGAAAAAAAAAAAAAAATCATGACTTTTGGATTGTGAATATTTATGTTAATCCCTTATCATATGTCAATGTTTGCATGTTGGACAATTTTAAAGACAGAACAGTTCCTGCATAAGCTAATATGATTTTTATAAGCAATAGAATTGAACGCACAAATATATTATATTATATTTTTGATGAGTTAAAAAAAAGAGTGATATATGCTATATTTTTGCTCATCAATACGTTAAAGGCTTTAACAGTAGGACATAACTCCTGCGTTAAAATTCTGCTGATTTTGCTTTCATCAATTTAGACATAAATTTATATAGCGTGGACTGTTGACTGCCTGATTGTTTTTAGAGGAAATGGATGACCAAATGATGCATAATGCACTTTCGCTGAAAATTTTATCGCATTTTATGTATATTTTTTACCTTAGCACTTTTCAATAGTACTTAACCATGGTTTACTTTCTGAGTTGTTTTTTTACATTAGTGTTTAACTTTAATTATGCCCCACTTTTCACGCTCTTCTCTTCTTTTTTTTTTTTTTTTTTATATGTTTTTTATTTTTATATTGAAAATACTAGAAACTTCAATAAAAATTGGGAAAAGAAATATGACATACCTTAGTCACCGACACAAATTAACCTAATGGTGGTGACCAGCTATATAGCATAGTTTCAATTTTTTTATGGAAAGGGAATGGGCATAGTATGTATGTGTTTGAATTTATTACATTGGGCTAATATGTCTAATATATCTTTAACATGCATAAATTTCTTGAAACTATATATATATATATATATATTATTATTATGAGAGGATTTGAGAGAAAATGCACATTGAAGAAGTTAAGGGAAATTTGTGTAATTTATCATATTTTTTGTCAAACTTAACTCAGTTATTTCTCACAAAAAAAACAAAAAAAAAAAAAAAAAAAAAACTTAACTCAGTTGTTAAGGAAGGCTTAGGAGCAGGCCGCGTGACCTCACTTTCCGTGTTCATGAAAATAAAACAATACGATGCTATGTTCAATACCCATGTCAAAACACAATACTTTTGTCTATGTCCACAAGATAGATGTCACTTAATTGCTGAATAATTTAAAACTAAACTCGTAACACTTTTGGAAGGTAAACAATAGGTTTTGTATCTTTTTTCTCTTGAATTATTATTATTTTCTTCTATATTATATTTATTTATTTATTTACCCTTTTTTTTATAAACTTTTGAACCTCAAATTTTAATTTGATCAAAGGAAACCCTCTAGACTCCCTTGGTGCCATTGTCATTGGAAACCCCACAGGCCCATAATTGGTTTTCTATGGCCTATACAATGGCCCAAGAAAGAGCACAGCTATCGCAGATTTTATTTTATTTTAGTTTTTATAAAAAATTTCTTTTGACGCAAGTCACCCAACAGATTAAAAATCAATGTTTGCGATTCTTCCACAACCATAAAATTGGAAATGATTCTGAAAAAAAAAAAAAAAAAAAGTAAATTTCCCACTATTAAAACCCAAAATCTAACGTAACAAAAATAAAGAAAACAGGAAAAACATATTAAAGCCTAGCCCACTTTCCACGTTCTTGGAAAGAGTACAGTAGGACATTAAGTCCTGCCTTGCAGTTTTGTTTGACATTGCTTTTTTCAAATTATAGTGTGGGCTGCTTGATTGTTTTTAGAGGAAAAATATGTCCAATAATGCATGCAAGAATTTTCGCTGAAAATTCTATCTGCTTTTTACATTCATTCTTGACCTTATCGTGTTTAGTCATGATCCACTTTCTACATTATTTTTGACTTTAGTGTTTAACTATGCCCTAGTTTCCATGCATTTGGAAAGAGAAAAATAGGCCACACCGACACATATTAACCTAATGATGACTAATATTCATCAATTTGTTAAAACAACATTACTTTAGGACATGACTATGACCTTGTGAGGAAAATTGTCTTACAACTTAATTTCTTTAGAGTTAAATTTTTCATGACCTTGTTAAATGTCTTCCACTTCAAAGTGTGGTCTTCTTACATACAGGAATGGAGAAAGTGAGGATGATTTAGGACACAATTTAATATTTAATTATTGTAATTTATTAATTTTGGTATTTAATTTGTAATTTTCGTTATTTTGTGTTTAATTTGTAATTTGTTAAATAGAGGCATTGGAATTCAAATAAGAAAAGCAATCATTCTAATATATATATATATATATATATATATATTTTTTTTTTTTTTTGAGAAAGCAAAAAGCATATATAAATAACCATGTATTTATTTATTTTTTTTAAGAAATAGGTAAAGTAATGCGGAATAATGTTTAAAAGTAAGATAGAAATTATGCTCTAATTTTTAGGCAAAATGGAGAAGAGAAAGGAAAAGGCTTAAAACTTAGGAATAATAAATTACTCTTTTAACCATTTTGTTTTTTTTTTTTAATTTAAAATTATTTAACTAAAAGATAGGGGTATTTTAGAGATTTTAAGAATTTGTGTGAGGATAATTTAGTACACAAAATAATGAAACTCAAACAGGAAATCATGTTATTAGTAGTATATAGATGACTTGGATAATTTAGTGTTTATACTTTTTTTTTTACTCTTTTTCTTTTCGTCTTTTTTTTTTTAATATTATAAATTTCTTATTATTCTCTCTCTCACAGCTTTGGTTTATTTTTGTTTGAATACTTGTTATTTTGAAAGTAAGAATTTGAATTTATATCAAAACAGAATCTTGGCTATGTAATTACAAATCAGCATTCGGTCTACTCAATCTAGTTCGGTTAAGCTCAGTCCAATTCGGTCCATTTCAGTATATTTGGTCCAATTAGGTTCATTCGGTCTACTTCGGTCAATTCAGTTCAATTCGGTCCATCTCTCCACTTCGGTCTATTTTGGTCCAATTCGGTCTTATTCGGTCCACTTCGGTCTATTCAATTCATTCAGTCCAATTCATCTTTAATTTGGTCCATCTGGTCTACTTCAGTCTATTTCAGTCCATCTCAGTGAGATCGGTCCACTTCGGTCTATTGGGTGCACGTTGGTTCACTTCAGCCCAATTCAGTCTAATTCGGTCCATTTGGTCTAATTTATTGTATCCTATTTAAAAAAAGATGGGTACTGGATCATGCTTTCACTCTACACAACGTAACTAAACTTTCCTTACTTCCAAATGGCTACCCATTCAGTAAAGAATTTTGCAACTAACATAATTTTCCTACAGTTTGGAGTGGTTTCAAATTGAACTAAGTTTTAATAAAATGCGTGAACTTTTAAATTGTTTCAATTCACATCCTCAATGAGTCACAATTAACGGAAAAAAGTAACAGAAAATTCACATAAAATGTGACTAAATCCTTTTTCTTTTTTTATCTTTACTAAAACTTATCTAAAAAAAAAAAAAAAAAAAAAAAAAAACCCTCCAATACTAAATTATAAGAGCTCTAGTACAATATTATATGAGAATTATAAAATTATATAAATATTAATAATCAGTTATTAAGTTGTTATCATCAAAACACTCACAATACAATTAATATTATACAAATTCATGTCCAGAAAATATTATATCATATTCTACGTAATAAAGGTTGGATTCTAGAAGTAGAAGCATTTGTTAAGGATTGGTAATTGACGCAATCCTTATATATAAGTTGGGGTGGGTTCGATCCAATTAGTCTCTAAATTTTAAAAGTTTGAATTAAACCCATGAAATTTTAAATTGTTTCAGTTCGACGCCCTTAATGAATCACTTTAGACCATGTAAAGCTTTAAGATGTACACTATATGTAAATTGTAAAATTATATGACAATCAGTAATTTAGGTATTGCAACAACAAAGTTCACAATAAAATTGATATTACAACTCCATATGGCAAACTTATATAATTTAGCTAAATTATTCTAATTATATAATTTAGGCTATTTAGCTATTATAAAACAATTATATAATTTTAATAAATAACTATAAAACATCTATCAGCATAAGAATTTTACAAAATCGTTATGTTGACTTGATTTTTTTTTTTTTTTAATAAAAGAATGTTGACTTGAAATGATAACAAAAAATAAACTGATTTTACTTGCATTGTAAGGGATTTTTTTACCAAAGTAAGTGATTTTTTTTTTTCATTTTTTTACTTGCATTGTAAAAATATTTATGGGGAGAAATTAATTGTCTCTAATAGGTAGTAATTCAAATAACAATGGGAAGGAATAAATGAGTTTTGACAAGCTTTTTTAGAGTAATTTTAAAATGGGATGGTATACATTTAAACGAACTCATTTATTTAGGAGTAATTAAGGAGGCTCATTACTCTATAATTAAATGATAAATAAGTAATAATCGTAAAATGTGTCAAACATGTATGATATGTATAAATTGTTGTTTGCCATGTAAAGTTGTAAGTTTGTATCATTTAAAAAATGGTTTGCGTCATTGTTGTATTCCTTGATTAAGGGACACACATCATTTCATTGCCAATTTTAGAATCCAACTTTTATGATTATATATATATGAAAAAGAGTAATGCTAAACCCACAAAATATATGAGAGAGAGTGATATTAATTATGATGGATAATCAGCATTTATGATATTGAAAGCTAAAGATAAGAATAAAAATAAAAATATTGTGGTGCGTGTGTGCCCGTGATGTATTAATTATGATGGATAATCAACATTTATAATTAGGGGTGGTAATTTGTGTTTGCGGGTCGGGTTCGTGTCGTGTCAAGCCATAAGTATTCGACTAAATGGGTTGACCCAAACCTTACTTGTTTAGTAAACGAGTTAGGAATCCTCAACCCGAACACGACTTGTTTGTTAAACAGGTCGACTCGACCCGACACGTTTAACTCGTTTAATTGATAAGTCATGTAAAAGTCAATGCAAATAACCCGTTTAATAATCTATTTGATTTATAGGTCATACCTAGCCTATATAATTTTTATCAATTCCATATATTTAAAATTAAAATACAATTAAAACCTTAAATATAGTAATAAACATATAAAAAGTAAAAACAACCATAAATTAAGCAATAATATAAAATTAAAAAAGAACTAATAACTTAATAAGCTAAACAGATCATATGGGTTTGCATGTTGAACACAAACCCAACCCATTTATTAAACGGGTTAGCCGTGTCGACCCGAATATGACCTGAACCCGTTTAGTCTCAACCCATGACCTATTTATAAACGGGTTAGTCATGTCGGGTTCATGGGTGTGTCAGATTTTGCCATCCCTATCTATGATATCAAAAGCTAGTAATAAGAATTGAAATATAGATAGTGCACATATACTATCTTATAGTTTTAATATATTTATTAATATAATTTATTTATGTGACATTTAAAAGTTATGAGTTGTCATGTGAGGTGGAGAAATTCATCAACAAAATTCAATGTTGATTTCCTTAAATAAATTAAAAAAAAAAAAAAAAAATCCAATGTTGATATTTTTTTGCTAACCGAAAATGGGGGCCTTTATAAATCCAATGTTGATATTATCGTATTTAATCCCTACTAATTCATTCTAGTTAGCTTGTTGAGCTGTAACGATAATTTCTTCTTATTTATCAGCATGGTCTGTCTTCTATTATGTAACATCTCAGCATATACCATACTACAAATTAGGTAATTAACCTGACCATTATTGCCATATCCACCATATAATTAATTGTCTATGGATAATGCTGTTACTCCACAAGTCATTTAAACTGTTCTATATATAAATATTGCTATGCTCATACAAGTATCTACCATTGTAACCCAAATAAGAGTATTAGAGAGAGAGACACACACACACAGAGGAGAAGATGAAAAAGTTGGCTGTCTTTGTCGTGGTTTTTTTTTGTTCTTGTATCAAGTCTACTTAACCTTTCTCAAGGTAAAGCTATTTTGATCATTTTTGTCAAATTTAAGCTTTGTTTTGTCACCTCAATTTTACAGGAAGTCATGAACTGTTGATTACTCAAATGATATATATCTACCTCTATTTGCAAAAATAATGTGTCTATATTTATCCCTTGAATCTGATTTTATAGGTGATGATCAGCCTCGTTGCCGCGAACAGATTATTGTACCGGGCACATGTGCCCAAATCAATTGCGGAGCAAGCTTTCCAGCGAGTGCACAAGCCAGGAACTGCTCTTGCCGACCAGCTTCTGCTCAGCAAAGCAGATGTGAATGCGATGTCGTCACTTGTGGAGAGGATATCACCATTAAACCAACCTCTTTGGGGGTTCATTAGTCCTCTGATATTGTTCACTTTAAGGGGTTCCTATAAATGCTATCATGTTTAGTTCACATTCATGAACTTCATAATCAACCACTGTAATGGCAATAACGGTACTGGACTCTTTCGATTATCGAAAACTAGATGAATAAACAGTGGACTCTTTCTGCCTTTAAAATGCAATACCGTTCCTACAGCATGTTGCTTTTCATGATAATAGTAATATATAACAGCTATACACAGCTATAAACAAGAGTTCAAATGACTACATCTTCTCAAATCACTTAAAATGATGATACATTATAGTTGAACTTAATTTTATATTGAAAACTATAAACAAACTATGATTTAAAAGAGTAATAAAAAAGCAAAACGTCATCAATTTGTTTCAAAATTTTAAGTAAGTTTTGGGCCGAGCTGTATCCAGGACAAATCCCGATTGTATCAGCATATTTTTTACAAAAAAAATAAAAAGGCTAAGACACAGACAGGCCATAGGCGTGTCTAAAATATATCCATATTGGATACATATTGGATACTAGAACTTTTCCAAAAATGGAGTATTTATGTGTTTTCTAGATTTTTTGATAGTTTAATATCTTGTAAGAAAAAGATTTGAATCTTAAACATTTTTGTTGGAAACACATCAAAAATTGTTATTTGAATTATGACTCTTAATGAAGCCTAGTGATTTAGTGATATTGTTTAATTTTTTACATGAAGAGATCTTGGATTCACACCCTCCACCCTCACTTGAAGGGGGAAAAATGATTTGGCTTATTGTCTATATTTTCCATCATCAACCCCGTCTCATTTATTATTTTCCCCAAATATCCCCTACGACATGCTAACTTTTATAACTTCCGTTAAAAGGGTTTTTTTTTTTTTTTTTTTTTTTTTTTTTTTTTTTTTTAAGTTTTTAATTTTTGCTTCTCTTTCACACAATGTTTGAAGGGGGGTTTTGCTGGAAAATTAAAAGGACACATTACTGGTTTTGAGGCTTGGGACACATAAAAAAAGTATCAAGACTGAGACATGACCTCAAATATTCATTCCTTTTAGAATTAACTCATAAGTATAAAAAGATGCCACACATTTTTTTCTTAAAAAAAAAGAACCACAAATTTTTGATATTTAATTGGTATTTGACCATCCAAGAATTTTGTAACTCAATTGTTACTTTCTTGTATTTTCAACAGAAAAATTTAAGGTTTAAATTCCCCTGTCCCATTTATTGAATGCTAAAAAAAAGGACTCTGACCAAAACAAAGTGACTTCCATGCCTCAGATCATGAAATCCAAATCTTAGCAGTTTCTAATTGATCTATATCCTCTTTACTAATTGATTCTTTGTCCGTAGTAGTCCATTTAGAGAGAAATTATTCAGTATAATATGGCTCTAATACTATACTAGAATAGATATATAAAACATACCCTTGATACTTTATTAGCAAAGGCAAATCAGTAATGATATATGATAAAGAATATAGAGAAGAAAATTAACGTGACCTTAAAGGTCTACTACATCCACGACAAAAAAAACCTTTGATGACTAATTTTTACTATTACATATGTATTTAATGAACCCATTGAAATGTATTCATATTTGGCTAAATCATGATTGGCAATGGCAACTCAATTAAAGATTATAATATTTATACTACAAAGGAGCATGATTACTTTACATTGCAATCCAAGTATAGATTTAGATACAATAAACCTAGACTAGAGTTATATAAAAAGCTAGCTTGAACATTGATTAGGATTTGGTCTTAATATCTTTAACACGATAAATTCTCATAATATATTACATACTTGAGAAGTTGAAAAATATGATGATTTAATTATAATTGTAAAGTATATCACGCATCACTCTCAGTCTTAGCATGCACCTAATGCTGGAGGATAACTCAATGCATGCAACTCGAGCAGTAAAGGTAACTCAACTAACAATATAATAAATTCTGCAAATGCAAAGGGTCAGCGATCAATAGATTCAGAGAAAAACTGAAAGAAAATGAAGGTTGCATGCTGAAAAAACATGTAGTCTCAAATATTATATCCTATCATCTTGGAGAGTTGCTTCCCTACAATTTATTGCAAGTTACTTTTCTACGGTGATCTGATTATTTTTACGTGATTTCATGCATATACAGGCAATAGCAGTTGTAAAGGTGTCCAGAATATGCTATTGAAAGGAGGTTCCAGCCTTGTAGATCACGAGAAATTTCCTTTCTTCACCGCTGCTACAGTTTACAATAAGTTGACACATGAACCATAACCAAAAGTTTCCCACTTTAACTCTCACGGGCCCTTACTACTTCATTTTTGTTCAAAGCTCGGAGATAATCCAAAGCACATGAATCCCATAATAGCAAAACAAACTCCGCCAAAGATGGACTATATATGAATGTGTATCCATGCATGGTGCTTTCAACTCGTAAATCAAACTCTAGCCAGGGTTAAGGTTGCACTGAAAAAATGAAGGGTTTCAGTGAGTTTACCTTTTTGTCAGTTGTTTTGGTCTTTCTGTGGTTATGTGCTAAGGCTTGCTCACAGCCACAGCAACTCCAAGTGCCTTGTTTCTTCATATTTGGTGACTCATTGGTGGATAATGGAAACAACAATAGGATTCTTACGCTTGCTAGAGCCAATTACAGGCCGTATGGCATTGACTTTCCACAGGGTGCCACTGGCCGGTTTACTAATGGCCGAACTTACGTCGATGCACTAGGTAAGAGCATAGAGGTTAAGGTGATATTAGGAATATTATAAATTTTACTATATAAGTTTTATAGATTTTACTGTATTAGCTTTGTAAACTAATGTGTTAACTTTTATACACAAAAAATAATAATAATAATAATAAAGAAATTTAATTATTATATTGCTGATGTAGTACCAGTCATATTTATTGTAGTGTACGTTAGTTAAATGGTAAGCTTTTTGCAATAAATTTAGTAATAGTTTTAGCATTAATTACCTTGAAATTATGAAAAAAAAAAAATGGTAGCCAGAAATGGTATGTGTCAATATATATTGAGTGGGAAGGCTTCACCTATCCATTTTCCCTAGTAATTTGGTGCTAGTCATGGAATTTAAAAGAAAATTGGCTTGAAGATACATTGTCATGAACATTTTCCCTACTTAAATTTCTATAATACGGTTTATGCTAAGGTATGGAACTTATTCTTTTCTTTTTCTTTTTTTTGAAAATATTTGCAGCTCAACTTCTAGGGTTTCCAAATTACATCCCACCCTATGAAAGGACTAGGGGCGCTGCACTGATTAGGGGAGTGAATTATGCATCAGGGGCTTCTGGCATCCGAGACGAAACAGGGACTAATCTGGTATATATAGAATCAATTATATATAATTGTTGTAACTGGTAAGGTGGTGGGGGTTAGGGTGGCTTATATATGTGTTACATTTTGGTTCAAGTTGACATGAGTTAACATTAGAATTCTAACAATTAAATAATTATATTCACCTATTTCTATTAGTTTAAATTTTTTTAGACAACTGATAATTTAACATGTTTAAATTTTTTTAGACAACTAATAATTTAACATGTCACTAGAGTAGATGATCCTAGGTTAGAACCAAATTTCCACCCTGCATCACATTTTAAAATTAAAGAGTAATCTAGGTCTACAGATGTGACAAGAAATATCGGAATAATGGTTAAATAATTAAATGAAATCCACAACTTCCTATAAGCTTTAACAATTTCGGGCTAGTGGTTGAAGCAAAAAGGTACAAGTGGTTCTAGCCCGAACCATTACACCTAGAAATTTTGGCTCAACCTGAGCTACTGTAGGAGGTCCTAATGCCTCTAGGAATAAGATATATGTGAATGCGTATTTTACAATCATTTATAATGGAAAGTGAATGATTTTTATGTGTTTATGTGTGTGTTTGATAGGGCGATCACACGTCGATGAACCGACAGTTAGCCAACTTTGCAAGTACAGTGCAAGAGATGAGGAGGTTCTTCAGAGGAAACAACAATTCCCTCAGTAGTCATCTAAGCAAGTGCATCTTTTATTCTGGGATGGGAAGTAATGATTATCTTAACAACTATTTTATGCCTGACTTCTATACAAGTAGTTCAGATTTCACAGTACAAGCTTATGCTGCTGTACTTCTTCAGGACTACTCACGCCAGCTCACTGTAAGTTGGTGACTCCAAACTCTAATCACCCCATGAATTTGTCATACTTTAGGATCATAACAAGTAATATATAGCCAACCCTGATTAGTCTGTTGAGTATATATAATTGACTCCAAAATTATGGGTCTAAAGTGTGGTTGTTATTATATTTGTTACTTATTTATTATGTTTATGACATTCATAATGACCATCTACATCTAAAGCCAAAGGTTCAGAGAGCTTCTCTACTTTCAAGTAGACTATACATGTGCAACCTTTATATTTAAGGTTACCTTTGAATTCTAATTACCAGCATAAAATGAGAAGGTAGCAAAATTATGTTCCCAACCCAGAAGGCAGCTTAGAAAAGGAGTTCAATGTTGACCAATAACATGAGCCTATTTTGGAAAATCAAATTTGCAGATAGCGAGTGAAACACCAAATGGTTGGGTTCCAAACTGAAATTCTTGTGATTTGTTAATTATAACTTAAGATTACAGCTTGAAGTACACATAAAAAAGCCCATAGCAAACACATTAATACTGGCAATTATGTAACTTTTTTTACATTATTTGAAATGAATTTCCTATCTCTCACTTGTTTAGAGGAATTTAAACATTTGTTCTTTATTGTGCAGCAATTGTATAGTTTGGGAGCACGGAAGGTGATTGTAACTGCAGTTGGCCAAATTGGTTGCATACCATATCATCTTGCAAGATATCATGGTAATAGCAGCCGCTGCAATGAAAAAATCAATACTGCAGTCTCTCTTTTCAACACAGGGCTCCGAAAACTTGTTGATCTTTTCAACGGAGGCCAATTGCCTGGAGCAAAATTTGTGTACCTAGACTCATATCAGAGCACAAGCGATTTATATCTGAATGCATCCAATTCTGGTAATCTACTTTGCACACATATCCAACCATAAACACGGAGCAGCAATTATCAATTTACTAATTGTACATTCAATGATAAATGTCAAAATTTGGACTTACCAGGTCTGTTGTTGGTGCCTAAAACATGATTTTTTTTTTTTTTTTTTTTTTATAGCTATTATATTAATATTCTTTGATCATATCCCCTGTTAGATGTACCAGGGCCCATTGCGCCCAAATGTGCTCCTAAGCTCGCAATTTTTGTAAGCTCATACTTGCAGGATAAGTAACCTAGTCCTAATAGGATCATAATAGGTTTAGGCTAGGTTCTAAATGAATATATTCTAGAGTATGCGCTATATATTGCCTACATGCACTACCTACAATGGAAGTATTTAAACTGTCCATTATGTGGTATTGGCATAATTCCATGTGGATATAATGTGGAATCTACATGTATGAATGATTTTAATTTTTGCTGTGTAGTAGTACAGGGCAAAACGTTGTTGGTGATATGATCTACATCTTGATTAGTAAAAATATAGAACCAATTAAGCTAAGCATTCATATTCCAAATGTAATAATGATTCACAAACTTATTTTAGAATGTATGACTTCTAACCTTTATTAGTCAGTTAAAAATGTTCTTCTAACAGTATAGTAACCCATGATGTTTTCATGCACTAACTTATTTAACTATGCTTTCAAAATTTTGGAAATGGTACAGGATTTGAAGTGATAGACAAGGGATGCTGTGGAGTGGGCAGGAACAATGGGCAAATTACTTGTCTTCCTCTTCAACAACCATGTCAGGATCGTCAAAAGCACTTGTTCTGGGATGCCTTTCATCCAACCGAGATGGCAAACATCTATTTCGCCAAGACTTCATACAGTTCACAAACAAAGTCGTACGCATATCCAATTAATATACAACAATTAGCAATGCTCTGATAGATTTGGAACTCACTCTGTCTCCTCTGAATTGGTATTGCTAGTACTGATGTTCTTTATGCCTTGTCATTTTCTGCAAATTCTTGCTTTTGTAGTAAATTCAAGAATGTACTTGCTTATTAAATCATCAGCTGAATTTTTCTGTTCTCCTTAATGAAATAAAGTCAAGTAATGCCCGTCTTATAGATGTTTGGACCATGTTGTCTACAAATTTCACAGTTAGAGATCAATGCAGAACCTAGACAATGCTCAAATTTTCTTTATTGCACATACCATTGGAATATGTGTTGAACATATCGGCACAAGTGAGATACTCCTATTAGAACATACATTTGGAAATGGAGTTCATTTAATTAGGAAATGTAATGTTAACTTATGAGGATTGAATGCTATCCTTGTCCTAAACAGGCTAGGATCCATCATTTCTATTTCATGATTTAGATTCAACATTAAAATCTAAAGATGTATCTAGTGTCACATTATTTAAAGTTTAAATGACAATAGAATGTAGTATATACACTATTAGATACAAGAACTAAAATTTGAAACGTAAAATAAAAGTTTGCGTCAAGCTGAAAAGCTTATTGATATTTAGATTCAATTGATTAAGAGGAAATAACCAAACTAATTAAGCAGTTGTAAACACAGCAAAAATACCATCAAAACCAAACAATCAAACTTGTAATAATAGTAGCAGTACACCCACAACCGTTCTCTGATTCTTTTTAGTTACTACTTCCAATGCTCAAGTGGACATAGGAAAATTCTGAATATAGAAGCATTATAGATTAAGGATACTATATTGCATGACTATAAGCTAACTAAAAACTAATTAGCATTATTATCAAGACTTGCAAGCTGCTCTATGTTCAATGGATAAATCTGGCTTTGGTCTCCACTGAAAGCCTTCCTTGCCATAATCACGTTCACTTTTTCTGTTGGGTGGAATGCGTCCCAGAACACATATTGCTCTCGGTTTGGACATGGTGTTTGGTATGGTAGACATGTTATCTGCCCTCTGTTTCGCCCAATGCCACAGCATCCACGATTTGTAACAGTTAATCCTAAAGAATACAAGTAAAACAAATGAGTTAATATGATTTTGGAAAATAGCTAAGTTTCACCTAGAAAATAGCCGATGTGTGACTTTTAGTACATCCCCACAATACAAACTTATCCAATTCAATTCAGATAATCCGGCATCACATAATATATCTCTGTATCATTAGTTGATAGCACTTTCACTAAGTGACTCCTAGAAAGAAAAAAGTTTCCAAAAGTAATTATGAATTGGTTGTTAAAATACAAAAATGTTGAAAGGAATAAATAAAAGATGAGAGAGAAATAACTGGAGGGATTAAGGTAATTACCAATTTGGCTTGAACGACTTGTTTTTACATTTTTATTATTCAAATATATCCATTGAAAATACATACAGAGAAAATAGTAAAATAGTATAGGAAAAATATGAAAAAATCATGCATCAAAGATCGTTTGAGTATCAAATTATCAAATGCAGGTCCTTCATGTTTGGATTTGTTTATAAGTAGTCCACAACATATTGATGTCAACCCCTTTTATTTTCTAGACTAATAACACCCATAAAGTCACAATTTTTATATAGATGTAAATAATGGTAGTAGAAAGTACGTACCATAAGATCTAGGATTGGTGATGACGTCTTCAAACATACTAGCAATATCAACGTAAGTGAATTTGGATCCTGGTAGATTGGTACTGAGCTGATTGATCATTGTCTTCACATTTGCATTGAATGGTGCAACAAGCTGGTTGACTTCGTCTGAGCAACGTCCAGCTGGGTTTTGGGCCAAGATGCTTGGAATGCAGCCCATCCACCCAAGCCCAGCAATTACAAATTTCCGGGCTCCCAGATTGTATATTTTCTGTGTAAGTAAAAAGTCACATTCACAAATGGATTTAGATTAATACCACTATCAACCAAGATACCCTTTCAATCAATAAAAAAAAAAAAAATCAAAACACTCTCTTAAGCCTTCAACAGCCAAATGTATTTAGAGTGGCCCATTTGCTAAAAATGAAAATAATAATAATAATAACAATTATACCTAAAATAAATGTGAGACTTTAAAAATTTATGCATAAGCGAACAAGTAATTTAAGTTTCTGAGAAAGAAGAAGCTAAACTAGAAGTAATAGGAATCGAATTTCTAGTGATAGTCTAATAGTAGTGACATTTTTTGTTGTGTCTTATTGTGATTCCAATCTGATATCTTGCTCACTATCTACTTATAAAAACTAATAGGCATAGTTGTCAAAACGTGAATCGTATCGTAAATCGATTTTTAATTTTTTCGTATCGTGTATCGTATCATATCGTGTATCGTAAGATACACAAACACTTAATAAGATTTATAAAAAATTATAAATATACATATATAAATGGTATATTCATTATAAATTTTGAATATATTTAACCAATAACTAATTTATTCATCACTTATGTAATAATGTTTAACAAGCTAACTAATTTATTCATCACTTATGTAATAATGTTTAACAAGCTAACTAAATAAATCAAACTAGCATTTGTTCATAATATACACATTCAAATTACTTAAATTCAAAAGTGATAATATATTACAAATGACCCAAACATAATAATTTATTTTCATCATATTCATCAAATTACCTAGTCAACCCCATCTAAGTCTACGCTATCATTATGTTTATAATTTTGCAAATTTATTTCTTTATTAAACTTTTCTTCATCGTCATTCGTCATTAACATTTACTATCACTTATTGTTCTTTTTATTTTAATAATTATATATATATATATATATATTGCATTCTAGTTTCTTGGACTTGTAACAATAACGATAAAAATTAAAAAAATTAAAAAAATTAAATATTAAAGTGAAAGGTAAGTGTGTACTGTGTAGTCCAATTGTAAAAGAGAGGGGAAAAAAACTTATAAATATGTTATTTTAGTAGGCAAAATTAAGTAAACTAATAATTGTGTGTTAAAAACAAGTCAAACAATTTATTAGATTCAAATAAAAGTACAAATTTTAATAAAAAAATCTTATTTTAAAGCATTTGTTTATGTATCGTATGATACATACGATTTTACGATACGATATGATTCATACGATACGCACACTGTATCATACGATTCATGAGCACTTACGATATGCCTATACGATACAGAACTTTTTACATACGATACGATACGTATCGTACGATACGTATCGCGTATCGTACGATACTGACAACTATGCTAATAGGAATCACTAAGCTTATGGGTGACCTAGTTTGGCAAGCCATGTAAAGCTAGACCAATTATGACACTATTCAAACCCATCTTATTTTTTATTTTATTTCTCCTTTTATTTTGAGTATCAAATGGTAAGGATGTGTCAAATAGAAGTACAAATGTTTGTTGAGGCTCCAATGGCTTAAAAAAGATCACAATTGTGTTGTTAAAGAATTATGGATGGAACATATATTGGTTAATTAACTCATATTTCCAAAGATTTGAAGTTCCAACTCTTTTAAAATATCCATATTTAAATGTGATTTATGGAGGATTACAACTATTAATTACAAGCTTGTGGGTGTTTTTGTATAAGAAAATAATTGCAAACAATTTAAGTAAATCTTACTGTGAGTTGCTGGCTATATTGTGTGACCAAGAGATCAGCAAATTGCTGTCCATTGTACTGATTCCGGGTTGGGAAATTAGGCATAAGGTAATTATTTAGGTAGTCATTGCTGCCCATCCCAACAAAAAATATGCACTGTCCGATTGCCCGAGCCACATCATCAGCCCCAAGATTGGCTGTTACTTGATCAAGGGTGGTCTGGAAGTTGCTGATCTGTTGATTGAACGGTATGCGACTCATCTGATGAAATAAATGCAAAAATTATCTATTAAAAAAGAAAAATACAAAGACCATTTCTTTCAATGGAAATGAGGGACCGTTTTGATTTTTCATATTGCTTGTTGCTATTTAATGGCTACCATATACATAATAAAGCACTGTGAGTTTGCCATGACTTCTAAAATTAATCCATCTATTAGTGCAATGGCAATATCACATGTAGGTTGGCACTATTATATGGTTCAAGAATTGTGAAAAGTATAAGATAGAGGTTCAAGATGGTAGTATAATTGACAAACACATCAAATCCAATAGTAACATGTCCAAAAATAAATTAATTAAAGTATGAATGCAAAACATAGTGCCACATTGAATATAGGAAAACATGGTGCATACAAAGTTTCCGCCAGTGGCATCAAGGATTCCAGCAGCTGCCGAGGCATAGTTGACTCCATGAAGCAATTGTTCTCCTGAAGCTTGAGAGAATGCAGGAATCAAAGGAAGGCCAAGAAGCTCGGCTGCAAACATGTACAATACACCAATATTTGTGGTCAATATAGGAGGAAATGAAAAGGAAAAACATTTTAGTAATATGCAATTAAAGAAAATACAGTTAACTATAAAACTCACAAAGAGGAGCAAATCAATATAATTAGTTTATTATCTTTTCCAAAGTAAAGGGAAAATGTAATTTTTCACAAAAGTTTTTTTTTTTTTGGTTTCCTTTTTTATTCACATAAGTCAAAAATTTGAGGGATATTCTGTCTTTTTTCCCCCTCCGTGGAATATTATTCCAAGAGCCAAAATTGTCCCTTTAGTGCATGACACACAGAGTAGAGCTGTACTCAATAGCAACAAGTAAAAAAATAAATTAAGTAAATAATTTGTAGGTGAAAATAATCACATTTACAGAAGGGATAGGTTTGGTAGGTGCAAAGGAGGCATTAAAAGTTAAGAACATAAAAAGAACCATGTGACATTAATTCTTCTAAATGCTTTCCTTTATAAAATTTGTTTAATTGGCATAAATTTCTTCTTCGTCTAATCTTCTTTGGCTATCAACTATCTATTGGTCTTGACCAAAAGATTTATAGTTCAACTTCAAATAGTCTACTAGAGGTCTCACCCATGAGAAAATTTTGGGTTTGAAATTTGAATTCCTCACTCCTACTTGTTGTAAGGGAAGAAAACAATTTTGTATTTTTCTACTGGTCTAAAGAGAGAGAGAAAGATCCAAAGAAAAATTTAAGAACAATAAACCATATTAAATTGAACTAACAAACATTGATAGATTCCATGACATTGCTTTTTAGGCTTCATGTGATCCATGGCATCCTAAGTTGAAGTCTCTTAACCAGTATCTTAGGGTCAACATAAGATTCCTCAGGGTAATTAGTGACTACTCAGTGTGTGTGGACTGGAACAGGAAGACCACACTCACTCAGAATAGTTAAGTGCTCTTGGACACCCAAAAGAAGTGAAGAAAGCTCTGGTTCAACATTATCTAAATTCATGACAAGATTTTACTTAGTATTGAAACACATTCAAAGGTGAGCTAAGGTTCAAAGTCAGCTAAATGCATGACAAGATTTCAGTTAGTATTTAAACACAAATTCAAAGGACACAGAGAGAGAGAGAGAGAGAGAGAGAGGGAGAACCTATTTCATCAACCACGGTATATCCATTGGAGAAACGACCAGTAGGGCCACCATCAAAATCAATGCCATAAGGGAAATAGTTGGCCTTAGCAAAAGATGGAAGATTGTTGTTATTGCCATTGTCAATGAGAGAGTCTCCAAATATGAACATGGCAGGAACCTTTGCACCACCTTGGCCTGAAACTGAACTCAACACCATGAAAAAAACAAGCAATGAACACAATAACAACCTAAACTTAGCCATGAATACGGTTTTTGTCTATGTATCTGTGTATAACTAAAACTCTTTGTGAGAGAGAGAGATAGAGAGTTTGTGAAAGTTGATAAGTTTATGACTGAATGGGAAGATTTAATAGACATGGTAAGGTGGTAGTTGAAAAGGTAATAAATGCATTCATCCGTTCTCTTCACTGAAGTAATTACTACACACTCAGAAGCAACCAACTTGCGTGCAGGCATCTCTTCATTATTTACCTCTTTCCCTTTTAAACTTACCTTTTTTTTTTTTTTTTCACAAGATAGAATTCTACTCTAGCCTAATGGCCCTAATCTAAGTGAATATGTGTGTAAAGCTCCCTCCTGAAAACTTAAATCCCAGCTCTTACCCCCAACACCCCACAAACATTTATACTTGTAGAGTGACTATTGCACCAAGAGTGTGCGGTGGTTAAACTTACTCTTTTTATTAGCGTAAAATTTTTATATTTTTCCTTTTGGAATGAGATTTAAATTTTAGAGAGGGAGGGAGGGATAGGTCTAAAAAAGTGACAAGTTTTAAAATTTTAATAAATTCAAGTCCTTTGGATAGCATAGACTTCATATTTAACGTCTTTTCTTATTTTAGTTTTTGGCCAACCAGCTAAGATCTAACTCATTAAGTCCAATAAGGCACAAAATCCAATGCATTGGATACACGATATGTGTCCAAAAATAATTTCGTGTTAAGGTCAATATGGTTGTTAATGTCTTGGTTGGTTTTGCTTTTCTCCAATGTTACGATGTATAAAAAAAAAAGGATACGAAATGTACACAAGATGTATCTAAAATTAATCACATGACAATCCTATATCACATTCAGTGTATTAGAATATTAGACAGAAGCCACATCTTATACTGTCTTATACTAGATTACTAGTAGGATAAGAAACAATGTTATGGCCAAATTAAATTACTTTAAACAAGTGAAACGTTCTCGTTGCTATGATCAGTGGCTTTTTTAGCGCAGACTTACATTAGCTTATAAGAATAATTCATTTTAATTAATTAAAAAATTAAGGATTATTAAATTTTAATCATATATACTATTATCAGTTTCATATTGATCATTTGGCGTCACCTACCATGGACAACTTAAAGCCTCAACTGTCATGTATGTTTTCCTCTCTTTAACTCTCTGTGCTTTGGTAGGGTCAGAATCACCATGTAAATTTCATGAGTAGAGATATTGCAGTAAATGTGTGTCTGTATTCAAAATACTTGGTCGAGAGTTCAATGTCAAACATTAATGTAATAATAGAGCTTTGTTTATCATGCGTCCAAATTTTGCTTTATAAATACAGGTTCAGTTTACCATCTAACTGAAGCGTTGATTACTTTATTACAATCAGAAACAATAAAATTGTCAGTGTACAATTGGGTGCAATAGGCAGTTAGTTACTATAGTTTCAGTTCGGCTGGAATTAATAACTTCCTAAATTCTAAGTACTAGTAAAAAATAAATAAATAAATAAAAAGACCTCCACTTTTATTGGATGCATCATATATGCAATATTTCCCTATTCAAAAGGCTTACTTTTTTCTTTTCTTTTTTACCTTACAACAAATGGGAAGAGTGATATGAATCTTAAGTTCTCCTTGTTGGAATAAGTATTAACCAAATAGGAGTAATGTATTGGCCTGCGCAAAATCTCAGTAACTCAGTGATGGTTATTGAATTCAATAAAATTAAGATTAATACAGAAGGGACGTATCTTCGTGTTCAAGATCCTACAGCTGCCACATATGGTATTTACTGAACCAAGATCTACCATAGATGATGAATACAAAGTCAGAAAAAACCAAAATCATTGAAATTGGAGAAAATTCTTTTTAAGACCCTTTGAAAACTACGTTTTAAATTGATGACCGCCAACCGCCAAAACCTTGGAAATCTATCTCTTAGGGTGTAAGTATTAGTTTGTGTAAGAAAGTCAACACGCCAAAAAACTTAATGAAGAATAGCTGAATCTATAAGAGTCTCAAGCCTAAAAATGAAAGTTGGGGTTTTAGGCCAAGACGAAAGGTGCAAAAGAAAGAAGCTGATTGGTTTCTATAGAATGCTATTTACCCGTGAGGCAGATATGAGAGATAACTCATTAATTTCTTTCATGCAAGTTGAATATCTTACTGCCAAATTTGACGTTCCCCATAAAATTAGTTGAACTGTGTGTAGTGAACAAGTTATTGACTCTATTTAATGGAAAAATTCGTGGCTTCAGGCTTGTGTGTTCGTGGAAGGCTACTGCAGAAATGGTCAGTTACGTGGTATTCAATGGGGATAGGTATCAACATGTATGACAAGTGTAGGTGAAGACTGAAGAGGGTTACTGTTACTACGTGTGCGTTTAGGTGGAAATTAAAAATTAAAATTATTTCACTATTTAATTTATTTTTGTTACTGTTTATAAGTCTTACTACCCTTTTTGATACTATTCATAGGTCTCACTACACTATTTCAACTAACTTTTATATTTATTACAGTACTTTCGGCAATAAGTTTTCAGTTTCAGCAAAATAAACGATATCCAAACACACCTGAAGTTTTCAATTTCAACAAAATAAACAATATTCAAACAGACACCGTAACATTGATCATGCCTTTACCTCTTTGACTCGAAAAGTGAAATATAAAAAACCAGAACAGATATATTTTTATAGTGGAGAATACAATTTTTTTAAAGGATAAGCTCATGTTTCATCATTATTACTCTTTAAAAGTTTCTGTTTGCCGACATCATGTTCCAAGCTTTCTTTGGAGGATATAATGCCTTGAAGGAATTGCTTCAAACGTGTAATATGACAAGCTTGAGAGGCTATAACATTTCTCATATCTCAACTTCTGACAATCACTTCTAACAATATCCATGCATTTATCAAGGCAAAATCACTTTCTAATGCACAAACTTAAGGAACTTGTTATCTTATAACATCTAAATATCTCGTAAACACAATGTTTTATCTTCTTTAATTCTCTCTTCCAACGTATTTATGCATCTCGCAGAGATCATACTTTGTTTTTTTGCGGGCACTTATCCATTGAGAAAACGATCCGATTTCTCAGGCATATATCGATAGATTATAAGCTGCTGAGACATGGTGCAACAGAGTTGTAATAGCTCAAAGGGGAGAACATAAAATAAGTCATTATTTCTAAGTCTTACATCTGAGAAACTACTCTTCAACCTCCCCTATAGTAACCGTTGCCACTTACAGATGGTCTTTGGCAGTAGCATCACATGAATCGCAAATAAATAATATATATGAATCACAGCAAACTCAAAAAAGTTAATTTACAATAGAGCACACTAGAGCAACCACGATTTAGGAGATTCAAGGCTTCCACAATTTCATAGTGCAGTCTTGACTGCATGTAGCAACCAGATTCCTGTGTGGATGATGAGTGACGCAAGTTACACCCTTTTCATGGACCTGCAAAGTGCCCCCAAAAAAAAAATCATATAATTCAGTAGACCTTTCACATACTTGTACGCTTATACAAACAAACAAATAAATGCATGCACATAGAACCCCAAAGGTTTCAGCCCATACAATACAATGACAAAAACATGAGTACAAGCCTGCATGCATAGCTTCAAAACTAAATGGATTGTGATTCAAGTCACATTTGGGGTAAAAGGACTCCAGGTGCTAGTTGAAAAGTATTCACTTGGTGAACACAAGTCAATTATGGATTATAACAGAAAGTATGAATTCATATAGAAGAGAATGACGGAAAAGAATACATGTGGCTGATCCTAACTAGTCTGTTAAGCTTCCTTAGCCAACCCAAAAATTTTGGAACTAAGGATTGATTGTTGTAAATAACTAGTTATGATTCTCAAACTTTATGGTAGATGGATCATTGTGCACCCTACAGCAATACAGTAACATATTATATACAAGCTTTTGAACATGTCACCCCATATATGCACCCAAGTAAATGTGATACTGAAAGCATACCTTCATCAGATGGTCCAGTTTACCAGATTGATAGCTGAAACAGTACATATTCCTGCATATAATTCATGGATTACATAGCTGAAAATAGAATCATAAAAAGTGCTCGAGCTAAAGAAACAAAAACAGGAACAAGAACAGTTAACATAATGTTTCCACTTCGACTTCTGCAAAAACTCATAGCACATAAAACTTAATCCTTACAAAAGCAGGAAAAAGTTTTTATAGGTTATGCTTAAAAAGTCATCAAAATACCTGTCTTCACCAACACAGTAAATCCAGTCCCCTTTTGGTGACACACAGGACGCAACAAAGTCTCCACCTTCTCTTTTACCAGATGAGAAGCTCTTTACAACCTACAACAAAATCATGCAGAAGAATTATAATAAATATGTATTATTTTTTTTAAAAATCAGTGCAATTTCCAGTATTAGAATACATTGGGGAAAACTTCTATGCTTCTATGAAGAATAAGTACCTGTCCTTGAAGTGTCATAATATATATAGACGATGTCTCATTACATACAATAATGTGATCAGTGTTTTTGGGGAAAAGATGAACAGAATTCACAGAAGCATCACCTCCCTAACAGCAAAACCAAAAGGCAGCAGTTAGGCACAAGAATAGTAAAGTGATTGAACTTTCAAAGCAAATTGACATAGTAAAATTGCTTTAAACCATGAGAAAGACATATTTTAGTACCCGTAAGGGAGGCGGTGGCTTAAATGTTTGCAGACAGTCCGTAGTCTTCATATCCCAGACCTACACAAAATAAAACTTAATCTACTATGCACTCAGGAGAACAGAAAAACCTTACAAGGGAAAGATTTGTTCAGCCATAAATGCATTACCAAGCAACTTACCTTTACTGTGCAATCACTAGATGCAGTGATAACACGATTTCCATCAGTTGTAAAAATAGCATCATTGACGCAAGATGAATGACCACGGAATTCTTTCAACATCTTCCCAGATTTCAAGCCATGGATTCTATATAAACAATACCTCAATTTCAATTTAATGTTTGAATAAGATTTATTATAAGAAAAGAAGATACAACTTAAGTATACAAATACAAAAAGTGACGCTGACAAGTTACAATACAAAAATTAGTTAAAAATTCTAAAAGTAAAGGGCATACCATCCAAAGCAGTTACCAAATCAAAAAGCATTATGAGATAAGTTTTAGTTAATTCTGTGAGATTAGATAGAACCGAACCCAAGTCACTGGATTTTTCTACACACCCTACATACTACAAACCAGATCATGCATCCCAATTCATGGTACTTCCACATTCCAATTTGTCAAAATTGGTGATCCCAACATACTCTGTTAATAATAATTGAATAATTTGAGGGAAGTTTGGCTAAAATCTTATGAAAGAAATTAGATATATGGAGAAGGTGAAGAAAAATGTACAGAGAGATTTTTTTTTTTTTTTTTTTTTTTTTTTTTTTATAAGTGACGTATAATTTTATTGATATAAAAAAGTAGAGTCACCCAAGTATTACAGGGAGAATACTTATGAGCTTATGCCATATGATATTTGAACACATCCAAAAACCAATCCACAAATATAGAAAGTAGACATACAAGAGTAATTTGCTGCCCATTGGACATATAAATTTATGTACCCAGCTCCTACAAGTCCTCTCTTTTTAATTTTATTTTTTCTCATTGGTAAGTTATACACGCACTTAGTGAATATTGAACCCAAGACCTCACCCTGCATCCCATCATTATGGGAGAATAAAGTGCCAGTTCATTGGCCCTACCGATCCTCTAAATAATTGCATTAACTCTCACTTGAGTCTTAAGAGAGGACACAAGTATGTGGAACCCTACTTGCAGCCCAAAAAAAACCTCCCAGGCCACTAGCTCCTTCAGCCCTCTATAAACTCCCTACTAGGAATGCTTCTCTCCTATTCAAGTTCATCCAAAAACCATATTATTCTTCATAAAACAGTTCATAACCACACAGTAACACAGCTATGGGGCAACTGCCAAAAATGAGAATCAATTGAAAAGAGACATAAAATAACAGAGATAACGCATAAACATAGTATCACATACTACAAGTTAACATGCAAAACTATAAATGTGCCACAATAGAAAACATGAGCAGCAAAACTATAAGGTTATGTTTGGTAACAATTTTTATTTTCTATTTTCAAAAACTTGTTTTGGGGAATAAAAAAAAAATAATAATAATAATTTTCTTGTATTTTCTTAAATCAAAAACATGTTTGGTTAGTTGAAATTAAAAAAAATAGTTTTTGAAAAAAAAAATAGATAATACTAAAATATGTTGTTACTAGGATTTGAACTCTAATGCTAACTCATTAAATGAGACAGATTTATTAAATTAAATACATGTTTTCATTGACTTTTAAAAATTAGAAACTGAAAACAGCATTTTGCATATTTTCAGTTTCTTTCACATATTGAGTTTTGAGAACAATTTTTGTTTTCTGTTCATTTTGGGTTGCCAAATAAGTTTTTTTAGTCTCAAAAATAGAAATTTTTTTTTGAAAACAAAAAATAAGAGGAAAAAACAGTTGCCAAACATACCCTAAATGTGCCACAATAGAAAACATGAGCAAAAAAAAAAAAAAAACCCATGAACTTTGCAATGTTGTCAAATGAGAGCAAAAAAAAAAAACCCATGAACCTTGCAGTGTTGTCAAATGATGTACTTAGTAACTGGCTTCCATCTCGAGAGAAGACAATACTTGTGACACATCCAGAATGTGCATGTTCAAGACGACGCAAGCATTGGCCAGTCCTTATACGCCAAACCTACACCCAAAAAAAAAAACGCAACAAATTAAATGGAGTTAAGAAGTTCATTAAACTTCTAGATTTGAACAAGCACATGGGAAAATTTATAAATATAAACCAGGCTGGACCATATTTACAATCTGAATGGTTTACGGCTCACTTTATAAGCTTTTTACTTTTTAAATGATAAACTTGCTAGTTCGGTATAGTTCAAATTATTTTCATAATTTTCATTGACAGCCTGAATCATGAATAGCTTTAAAAAAGGCTATTAAAAAAAGGCTTCTAAAGTGATAAAAAAAAAAAAAAAAAAGGCTTTTTGTTTTTAAAGGCAACTTTTTTTTTGGATAAGTAAAAGAAATTGTTTTTAAAGACAACTTGCTAGCCATATAGATTTTTTATATGATATATGGAGACACTGGACACTTAATATTCAGGTTAGTCCATACAAAATATATATGTTGCTCACAAGTCAACGTCATGAATTCACCATTTAAGAAAGTACTAATAAATACTTGCAAAGTGTTGCTGGATAACATTTAGAGAACTATAACAAATCATAAACCAGAGTACACAAGTAATAAGGTCCACTCGAAAGAAATCAATTTGTACATCAACCATGCACACCCACTAAGATAAAGATTAACATATCATGCATCTTACATTAAGGAGATAAGTAGAAGAAAGATTCACCCTTAAGTTAAGGAAACACAAATTAAACTTACTTTTATTTTTCCTTCTTTTGACCCAGTTGCAAGCATCTCAGAATCTCTGCTAAAATCAGCACAAAACACTGGATCCTCATGCATCATGAACCTTTCCTGCAGAAGATTATAGGTGTCAGTAGCAAACGATGACAGGGAAACTACGAGGAAATTACCAACATCTACATATCAAAACATAGTATTTACTGTCATAATGATCAGTCATCTTTACATGTTAGCATAGCATTGTCAAAGGATAAATATTCTACATACTTGATGCAGCACAAAATTAAAAATATATATATATATATTAATTAATTAATTAAAGGGTTGCCAGTTACTGTTCACACAATATTGTTGCTGCCTCACTTGTAGAACAAACAGTATCCTTTGTTTCAATAAATGATTTTATTCATTAAAAGAAAAAGGAAAGGAAAAGAAAAACAATAGCCAAGCAGCCTAAACATAATATAATGTATATATGTTACATTCAAGCACAGGAAATAACATTCATAACTACCATATGAAGATGAGAAAAATAAAATAAAATAAAAATAACCATGGCTAAACTACATCTGTAGTCCATAAAATATAGGGTAGGTTCCAATTCAATCCCAATATTCTAATATTTCCAATTTTGTCCCTAAAATTTTAATATGGAACGCCCATGGTTTGGAAGGGAAATTTAACAAAGCTATCATGTTCTGATGACCAATGTAATATGATAGATAGAATGAACAGTTATTAAAAAGGGAAATGTAAAAATTAACTGTAAGAGCTTTGAAAAATATGCTTCTTTTTTTTATGCTTCTTTTTTTTCTTTTCAGCAAGTAGCACATTATGACAGCCAACCCCAAAATGCTCGGATCAAACAACTACCAGCCACATTTATCTTCTACACAAAATTAATGAATGGTTTTCTAAAAGCTAAAAAATGAAAATCATGCACTGGTTCCTAGAATTTAGCAAAATTATATATATGTCTACTCACATCAGCCTGGTACTGAAGATCCTTCTTGAGCTTCCCACTGATGTAATCCCAGACCTGAAAGTGATCAGATGTCAGAACATTCAAATTTCACAAACTTTTGACAAAATGAGAAGTATCATAATTATATAGACCTCAACAAAGCCATCAACAGAGCAAGAGACAAGAAACTGTCCATCTGGCGAGAATTGAGCAGATTCTGGGTAATTTTTTGTCCCAAACTGCAAAACACACCACCAAACACATCAGATCATAAGTTTAAGACTACCAACTCAAAATTATATAGACTAGAAACAAAATACAACAATAAAAACCAAGCATTGGTCCCAACAGTTTGGGGTTGGCTAGACTTGAAATAAAATGCAAAACAAATATAGACATAGAAACTATTTTCTAATAAATTATGCAAAAAGCACAGTACAAGACCACAAATATGTTATAAAAATAATTGAATAAGCAGAAAATGCCGCAACCCTAGAAGTTCTCCAAGAAAAAAGGAAAAACAAATAGTAATAACAACAAGAAAAAGTTGGCTCCCAAGATAACAACTGTCCAAAAATAAAGCAAAGGGAGTGAGGAAGCAGATGCTCACAATTAACCATTAAATCTCAAGAGACTAAAATCCCTAACTGACATGCTCTATATGAGATGATGCTTAAATTATAAAGCAAGGCACACCTCATCATAATATCTATTATATGCCACCTCTTGGTCTTTCACAGTTTGTTTAAGGGAAAAGCTAAAGCTACTACCAATTTTGCAACAAAAGGCTTACAAACTAACATGCAGTGAATTTGATTTGTACTGCATCAGCCACAAAATAAATAAATTTCTTAATTACTTTTTTGTTTTGTACTTTAAAAGTTAACAAATCAACTTATAAGGTCTATGTAGTAAAAGTTGCAGGATCTGTAGCATTACTCTTTGTTTAACTGGTGAAGATACATATCATTAATTTATCATCCTCTGGGTGTTCAAGTGAAGACTGGGATTTTACTTCAATCTCGAACAAAATTAGGAATTTAATACTGCCACACACATTTGATACAGCTGTCAACCTCTTTTAGCACCCGACAAATGTAGTCTTGTCAATCTTTGTGTGTTTCAATAGTACTATTTTTATCAAAGAAAAAGAGGAGTTAAAAAATAAAATACAATCTCAATAATAACTAGAGTAAAAAAGAAGATTACCAGACTCAAAAAAAATAAGTTGTTGTAAAAAGGGCAAAATGAGCCATTTACGACAATTCAGAGTAACAAAATTTGGAACTTACCATCATAAAGGAGAAAAGCCAAATAAAACATTTTTCTACTAAAATTATGATATAGTCCACTCAAAAATTATGATACAATAACAACAAAGATTGCACTCTCTAAAGTATCAACCAGAAAATACAACAAACAATCAAATAAAATCCATTTGCAAGATCCATTCAGTGAAGCTGTCATTCCCCACAAGCAAGAATATAACAAAAATTAACATTGCAAATTATAAATTAGAAACCTGATAAAACACCATCAACAAAAAATTAAAAAAAAAAAAAAAAAAACATACAATTTAAACATTTGTAAACCGATAAAAGTTCACCTAAATTACATATCAAAAAAATAAAATAAAAGAGCACCTAAAATTGTGTCGAACAAAGACATATACACCTCACCTTCATTGTGTGTGCAAGAGTAGTTGGATACATGTCATCCACATCTTGTTTCATAGCAGCGGTTCCTCGAAATAAGTCGAACTGTGTTCCTGGAGGAAGTAATCCTGAAAGAGAGAGATGGAGATGCTTTGCTAAGATCTAGCTTCTGGGCATACGTGTTTCAATGAAAACGATGCACTTGTGGTCCCCAAACATAGGTAGGCAAAAATAAAGCATTTCAAATTGAAAATCCAATCATTGTAGTCAAAGGGGAGCCGGGTGCTTGCCTAGGTGCCCAGGTAGGGTGAGGCGCCACTAAGGCGCCTTAAAGGCTCTAAGGCAAGGCGCCTTTAGAGCCAGGCGAGCAAGGAGACCACCTTAAGTCATGAAAAAGGCGCTGAGGCGAGACTCAAAAGTTTTTTTTTAATTGTAATTTTTTATTTTTTTATTTTTATTTTTTTATATAAGTTTGTTATGAAACCTACTATTAGATTATTAATTTAAAAAGGCATAATATTAAACATATTGATATTTAACTTAATTTAAAAAAATTTGTTGTAAAACCTATTGTTATGTAGAAGCCTGTTGCAAAATCTATTGTTAGAATAACTGATTTGAGCCTAAACCATGTTAATCCTATTTGAAATAATTTGATAGACCTAATTTCTTCATGCAACACATTAAATAACACTTCATTATAATATTTTAATACACTAGGTACATATGATTTAAGTTCTATATGTATAATAAATATGTTAAGAATTTGGCGCCTCGCTTTGCTAGGGCTAGCACCTTTTTGTTGCCTCATGCCTCAAGCAATACAAGGCCTTGGCGCCTTAAGTTCGCCATTTGCCTTTGACCACCTTGGATCCAATTATCTAAGAAATAAAAACTGCACTACACGTAATTACATAAAATGAAGCAAGAATTAAATGCTTTTATTTCAACTTGAATTGTAGGGTGCAATTAATCATCCAGTTCTTGTGCCCAACAAATGGATAACAAGATATGAAGTTTTTTTTATAAGCGGTAACAAGATATAAAGTTTATATCAAAACGAGAGAGAGAGAGAGATGTAGAAATTCAAATATCACATTCACAAGAACCCAACTAATCAAAGTTTCCTCCAAATTTTTTACCCAATTAAAAAAATAAATATAAAAACCTTAAATATATCATGACATTTTATGCAAATCTTAACCTTGGTTCTGCTGCCACTTCAGAGCCTGGCCAATTAGAACCATTAATCGTGAAGGTGGGACCACAGTAACTTCAGCAGCAAGAGCTGAAAACACAAAAGAGAAGAACATTCATTGATATCCAAAAAAAATAAAATAAACAGAGAAACAGGGATTTAAAGTTCATAAACATGCAATGCCTAAATCCGCATATTTCGGTTTATATCAATGATTACTATATAATCAGGGTAATGGAGATTATAAGGGTCATTATTGTGCCTAGTCATATTATAAACTTTGTAACTACTAAAATTTTAATTGTAAATATAATGTTCAAGAGAAGAATATTTCTCATTCATACATAAGATTGATTGAACTCCATACCAAATTGAATGTTAATTTTTTTTTCTTAATAAACATTTTATATATGTTTTGCAATTAATATTCCCTTCCACAATAATTGTAACATTAATTAATATACATCCACTGTACTAAGGTTGCACCTATTTTTAATTATCAAGGAAATATCAGTTCATTTCCAATTAAGACAAAAATTAAACTGAAAGTACTGTCCACAACTTCTACATGATTGGAAATCTTCACAATCATATCTAACGACCACCAAAGAAATAGAGGAGTACCTTGAGCAATTTGTGCACGCCGTTTTTCTTTTGTTGAATCTTGGTAAGCCTGCCAGATAATACATTATAAGATGCGCAATACAAAAACACATCCATAGAACTTAAATCACCCCAAAGTCCTGTCAATAACTTATCAAAGATAACAATGAAAACCTTTTTCTCAATTCAAAGATTGGCATTCTCTTTCTAGGCAGTCCCACATAGAATGTAATAAAAGCCAATGCAGGCCATCAAGACAACAAATGAGAAGAGTACATATAAGGCACAAATTTCTTGGTCCAAGCAGCATAATGTGGTCCACCAATATTTCACCTCCAACATACTTTGATGGGATGATGAAGAAGCACGTGTATAGAATCATAAGGAATAAATATGAAAGTCACTTTTTTTCTCCATTTCCTAAATAGCCGCATAATGTGAGTGAGGTGAACAATCAAAACTACTTGAAATTTTCTTTGACATCATGATGAAAAAAAAAATATATATATATATATATATATATCTATATATATATATAGATATGGGATACAAAATGATTTTTTTTTTTTTGGGGGTACTGAAGAAAATTTGTTAAACAAGTGTTGAAATTATATAAAGCTTATAAGGTAAATCATCTGATGAAAAGCATATAAGGGTTCTGCAAAAAAACTACATCAAGTACTACTAAGTAGCCATATAAGATACATAAATTTCATGGCTAAATATAACTTTCACAGCTAAAGATCTACTTCCTGTTAAATGTAACACTCTTTGAATATAAGAGTCTCACTATTCACCAGATATTCTATTGATTTGTGACATTCTTGATGTTGCTTTCCAATGGACTCCTAGTCATCTAATTCTTTTTTCTCCCATTTTATGGGAAATGTAATAACATTACTACAGAAGATAGTAATGAAATTCAATAAGGAGTTCTCCAAAGGAAGATATTCAAAACCAACACAACCATAATAACAATAACATAAAAGACTTTCATGACATGAAAGATGCAAATAAACAGCACATCAAACAACCACATTAGTACTAGCTACTAACCTCATTTGCATCAAAGTAAGTTCTGACTAGGAGATGCTCAAGTCGCAAATATCTTTCAGGCTGCTCTTGCTTCATGACACCCATTGCCTGAGTTTGCCTTAAAATAGCACGTGCAGTATCCAATTCTCGAAGTTCAATCATTTCTAATACAATCTGCAAAATTCACAAGAATAGTAAAATCACAATGTGTCTACTAAAATTAACTCAAAGTTAAGCTAAACAGTCTATATATTTCATACTAATCTGCAACAAGAGCATGAAATTAACCTGGAAGAGATAATTTTGGGATCAGTCTAACATACAGGTCCAAACACAGATGTAACTCTTTCGACCCAAAGCCAACCCAACTTGAAAAATCATATTTTAAGAGCATCCAGAAACTCCTACAAGGATAGAGAAGAGCCAAATCTGAGAGAACGGCATCCATGGAAACGAAAATCACAGAAAAAGCAACTTGTGTTTATGAAAACAAGTTCCATCCCCTAATATACTACTTTCTTCTCTCCCTCTCTATAAACCAGATCATATGGTAAATCTGCCTTACAATCTACACTGCACCTGCCTCTTCCAAACCTATTTTGACAATAACCTATCAACACAGAGACTAATCTTGCATCACTCAAGATATTCCTGTAGAGAAGAATTCCACAACTTTAGCAACCAAGGAATGTAATAGAAAATGATCCACAGCCTCTCCAACTGTTTTATAAATACAACACTACCAGCGATGAATGACCCCTCTGACAGATGTTCAAAGAATTCTCCACAGGACGCAGTTCAACTTCAACCAAAAGATGCAACCCCAAGTAAACATGAAAAGGCCAAGGTAAAGAAAACCACTAAGTTCCCTTGGAACCCTATAAGACAACCTCAAACTTCTGGCTTCAGCTTGGTAATTAACAAGTCATATCCTCGCCCACCGGATAAGTATCTACTAATAAAAATGATCAAAGAATCAAAAGCTATGATGCATGAATTTGGGGGAGGATGGAAGTTGGGCCGAGTCTTTCCATTTTTGCCCAAGAATTTTGTGCATAATTTAGGCTACTTTGTGTTCATTATTGCGTGCATGAAGCAGTCTATTTACTTAATAAAATACCATTACTTATACCAAAAAAATCTCAAAACAAAAGATTTTTATTGAAACAACATATTCTTATTAGAACTTGCTTTATTTTTTGATAAATCAAACCCAATAATAATCTAACCATGTTAACAATGATTATTCAGGTATCCTTTTCTTGGGCACACTAATTAGCCATTCTCTAATCATAAATTCTATTGGAGTAAAATTACATCACCATTGTAAAATTCAAAAAACCTAATAAAAAAGGCATTAACATGACATAAAAATCAACAAACCACAATGTCAAATAATAACAAAACAATAAAGATCGAATCAGTGAGTGGCGTTCTATTTACCTGCTCATACAAATCCTCCAATTTATTCCTGGGAAGCTTGAGCTGAGACACTTGAGGCAGTATCGAGTCCCACCTCCCGCTATTGATATCAGCAATAAAAGTTTCCACGCTGTCCACAGTATTCAAAGAAACCTGGCACTCGCTCTGTAACGTCTGGAACGTTTGGTGCAAAGAATTCTCTTTGCAGAATTGGAGCACAATCTTGATCACACTGAAAGGAAAACAACAAAAAAAAATTACAACATCGCATCAACATCTCACACACCCATATCTAGTTCCCTCCATCCCCGTTACGTATGTTTGAGAATACAGACAGATTGATTGGTCTCGACTCGAGTATGGGGTCATACAAATTGTAATACACTAATACATATCACAAATTCACTTCTTTTTGTGCATAATTTTGAGTAATTCTTTTGATAAATTTTTCTTACTTGTCAAAAAAAGTAAAATTTAAACAAAACAAAACTTTTACTCTACATGTGAATCAAACCAATGTCACATACATACAAATATACACACAAATTGAGCAATAAAGTTATTAGGTTCTGCAATTACACATACTTAGCTTAAATACTATATTACACAGTGGGCAAGAACTTAAGTTAGTGAATAATGCGAAAAAAAATCTGTTTCTACCAAACAGAGACCGAAATCAACTTCTCCTAAAAACCTGTTTGGTTGCTAATAAAAGCAAGAAGGAAAATAAAAAAGTAGAAAAAAACTTACTCTCGAGCTTCGATTTCGAGGAACGACATTGTTCTCTGCGAGTGTTGAAGAACGAAAATTCGAAGTTAGAGAGAGAGAGTTTAGGGTTTGAATGTTTGATTTTAGCTGAGTGACTATCGGAGTGGAGGGTGGAAGATTATATATAGGTGACCTTATGTGAATTGGGGCCCAAATTTTGGCCCAGCGTGTGTCCACGATATGTCGGTTTATTAATTATAAACGACAATACGACATGCCGTTTGTGAAATTTCTATTGTGAGGTTGTATTATTAGACTATTAACTAGATAATGTCCCGTGCGAAGCGCGGACACTTTGCAATTTCATTTGAAAATAATTTTTACGTTTTCTTTTTAATATCCATATATAATAGTCATTTTGTTGTATATAGTATTTATGTTTTTCCAAACAATTGTCGAAGGCTTTGAAGTTCTTTTTTCTTAATTCATATTTATAATTTTTCTTATTCTAGAAGTAGTTCCAAACTATTGATTGGGTTTTTTTCACTAATATTGATATATTAGATTGAAATTGTGTAGTTCTTAAGCATTTCTAGGAGACCATACCATATTATAAATTTAATATTAAAAATAATATGTAGAAAAATTGGAACTAAATCGCAATTACAATATGCAAAATAAGGTATGATGAAAATACTTACTTTCCAAACTGATGATATACCCTTTTCTTTAATTAGCTTTGTTAAAGTATCCGTGCAACTATCCTCAATGTTCATATTCAAAATATTTTTAGTATTAAATAGATTTGTGAAGCAAGCTCCCAAGCGTTCAAATATAGTCTAAGGAAATTCAGCAAAAAAAAAAAAAAAAAAAAACATATAGTATAAGGAAAATTGCAAAATAAAAAAGAAAAAAAATCTAAAAGATTTCATAATATTTTTTAAATTCATATAAAATAACTTCATGTTAACTATTAACATATTTTCTCAAATCTATTAAATTATAAACCCCATTCGTACAATTCAAATAGTTCACACTAGTAAGGGAAAAAAAATTATTTCATTTATGCGTGTGCAATACAATACATTAGTATCAAAGTAAAAGTAAAAAAAATACAAAAAAGACTAACTTAGAGAATAAGTTAAAAAAAAAAAAGTGAAATAAGGGTTGAAGGTTGAAAGAATAGTTTATAGTGACATATATATCTATCAAATCAAAAGCCTCAAAGCCCATAAAACGTTCTTCATGGCTTTAACCTGTTGGCAAAATTCCAGTCACACATCATCGTAAACCCAATACAAAAGCTTCAACGCCAAAAATCTCAAACAACCAAAGACCCATATCCAATCACAACCCTCACAAAATAACCCACAATGACCTTTGACCTCTACATCAAAACCACAAGTCTTTTACATCCTTTCTAGTTTGGAGAATCTCCTATGTGCATTTGAGTTAAGATGATGTAAAAGACTATGGGCAAGGGTATATAAAGGAGTAGAAGTACAAGAGGTGAAAACCTAAAAAGGAAAAAATAGTCTTGAAATGATATACCAAAGAAATAAAGAGTCATTATCTTTTAATGAGGTCCCTCATTATATATATATATATATATATATATATATTGATTGATTAGTCGGTAACCTTCTTTTTAGTTTTTACCCAAAAAAAAAAAAAAAAAGTCGATAATCTTCTACGTATACTTAATAATTAATTAACGAATATTATTCAAAAAAATTTCAAATTAGAGAATTTGTAAAAGAAAAAAAATACCTAAATTAATTGGGATTTTTTTTTTATTGAATATCAATTCAATTAGAATTTGTTAACGTTGGATTGCTTTATTAAAAAGACAATGATCACTATGAGTTTTATATATATAAATTGAGAGTTGGGTAGAGAAGATTTGAAACATAAACATTTTCATGGAAATATCAGTAATTGCCAATTCAAGTACAAATTTCTTCACGAGATTTTTTTTTTTTTTTTTTAAGAATTCTTGGAGAGTTCTTATTAGTTTAATTTTAAATTAACACAATTTGATACTATTTGTAACTTTGAAAACTAAATTAAAAATTTTATATATATATATATATATATATATGAGAATGGTGATGTGAGAAATAGCAATATTAGGAAAAAGTCAACAACACACATCAAATACTTTCCTTTATAAGAAATAAGTGGTCTTCCAAAGGTTTATCTAATTTTGATACAGTCCAACGAAATCTTAATTACATATATAGGCTCATTCTAATTTTGGTCTATCCAATACTAAAATGCTAGTCTTACCCATGTTTCGGACATTTTGAGAATATAAACGTTTTCAAAAATCTAAAATAGCCACAATGATTTGACTACATGGAAGTAAATTTCATTTCCCACCAACTATAACTAATGGCATAGTACCTCTCTTCCTTACCTTTATAAATTAGTATGATCCTTATCATTATTCATTATTATTGTTTTATTTCTATGCGCATCACTTTCAAATTTCAATCCCTTGTAACTTTTTAGCCCTCGAGAAATGTTCTAACGCTAAGAGTTTTGCCAATAAAAAGGAGCTTGAGATTATCAAAAATCAAAATTGGTGCCAATTCCCCGAGTCACGAAGTGGTAATTAATGACGGATGGCACTAAAAAAAGGATTAAATTTGGGCTTTGCAGAATTGGCAGTGATGGCTCTTGATCTAGGTTGTATATTACATTTTCCTATCCTTTTTTTGGACAACCAAGACAATGCTTCGAGGCGTGGTCAAATTTTTTGATGCTAATTGAGAAAATGCCTTGGAATTAAGGGCTAGATGCATGCCTTTGAAGGAATGATATCAAGGAGAAAATTTTTATGCAAGATTTAACTAATCTTTAGCAACTAATTTCTTTACTAGTTCCCTAGCTTTTCAGGCTGATCTGTTTTTGAGAGATTTGTTACAAAAACCATCTTATTTTTCTTTAATTTCTTCTCTTTTTTTTTTTTTTTTTTCTTTTTTTGTGTAAATCGCTTCCCAAGCAAATGGCATAAAGCATAGCTTTCTCTTTATTTAGGGACTGACTAAGGAAATTACTGGTCCCAACCAAAGACAATGTTACGTTTGTGAAGCACTATCATCCACAAAGTAGGGGATATGAATACATGAGGGTGCATGCTAAGGAATTCTAAGAGTGATAACATGTACTTTGGGAACAGCATGAAATGTGAATCACTAAGGAATATGTGTGAAAAGACAAAGATTAAGGGGATTACATTCTTGGTGGTTTGACCTTGCATTCTCCTGTTGAGAAAACATGGGCACGCTATTTGAACTACAAGATTCAATAATACTATAATAGGTACACATCAATCATAATTTTTGATAATTTGACCCCTAGACATGTTTACAAAAGCTTTAGATTCTAAAACTACTGTGTTGGAACCTAATTATTCTTCATTTAGCAAATAATTTCTTTAATATTAAAGTAACTTAAAGTAATGTAATTATATGTAGATTTCTCAAGCAGTTATATAATTACATAAAATTGAATCATTTTTTTAAATTAAAAAAAAAGGAAAAAGAAAAAAGAAAAAAAGAAGAGGAAGAAGACAAAGTTGAGTCATTATACACCACCTATGCACCTAAAATTGACCACATCTAGTTGAGATTTTAAGAGAGGTGACTTGGAGATATATACAATTCTACCATCCACATTTTACATAATATGAGCTCATGGAAATCTAATACTTTCTTTAAATATAAGAAACTCATTATATATATATGAGTTAGGTTTAAGTTACACCTGGTGTAACTCTAAGTAATGTTACACCACTCAATAACTTGTTATTAAATTCATATTTTAAGAATCTCACCGTTGAATTACATGCTCTATATGTGCTTAACATGCATGTCAATTTTCATGCTAATCGGATGTTATTTACCTTATGATCCATCAACTCATCTTTTATGAATTATTTTAAATTACAAAAACTTGAATTTAAACAATTGATTAATAACATAACTATTTATCTTTGATTACCATGAAATTTTGCAAGTATGAAGAGTATATGAATATAATGTAATCTAACGGTAGATTTGTCAAAATTCGCATCTAATAATAAGTTATTAAGTGGTGTAATATCACTTAAAGTTACACCAGGTGTAATTTGAACCAAACTTTATACATATATATATAGCATCACAAACGAAAATTGGCATTGTTGGTGGCCTTTTGCTCTACTTCGCTCAATATAAGCCCTAAGGTTGTTGGTGGGCTTTTGCTCTACTTTTTTTGAGTTTTTAAGGTATATACCTTAAAAACTCGAAAAAAGTATAAGTAGTCAACGACTCCATATAAAACCTAGGTGGTTAATGGCATGCAATCATATGTATAGATGTATTAAATTGTGTTGAGAGAGAGAGAGAGAGAGAGAGAGAGAGAGAGAGAGAGAGAGAGAGAGAGAGAGAGAGAGAGAGAGAGAGAGAGAGAGAGAGAGAGAGAATTAACACGTTATATTGCAAACAACACCACAATATCCTACGTACCATGCATCAAGTTATATAGTACTAGAATTAATGGCAACCCATTGTCAGATAATTCTATCCACTGAGAACATAAAGATTCTACATTGACATAATACGTACAATACTGCAAGGAATCTAGGTACTTATGATTACAAGCGTTGATGAAGTTGGTAGATAAACGACACACCTTAAATTAAAAACATACAACAAGAATGCTCGATGATTACTGATCAGTATACCATATAGAGCAATCCTATAACTGAAATATTTCATTCTGTATTGTTAGTGGGTACGCAAAATTAGTGGAATTTGGTGCAAAGTCAGTCATTCCAGTATTCTCTTCTATCTGCAAAAAGAACAATCTCCATGTCAGTTGGTCGAAGATTTTTTTTTTTTTTAATTTTTTTTTTTCCACACAATTTCTTTCGCAAAAATAATGGCATACAATTGGCATCAATCTTTCATTACCTTATCTTGTAGGTACTTATTCGCAGCTTTCAGTATTCCCTCCTTCAATAACCAGAGAAAGAAGTTCCTTCAGTAAAAATAAAATAATAGTGCACCTTCTAGTAGTTTAGGTAAAAAGTCATTAATGACTGTTTTTAAGTGCTATATTTAAATACAAAAATAATGAAATATATGTTTTTAAATGCTATATATTAGGTTTCACAATTAAATCAAGTAATTTGGTTTCGCATAACAATGGATTCTACCCTTCATGTGAATCTTAAGAATCTGTACCTAAATTTTATCAAAAGAGAAGGAATTTTTGGTTCCAACTAACCTTATTCCTCAAGAGTTGAATTTCTTCATACATAATGTTCATCTGCAATATATGAACTTATTAGTTCAACACTTCAAACTAAGAAAGAATATAAAGAACTGGCATAACAGCTGCGCTTAAACAATATTAGTGTAGAAGATATGGATACCTTTGTTGACCGTATGTTACAAATCCAAATCTCGAGGTGCTTTTCAAGGACATCTAATTCATCCAAGGTCATTGTCCCAACTCCTCCTCCAAACATATACCTGCAAGCATGCATGCTATGTCTTTCATGTTTAATTTACATAATCTTCCGTCTCATAATTTTGCCCATTGAGTCGCTTTTTGTAAGATTTGGGATCCATTTCTATCAAATCTATCCCTATTCGAGCTATTGTAAATGCTGATGGGTTGGTTCCCCTAAGTCCTTCTATTGTTCTTCAATAAGTTTATCCTTATTTATTCAAAAAATAGTAGTAATAATAACTCTTAATTAACACTAATTGACTTCTTTTATTTTTCACACACAATTTATATTCCTTTTTTGATCTTTGTCATGCCTACTAAAGCATTGAGGCAACATAAAGCTGAAAACATTTATATGTTCTATTAATGCGTAAAACATTTTCCATTGAAATATATAGACCATGAGATCGATGCATAAAACATTTTTTGTCTCATCATATGTTTAAAAATCAACAAATAGGTTGTTATACATTGAATACAACCAAACCATTAATCACGATTGCCAAATCTTAAAAAAATAATAACAAAAAATAATCATTGTTAAAATAATAGTTAAATATTTAAAATCATTATTTTTTTTTTCAATTTATGGTTTTTTTAGACAAATGCTAGTTTATCTTCTTTTACTTTTTAGACAAATAGTAGTTTATCAACTATTACTCTCAAAAATCCATTCTCGAATATATGATCAAATCATATGACACTTCAATTCATCTCAACCCTAAATTATTTGGATTTCACCATTTTGCTTAAAAGATTCTCTCTCTCTTTCCCTAACAATTTGATAACTACCATGATTAATATGAATAGATTATGTACATGTTTGGTGTGAAGTTACTTAATTATTCCTTTAATTTTTTTAAAATATCATGTGATATAATGGAATGGTATCAATATAGATTTTATTACAAGAAATTCTTTAAAACAAAAATACATTTGAATATGCTAAAAGCAAAGGTCACGAATAACATGCATATAAACTAAAATCATATTTCGTTTCCCTTGGCTTTAAGAGACAAGACAAATATTATTAGGCTTTGGGGAGCATTATGACACTCTGTTTTTTTTTTGGTGGAAAACATTTTAAAAAAAAAAAACGTTTCTTATACTTTCTAATGTTTGGTAGGAATAAATAACCTAAATAATTAAAAATATATATATTGTAATCAATAAAAAGCAAGGCAAATAGAGAAAGTGCATTTTCCAAAATTTTACATAGTCAATAGTCCATCACAAAATAAACTCCACACTGCAAAAAGTTCTTCCAGTAGTAACTTCTCTCTATCATTTCAGTACCCTTTCTTTCTCTTCACAGACCAACTTTAACCAACAGCTGATCAATCGTCAACTAGCATTATATTGACCGACTGATGTCTTTTTTTTCCAAATGAGATTTTTACAAATCAATTTCCCATTTTATTTTTGACAGATTTTGAACTGTGTTCCCTAGAACTAGCAAAGCTAATAAATGATAAAGAAGCTTTGGATCTTCTTATTGTTTGATAAAACTTGGCCAAAAGAAAACAATACGAGATTATTGAAATATTTGCAAAGAAAACTCTACTAAAAAAAGTAAAAAAACACTTAGGTCATGTTTAGTAACAGTTTTTGTTTTTTATTTTCAAAAACTTGTTTTTGAGAATATAAAGAAAAAACAATTTTTTTGTATTTTTGAAATCAAAACATGCTTGGTTAGTTGAAATTAAAAAATAAAGTTTTTTGAAGAAAAAACTAGAAAATACTAAAATATGTTGTTACTAGGATTTAAATTCTAAGACTTACTCATTAAATGAGACAGAGTTCTTAAATTAAATGCGTGTTTTCATTAACTTTTAAAAATTAGAAACTGAAAACAGCATTTTATATGTTTTCAGTTTCCTTCACAAATTTAATTTTGAGAACAGTTTTTGTTTTTTGTCCATTTTAGATTACTAAACAAGTTTTTTAGTTTCAAAAATAGAAAATTATTTTTGAAAACAAAAAATAAGGGGAAAAAACAGTTACTAAACATATCCTTATTTTCTAGGAAAAATGAACTATCTTAACATTAGATAACTATAAATAAGGACGGAGGTTTTTAATACCTGAGACCTTTCTGTAGTATTTCAACCTCTTGTTTCAGCAGCTTAATTTCCTCTTTAGCATCCTAGCAAAGATATATATTCACATATTAGTAGAAAAAAACAGTGGAAGGAACTAACTTAAGCACAAACAGTGGTGTTAAGACTTATTGCTTAGCAATCACAACTTACTATCTCAACAACTTATGGAAAAAAAAAAAAGTATCTTCCTAACTGGATTGCAAAGTTTATTGTACATCATGTTTGAATTAGACTAATTTAGTCCTTTTTTTTTCTTTGAACCAGCTCTCTTAGTATAGCTAGGATTCATTCTTAAGAAGATCTCACAAACGGTTACCATTGGACCTTTTGCTCAAAGAAAAGACACTGTATACCTCTTTAAGTCCATGATTAATTTCAACAAGTTAAACTATTTGGAAAATTCCTTGAAGCTTATTTTACAATGGGTCACTCCTAATAATTTGTATCTTACGCCAGCGATAAATATGTAAAGCATTTACCATTTGCACAATACAAGATGAGATAAATGAGAAAAGAATCTCGTAAATAGCTATAGAAGGATATATATGCAACACAATGGTTTATTCTATTTTACACAGCATAAGGAGACTTCTATATTCTCATTATGTTCCTCATTCATTCATTGAACTTACCCATGCATGTTTCCATATTTCCACATTGATATGTCTTGCAGGAGAAAGTGCTATTGTATGCTTGATAGAAACACTGTTTATATATTATAGTTAACAACTTAACAAGGCATTGTTATACCAATCCAGAATAATCTTAGCCAATAGAGACTGCATGCATTGGATGCAAGTCATAAAGTTTCGCGTACAAAAAAGGTCGATATAAAAAGTGCGACACTCTGTTACAATGGTGGTTGAATAAACTATTATTATTATGTGGAAAATTATCAGGAGCAGTATCTGATGCTTCCCAAGCTAGCTTTTAGTAATAGAGATAATATTCGTTTTTATGCTTAAAAATAGAATATACAACACACAAAAAAAAAAAAAAAAAAACAACAACAACAACAACAACAACAAAGCGTTTGAGAGAGACTAAGAGAGAACATACCAGAGGCTGTGTTTCAATGTCTGGTTCAGGTTGAGCCCCTCTATTAGACTCCATGTACCTGTCAATAAGCCCTTGCATGGTTCTTGCATAATAAAAGAAAATTGTCATCTCTCTTTCTTTTTGAAATTGGTATTTTAATATGGTAATGAATAAAGTTTAACAATGAACCAATAGCTGTGATACTAATATGATAAACAAAATCTCAAGGATAAAGAATTTGTCACAAAAGTTTAAGTTGATAAAAAGTGAACAATTTCATCATTTATATCATATAAAATCTAAAGAAAAGTACACAAAACACAATTAAGATTCTTCCCAAAAACACAAAATATTCCCTGCAGTTTTAAATGTAGCACTTAACTTTCATGTGATATTAATTGTTTACATGTAAATAGTTAAACATCCATTAAAATCAACAAGTAGCTCATGTGATGATATATGTCCATATTTAGAGTTACATTTTCACATAAAACAATACTACATATAGTCTTGTTTTACACTAAAAAAAACCCCTAAGATTTAAGTGTTAAAGGTTACATTCAAAACATCAAGTGGGTTATCATGTTTTATGGGAAAATCACAAAGAATTTTGTATATTTCCTCCTAAATTCTAACTTGAAAAGAAATAACAACAATTCAGCAAAAAAGAAAATAAACATAAATAATATTGTTAGAATAATAGTTAAATGGTTAAATTTCATCAATTTTTAACGGATTAAGCTTTTAACACATCTAAGAACTTATCATGATATCATAATAGATAGTAAAGCTTAAACTTTTAGAAAACCCTATAATTTTTGAAATATAAATAAAATCTGAAAGAGATATAATAGACATACCCTTTGGTAGCTAGTTCATAAAGCTTTCCATGGGCAGAGAAAATGAATAGGCCAATTTCAGCATCACATAGCACAGAAAGCTCCTTAGCCTTCTTAAGAAGCCCAGCTCGGCGCTTACAAAAGGTAACCTGCCTGTGCACGGGGTTCTCAATCCGCTTCAGCTGAACCTTTCCACGAGCCATAGAAATAGATATATATTTTTTGATATCTTTCAACAACTTGGTAACCTTTTTTGTTTGCTTTTTTCTGCAGACAACCTCCCACTAGTGTGAACTAGCTTCGAGGTTGTTGCTGATCTCTCCTCAGAAATGAGATCAAACCTTAAACGTGTCTAACGATGGCTTCTCAGTGTATGGAGTTAAAAACCCTTTTATATATATATACACCACCATTCTCTTCCTGGTTCCTTCTTCCCAGCCGAAAAGAATAATATTTGGTCGGTTATTATAAAATTTTTACACATCGATCACTAACAACTTTTGTTTAATCTCTCACATCACTCACTACTTTACGTATCACTAAGTATTGTTCATCACTCACATCACCCACTCTTGAGTATTGTGTACTCTCTCTCACACATACAATTGCATTCTTAACTAATCACATCATGCCACATCTTTTCCCATAAAATGTTATTAATTAAGAATCTATTAAGCATAAACACTTTTTTAAAACTTTTTCACTAATTTGTTTATGTGCATCTCTTTAAAATTTCATTTTTCACTATTCAAGATACAATTATATTTTAACCAACTTTTAACAAATATAAGCATAATTATTAATTTTCTTTTGTCAAGCCTAAAATTTTTTAGAGATCTTAAACTATGTATAAGACCAAGGATCTAGGGAATTACTATAACTGATGTCATTAATGCTTGGGGCTAAAATTTCTTACAAATTTTATCAAGGTTATTGGAAAGTTGTGATTAGTACATAATAAAATGGTATCATTAATGGATCCAAATAAAGGTAATGTTGCTCAAAATCACTACAAACCATGTCAACCTTTGTAAAACAAAGTTGTGAAAATTGTGAGGGCTAACACAACTGATATTTTATCACTTTTATGAGTAATGGGGTGAGTCAAACCCTGAAAACACAAATCATATGAACTACCAAAGTGGCCGTATGTTAGAAGAATGACAGCAACCTTTAGCTGGATCTTATTGGCATGTGTGGTTAGTGAGAAGAGGGAAATATGGAAAATGTAGAGGATTACAACCCTTTTCAACATATTCCTCTTTATCATCGCTTAAGTGGGTCTACATGATTAATGTTAGATGCCACCCATCACTACAAAAAGAAGAAAGAAAAAGATACATAGTTTTGTGGGAGCAGTTCAGCAGTGACAAAATAAAAATAAACTGCAGTCTAGTCAGCATGCAATTTGCACCTTCATGTGCAACCCATCTACATTCTCTTCTTGAGCCAATGAGCTGCTCATGCTAGGTTGCTTAGCTTTTGGTACCAGTACTTTTTCCTCATTCCTTGGCCTTCACGCGTTGCCAATTGTTTTGTTCTGTGACAAAGTAGCAAACCTCGTTTTTTTTTTTTTTTTTTTTTTTTTTTTTTTTTTTTTTTCACCTTTTCAAGTTAGTTACTGCAACAAAAATAATAATGAAGAAGCTTAGTAACAGCTTGCTTTTATGAGCTTTATAAAAGCAGTTTGCTTTTCTAAGCTTTATAAAACAAACCCCGAAAGGTCAGGACAGTACAAACAAGTCGCCACCACTATCTCATTTCAACCTCTAGTGCTTTTTATTATTTTTCTCTTCTTCTTCTTCTCTCATCTTTAACTTTGAAGGCAAGAATCTTGTCAAATCGATCACATATCAATATTTAATATGAAATCCTAAAAGATATCTTCTCTTTAATTAACATGTTAAGATTGTAGGCTGCATAGAGAGGCTTAAACAGTTGCCACGTGGATATTCTCCTTGGAGAGGATGCCACGTGGATGAATTCGTTTTATTTTGTTTTCCATTGAGGTCTATATAAAGCTTTAAAGATTAGCATAAATCTTTGGCTAAAATATAATTGAATTCATGGGGATTAAAGTTAAGTAGGTTCTTGGAATAATTAAGAGGCTAGAGTTTGTTTAATTTTTTTTATTAGTGCTGCTAGACCTTGAAGTGGTGGACACTACTATCATTAGTGGTTTAGTTCACAAGCAGTTGAAAAATACAGGCAAATGTATCTAATTCGTAATATGCAATAGTTCGCAAGTTGCATGAACATAATATGTTGGATCTCAAGGACAACAATAATGAGGATGCTTACAATCTCTTATGCATGATACTACTTAGCAAATGTCATGGGAAAGAGAGAGATAGAAAAAGTTATAGCGTGAAAGAATCATGTTTTATTGTGAAAATTAAATACTTCGGCACTAGCCAATGATTCTTGAAAATTGGCTTGTGGAGATTGATAGATTAGACATATATTAATATTGCTATATATCCAAGGATTTCATGTATAATCTTCTAGAGGAAAGCAAGTTGACAAGACAACTCCAGTAATTTATAAACTTGCATTGGATAATCACTTTAAAAAACTTTACCAATTAAACTCACAATGCTAAAGAATGTGACGATGCCACTTCAACATATGGTAAAGACATATCTTAATTACGATTCTTTTGATTAATGACATTTTAGTTTGTAAGCTATTATTAGATCTTTGAATCTTGACACGCAAGTGCAGGATAGTTAATTTGAGGTATCAATATAAGCTATGCTAATGCTACCCTCATGGTGGTGCATACATGACTACACAAGTGACTTTGATAACAACATGATAGTGGCTCTCCTATGGTGTTGGGTCGTGGTGATAACTTGGCAGGCTGCAAGTCATTCATATTTGTGAGTAGAAAGTGCAGTGAGGTACTCTGTGCAGATTAGCATTTACTGGGTACTCTGTGTGAGTGTGAAACAAGGGTTTGGACGTGTAGCATGCTATTTTAGAGTGGAAAATTAATGTGAAGTTAGGCTGTGATGTTCATGGACAAGTGGAACTAATTTTTCACACGGGTGGTAATGTGCTAACTGTGTTACTGTGTTGTGTGTATTATGTGGACTATGCTAACTGTGTTACTGTGTTGTGTGTACTATGTGGACTATGCTGCCCAAACTTGAAGCTGGCATTAGCACAGGCCAAGCCCTCAACATATTGGTGAATGGACAAATTAAGCTAGGCTTGATGTGCTAGATAGTGTGCATGGGTTGTAGAGGCATGTGATGGGCAAGCAGTAAAGCAAAGACTAAAAGACATCAAGACAGTTTTCTAAAGGTATAGTTTCCTATACATGTTGTGGCAACAAGGGGCGGTTACTTGGCAAAGTAACTTCCTTGTCAGCACATTATAATCATATGTTTGGGCTCGGTAAGCATGTGACAGCATTTGTGTGTTAGGCAAAATTAGAATGAACTAGTTCAGGGTCCCTTTGTGTTTGTGCTAGTGGGGCAACTTAGTACCATCTAAAACAAAATTTTCTAGTAAATATAAGAGTGTAAACTTGTTTTGTTGTGGAGATAACATCTTGATTAGACTCTAATATAGGTCTTGATATAACATATAGAACACTGCTTAGTTTAAAAGTTAAACCTTGTGAGTTTAGGCCTAATTAGGTTATATAAGTTTACCAATTTATTTAATTTTTCTCCATGCAAGACTTCCATTCACATATATATACACTAAATGTTTAATATTGTTATGATGCTATTATATATATATATATATATATATATAATTTGATAGTTAGAAGAGGGGGATTTGAACTTGTGAATGTTTCCATTAAAAATTCTAAAGAATATCGATTGAGTTACAAGGGTCTTAGCATTACTATTGTTAAGAAGTTTGCATATTTTCTTAATCAAAATAACAGAAGGGATTTAGTATAGAAGTTTGCATATTTTCTTAATCAAAATAATAGAAGGGATTTAGTATTTACAACATTTCGTCAATTCAATAATCTCACTTTCTCAAAAATTAATAGAGAAAATATTTGGGGATTTTTTATGGATCAAATTCAAGGTGAGGCTGAGTCAGAGCCAATTACTTTCAGGATCCTTTTGTTAATTAGAAAAACGGAAAAGGATCCTTGTTTGTTAATATATAAATGGAAAAGAAAAGGAAGGAAAATTTATTTTTATATATATAAAAGCTCACAGTCAATTCACAAAGTCATAGGTATAGATTTATTAATCGATCTCATAAATCAATGCACATAGGTTCTTTATGAGAGAGAGGGTTGCCAGTACATCACATGTACAATATGCCACGGACTTCATTCGCATATGATATCAACACAAATTTTAATTCCAATTCGCACCAACTTTTTTTTTTTTTTTTTGAGAGAACAATTAGCACTAACCTAACACAGCATATTTTAGTAGAACATACATATTTGAGTACATAGTCAATTCCAATTTTTTGATGCAGTACTATTTTAGTATACATTATTAAGTATGGTGACACAAAATTTCACTATTATTAAAGTAGTATGTTATCATTGATATACTATTAAAAAAAAAAAATTATGTCAATGGTAGGTTCTTATAAAAGTGATATTACCCCACTCATAAATTATGATTTTTTTAAATATCTCTAACATTGGTCTTTAGTCCAATGTTTTCCATTTTAGTATAACTTCAATATTTAACAGAACGGACTTTAATTTTCGTTTTTCTCTTTGATTCCTTTGACCATATTCCTCTTCCTTCTCTCATGATCTGGCTTCCATTAGAACAATGGAACAGACAAACACAGAAACTTGCCTACTCTTATAGTTATAGGGTAGCTAGTAGTGTTTGGAGAATACAAGAGTTTGGTGACCCTAGCTAGCTAGCCACAAGCCAAAAGTACCAATTAAGCATGCTTTTAATGGTTATTAGGACTTGATTCCTTGTTGATGACCCAATTACTAATATGTGAAGAATTAATTATTAGAAATTTTTAGTAGCACCAGACCCACAAAATTAAGCCACACCTTTAATGACCTTGACCAAGATAAATAAGCAAATCTTGCTTTTCTTTTTGTCTTGTGGACTATTTGGTCAAAAGCATGGGGATGAGGGCACTTACGTGGCCGTGGCAAACGTAAAGGAATGCGAAGTTGATTCTTAAAATCAGAATGTTGATGGATGAAAAGTGCACATTTGTGAAAAGCCTATAGAAGGCAAAAGAATTTGATTTCTGGTTTCATATTCTTATTTCCCTTTGAATCAAACTTTTAATGTCAAACTTGATAGTGAATTTATAACGGTCACAATTTGTAAGTAGAGAGATCCAATCATCCAACTATAACTTGTTTATCAACGTTTACATGCACTCAACTAATGTTGGAAAGAGTATTTGGTCAAAAGCATGGGGATGAGGGCACTTACGTGGCCGTGGCAAACGTAAAGGAATGAGAAGTTGATTCTTAAAATCAGAATGTTGATGGATAAAAAGTGCACATTTGTGAAAAGCCTATAGAAGGAAAAAGAATTTGATTTCTGGTTTCATATTCTTGTTTCCCTTTGAATCAAACTTTTAATGTCAAACTTGATAGTGAATTTATAACGGTCACAATTTGTAAGTAGAGAGATCCAATCATCCAACTATAACTTGTTAACAACGAAATGATGAAATGATGGACATGAGCTCTTAACGTATGATAGGCTGTGGGCCTTAGACCCATATTGTTTACTTGTATAGCACACATACTTGTATTTTACACTCTATCTCCTATATAAAAATACTCATGTATATTTTACTACTTGAGAAATACAATATATTCATTCAGTATTTTTAACATGGTATCAAAACCATTGCTTTGATATTTTTCTTAGCAGTCTTGTCTCTCTTTGGTGTTACTCTAAATTCATAGTCGCTTCTATTGTCACAGTCGTCACTGCAACCATTTGCCATTGAATCTCCAACATCTCTCAGTGATCATCTCTGGTTCCGGACCTGTAGTCACCGCCATTTAGGATTCTCACACTGCAAAGACCACTGCCATAACATCGCTGCCATGAACCTTGCCGCGATTGTGTTTTTCCAGGCACCACTGAGATCGTCCTTTGCTGATCTATTATCCCGTGGAAACTTCGCCCTTATCAAAGCCTTCATGCGCTCTCACGCGCCGCCCAAACATTCTACACCTCAGTCACGTGCCACATGCAACCTCTTTCTAGTCTCTCTATTGAACCGAACAAGGTTTGTCACCTTCATCGTGCTCTTTATGGCCTTAAAACAAGCTCCACGAGCTTGGTTTGCCAAGTTCAGTTCTACCATCTCGCACTTGGGTTACTTCGCTAGTCATTATGATTCTGTCTTATTTCTTCATTGTACTGACAAATGCACTGTTTTGCTTTTCCTATATGTAGATGATATGATCATAACTAGTGATGACCTTAGTGACATTCAAGAACTCAAGGAATTTCTTAGTTAGCAGTTTGAGATGAAAGATCTTGAACATCTTAATTACTTCTTGGGTCTTGAAATCACTCATTCTACAGATGGATTTTATATTACTCAAGCCAAGTATGCTTCTGAACTTTTGTCTCGAGTTGGACTCATTGATAGCAAGACTGTTGGCACTCTAGTTAAACTTAATGCACATTTGACTCCGTCAGGGGGGAAACTATTGTCTGATTCCTCTCTTTACAGACGCTTGGTGGGTAGCCTAGTTTATCTCACTGTCACTCATCTAGATATTTCCTATGCTGTTCACCAGGTGAGCCAATATATGTCTACTCCACGATTGACTTACTATGCTACTGTTCGACACATTCTTCGATATCTGAAGAACACTCCTTTTCATAGCCTTTTCTACTCTGCTCATTCTCCTTTTGTTTTCCATGCATTCTCTGATGCTGATTAGGCAGGAGATCCCACTAATTGTAGGTCCACCACTGGCTATTACTTTCTTCTTGGTTCTTCTCTGATTTCTTGGCGAAGCAAGAAACAAACCCTTGTGGCCCGCTCCAGTACTGAAGCATAATATCGTGCCATTACTGATACCACATTTGAGTTTCTTTAGCTTCGATGGCTTCTTAAGGATTTAAGCGTGTCTACATCTTCTGCTATTCCTCTTTATTGTGACAACCAGAGTGTCATTCATATTGTTTACAGTGATGTCTTCCATGAATGAACTAAACACATTAAGATCAATTGCATTTTATCATCTATCATCTTGTCCATGGTGCTCTCAAACTGTTCTCAATCTTTTCTAAAAATCAACTTACAGATATCTTTACCAAGTCACATCCTAAAGAATGCCTTCATGCTTTGGTTGACAACATCAATTTGGTCTCACACCCACCTTGAATTTGAGGGGGGCTATTAATGTGTAATAGGTCGTGGGCCTTAAACCCACCTTGTTTACTTGTATAGCACACATACTTGTACTTCACGTTCTGCCTCCTATATAAATTCACTCATATATATTTTATTACTTGAGAAATACAATATATTCATTTAATATTTCTAACATGAACAATTTTCTTAAAGCTATCAACATTTGTGATTACTAGATATATATATGAATCAAGAAAAATATGATACTTAAGTCGACCCAAGATCACTTCTCTTTTAGACATTAATCTTTCACGCATCTATTTTTCGATTTTATTTTATCTAATGGTGAACCCTAATTTGTGAGATAATTAGGTATTGGATTTGCTAGTTATTACAAAAATAGAACTGTATATAAAAAACAGTTCTTCAACATAGTTTGTCCATTTTTGTGCTTTATGCAGTTAAATTGGGATCCTTCAGAGTTTTTCTTTTAATGTTTATGACGTCGTAAAATTTAATATTTACTCATTTTAAAATAAATGGATAAATTTAAAGTTTTACAAATTCTATGGTACTGGCCTTAAGAATTTTATAGAATCTTACTCTATATTTTGTAATAATCGAAATAATGTGTAAAGTACTATAATTTATAATAATTCTATGTGTAATGTAAGAGTATAAGAGAGTCACCCTTAACAAGTGTTCCTACATATTCTTGCGAAGAATTTGAACTGCAGGGCACTGGCCACTTTTCCGTTTTTTCGAATAAGACACTGTTGCGTACTTGTATTAAGCATAATTAAACGGATGGATTCAACTAGCTACTGTGAAATACAACATGCATTCCACTTACAAGTTACAACAAAATTTATTCTTCCATGAAAGATGTGTAAGAAACTGTCCAGTTTAAACTTTAAGCATAAACAAATGCAACTAGCCACTATTAAATAAGAGTATGCAACGTACTACATGCTTTCCACTGGGTACAAGAGAGAATCACGGACGCTTTAAATTTTCTTCTTTGGTTTTCAAGGCCTTTTCCGGTTGAATTCCAATTTCTTTGTCACCTTCAGTTTGGTACATTTTGTTTTTTGAGTTAGATTGGTAAATACTAAATAGTGGGAGGGGAAGGTTTCGAAATCACATGCATTGGATGACGGCTTGTTAATCAAAGATGCATCTTAAGATGAATGCTCGAAAACTCTATGGATCAACAGTGTGATAGATTGAGTCTTAGGCTGTGTTTGGTTCAATGTAAAATATTTTCCGGAAATGCTATTTTTAGGAAAGGAAAATATTTTCAAGTGTTTTGTTGCATTATGAAAATTGTTCTAGAAAATATTTTAATGTGATTGGTAACATTCTGAAAATGCTATTTTCCACCACCACCCACACACAACCCACCACCACACAACAAGAAAACCACCAAAACACCACCACCTACACCACCACAACAACAACAAAAATCCACCACAACCAACACCACCACAAATCCACCTCAACAACCCATCCACATCAAAAATGGCTATCAACAAACCCACCGCAACCCAATAAAAACTCACAACCGGCCACAACCCACAACCCAAGGACCCACACCACCGATCCCCACCACCACCGACTCACAGGCCACAACCCAACGATCCATTCTCTTCAAATTGGAGTGATCGAAGCCATCAATTTCGTCGGAAAAGAAGGTAAAGATCGAAGCTTTGGAGGAAGAGATCGTAGTGCGATCTCGGCGGACAATCTCGGCAATCTCGGTGCGATCCTAGAGTGCGATCGCAGTGTGATCGGTGTGAATCTCGACCGACGATCTCAGCGATCTCGGCAGGACGATCTCGGTGCGATCCTGGGGTGCAATCACAGTGCGATCGGTGTGAATCTCGCCGGAGCTTGGCGGGCTTGGCTTGGCTGGGCGGCCAGCTCTGGGCTCTCTCTTCTTCCCCCCCCCCCCTCTCTCTCTCTCTCTCTCTCTCTCTCTCTCTCTCTCTCTCTCTCTTTGCGCGTGAGTCCGGAAATGGTTTGAAGGTAAAATAAAAATGTAAAACCATTTCCAGATCAAAGGCTTATTTTACACGGTCAACTGAAAAGCATTTTCGAAAAATTGATTTTCCATGCGCAACTAAATACCCGCATTTACGGAAAAACATTTCCGAAAATGGTTTTCACCCAAAACAAACACAGCAAGTCTTCTAACTTACATCATACTTCAAACTAATAAGCCCACTACCTGAGTACTCCCATGAGAGTGAGAGAGAGATTTTTTTTTTTTTTTTTTTTTTAGAAGAAAGAGATGTTTAATTGAAAAAAAAAAATTTAAAGTGAGGGAGAAAGAAATTAATTAAATTGTTTTTATTAAATGACCAAAAAGAAAACTGGCCACGGGTGACCAATTGTTTTTTTTTTTTTTGGGAAAACATCTAGCTATTTCCACCTAATTAAATTGACTGGTACTATAATACATAACCAAGAAAAAAGGAACCAAACTCAGTCTGCTTCCCTCAAAAAAGGTTATTTCAAGCATTAACATCTTAACATAAAAAGTCAGTAAGTCATAAACAAAAACCTCATAACAACTCTCTCAAAAAGACCTTTTTTTTTTTTTTTTTTGCTGAGCCTCATAACAAAAACTTGAATCTTCTAAGGTGAGTATTACTAATTTTACAATAAAAGGTTTACAAATTATATAAAATAAAATAAAAATATGATCAATGCCATTTCAATAATATTTATATAGCAAAATTTATTTTATCATTACTATCATTTTATATTCATAAAGGCAGGAACAACATGCATCTTACAGGTTGCTTTGGAAGTCTCTTTCTCTTAGCGACTGACTTTCCATTGCTCAATGCTCATAGCTCATAGGTGTTCAACCTCTTCCTTTATACTTATCCGGTCAATCTATCTACTTTATTGAAGCATCACATAAAAGGCCAATGGCTTCTCGCCTAATATCACATTTTCTGAGCTCTCCATGGAAGTGGTCAGAATTTAAATGGCAGGATATATGGATATGTGACATATGTCGTGTTTCTAACGAGAGAGATGACATCTGGTCTAAAGACAAGAAGGATCTACATAAACATTATTCCAAAATATAAAGAATAAAAGAGAAAAAGGTGTAGGGTATCACAGCAGCGTGATTGACTATATATATGAGTCGTGTAAAGATGATGGAAATGAACCACAATATCGCCTGTCTAAATCATCTTTTTCTTTCGTTAGTGTCAATTACTCATTGGAGAGGAAAAAAACTTACATTCTCTTGGAACTGAACTCTCATAAAGGGAGTAGGCTTTACACATGGGACCCATTATAGGGTCCAATTTTTTTGTGAGAACTTAAAAATTACTTCGAGAGTACGTAAGAATTGTCTATCAAAAAGACTTTGACTAAGATTTTAATATAAATATATAAAAAAACACTCCTTAATTTAAAAGTTTAAGTTAATTTATGAATTTAAGTTTAATTGGTATCTCTAGGTATTTTTAATGGAAATTCTTCATTCCTTAACTGTGGGGCCCTATTACACTAACCACGTTGGTCCACTACATGCGGCCCAAAACTCGCGCCGAGGACAATAGAAAAGCTCGGGCCATCCAAAGGCTGCGCCGAGGATGACATGTCCTTGGCGCTCTGACTTCCCTAAAGGGAAAATATCCCACGTCCGTGGAATACACCTCACCAACACTCTGACCGCTTTAATGGCAAGGTGACCTGAAAATCCTAAAGCATCAGTCACTTCAACTATTGTAAAGCCTGCAAAGGCGGCTGGGAAATAACATAAAACCTGCAAATACAGATGATGGGACAATCCCCTATGCCTATAGGCTCAGATTATTACCTTCCAGATGGATGGCTAAGATTAACGAAAAGAAACAATATATAACTAAGGAACTTCCCAACAGGGGGGGAGGATTTTGGAAAAGGGAAGTAAAAAGAAAAATAGATCCTCGGCCTGAGCCGAGGACCAATACACTTCGCAAACACTTAGCCAAATTTCCATCATTAGACTCCTATGAATTTCATATCATAAATTATTTTGTTACAAACTTTAGATCGGCCATTGTTTACTTCGGTGATGCCAAGCGCTTGCACCCACATCCTCTACAAATTTTATTGTTAAGGGTCCATTACATTTTGAGTCCCTACATTAACTATCAAATTATAAAAAATAAATTGGGTTCAATTATATTATATTAAATTTATAATTTCTCAATTTTTGTTCTTGTGAGTATTCCATTCAAGCGTATATTTATTTTCAACTGTTTCAGTTAGATGCTAGGAAACATTAAAGACCTTAATTTTTTTTTGGAAAAAATATAAAAACCCTCCAAATAAACGTGTTTTTCCTTTAGATCCGTCAACCATGAAAAGCACATAATTAGTGTGGTGTAAGACAAGTCACTGTCTATGATCCTGGTAAGAATAATTCATATGGTATTATGGTGCAGTGCATGGTATGATCTAAATTACTATTTGAGATTACTTATCTATCTTTATCTCAACCAAAAAAAAAAAAAAAAAAAAAAAGAGTCTAATACTCTAATTACTATTATTTTTATCTCTCTCTTTTGGGTAATTAAGTAGTTATATATAGTATATAAAATAATCGGTATCAAGTTAGCTTAAAGCAATTCATTTTTCAAACAATTCAGATTCTCAAGCCATCTGATTAAACAATATAAAACTTAGACTATGCAAGAACAATTTTAGCCAATCAAGTCGCAGAGATTCTCTGAGCATGCTTTAGGCAGCAAGAGTAATGCATTAACTTATCAGCATCACACTCCAACAGAAGAGTGGCATGTAAAAATAAATAAAAAAAGAAGGCTTCCTTGTTCTTATGCTTATCACTATGTATGCCTTATGCTCCAATTGTTTCCCACCCCACAACCAACGAAAGAGCATTTTGATTTTGTGATTTGTGTTAATGTCAAAAAGGAAAGGAAGTGACTGTGATTCCCGCTCTAATAATTTTTCTTTTTAGTTACGATAGAATTTTAATTTATGACATTTATTCCATGATAATTATTATTTATTATTTTACCAATCCGTATTTGATGTAGGTAGAATTTGAATCAAGTTCCTTACTTGACCACAAAATACATACCGGAACCCACCCAGTACATTGTTGAGAATCAGCACGCAATTAGCCCAAAGGCATGCATGTAGTTTGGAATATCATCAATTTCCCAGCTATTTGATTTGATGTAAAGAATGTCCTTTTAAATGGTGAATATTTAGTTTTCTATAGTCCTTTAATTATGATCATCATTCATGAAATAAGGAATGATAACTTATTTTAGATTATATAACACCACCTTCAGATTCCTAAAACATCAAATTTTTATTCCATATTTTAAAAACAAAAAAAGTAGATATAGATCAAATTCTTTGAGCAGTAAGTATATCTTTTGGGTCAACCTGTAGTCCTTTTGGGCTATGCATGTTGTTTATTCGTCCGAGCAAAACTTATTCGCATGTTAATGGGCCAACCTTTTTATGCATTAATTGGTGAATGATATTGGGAGCTTAGATGATCTATACTTGTTCTAAAAGCCCGGAGTTGTTTATGTTTCCATGATATGTAACACCTTGAATGTTAGTAACTCTCCTTCGTAGCCAACTGGAATGAGATACCTTTATTGCATAATTTATAAAAAAAACAGTAATAATCAACCTGAATACTAGTATATTCAATTGGAATAACGCCTCATGCATGACACAAAGGTTACCTATTTATTTTTGCGTTTTTCTTTTTCTTTTTTCATAAACAGGGATATATTATTTAGAAAAACTCCTCTAGCACCTACTATCATGTATTATGTTTAATAAATTCATTAGTCAGAGGAGTCCATGAGATCAGCCTAATAGCTCTCAGATGAGCTTTGACTAGAGCCTGGCCACTAATATAGGTTAAGTCAATTGCATGGCTGATAATAATGTGGTCAATGGAAGCAAGATATGTGGAAACAGTTTTAAAGATGAGATTATTTCGAGCCAACCAAATGGTATAGGTAGTGAAAGCAAATATAGTTGGCCATGTAGTATTGTGAAGATGTGTGTTATTGACCAGGTTTAAATAGCTCCAGTGTTTGATGTCCATAGTATAGAAGTGTGGGATGGCGATCATGATAGGAACAAGGAGGGAGACTGCCAAATTTGTGAGGCCCAAGGGTAGTCACAAAGAACATGGATAGGGGTTTCCAATTGATTGCAAGGAGGGAAAAGTTGCATTGGGAAGAGAGGGGGGGGGGGGGGGGTGGGTGAAGGGGGTGGTGGGGAGTGGAAGACGATACTTTTTTGATTTGATTTGATTTGATTCTTTAATTTTACCACCCCTTTTAGAATAAATAATTGATATACCCAACTTTAATATTTGATGAGAATGCTATTATGTATTTTTAAAAATAGCACATAAATTAGTAATATTGAACAATTATCTATAACATATCTCCCTTCCTCCTTTTTAGATGAATAAAAAACTTATGTGTTGACAAAAATGTGTAACAAGATGATGTCACAACACCATTAAAAAAAAACTGTAACTTTGAGTTTGGGTCTAAGAAAGATGAATTTTAATTGCAAGCCCAAATAATAAGGGGGAGAGTATCAAACCCATGGCACTGATTTGATAGCTGGACTTGGCACAACTTGGGGCTTTAGGGTTGATATTGTCAATTGCTTTGGGTTAGCATCGGGTTTAACAGCATGAAACTCGACCCTTGTCAAGCGTATATCGACTAGGGAGAGGTAATTTAATCAACTATTATATTAATTGATCGAAAACTATTCTAGCATTCATGGGTAGCTCTTGATGTCGCACAAAGAGAAACTCTCCATCGTCATATTGGAAGGCTATTTCAAAGTTCATGAGCCAAAACTTGGTTAGTTGGAGACTGAATTTTCACCAAAAACTCTAAACCTAGTTATGGGGAGGCCTCAACCTACAAGCGAATATCATCACCTCCCTCCCTTCATTGATGTTAGTCTCTTCTCTTCATCATCAACATGTCATAATCTCAAAATGGATTGATCATCAATGGGCCATTAGCTGGCCAAATACTTGAGCCTCAATGATTAACAATTTCCAACCCAAAAGAGTTGGGTTGGGGCGATGGGTGGTATAATACCCTTCTGAACCCAACCCGTGAAAAACCTTACCTATAAATATTTCATAAATCTCTTAATAGATTATCAAATGTTATTTGTTAATATATATTTTTTATTTATAGTAGAAATATACTGTTTTATATTTGTTACACGCGAGACTTAGAATTCCTATGACACCAACTAAAAACACAACCGTCAAAATCTATTAAATTAAAGTTTGAATATTATATACTAGTATTATGTTCTATGCCTTAAAAAGCAAGCAAATTATAGATTATTGAAGACCAATTATTAAAAATTTTGATTTAAAAACATTTATGTTAGGTGAGGGATGTGGATAGGGATTTGGATAGAAAATTTTTCTTAGGGACAAGGATAGATTGCCATCCCAATTTATTCTTATCTTTATAACCAGGAAAAAAAAAAAAAGTCATGTCAACCTCACACGTGAGTGTTAGATAATAGAGATAAAATGAAAATATCAATTATTTGTAGTGTCTTCAACTCATCGTTTCAGTTAAAACAGTGCATATTAAACAGAGTGTAAAAATAGTAGCTTTTTTATTCTATTTTTAGACGTGGGATTTCTGATTCCTCAAATCTTTTGGTATTTTCCATTTCTCCACGTCAACTTTGCTTCAAAGCAAAACTCTCTCTCACTGTCTCTCTAATCTCCATCTGTATCTCTAATTATCTGCTAAATTTTACTACGGATTTCACAAAAATCAAAGAAAACCCACCTCCCCAACCCCAAGTCCCACATCTTCACGCGCATCCACGGCGCGTGCACCACATGACTGACTAACTGTGGCACCTCAAACTCAAACTGAGTGACTGACACTCTGATACAAACCCAATTCCTCTTCATTTCACAGACATGGGCTGTTGTTTTTCCTCTTGGTCACTTCTTTGTCAAACACTGTTTCTTTTGAATTTGGCTGCTTATCATTTAGCTCATGCCTCATCAGACAAGTACATATCAGCCATAGGAGACCCAGGCATGAAGAGCCCAGATGTGAGAGTTGGATTAGAAGCTTGGAACTTTTGCAATGAGGTTGGAATGGAAGCACCCAACATGGGTAGCCCCAGGCTGGCTGATTGTGCTGACTTGGACTGCCCTTTGATCATTGGTACAAATATATGCATGCTACTTTACTCATTCCAGTTATAGATATTTGATTACAAAGTTAGCTAATTTATTGATGCTAATTTCATGTTGGAGTATGTAGTTATGATCATGGATGTGTGTGTGTGGGGGGGGGGGGGGGGGGGGGGGGAAACCCATGTAGCTAATGAAGTAGTATGATCATTGATCAGTGGACATAGGTTCTAGTTTCTGAATTAAATGTGGCAAATTGTCTTATGTGAAATTATGGTGATTACAAGAATGTAATAAAAATGTTTCCTTTCTATTTTTTCTTCCTAAATTAGGACATAGGTTTTTATTTTATTTTTTTATAGATAAAGGTTAGGATTTGAATCTAGGACATAGGTTTTAGTTTGCAAATTAAATGTGGCAAATTGTCTTATGTGAAATTATGCTGATTGCAAGAATGTGCTAAAAATGATTCCTTTCTCTGTAATTATGACATAGGTTTTATTTTTTTATTTTTGATTGATAGGTTAGGATTTGAACCTAGACATAAGTTTTAGTTTCTAAATTAAATGTGGAAAACTTTCTTGTGTGAAATCATGCTGATTACAAAAACGTGCCAAAACTATCAGCATTCAGATTGCAATTTTATCCGTAACCTCTCTCTGTTAATTATTTTCAGTAATTCAGGTATGGTTTCTGGGGTCTAAATTATCTTGATGCTAATTGACACTCAATACCAAAATTTGTCATCATGGTTTGATTCGCTACGGTGACAATGGAATAAATGCAAACTTTACTTACTTTGATCTAAGCTTGGATGATGAAATGAAATTGTGACTTTAGATATTTATTTTACATATAACAATGCGTGTTCATATTTATAGACTTGTTCTTGATATTTGGAATTCCCTACTATGTACTTTGCTTGTCTTTTTTTGCTCCTTTGGAAAACCAAAGAGGGTATTTCTGGGACTTGTTGAAAAAACATTAGACAAAGGTGTTGTTTTCCATTTGCATAGTGTAATATTGAGATGCATAACTTCTTATAATATATATATATATATATATATATCTGTATGTATGTATGTATTTTCCCTTATTAGATAAGTGACTCCAATGGGAGTTGGTAGGGGATATTTGAACCGTTGACCTCTTCCATGATTCTTATTGAAAGTTTAGTGTATAAAAGACCTATCATTTCCCACTTCCTTATCTTTCCTTACTCCACAGTTCTGTTTCAAGGAAGTTAAATGGATAATTGTTCTGAAACATCTGCATAGCCATTAACTGGCCTAGCTTCTATTGATTTATGACACACATGTCATCTTTCTTTTGGTAATGCTTATATTATATTTTAAAATCCCCTTAAACCATCAGTTTTTCCCCCATTCAGTTTTGCTATATGTACACTTTTATCCAACCAACTCTTTTAAAGAATCTATACTTGATTTAGCTAGGATAACAGTGAATTATATAATATATAATTGAATGTAATCATCTACTACATTGATTCTTTACTTGGAGGCCTTGTTAGTTTTATGTTTCTGTAATCAGATTCCTTGGGCTGCACCACAAAGTGCGAAGTTCATCACAAAGTGAATGAATCAGATAACAGCTTAGGGGCTGGTGATAATTTTCCTGTAACGAGATTCAAGCCATACACGGACCCTGACCTGTTTGCTGTGGAAAAGGAACAGTATCTTGCTTCTCTGTGTGAGGTGCATGATTCCTCAGATCCGTGGTACTTCTGGATGATTATGCTCAAGAATGGAAACTTTGACAAGAATACTACCCTTTGTCCTGAGAATGGCAAGAATGTGAGTAAAATCATAACAAAGAGAAATTTTCCATGCTTCAGTGAGGGGTGTATGAATCAACCACTTGTATACCATAATTATACAAGATTGGTTTCTTCAGGGGACCAAATAGAGTCTTTAACAGGAGGATTTTATGGAACATATGACCTTGATGCCAATTTAAGCAAAGGTGTAGGAAATAAATCATACTTCTCAGTCACATGGCAGAAGAATTTGAGCACAGGAAGTTGGGTTTTCTCACAAAGATTAACAACATCTTCAAAGTATCCTTGGCTTATGTTGTATCTACGTGCAGATGCAACTGAAGGATTTAATGGAGGTTATCACTACAGTGGCCGTGGAATCACAAGAAAGGTTAATTCCTTGTCTTCACTTGTTTCTTGCTAGCAGGGAAAATTTGTTGTCTAAACACATTGTCTCTATAAATGAATTCTTACTGATCACGCTACCCCTGAGAGAAATCAGAATGTCAGTTGAGTTGAAATTTATGTATCTCAATGTATAACAAGTAAATTAACAATTCATAAAATTTAGATGATCTCTCTTAAACTCAATGAATCCTTAATCCAACTAATTGGGGTTGGCTAGATGCTCTCTCTACTTTTTGTTGATCAAGGTTTCATGATTTGCTGTAATTGACACTTTTACTAGTTCTTTATATTCATTAGTTAATAAATTTGTCTTTTGGGATTTTATTTTTAGTTGCTAGAATCTCCAAACTTCAAGGTAAAGGTGACACTTGATGTCAAACAAGGAGGAGGGCCCAACAGTCAATTTTATCTTCTTGATATAGGAAGCTGTTGGAAGAACAATGGAGATCCATGTGATGGTGATGTTCTGACAGATGTGACTAGATACAGCGAAATGATAATAAATCCAGCTACTACAAGCTGGTGCCGTGCTGATAACCTGGTCTCCTGCCCGCCTTACCATGTTAGTTGTACTGGTGAGAAAATATACAGAAATGAGACATCTCGGTTTCCGTATTCTGCTTATCATCTCTACTGCAGCCCAGGAAATGCCAATTATCTGGAGGAACCATATGATATCTGTGATCCATATAGCAATCCACAGGCACAGGAACTGGTGCAAATTCTGCCACATCCTGAATGGGCTGTGCATGGATATCCTGAAAAGCAAGGAGATGGATGGGTTGGAGACTCTAGGACTTGGGTGCTTGATGTGGGTGCTCTCTCTAGTCGATTATACTTCTACCAGGTAATTATGATATTTTTAGTAACTTAGCCATTATCAAATTTGTTATGGAATCCTAGTTGAAATCACACACGCACACACAAAGGAATGATATGCGAATGTGGACACATAAAATTTGTCTAATTGCTAAGTGTTCATAATAAATGTATGTTTGTGTGCTATGCATCTAGGTGCGTTTAAAACTTTTATCAACTACTTCTATGCATAGAAAATTCAACTAATTATAAGTCCTTACTGATAACTGTAAGTTTCTATATGTTATCTTTGAGGTGAGACTCCCCAGAGGCCTCATGAGACTTAAGAATTTTCAGGTCTTCCTCTATCTCCTGTTTGATCTTCTCTTACTTATTCTTAATTTCTGCACTACTGTGCAAACTTGTCATCCGTATCTGTCCTTTATCCCATACTCATTCTTGAGGTGCTACGGCTTTGTCCAAAAATTCTAACCCTAACTCTATGCAGCTTTCAATCTTCAGATTGGATACAATTGAAAAATATCATAGGTTTGTTTTGGATTTATCATTTATCTAGGCTTGCTCCCAGCGTCTTGAAAGACCTGAACCCATTATAATTCACAGCAATTGCTTCCCTAATTCACATTAGTGAACTTTTGTAGTTTAGTCTACTTTAACTTGATTAGTGCTGTTGAGTATGTCCCTCTGCTTCAAGATGGACAATATAGTTATAGCGCACTAATGGGAAACATATTACTATTGCCCAGGATCCAGGAACTGAACCAGCAAGGCGTGTATGGTCTTCAATTAATGTTGGTACAGAGATATATGTTAGCAGCACAGGGATGACTGCAGAATGGTCTGTCAGTGATTTTGATATACTGGTTCCTGAAGATGTTGTTAGCTCTGGTGTTAGCTTTGACTGATCTTTGCACAGTATATTCACCTTTTCATTTAGTAAAGAATAAGTAAATAGAGTAAGTAGAACCCATTACAGTTCTACTTAAACCACGTTATCATGTCAACAATAGATTCAACACACATACACATGATAAGTGTTGTGTATATGTTCTCTTAAATCCAGATAATCCTCCTGACTTTCTTCGCTTTTCAACTATAAACATTGGAGCTAGCCTTATGATACCAATTGTCAATCATAAATAACTTTTCTTAGACTCCTCTTGGTTGCCAAGAAACTGAGGAAATGCTATTTGCTAATCATGTGTATGTGTATAATTCCATTTGTAAACTCCACTTGTGTTTGTGCTTAATTTAACATTTTTCATTATTTTGTACACAACTGGTCTCAATCTTAGATGGATAAGGTTGACAGCTAGCTTGAAATTTAGTCACTTTATTATGAGCAAATAAGCCTACTTTATTATGAGCAAATAAGCCTACATGCCCTAAATATGGATAATATCACAAGTAATTGAGTAGCCAATTATAATGGTTCGACACAGACCTTGTGTATGCGAAAAAGTAAAGGGGACCAGGTCCTTTGTAGCTAAAGCTGAAGGCAAAATTCTATACGCATAGTTGTCAATTTAAGTAAAGAATCATTGCTTGTAATAGCCATATTATGCTTCAAAATCATGATTTGTCTGGCACAGCAGCAGATCAGCACCAACAATATTATCACTAGAAGAGAATAACCACTTCAAAATTATTTAGATATATCAAATCTTTTTGTTGCACTTGTACAGTACAATGAAAACACTAAAAACAAGAAAGGAATTACATAGGGCAATGTTTTTGGACAATTTATTTTCACTCTCCTCCTTGAAAACCTAAGCAATGTCTTCAAGGACTGGATAATCAGTGTATCCAAGGACAGGGTCAGAGGTGTAGAATGTGTCTCTGTTGTACTTGTTGAGAGGAGCATTGAGCTTAAATCTCTTAGGCAAATCTGGATTGGCTAGAAAATGACGACCATAAGCAACAAGATCTGCATGGTTTTCAGCGATAGCTTTGTTCCCTTCTTCCCTATCATAACCCCCAGCAACAATAAAGTTACCCTTAAAAGCCTCTCTTATTAGCACAAGACCATGGGGACTTTCACTCTTTTCTCTAGCTATGTTCATTCTTGGCTCAACCATGTGGCAATAAAGAATCTCATATTTGTTTAAGGATTCAACCATGTAAAGTCCCAAAGCTTCTGGATTTGAGTCTCTGGATTGCATGTAGTCTGCAAAAGGAGATAGCCTTATTCCAACCCTGTCTGCTCCTATCTCATTAGAAACAGCTTCAACTATTTCTAGAGCAAACCGGCAACGATTTTCAAGGGATCCACCATATTGATCCGTTCGATCATTCACTTGATCTTTCATAAACTGGTCAATTAGGTAACCATGAGCCCCATGGATCTCTACTCCATCAAAGCCTGTGTATAAGACAAATAATGACATTTTAATGAAGGGAATATGTAATAACAAAGGTAGCCATGAGCCCCATTGTTCTTTCAGTTTTCTTTCATCAAGTTCAAAGTACATTCCTTCACTCCCTTGTACATTTGACCAATCAAATATCTTTTATCTTATATAAACACATGAAAAGAACTTACCAGCTTCAATAGCATTCCTTGCAGCAAGCCTAAAATCATTGACAATTTGAGGAATTTCCTCTATCCTTAGCCGCCTTGGAGGAGTGAAGTCTGCAACGTCAATTCCATTAGCTTGAATTTGAGGGGTCAAAGGCCTGTTAGAGGAAGAAATTGGGGCTTGACCATTTGGCTGAAAACCTGTAGACATCAAAATAAAGAAAAACAAATATCCAAATAATTCAAATGAGTTTGATAAGACATCATCAATCGCCACTTAAAGAATTAGAAAAAATGAGAGTTATGATCTATTAAATTACTTAGAAAATGATCTTTCTTTTCTTTGCAAAGATTTTTTTTTTTTTTTTCCTTTAAAAAATAAACATTTAGCTGGAGAAGTGATTGACAAGACCTTTATTGATTTGAAAAATCACCAAAAAAAAGAGAAAAAAAGATGCAAAATTAATGCTTCTTTTGGATCAAGAAGTCATAATAGCTCCATTATGTATTTCACATGATTGTACAGTACAAGGATGGGGTTCCATAAATATTCCCCTCCAAAAAAGGAAATTTCAAGATCATATTCCATGTCAAAAAAGGAAAGATCATGATCTTAGGGCTGTCTAACATGCCAAAGAGTGGTGGTTGGCTGTCTGTGACTACCATGGATATAGGACTCAATAATGATTTTGACAATTGATTTAGAGCAAGTGGTGTCTGCATATCTAAAACAGAAGTACAAAGATTTTGAAAGACCAACCAACTAAGAGAACCGTGCTTTTGAAAAGTGATATGCAACCATCCACTCTGACCTTTTCTACTGAAATGACTGAACAACATTCTATTCAATGGTGATACAAAAATGCCTTTTTAGCTTAAATGACAACATCATTGGCTTTTTGTCCAACCACCTCCACTGATTCGATTTTTTTAAAGCAGTGGGTGTCACCTTATTTGTATCCTTAAAAACAAAATGACATTAACATATCACACTTATAATGGAAGATGCCCCTTCCACTGAGGCAATTGTCATCATAAAAGGCCCCCTGAAATAAAAAATCCATTTATAGTAGAGAAGATAATGCAAAAAATAACACCACTACAATGATAGATCAATAGTTTTTTAAAATAATTATATTGCTGCATAAATTTTCCTTATACTCCGTCAATCCAACAATGATCATCACTTTTGCTTATTTTACTCTAAAATGAGAGTTAAGCCAATTAATGCTCTTCCTCAAAAAGTATGCTTCTTTTCAAATGTGACACTCATTTTGTAGGGAATAGCATTCTACAGCACCAACGCATGGTTATTCAGCAGTCAATCAAAACTTCCATCTAATTTGATCTTTACCAAATAGGTTCATATGCAATACTTCCTTTAGGATCAACAGCAATCCATAGTTGAGTAGAACAATGTGACAAAGTGGTATAGAAAACCCAAATCTACTCAATTCATGAATCATTTACCATAAAGTCTTTGTAATTTAGCATATTACAAAACATTCAACTCTCTCCATCCATTACAAAAGTTCAATTGTCAACAAGCAATAAAAGAAACCTAAGAAGGTTTGTCAGTCAAAGACAAACCTTGATTTGAAACCCTCCCCACATGCCAAATTTGACAAAAGAAAACTCCACCTTTGGCATGAACAGCATCTACGATGGGTTTCCAGGCTTCAACTTGCTCTTTTGTCCATATACCAGGTGTGTCTGGATACCTTTACAATAGCAAAGAAACCTAGGAAGTCATAAAAATTTTCAAGGCAAGAAAGGGAACCCTCAAAATGGAGATTGTCAATCTGTGTGAAACATGGTAAGAAATTATTTACCCTTGAGCAGTGTCAGAAACTCCAGTGGCTTCAGCTATTAGTAGACCACCTTTGGAGGTTCTCTGAGAATAATATAAGATAGCATGTGGCTGAGGAACATTGCCATAAGATCTCTGTCTGGTCAATGGTGCCAAAACAACCCTGAAAATACAAATTAAATGAAAAATTGAGTAAATCCAGCAAGAAATCTTTCTAACTGAAGATAGTAGTACCCTATAAGAATCAAATATATATTGCCCGTAGCAAAGGCTGGAAGAATAATATGATTAAGCCCCTTTTCTATATGTTATAATAGATACTAATAAATAAAAAAAGGCAAGTAACAACTGAAACCAAATCAAACAATTCATTTTTGAATGATTATGGCAGAGATAAGGACAGCTTCACAACTTCACCTGTGGATTGCTAAAATACAAACCATTAAATAAGGTTTGAGAAGCTGAAGAAAAACACAAAATCAGCAAAACTCTACATATAATATAATGCTTCTCCTTGTGAGTAAAAAAATAAATACCTAAATGAGAAGGAGTGACAGAGGTAGAGACACAGAATGTTTGATTTGTTCTACAAATTTTTTTTTTTTTCGAGTTTGTTCATCGTTAAAGTGTACAACCATATTGTCATGTATTAAAGATAAATTTCACAAAATGCAGTACTTGAGTGGGGGAGGAGAACCTCAAAGATTCTATAGGTCCTTCAACTATGACAAATTATCCATCATGCATAGATAATTTGCTATGCACTTGAAATTTTGAAAATACTTAGTTTCAAGTTCAGGGTCTACGTTGTTTTTAATTTGTGCATATCCCTTTTCAACCTATGTCTATATCAAAAGCTTACCCTTTTCCAATACCTACAAAGCTGCAGCAAAGAGCACTAAGTTTACGATTGTTTTCAAACATAAAACTTAACAACTCTAATGAGAGCATTTTGGAAAGAACGTAAGTATATCTTTTGTAGTATGAACTTCAAAAGTGGCTGCTTCATGACATTTCAACCCTTATTGTATCCAAACCTAGCCTAGGCTTAGTGTAAAATAAGTTAAGTAAGAAACAAGATGAAGCATGAAGCATGAAAATGAAGAAGGAGATATTACAGATGAATGATGAAATAGTAAAAACTTGGACCAAATGATTTGATGAATTTTTATGGACAGAATAAGGTGATTAGTTCTGTTAATTACATGTAGGTCCAAGATTATCAAATGATAACATAGAGCATTTCATGAATGACTTGGGAACTGTTCTAGGATATAGAGGAGGGAGCCAAATTGGATTACTTTTCACCATACAGAATTTGCGGCCATACTTATCAACATAACACTGATAAATAGATGGATCTCATCCCCCCTCCCCAGCCCCAAAAAAGTCAGAACAAAATTGTTGAGAAATGATTTTATAACCATAGATTGATATCTTATATAATCAAAGCAACTGTAAATAGATGTAAGCACTCTCAATCTCATGATGAAGCTACAGATACATTACTTAGAGGTTCTGAAAACACAGAATCCTGACAGCCAAGGTGATCAGATACCTTAATCTGCAAATCTAAAACCAATTTACACAATAGAGATGATTTACAAAATCCAGATAAACCAAATGACAGATTTATTGTCCTTTTGAGATCAAAGGAAAAAGTCATCACTAACAACTCATTAAACGAGTAGAGCTCAGAAAGACAGCTAATGCAGTCATCAATCTTAACATTATAAAAAAATTAGCAGAAGTCTCACACTTTTAGAAGATTAATATAGAGAATTCTTAAAAAAAAAGGTGTAATTTCTTGGTTAAACACAAAACAAACACAGATGTGAACTGACAAGAAAATGCTCAAAAGGGCAAGAGTGTTATGTAACCGACATATATTATCATAAACTACGATTTCTTGAAAGTTGAAACCTTTGTAAATAAAACATTTCATTATCCCAACTGGGATATGTCACAAACACCCTTTTTTTTTTTTTTTAACAAAATCAAAGTCAAAAACAAAAAAAAACAAAAACAAAAAAAACAAAAAACAAAAAAAGTACTTTGCAGGGTGTGTTGATATACCTACGGGAAAGGTTGAACTTGCCCAGTTTGTAAGGAGTAAGAAGAGGAATGGTGGCAGCTTCAGCAGCCATTTATAATGATTCTATTCTATTCTTTACTGTTGAATGCTAGTACCTTGCTTCTGTTCCTGATTTCAGACAAAAGTGGGAATGAAATGCTTGTTGCACAAATGTGTATTTAATTTATAGAAATGAAAAAGCATTAAAGATTTGTGTCAAAAAAGTCTTCCAATAATCCGCCGCTCAAAATGTTATTCTATTCAAATCCTGTTCTATTTAACATCCCAAAAAGGTTACTTAATTATACTATACAATTTTACAATACTCCAACTTTTATTTTACGATTCAACACATTATAATAATATTTCTATCTAATAAAATAATATATCTCAAAACCCAAATAAAACAAAAATCCAAAACCCAAATCACCTCTGCCGCTACCACCACCACCACCACGAAGAACATACCCAAACTGTTGTTTTCTTGAAAGCCCAGAAACCCCAGCCATAAACTCCGGCAACCACGGCAACCCACAAAACCAAAATCAGAATCAAACCAAACCACGGCAACCCCCAAATCCACCACCATGAACCCACAAAAAAATCCATCCCAACATCAAATCAAACCAATAGCAAAATGCCATACCCAATTTCTTTAAGCACCAGTCACAGCAAAAAAAAAAAAAAAAAAAAAAAAAACCCAACCCAGAACTCAGAGAAGACGATCCACCACAACCCACCACGATCCACGGAGAAGACGAGAAGCTTGGCGTTGGCAGCGATGGCGAGAGAGAGAGGGGATGAGAGAGAAGAGAGAGGCTTGGTCAGGTGGCCTTGACGGTGGCTTGCGGTGGGGCCTGTGACAGTGGGTCCGGCCATGGTGGCTTGGTGATGGCGTACATGTCCACCATGGTTTTGGGTCTGAAGAGGAGAGAACAAACAAGAGAGAAGAAGACGAGAGAGAGAGAATGAGAAAGGAAGAGCGAAAAGAATCTGAGATAATATAATAATAATTTTTAATTATAAAATCTTGTTACGCTGCCATCCTAAAAATAGGATAGAGCTGTAGTAATATTGTAAAATTTTTTACAATTGGCATATTTTGCAAGCTGGGCTGGAACAACATTTTAAAGTTGTGATTGTAAAATATATCAACATTTACAAAATATCATTTGTGCATGGTCGGATTTAGAGAATTTTTTGACACAATTTACTATGGTGGGTAAAAAAAAATTCAACCCAACTCACATGAGTTGAGTTGGGTAAAAAAAATTCAACCTTTTTCTTTTTTTTTTTTTTTTTTTTTTTTTTTTTTTCTGTCAAAAAAAAAAAAGGGTCAGGTTAAATCTATGAATTGGACAATTTTTTTTTATTACTATTATTATTAAATTGAGTAAAAAAAATACATCACACTTGCCATCTGAGTTGATAAACAAAATATACATTAATATATAAACTAATATTCCAACTTAATTGTAAACAAAATATGTTTACAAAATATGTTTAAGTATCCAACTGAGTTGGTAAAAAAAATATAAATGAACTAATATCCTAATTCACGTATAAACAAAATATACATGAGTTCCTAACTCAATTATAAACAAAATATATATAAAATTTTTAATTTTTTTATTAATTATATAATATATTTAAATATATATTAAAAGAACAAATAGAATTTTATATTATATATGATAGTAGGAATTGAGGAAGTGCTCTACAACTGGTTTTTTTTTTTTTTTTTTTTTAATTTATTAGATATATAATATATTTTAAACATATATTAAAATATGGGTGGGTCAGGTCGGGTTTGACGGATATATAATTTTATGACCCAAATTCTACCTGCCCCGCTATAAAAAAAATTTTGTAACCTAACCCAACCCACCAAGCCTTAAAAACCAACCTAACCCGGCGAGTTGGGTTGGGTTTGGCAGGTTGACGGGTTTTCTGCACACCCCTAGAATAAGTCTAGTACCACATAAAGTGGCACAATAAATGTCATAACTCGATTATGTGGTGAGTTGTGGTTGGTGGAAGGATAGTTGTGGATCCATATAGAGACACCATTTTACCAACCACAACTCTCCACATAGGCGAATTGTGGCATTTATTGTGCCACATTATATGGTATAAGACTTATTCACAGATTCTACGCTATACATTGAACCCTCAAGAAAAGTTTGGCCCCAAATGTGGGAGAAAGTATACCATGTTTCGGTAATATCAACTCAGCATCTGTTTTGGTATTTTCTACTCAATAAATGAGTGACATCTGTTTCAAAAAACCACATCAGACTACTCCAATAAATGATTAATTTATCTTCCCGATAGTATAGAAGATTGTGATTAATTTATTGGAGTAGTCTGATGTAGTTTTTTGAAACATGTGTCACTCATTTATTAGATAAGGAATACCAAAACAGATGCTGAGTTGGTATTACCGAAGCATAGTATACTTTCTCCTAATGTGGTTTCATAGCCAATTGGAATGAGATACCTTTATTGCATAATTTATAAAAAACAGTAATAATCAACCTGAATACTAGTATATTCAATTGGAATAACGCCTCATGCATGACACAATTAAAGGTTACCTATTTGTTTTTGTGTTTTTCTTTTTCTTTTTCTTTTTTCATAAACGGGGATATATTATTTAGAAAAACTCTAGCACCTACTATCATGTATTATGTTTAATAAATTCATTAGTCAGAGGAGTCCGTGAGATCAGCCTAATAGCTCTCAGATGAGCTTTGACTAGAGCCTGGCCACTAATATAGGTGAAGTCAATTGCATTGCTGATAATAATGTGGTCAATGGAAGCAAGAGATGTGGAAACAGTTTTACAGATGAGATTATTTCGAGCCAACCAAACGGTACAGGTAGTGAAAGCAAATATAGTTGGCCATGTAGTATTGTGAAGATGTGTGTTATTGACCAGGTTTAAATAGCTCCAGTGTTTGATGTCCATAGTATAGAAGTGTGGGATGGTGATCATGATAGGAACAAGGAGGGAGACTGCCAAATTTGTGAGGCCCAAGGGTAGTCACAAAGAACATGGATAGGGGTTTCCAATTGATTGCAACGAGGGAAAAGTTGCATGGGCCCCCGCCGCCGGGGGGGGGGGGGGGTTGTGGAAGACGATACTTTTTTGATTTGATTTGATTCTTTAATTTTACAATCTCCTTGTAGAATAAATAATTGATATACCCAACACTAATCTTTGATGACAATGCTATTATGTACTTTTAAAATAACATATAAATTAGTAATATTGAACAATTATCTATAACATATCTCCCTTCCTTCTTTTTGGATGAATAAAAAACTCATATGTTGACAAAAATGTGTAACAAGATGGTGTCACAACACCATTAAAAAATAAAAACTATAACTTTGAGTTTGGGTTTAAAGAGAGATGAATTTTAATTGCAAGCCCAAATAATAAGGAGGAGAGTATCAAACCCATGGCACTGATTTGATAGCTGGACTTGGCAAAACTTGGGGCTTTAGGATTGATATTGTCAGTTGCTTTGGGTTAGCATTGAGTTTAACAGCATGAAACTCAACCCTTGTCAAGCATATATCGACAAGGGAGAGGGAATTTAATCAACTATTATATTAATTGAACGAAAACTATTCTAGCATTCATGGGTAACTCTAGATGTTGCACCAAGAGAAACTCTCTATCATCATATTGGAAGGCTATTTTGAAGTTCGTGAGCCAAAACCTAGTTATGGGGAGGCCTCGATTTACAAGTGAAGATCATCACCTCCCTCCCTTCATTGATGTTAGTCTCCTCTTCATCATCAACATGTCATAATCTCAAAATCGATTGATCATCAATGAGTCATTAGCTGGCCAAATACTTGAGCCTTAATGATTAACAATGGATTCTTACGTTTCCAATCCAAAAGAGTTGGATTGAGGCGATGGGTGGAATAGTACCTTTCTAAACCTGATCCATGAACAACCTTCATAAATCTCTTAATAGATTACTAATTGTTATTTGTTAATATATATTTTTATTTATAGTAGAAATATATTGTCTTATATTTGTTACACGCTAGACTTAGACTTCCTATGACACCAACTACAAACACAACCGTCAAAATCTATTAAGTTAAAGTCTCTTATTAATTTATTATTGAATAAATAGATAAGAGACTACTAGTATTATGTTTTATGCCTTAAAAAGTAAGCAAATTATAGATTATTGAAGATCAATTATTAAAAATTTTGATTTAAAAACATTTGTGTTAGATGGGGGATATGGACAGGGATTTGGATAGAAAATTTTTCTTAGGGACAAGGATAGATCGTCATCCACTCATCCCTATTTATTTTTCTTATCTTTATAAAAAAAATAAAAAAAAAGTCATGTCAACCCCACACGTGAGAGGTTTAGATAATAGATAAAATGAAACTATCAATTATTTATAGTGTCTTCAAACAGTGCATATTAACAGAGTGTGAATAGTAGCTTTTATTCTATTTTTAGACGTGGGATTTCTGATTTCTCAAATCTTTTGGTATTTTCCATTTCTCCACGTCAACTTTGCTTCAAAGCAAAAACTCTCTCTCACTGTCTCTCTCTAATCTGATCTCCATCTGTATCTCTGATTATCTGCTAAATTTTACTACGGATTTCACAAAAATCAAACAAAACCCACTTCCCCAACCCCAAGCCCCACATCTTCACGAGCATCCACGGCGCGTGCACCACATGACTGACTAACTGTAGCACCTCAAACTCAAACTGAGTGACTGACACTATGAAACAAACCCAATTCCTCTTCATTTCATAGACATGGGCTGTTGTTGTTGTTGTTGTTGTTGTTATTGTTTTTCCTCTTGGTCACTTCTTTGTCAAACACTGTTTCTTTTGAATTTGGCTGCTTATCATTTAGCTCATGCCTCATCAGACAAGTACATATCAGCCATAGGAGACCCAGGTTTGAAGAGCCCAGATGTGAGAGTTGGATTAGAAGCTTGGAACTTTTGCAATGAGGTTGGAATGGAAGCACCCAACATGGGTAGCCCCAGGCTGGCTGATTGTGCTGACTTGGACTGCCCTTTGATCATTGGTATAAATATATGCATGCTGCTTTACTCATTCCAGTTGTAGATATTTGATTACAAAGTTAGCTAATTTATTAATGCTAATTTCATGTTGGAGTATGTATTTATGATCATGGATGTGTGTGTGTGTGTGTGTGTGTGAGTTTGGGGAAACCCATGTAGTCAATGAAGTAGTATGATCAGTGGACATCAGTTGTAGTTTCTGAATTAAATGTGGCAAATTGTCTTATGTGAAATTATGCTGATTACAAGAATGTAATAAAAATGTTTCCTTTCAATTTTTTTTTTCTAAATTAGGACACAGGTTTTTATTTATTTTTGATAGATAAAGGTTAGGATTTGAATCTAGGACATAGGTTTTAGTTTGCAAATTAAATGTGCCAAATTGTCTTGTGTGAAATCATGCCGATTACAAGAATGTGCTAAAAATGATTCCTTTCTCTCTAATTAGGACATAGGTTTTATTTTTGATAGATAGGTTAGGATTTGAACCTAGACATAAGTTTTAGTTTCTAAATTAAATGTGGAAAACTTTCTTATGTGAAATCATGCTGATTACAAAAACATGCCAAATATTGATTCCTCTCTCTCTCTCTTAGGATTTTGTGGTACAATCAGAAGTTTTTGATGGCTTAATCATGTTTCTTGGAAAATGGAAATTCTTGAATTGGTTTTGATATTTTACCTCAAGCAAATCCAGATATATAATCTTTGTGTCCTATACATAGAAGATAGAATCAAAACTATCAGCTTTCAGATTGCAGTTTTATCCTTAACCTTTCTCTGTTAATTATTTTCAGTAATTTAGGTATGGTTTCCGGAGTCTAAATTATCTTGATGCTAATTGACACTCAATACCAAAATTTGTCACCATGGTTTGATTCACTACGGTGACAATGGAATAAATGCAAATTTTACTTACTTTGATCTAAGCTTGGATGATGAAATGAAATTGTGACTTTAGATATTTATTATACATATAACAATACGTGTTCATATTTATAGACTTGTTCTTGATATTTGGTATTCCCTACTGTGTACTTTGCTTGCTTTTTTTGCTCCTTTGGAAAGCCAAAGAGGGTATTTCTGGAACTTGTTGAAAAAACATTAGACCAAGGTGTTGTTTTCCATTTACATAGTGTAATATTGAAATGCATAACTTCTTATAATATATATATAATGTATGTATGTATGTATGTATGTATTTTCCCTTATTAGATAAGTGACTCCAATGGGAGTTGGTAGGGGATATTTGACCCGTTGACCTCTTCCATGATTCTTATTGAAAGTTTAGTGTATAAAAGACCCATCATTTCCCTCTTCCTTATCTTTCCTTACTCCACAGTTCTGTTTCAAGGGAGTTAAATGGATAATTGTTCTGAAACATCTGCATAGCCATTAACTGGCCTAGCTTCTATTGATTTATGACACACATGTCATCTTTCTTTTGGTAATGCTTATATTATATTTTAAAATCCCCTTAAACCATCAGTTTTTCCCCCATTCAGTTTTTCTGTATGTACACTTTTATCCAACCAACTCTTTTAAAGAATCTATACTTGATTTAGCTAAGATAACAGTGAATTATATAATATATAATTGAATGTAATCATCAACTACATTGATTCTTTACTTTGAGGCCCTTGTTAGTTTTATGTTTCTCTAATCAGATTCCTTAGGCCACACCGCAAAGTGCGAAGTTCATCACGAAGTGAATGAATCAGATAACAGCTTAGGGACTGGTGATAAGTTTCCTGTAACGAGATTCAAGCCATACACGGACCCTGACCTGTTTGCTGTGGAAAAGGAACAGTATCTTGCTTCTCTGTGTGAGGTGCACGATTCCTCAGATCTGTGGTACTTCTGGATGATTATGGTCAAGAATGGAAACTTTGACAAGAATAGTACCCTTTGTCCTGAGAATGGAAAGAATGTGAGTAAAATCATAACAAAGAGAAATTTTCCATGCTTCAGTCAGGGGTGTATGAATCAACCACTTGTATACCATAATTATACAAGATTGGTTTCTTCAGGGGACCAAATAGAGTCTTTAACAGGAGGATTTTATGGAACATATGACCTTGATGCCGATTTAAGCAAAGGTGTAGGAAATAAATCATACTTCTCAGTCACATGGCAGAAGAATTTGAGCACAGGAAGTTGGGTTTTCTCACAAAGATTAACAACATCTTCAAAGTATCCTTGGCTTATGTTGTATCTACGTGCAGATGCAACTGAAGGATTTAATGGAGGTTATCACTGCAGTGGCCGTGGAATCATAAGAAAGGTTAATTCCTTGTCTTCACTTGTTTCTTGCTAGCAGGAAAAATTTGTTGTCTAAACACATTGTCTCTATAAATGAATTCTTACTGATCACACTACCCCTGAGAGAAATCAGAATGTCAGTTGAGTTGAAATTTATGTATCTCAATGTATAACAAGTAAATTAATAATTCATAAAATTTAGATGATCTCTCTTGAACTCAATGAATCCTTAATCCAACTAATTGGGGTTGGCTAGATGCTCTCTCTACTTTTTGTTGATCAAGGTTTCATGATCTGCTGTAATTGACACTTTTACTAGTTCTTTATATTCTATATTTAATGAATTTGTCTTTTGGGATTTTATTTTTAGTTGTTAGAATCTCCAAACTTCAAGGTAAAGGTGACACTTGATGTCAAACAAGGAGGAGGGCCCAACAGTCAATTTTATCTTCTTGATATAGGAAGCTGTTGGAAGAACAATGGAGATCCATGTGATGGTGATGTTCTGACAGATGTGACTAGATACAGCGAAATGATAATAAATCCAGCTACTACAAGCTGGTGCCACGCTGATAACCTGGTCTCCTGCCCGCCTTACCATGTTAGTCGAACTGGTGAGAAAATATACAGAAATGAGACATCTCGGTTTCCGTATTCTGCTTAACATCTCTACTGCAGCCCAGGAAATGCCAATTATCTGGAGGAACCATATGATATCTGTGATCCATATAGCAATCCACAGGCACAGGAACTGGTGCAAATTCTGCCACATCCTGAATGGGCTGTGCATGGATATCCTGAAAAGCAAGGAGATGGATGGGTTGGAGACTCTAGGACTTGGGTGCTTGATGTGGGTGCTCTCTCTAGTCGATTATACTTCTACCAGGTAATTATGATATTTTTAGTAACTTAGCCATTATCAAATTTGTTATGGAATCCTGGTTGAAATCACACACGCACACACAAAGGAATGATATGCGAATGTGGACACATAAAATTTGGCTGATTGCTAAGTGTTTATAGTAAATGTATGTTTGTGTGCTATGCATCTAGGTGCGTTTAAAATTTTTATCATCTACTTCTATGCATAGAAAATTCAACTAATTATAAGTCCTTACTGCTAACTGTAAGTTTCTATATGTTATCTTTGAGGTGAGACTCCCCAGAGGCCTCATGAGACTTAAGAATTTTCAGGTCTTCCTCTATCACCTGTTTGATCTTCTCTTACTTATTCTTAATTTCTGCACTACTGTGAAAACTTGTCATCCATATCTGTCCTTTATCCCATACTCATCCTTGAGGTGCTACGGCTTTGTCCAAAAATTCTAACCCTAACTCTATGCAGCTTTCAATCTTCAGATTGGATGCAATTGAAAAATATCATAGGTTTGTTTTGGATTTATCATTTATATAGGCTTGCTCCCAGCATCCTGAAGGACCTGAACCCATTATAATTTACAGCAATTGCTTCCCTAATTCACATTAGTGAACTTTTGTAGTTTAGTCTACTTTAACTTGATTAGTGCTGTTGAGTTTGTCCCTCTGCTTCAAGATGGACAATATAGTTATAGGGCACTAATGGGAAACATATTACTATTGCCCAAGATCCAGGAACTGAACCAGCAAGGCGTGTATGGTCTTCAATTAATGTTGGTACAGAGATAAATGTTAGCAGCACAGGGATGACTGCAGAATGGTCTGTCAGTGATTTTGATATACTGGATCCTGAAGATGTTGTTAGCTCTGGTGTTAGCTTTGACTGATCTTTGCACAATATATTCACCTTTTCATTTAGTAAAGAATAAGTAAATAGAGTAAGTAGAACCCATTACAGTTCTACTTAAACCACGTTATCATGTCAACAATAGATTCAACACACATACACATGATAAGTGTTGTGTATATGTTCTCTTAAATCCAGATAATCCTCCTGACTTTCTTCGCTTTTCAACTATAAACATTGGAGCTAGCCTTATGATACCAATTGTCAATCATAAATAACTTTTCTTAGACTCCTCTTGGTTGCCAAGAAACAGAGGAAATGCTATTTGCTAATCATGTGTATGTGTATAATTCCATTTGTAAACTCCAGTTGTGTTTGTGCTTAATGTAACATATTTCATTATTTTGTACACAACCGGTCTCGAGCTTAGACAGATAAGGTTGACTGCTAGTTTGAAATTTAGTCATTTTATTATGAGCAAATAAGCCTACATGCCCTAAATATGGATAATATCGTAAGTAATTGAATAGCCACGTATAATGGTTCAATACAGACCTTATGTATGCGAAAAAGTAAAGGAGACTGGGTCCTTTGTAGCTAAAGCTGAAGGCAAAATCCTATACGCATAAAGAATCATTACTTATAATAGCCAAATTATGCTTCAAAAGCATGATTAGTCTGGCACAGAAGCAGATCAGCACCAATAATATTATCACTAGAATAAAATAACCACTTCAAAATTATTTAAATATATCAAATCTTTTTGTTGCACTTGTACAGTACAATGAAAACACTAAAAACAAGTAAGGAATTACATGGGCAATGTTTTTGGACAATTTATTTTCACTCTCCTCCTTGAAAACCTAAGCAATGTCTTCAAGGAATGGATAATCAATGTATCCAAGGACAGGGTCAGAGATATAGAATGTGTCTCTGTTGTACTTGTTGAGAGGAGCATTGAGCTTAAATCTCTTAGGCAAATCTGGATTGGCTAGAAAATGACGACCATAAACAACAAGATCTGCATGGTTTTCCGCAATAGCTTTGTTCCCATCTTCCCTGTTATAACCACCAGCAACAAAAAAGTTACCCTTAAAAGCCTTTCTCATTGGCACAAGACTATGGGGACTTTCACACTTTTCTCCGACTGTCTTCATTCTCGGCTCAACCATGTGGCAATAAAGAATCCCATATTTGTTTAAGGATTCAACCATGTAAAGGCCCAAAGCTTCTGGATTTGAGTCTCCAGATTGCGCGTAGTCTGCAAAAGGAGATAGCCTTATTCCAACCCTATCTGCTCCTATCTCATTAGTAACAGCTTCAACTATTTCCAGAGCAAACCGGCAACGATTTTCGAGGGATCCACCATATTGATCCATTCGATCATTCACTTGATCCTTCATAAACTGGTCAATTAGGTAACCATGCGCCCCATGGATCTCCACTCCATCAAAGCCTGTGTATAAGACAAATAATGACATTTTAATGGAGCTATGTAATAACAAAGGTAACCATTTCATTTTTCTTTCATAACGTACAAAGTACAGTCCTTCAGTCCCTTGTACATTTGACCAATCAAATATCATTTATCTTATAAAAATACATGAAAAGAACTTACCAGCTTCAATAGCATTCCTCGCAGCAAGTCTAAAATCATTGACAATTTGAGGAATTTCCTCTATCCTCAGCCGCCTCGGAGGAGTGAAGTCTGCATCACCAAATCCATTAGATCGAGTTTGGGGGGTCAAAGGCCTATCAGAGGAAGAAAGTGGGGCTTGACCATTTGGTTGAAAACCTGTAGACAACAATATAAAGAAAAATAAATATCCAAATAATTCAAATGAGCTTGATAAGAAATCATCAATCACTACTTAAAGAATTAGCTTAAAGAATTAGAAAAATGAGAGTTATAATCTGTTAAATTACTTAAAAGGCATAATAGCTTCATTATGTGTTTCACATGATTGTATAAATATTCCACTCCAAAAAAGGAAATTTCATGATCTTATTCCATTTAAAAAAAAAAAAGAAAAAAAAAGAAGAAGCAAAACTCATGATCTTAGGGCGGTCTAACGGCCAAAAAGTGGTGGTTGAATGTTTGTGACTATCATAGATATAGGAATCAATAATCATTCTCAAAAAAGGAATCAATAATGATTTTGACAACTGATTTAGAGCAAGTGGTGTCTGCATATCTAAAACAAACTACAAAGATTTTGAAAGACCAACCAACTAAAAGAACCATGCTTTTGAAAAAGTGGCATGTAACCATAGTTATTAAACCCAGATCGAACATTGACTCGGTTTATGAGCCGGGCCACTGGTTCAACTAGTGGGTAACCAGTTGAACCACAGGTCAAATAATTTTTTTTAAATAAATATATATATATATATATATATATATATAAGTTTTTAAAATCATAACATTAATATGTAAATTAAAAAAAAGACATATGCCTAAAATATACTCGCCATTATAATTAAAAATTAAGGTTCCCCAAGTAATGACATTAGAAATTTTATAAATTCACAAGCAAAATAAACGGATGTCATCATTTTGCAATAAAGTTTTTACTAAATCAAATCTTGTTTCATTTCTTAAAATTTGGGATATTAGGGGAAAAAAAATGCAAATCTCAAATGATGTAAACAAAAGAAGAGAAAAAAAATGTTAAAGACTTAAATATAAAGCAAAAAACAAATAAAGCACAAAAAACGCAAACAAAAGAAGAGAAAAGAAGGTGTGAGAAATAAACTATGTGACATATACTGATATACTCATACCTATGTGTTAACTGGTTACATGAAACTGAAAAGTGATATGTTATTAAATTATCATATTATCATACATTAAATAGTAAAGAAGTGAGAGAACAATACATTTATTTTTTCTTTAGGTTTTCTCTTATTTAAATTATCATATTATCATATATTAAACAGTAAAGAAGTTAATGGGGAGGGCCCATTAATGTAATTTTACACAATTCACAAACCCAACTGGGTTATTAAAACCTAGCTGGGTCACACAATTTACTTAAAACTTGCTGGGTTTTACTAGTTTTGATCAGGTCTTATACACATCCGATCCAATTGATGACTCGGACCAACGTATGTGCTGGGTCACTGGGTTACCGGTCCGATTGGCCGGATTTAATAACACTGCATGCAACCACCCACTCTAGCCTTTTCTACTGAAATGACTATTGGTCCGTTTAGATTAAGGGGAAAAGAGGGGGAGTTGAGTTGATTTGGCCCGGCCCAAAATTAACCTATTTTCAACTAACTGTATTCTACTCCCCTCCACTCTCCCTCTTTCTTCCCTCAATCCAAATTGGCCCTAAATAACATTCTATTCAATGGTGATATAAAACAACCTTTTAGCCAAAGTGACAACATCATCAACTTTTTGTCAAAACAACTACTGTGATTCGATTTTGTTAAAGCAGTGGGTTTCACCTTATATATTAGATGCTAAAAAAAATGACATTAACATATTAGACTTATTATAATACAAGATGCCCCTTCCACCCTTCCACTGAGGCAATGATCATCATGAAAGCCCCCTTGTAATAAAAAAATTCATTTATAGTAGAGTAGAAAATGCAAAAAATAACACCACCACATTGATAGATCAATAATTTTTCAAAATAATTATATTATTGTATAAATTTCCCTTACTCCCTATATCCAACAATGATCATCACTTTTGCTAATTTTACTCTCTAAAATGAGAGTGAAGCCAATTAATGCTCTTCCTCAAAAAATATTTTTATTTTTCAAATGTGACAGTCATTATTCATTGCAAGGAATAGCATTCTACAACACCATCGCATGGTTATTTCAGCAATCAATCAAAACTTCCATCCAATTTGATCTTTCTCAAATAGGTTCACATGCAGTACTCCTTTCAGGATCAACAGAACTCAGTAGTTAAGTAAACACAATATGGTATAGAAAACCCAAATCTACTCAATTCATGAATCATTTACCATAAAGTCTTTGTAATTTAGCATATTACAAAACATTCAACTCTCTCCATCCGTTTCAGAAGTTCAATTGTCTACAAGCAATATTAGAAGAGAAGATATAAAGGTGGTCTTAGTCAAAGGCATACCTTGATTTGAAACCCTCCCCACATGCCAAATTTGACAAAAGAAAACTCCTCCTTTGGCATGAACAGCATCTACGATGGGTTTCCAGGCTTCAACTTGCTCTTTTGTCCATATACCAGGTGTGTCTGGATACCTTTACAATAGCAAAGAAACCTAATAAGTCATAAAAATTTTCAAGGCAAGAAAGGGAACCCTTAAAATGGAGATTGTCTTTCAGTGGGAAACATGGTAAGAAATTGATTACCCTTGAGCCGTGTCAGAAACTCCAGTGGCTTCAGCTATTAGTAGACCACCTTTGGTGGTTCTCTGAGAATAATATAAGATAGCATGTGGCTGAGGAACATTGCCATAAGATCTCTGTCTGGTCAATGGTGCCAAAACAACTCTAAAAATACAAATTAAATGATAAATTGAGTAAATCAAGTAAGAAATCTTTCAAACTGAAGAAAGTAGTACTCTATAAGAATCAAATATATATTGCCTGTAGCAAAGTCGGGAAGAATAATACGATTAAGCACCTTTCTCTATGTTATAATAGATACTAAAAAATAAATAAAAAAGGCATGTAACAAATGAAACCAAATCAAACAATACATTTTTGAATGATTATGGCAGAGATAAGGTTTGACAAGCTGAAGAAAAACACAAAATCAGAAAAACTCTGCAAATAATATAATGCTTTTCCTTGTGAGTAAACAAATAAATAGCTAAATGAGAAAGAGTGACAGAGACAGAGAATGCTTGACTTGATCTACAACTTATTTTTTTCCTTTAGAGTTTGTTCACCCTTAAAGTACAACCATATTGTCAAGTATTAAAGATATATTTCAAAAGTGCAGTACTGGAGTGGGGTAGGAGAACCTCCAAGATCCTATAGGTCCTCTAACAATGAAATTTCTGTATCATTCATAGCTAATTTGCCATGCACTTGAAATTTGAAAATACTTAGTTTCAAGTTCAGGGCCTACGTTGTTTTTAATTCTTGTAACTCTCTTTTCAACCTATGTTTATATCATAAGCTTACCTTTTTCCAAGACCTACAAAGCTGCAGCAAAGAGCACTATGTTTTTTTTTTTTGGTTGAAAAAAAAAAGAGTGGCACTTAGTTTATGGCTTGTGCAATACATGCATGACCACGTTTTACTTTAAGAAAATACCAGAAAAGATATGTAAGAAACAAAATGAAGCATGTAAAAACTTGGAACAATTAATTTGATGAATTTTTATGCACAGAATTGGGTGAATTAGTTCTGTTAATCACATGTAGTTTCAAGATCATCAAATGATAACATACAGCATTTCAAGAATGACTTGGGTACTATGGCAGGATATAGATGAGGGAGCCAAACTGGATTGCTTTTCATCATACAGAATGTGTAGTCATGGGTATCAACATAACACTGATAAACTGAAGGGTCTCATCTCCCCTCCCCAGCTCGAAAAAAGTCAGACCAAAATTGTTGAGTAATGATTTCATAACTATAGATTGATATCTTATATAATCAAAGCAACTGTAAATAAATGTCAGCACGCTCATGATGAAGCTACAAATACATTACTTAGAGGTTCTGAAAACGCAAAGAATCCTGACAGCTAACATGGTGATCAGATACCTTAATCTGCAAATCTAAAACCAATTTACACAATAGAGATGATTCACAAAGTCCAGATAAACCAAATGCCAGATTTATTTTCCTTTTGAGATCAAAGGAAAAAATCATCACTAACAACTCATGAAATGAGCAGAGCTCAGCATGACAGTTAATGCAGTTCCAACAAAATTCATCAATCTTAACAGTATCAAAAATTAGCAAAGTCTCACACTTTTAGCTGATTAATATAGAGAATTCTTGAAAAAAATGTGTCATTTCTTGGTTAAACACAAAACAAACACAGATGTGAACTGACAAGAAAATGCTCAAAAGGGCAAGAGTGCTAACTAGCAACAGGTCCTCTAAAAATTTTAACATTTGATTTGACACATTAAAAAGTTATTTTATCTATTTTAACATATCATTTTACAATACAATCTACATCATATCTTTTATTTTAAGATTACATCACATTAAAATAATTTAAAACAAACCTTATCTGTATTAAAAAATTAACAAAACAAATATATTTTATTGTGGCCCCCATGTGACAAAGAGAGAGGTAGAGAGAGAAAGAGAGAGAGGACTTGGGATGTGACATGGGAGAGAGAAATTGAAGTAAAAAAAAAAATACCAAAATATGTTTAGCACGCTGCACATATAAGATTTTATGCCTCTATAGTTCTAAATATGAAATTGTATTGTTCATTGATTCTAAATTTTTTAGCATTTAGAATATCTGATGTGAGAGGTTTTTTGGTGTGTTAAATGCCAAAATTTTGGCATTTGACACACCTAATGCTTTTGGCATTTAACACACCAAATGCTAGTACTCTAAATAATCAACAGATAAAGTTTAGCTATAAAATTGATTATAGCCTAAAACTTCAATCTTACTCAATATCTTTTTATTAAAGGTGAATTTTGAGAATTTCACCATTGAATTACATATTCTTCTTATTTCTTCCATGTTTGCAAAATTTCTAAAAAATTAAAGATCAATAACTTTGTCATTAATAAATTGTTTTAATTACTAGTTTTTATAGTTTAAAATTATGGATAAAATATAAGCTTATAGATCATGTAGTATATAATATCCAATTGACACAAAATTTGACATGTGTATTAAGAGTTTAAAGAACATACAATTCAACGGTTAGATTTTCAAAATATGTAGTAATGTTTATTCTATTAAGTAATTACAACTAATTTTATAACTAAACTTTGTCCATAATCAAGAACGATTTCTTGAAAGTTGAAACCTTTGTAAACAAAACAATTCATCAATCATCATCCCAACTGGGATATGTCACAATCACAAAAAATCAAAACCCATCACACATATTAACAATTCAGATAAAACTAAACAACAAAAACAAAAACAAAAAAGAAAGAACTTTGCAAGGTGTATTGGTATACCTATGGGAAAGGTTGAACTTGCCCAGTTTGTAAGGAGTAAGAAGAGGAATGGTGGGAGCTTCAGCAGCCATTTTCAATGATTCTATTCTATTCTTTCCTGTTGAATGTTAGTACTTTGCTAGTTTGCTTCTGTTCCTGATTTTAGACAAAAGTGGGAATGAAATGCTTATTACACAAATGGGTATTTATAGATTTGTGTCCCCAAAAAAAAACAAAGTCTCACAATAAGCTAGCAGGATGGTTCCAATTGGACAATGATGTTTGCTTTAAAATGGTATTCATAATGATGTCTGTGCTGACGTTTGGAAATCCCATACATTGAACGCTCAAAAAATGTTTGGCCGCCAATGTGGACCATGACCCTATTGCATGTATTTTTTTATAACTTCTTATGATATTGCATGTATTTAAATTAGGGAAATGTTAAAACAATAAATGTTGTTAACAACATGAGGGTTTAGGAACTATTTTTTGAAATCTTTTATTGGGAGAATGATAAAATAATAAATGTTATTGACAACTTTTTTATAATTCTCATGAAAATAATGTCAAAACTTTCTTATTATGGTTTATTAAAAATTGCCCTAAAGGCATCCATTAACATGACCCTTTAAATTATAGGTAGGCGATTTTATCCAAACAAAAAAACATGTCTCATTTATGGCTTTGTGCACAAAAAATGTAATGTATTCAATAAGTGTAGCAAATATTTAGCCTTTCTCATAGAATGCATAAATTTTCTCATAGAATTTAGAAACTTTCCTATAAATATACAGAATTACCCAAGAAATATACGGACTTTTTCATAAAATATACAGATCTTCCCACAAAATGCATAGACTTTCACATGAAACGTACAAACTCTCACAAATTTTATAGACTTTCCTGCAAAATTTATAGACGTTCTCATAAAATATACAAACTTTCACATAAAATGTGTAGACTTTCCACAAAGTGTATAGACTTCCCACAAAATATACATTCCACCTGACATATCATGTTATAATTTTTCAAAATTTTCATGTCACCTTACTGTTTTCTAGATAAATGACTATACACACAAAACAACCAGGAGAAAGCACCAAATTACAAACGGCGTTCCTCCGAGATGATTTCAACAAAAGCTACAGCCTACAGGCCCGATACTAAATCACATTATTAGATTCTGTTATTTTATTCAAACCCCACAAGCAGACAAATACATGGTCTATTACTGTAATCCTATAAATTTGTTCATAAATTCTTCGCTACATTTTTTTAAAGATATAATAACTTTATGGAAGAAGTGTAATTACACAATACTCTTAAAAAAAGGCTCTCCTCTCACGTCAAACAATTATGTTAGCATTGACAAGTTTCACTGACCAATCAATCGAACGTTTCCTTCCATTACTCATCAACCGGATGGGTCCACTCCCTTTACTTCATGGAATTTGGTCTCTCAGCTAGCAGGATGGTTCCAATTGGACAATGATGTTTGCTTTAAAATGGTATTTATAATGATGTCTGTGCTGACGTTTGGAAATCCCATATATTGAACGCTCAAAAAATGTTTGGCCGCCAATGTGGACCATGACCCTATTAACCGAGAAATTATTTGCTCCTCCCGGGTGGAGGAGTGACGTGGTCCTCCTGCTGAGGTGTGCCAATAAACAGCAGCCATATATTTAAAGAAAAGCTGACTCAGTGACGTGGTCCTCCTGCTGAGGTGGGCCAATAAACAGCAGCCATATATTTAAAGAAAAGCTGACTCAGCAACACACTTTCAGCCTTTTAAAATAACACACCTTCAGCCTTGTGGTTCTGATTTTTTCCATCTCCCGCCCAGCTCTCTTCTCTCCAGCTCCCTGCAACACACTTGCCCAAATTATTTGCTCACCGCCTAGCTCTCTTCTCTCCAGCTCCCTGCATCACTGAAGAACAAGCTCTATGAGATTTTGAACTATCTTTGTTCTTGGGTCTAACTTTTTCTAGTTTGTTTCCCTCTTTTCCCCTATATATAACCCGGAGTATTTTTAGGTGAACATTCAGTATTAACTTTTATTGGTTTAAATTGTCATGTTCTGTCTTCATTGCTATGATTGATGAAAGATGTTCACGAGTTATTGATTAAAAAAATTTCTCACATTGCTTTGTCAACTCTACCTTACATGGACATTTCCCCTGATAAATGATCAGGCACAACTAACTGAAAACAATGAAACTACTGGTTCCGGTGTTGATGAGAGTCATGACATCAATGATGCAGCAATAGATGATGAGTTAAGGAAGATGCTAGCAGATGTCTTCATCGATAATGCTAGATTAAGAAAACAGGTGAATTCTGTAACACGACGTGCTCTCAGAGTGGACATAATATCTAAGAAGAAAGAAGACGAGGAGGCTCCTTCAGGAAAAATTGTAGTTAATACGTCTGTATTGTAAATTTCCCCCTTAGTGATGATCTTTTATATGGCTAATCTCACTAATGTAACAGTTAATTTTGAGGTCCTACATACAAGTCTTCTGAAAACGGACTTGCATAATACTATTGTATTCTTCTTACTCTAATAATGAAAAAGAAAAAAAAGGTGAAAGGAGAACCATATATATGGTATTAGTTACTTGGGGTGTAATAAATTGAAAACAAAGAGAGAAGCTAAACGAATGGTTGTTGCTTGTTGCTTGGTGGACCTAGAAAAATTTGTCACAACACGCTCAAATTTCTTTTAGGGATGAAAAAAGTTAAAGCCTCAAAACTCGGCAATGAACACAATCTCAACTAGCGCCGTGAAGGAGCTTGCGTTTGCTGGTCGTATGTTCGTATGAGTCACTGGACTTCCTCGTAGAACTGCCTCCATGAGAGGGAAACAAGCTAGAAAAAGTTAGACCCAAGAACAAAGATGAAAGATAGTTCAAAATCTCATAGAGCTTGTTCTTCAGTGATGCAGGGAGCTGGAGAGAAGAGAGCTGGGCAGTGAGCAAATAATTTGGGCAGGTGTGTTTTGCAGGGAGCTGGAGAGGAGAGCTGGGCGGGAGAAGGAAAAAATCAAAACCAAAAGGCTGAAGGTGTGTTATTTTAAAAGGCTGAAAGTGTGTTGCTGAGTCAGCTATCCTTTTAATATATGGCTGCTGTTTATTGGCCCACCTCAGCAGGAGGACCACGTCACTCCTCCACCCGGGAGGAGCAAATAATTTCTCTAATTTCTCCTATTAACCATGTGTTTTGCTTCTATGAATAGCACCACTTTACGTCGGTAATAAATTTCATAATTTTTTTAAAAATAAAAATTTGAGAATACAGATTGTGTTTTAGATTTTAAAATATTATTATTTACATCATATCAATAATATTATTTTATTATTTATTACTCATAATTTTATTATGAAAATATTGTTAAATTTGTTGTGTCATAAGTTGTTTTACTTAAAAAAGAGCAATCTTTGAGACATGACATAAAATAGTTCACCATTTTTTTTATAACTTATTAAGGCAGTAAATTAGTATGTACATTCAAAAAAAATTATAAATAGTTTTCTTAATATGAACTACATATTTTTTATTTTGAAAGAAAATTGGAATTTGCCAACTTTTTTGAGGAAAAAAAAAATTTAGTTTTGGAAGGGAGGGACAGAGCCACCCAAGGGGGCCGTGGATCCTCTAGATTTTCATTTTTAAAATTAAGAGTATATATGTTTTATGAGATTTCTAGAATATGGGCCAAAGAAAATTATTTTTAGCCCCCGTAATATAATTTTAGTCCCCTTTAAATAATAACAAAAATAATTCAAACGACGGTGGTGACCACAAGAACAATATAATTAGTTCACATAACAACAAAACATCTAGCCCATACAACAACAAAAATTAGCCCAATCAACCAGAACATCACTTTAAAAATCATTATTTATCAAATCTAATCAATAAATCTTAGATCTATTAATTATTTTTTATAAAAAAATCCCTAAATACATACAAATACCAATCGAATAAAGAGAGAATATTTCCTAGACATTGTCAATTGACTAAACACAGACACAATTAATTAATATCAAAATGATAAGTTATAAATTTATAATTAGCTAAACTGGTAAAGTCTCTGATGATTGAATAAGAGATCTGGAGTTCAATTTCCGCCTACATCAAAAACTTATTAAATTTATAATTAGTGACAGTTGGTGGATGGGTTGGAATCATTATTTTTTAACTTACTACCTTAATACTTTAGTTTATTTTATCTATTTTGTCTTATCTATTTTATTGGGCGGTCCAGTATTTTTGTGAGTCAAGTTTGTGATCTATGTCTGTGTGTTTTGAGCACTTTGGCATTGTTAGTCTTACTAAATATAATTCCTCACTTCTTTATTTATTTAATTATTATTATTTTAGTTTGGCATTTTTTTCATTTCTCAAAAAAATAAAAAAAGTTTTGCATTCTTTCCATCCGATTCCCCATATTGGATAGAGTAATTGCGGCTTTAGAAGACCAATCTTGCCTTTTCAATTTGAAAATTTCAATGGACAAACTCAAATCCATATTTTGTAACTTAGCCATTATCAAATTTTTTTTTATGGAATCCTGGTTGAAATCACACACGCACACACACAATGGAATAATATGCGAATGTGGACACAAAATTTGGCTAAATGCTAAGTTCATGTTCATAGTAAATGGATGTTTCTGTGCTATGCATCTAGGAGCGTTCAAAATTTTATTATCTACTTCTATGCATAAAAAAATTCAACTAATTAAAAGCCCTTACTGCTAAAGGTAAGTTTCTGTATGTTATCTTTGAGATGAGACTCCCCAGAGGCCTCATGAGACTTAAGAATTTTCAATTTTTCCTCTATCTCCTATCTGATCTTCTATTACTGATTCTTAATTTCTGCACTACTGTGCAAACTTGTCATCTGTATGTCTGTCCTTTCTCCCATACTCATCCTTGAAGTGCTACAGCTTTGTCCAAAAATTCTAAACCTAACTCTATGCAGCTTCCAATCTTAAGATTGGATGCAATTGAAAAATATCATAGGTTTGCTTTGGATTTATTATTTATCTAGACCTGCTCCCAGCATCCTGAAGAACCTGAACTAATTAGAATTCAGAGCAATTGCTTCCCTAATTCACATTAGTGAACTTTTGTAGTTTAGTCTACTTTAACTTTATTAGTGATATTGAGTTTGTCCCTCTGCTTCTGAAAAATACATTTGAAATATAAATATTTATATTTCAGCCAATATTTATATTTTTACTAATTTAATATTTTTATTTTTTAAATAATTATTAAATTAATTATAACGTCATCACGGTATGACCTCAGTTCAACCTAGTCCAATCTTAAAAACCTTGAATCTCTCACTCTTACGATTCTTTGAATGGTTTAGGTTTCAAAACCATGTCTATAAATGATAATGTCATAGACAATCTCTACCCACTTGGTGTCACAAATCTTATTTGGTCCCTCAAGACATTGTCTTTGCTTGAATATATGTTATTGGTATAACAAACCAGAAAGCAAATTACGGAGACAGATCACAACTTTTCTTTTCTTTGTTTCTCATCAAAAAAGTACATGGGAAAATGGTTTTTTTTTTCCCCCAAATTGGCAGGTTGTGGTTGGGAAGGATTATTGAGAGTTGGAGTTGTTTGGTTGTTGATGATAAATGGGTCATGAATGTTTTTAGGGTTTGACAAGTTAGTTGTCAGTTTGAGCATGTGTGTGTGTTTATTATTTCACACTTTGTTATTGGAACAGTTGTTACGTTGTAGGTATTGCATATATTCACCAATTATAAGAGATAAGGTCCCAAATTTTACAGAATTAATTTTTAACTTGTCCCAAGGAAAAATTATGTATTTTTTTTTTAATAATTAAAGTACTATACAAAGGACAAACAGAGGGCTTATGATATTGCATGTATTTAAATTAGGGAAATGTTAAAACAATAAATGTTGTTAACAACATGAGGGTTTAGGAACTATTTTTTGAAATCTTTTATTGGGAGAATGATAAAATAATAAATGTTATTGACAACTTTTTTATAATTCTCATGAAAATGATGTCAAAACTTTCCTATTATGGTTTATTAAAAATTGCCCTAAGGGCATCCATTAACATGACCCTTTAAATTATAGGTGGGCGATTTTATCCAAACAAAAAAACATGTCTCATTTATGGCTTTGTGCACAAAAAATGTAATGTATTCAATAAGTGTAACAAATATTTAGCCTTTCTTATAGAATGCATAAATTTTCTCATAGAATTTAGAGACTTTCCTACAAATATACAGAATTACCCAAGAAATATACGGACTTTTTCATAAAATATACAGATCTTCCAACAAAATGCATAGACTTTCACATGAAACGTTCAAACTCTCACAAATTTTAATATATTATAGACTTTCCTGCAAAATTTATAGACGTTCTCATAAAATATACAAACTTTCACATAAAATGTGTAGACTTTCCACAAAGTGTATAGACTTCCCACAAAATATACATTCCACCCGACATATCATGTTATAATTTTTCAAAATTTTCATGTCACCTTACTGTTTTCTAGATAAATGACTATACACACAAAACAACCAGGAGAAAGCACCAAATTACAAACGGTGTTCCTTCGAGATGGTTTCAACAAAAGCTACAGCCTACAGGCCCGATACTAAAATCACATTATTAGATTTTGTTATTTTATTCAAACCCCACAAGCAGACAAATACATGGTCTATTACTGTAATCTTATAAATTTGTTCATAAATTCTTCGCTACATTTTTTTAAAGATATAACAACTTTATGGAACAAGTGTAATTACACAATACTCTTAAAAAAAGGCTCTCCTCTCACGTCAAACAATTATGTTAGCATTGACAAGTTTCACTGACCAATCAATCGAACGTTTCCTTCCATTACTCATCAACCGGATGGGTCCACTCCCTTTACCTCATGGAATTTGGTCTCTCAGGTAGGTCTGGAATCTAACGCAGCCCATAACACAGCCTATAACCCAGCCCAAAACCCAAATCCGTGTATATACAATCCATACCCTCAACATATAAAGCCCACCACCAACACCATGTCAAATGACCCACAAACTCAAGATCAAGCCCTTTCCCACAAAGGTTCCTAAAAGGAAACTTAACTCATTAAGCCCACCCAACTCCCCTAACTCTGTATATAAAAAACCTAAGCTCTCGGGTATTATCATAAATCCACCTGTACATACCACCCCCATCTCCACCCCAAAAAACTACCCAAGCCGACGATCTCCCAAAAGGACCACTCTAAAAGATCAAGCTAGAGCTAAAGCGATTTCACATGCTAAGCTCAAGCAAGGTAAAGGAAGCAGCTCTGAAAATCTCAACTGTTCTTCAGTGCAGAAGGATGAAGATAACACTGTTAACTCTCTCCAAATGGCCGAGGAGGCGGGCCTTATCATGCCCCCAAGTTCGCCATGAGGACCCTTGCATGGAACTGTCGGGGTGCTGGTAGAGCCCCGACAGTTAGAGCCATCAGGGAGCTGATCCGTGAGTCTAATCCGGAGGTTGTCTTCCTGTCAGAGACTAAATCAAAAACTCCAAGAATAGGTAAGATAAATTCTAATTTGAAATTTGTTGATTTTCATTGTGTGGAGCCTAGTGGGCGTTCTGGTGGTTTAGCCTTGTTTTGGAGGCTAGGTGTGGATTTAGAGGTGGTTTATTCAGACTTAAATCTGATTGCTGCTCTTATTTATTTTGATCCTCCTAATACTCCTTGGTTATTATTTGCTATTTACGGGCCTTGCAAGGGGAATAAAAAAAGGAATTTTTGGAGGATGATAGAGAATATGGTGCTCTCCTTCTCTAGGCCTTGGGTTATCATTGGGGACCTAAACTGTATAAAAAGAATAGATGAGAAAAAAGGGGGTCGATCAATTTCTGGTAGCTCTGATAATTGCCTCAAAGACTTCATGTCTAACACTGGTTCTATTGATCTTGGCTTTACTGGGCCTTCTTTCACTTGGTCTAACAGACGTGAGGGGTTGGCAAATATTAAGGAGAGGCTTGATCAGTGTCTTTGTAATAAAAAATGGCAATTACTTTTCCCTAAAGCCGGTGTCAAGCACTTGTGTAATTCTAATTCTGATCATAACCCTATATTGCTGGATACTCATTTTGAATCTGAAACGATGAATCGCCCCTTTAGATTAGAAGCAATGTGGACGAAGGAAGAAAGCAGTAAAGTTGTAGTTGATAATGCTTGGCAATTTGAAGTAGAGGGATCTCATGCTTTTCGTCTTGCAAATAAGCTAGAAAGGACGAAGAAGGATTTTAAGAAATGGAATAGGGAGGTTTTCGGCATTGTCAGGGAGAGAATTAAGTTGCTTCAAGCTAACATTGCTGAAATTCAACTAAAACCCCCCACAAAAGAAAATTTAGAATTGGAAGCTGCTCTTAGTCTTGAACTAGAAGATTGGCTGTTGCGGGATGAGTTGAGGTTGAAGCAGAAGTCTAGAGAATTATGGTTGAAAGAAGGTGATCGAAACTCGAGATTCTTTCACCTATCCACTCTGGTTCGAAGGAGAAGGAATCGCATTGAGGAAATCAAATTGGAGGATGGATCCTAGATAAATAGCAGGTCTGACATTCAGCGTTATTTTGAGGAAAATTTTAAGTCTTTGTATCGATTCTGCGATCCTCAAGTTCCCAGAGACTTGGAGAATTTAATTGCCCCTTGCATATCTGAGGAAGAAAATCGAGAGCTTTGCAGAACTCCTTCTATGGAGGAAATTTGAAATGTGGTTTTTGAAATGAAGTCTTTAAAGGCTCCCGGCCTTGATGGTTTCTCAGCTTTGTTTTATAAACATTACTGGGATATTGTTGGTGATCAAGTGGTGCTTGCAGTTCAAAGTTTTTTTCGAGAAGGCTGGCTATTAAGGAATCTTAATCAGACCTTGATCTCACTTATTCCAAAGAAACCAGGAGCTTGCAATTTCAATCATTTTCGTCCTATAGGCCTTTGTAATGTTTGCTATAAGGTAATCTCCAAACTTTTGGTGAATAGGATAAGACCTCTATTAAATAAGATGGTGGATCTTGCTCAAGTAGCTTTTGTCCCTAATAGAAGTATTACTGAAAATGTGGTGCTTGCTCAAGAGATAGTTCACAGCTTCAAGCAGACTATGAAGAGGAAGGGCTATTTAGGGGTGAAGCTAGATTTTCAAAAGGCATATGATAGAATGGAATGGAGCTTTCTTATGAAGGTTCTCAAGGCTTTGGGCTTCAATGAAAAGTTCTCCAATCTCATTTTTCAGTGCATCTTCACAGTTCAATACTCCCTTTTACTGAATGGTGGAATTTGTCAAAGCTTCAATCCTAGCCGTGGCCTAAGGCAAGGTGATCCACAATCGCCTTATCTTTTCATTCTTGGAAGTGAGGTTCTTATGAGACTTATTAACAAAGAAGTTGATCAGAAAAATATCTCAGCATTTAAAGTGGCTAGCACAGCTCCCCCTATTTCTAGACTTTGTTATGTTGATGATGTGATTATTTTCTGCAAAGCAAAGCATTCTGAACTAGTTAGTCTGGAAAAATGTTTGGAAAAATACTGTTCTTGGTCTGGCCAGCTTATAAGCATAGAAAAATCTGGTGTCTTCCCATCAAAAGGAGTCAGTATTAATTTTTTGCGTCAAGTAAAATGCCGCTGGGGTCTTAATTCCTTTCCCCAAAGTACCACTTATCTCGGAGTTCCCCTTTTTTTATCCAAGAATAGGTCCAATGATCTCAAGTTGGTGAAAGAAAGACTTGAGAGCAAGTTGAGTAGCTGGAAGGGCAGGAATCTGTCATGGGCAGGGAGAGCAACTTTAATTAAAACTGTGGCGCAATCTATCCCGACATGCACTATGGCTGCCTTACAATTCCCCAAGAAGTTATGCGATCAATTAGATTCGGTGGTCCGTAAATTCTGGTGGAACCCCAAAACGGAGTCAGGTCATTTTTGGACTCCTATTGCTTGGTCTACTCTATGTAGATCTCAGATGGAAGGTGGTTTGGGTTTTAGGAACTTTTGGGATTTCAATCAAGCCATTCTTTCCAAATTAGCTTGGTGGCTTTTGTTGGGTAAGAACTGTCAATGTGTTACTGTTTTAAAGGCAAAATATAAGGTGAGACACAATTGGTTAAATCACTGCTTCTTGGGTAAAGCTTCCCCGGTCTGGAAAAGTTTGTCAGGTGTTAAGCATCTCATCTCTAAGGCAGCTTGCATGGTGGTGGGGGATGGCAATGCCATAAGGATTTGGGAGGATCCTTGGGTGCCAGATCTTCAAGGGTTCATTCCTACTCCAAAGAATGGTGTCGACCCGAATGGTATTATTTTAGTTTCCCAGCTTTTTAATTCTGATTTTTCTGGTTGGGATGTCCATAAATCATATTGGTGGTTTGAAAACTCCACAGTTGATCTTATTTTGAAAATTCCTATTTTTCCAACTAGTAACAAAGATAAGTGGGCATGGACTTACACAAGCTCTGGGGAATTTTCAGTTAAGTCGGCCTATTGGAGCTGCAGGGAATCTATGCACCATAATTTTGCCCCATTTTGGAATTGTATTTGGAAAGCTAAACTCCATGAGAGGCACAAAATGATGCTTTGGAGGATTGCTGCTAGTTGCTTGCCTACTAAAGATAAACTAAGCAGGTTTGTTGATATTGGTGATGTTTACTGTCCCCTCTGTAAGTTGGAAACTGAAACCTCCCTTCATCTTTTTGGTCTTTGTCCAGTAGCTAAGGCAGTGTGGTTCAGTAGTAATTGGGGGCTGAGAATGGATTCCTTTGGATTCTCTTCAGAAGTGGATTTCATTCAATTTTTGTGTTCACCCCCATTTGCCAACCAGCTTAGTCAGAAAAATGATTTCTTGTTATTTGGGGCCATTCTTTGTGATGGAATTTGGAAGATGAGAAATCAAGTAAATTTTGAAAACCTTCCTTTGAGATGTGATGTTTTAATAGCTAGAGTTTGGAAGTTATTTATGGAATTTAAAATCACTAGACCAGTTGCTCCTGCATCTGCAAATATCAATCATCCTTTACAGCCTTGGTTCCCTCCAACGCGTCTATCTATTAAAATCAATGTGGATGCAGCAATTGGTCCAAATTATTCATCCTTAGCCTTGGTGACTAGAGACTGGAGAGGGGATTTAGTTTTTGCTTGCTCTCAAAAAGCGAAAACCACCTTCCCTCTTCAGGTTGAGGCTGAAGCTGTAAGATGGGCTATCTGTTTGGCTGCAAAGTTGGAGGCGGAGAATGTTATTATTGAGACAGATTCTAAGATCTGTCAGGATGCTATTCATGAGCTGATGATGCCCCCACCTTGGAGAATTGCTTCTATCCTAGCGGACATGCAGTCTCTTCTTGTATCTTATTCTAATGTATCTGTTGTTTGGATTCCTAGGCTAGCTACTATGGCAGCTCACTCCCTAGCTAAGTGGTCTCTAGCTTGTAATTTTTTTGGTTCTTTTGATTGGAGTTGCTGTCCTCCTTGTTTTTCTTCTGTACTTAGGAAGGAAAGGCTAATCTAGCCTTTGTTTGTTTTTGTTTCTCTGTTCAATAAAATTTTCTTTCCATCAAAAAAAAAAAAAAAAAATCAATCGAACGTTTCCATTGAACTTTAATCAAACAAAGCAAAACCTGTTTTAGCGACAACTTTGCCTAGAATTTCACGATAATAAGTTATAATCCGTTGACTATTTCAAGTTTTCAACCGGCTTAAAATGCATGTTTCTTAAATCTCTCTTTCTTGAACCAACTCATTTGTCATATTCTATCAAATTGTGAAGGAAAAAAAAAAACAAAAAAGACGTTCCATTTCTCATTTTCATGTTAACATTTTGCTTTTTAGATTCGTGAATTGCTTATTTAGATGAAATTGAAAATTTTTTGTTGAAAGAGTAGAAAAAAAAGCTAAAAGCTAATTGAATAGTATCAAAAAGTGCAATAAAACTTATAAATAGTATAAAAAAGAAGTTACAAAATCAAATAAGTTGAAAGTTTTCATCACTGCCAAACGGACTCTTAGTACCCATTTGCATACTGATTATTAGCGTTTGCATCTGCGTTTTTTTTTTTTTAAAGCGCGTTTCTGTGGCTATGGTAGCTTTTCCAGTGGGTCCCGTGCACTGTTCATGGTACCCACAAATCTCTTTTTTCAACAAAACTGGGACAATATATGTTAGCAGCACAGGGATGATTGCAGAATGGTCTGTCAGTGATTTTGATATACCGGTTCCTGAAGATGTTGCTAGCTCTGGTGTTAGCTTTGATTGATCTGTGCACAGTATATTCACCTTTTCATTAAGTAAAGAATAAGTAAATAGAGTAAGTAGAACCCATTACAGTTCTACTTAAACCACGTTATCATGTCAGAAACTGATTCAACACACCTACACGTGATAAGTGTTATGTATATGTTCTCCGAAATCCATAGATAATCCTCCTGTCTTTCTTTGCTTTTCAACTATAAACATTGGAGCTAATCTCATGATGCCAATTGTCAATCATTAATTAACTTTTCCTAGATTCCTCTTGGTTGCCAAGAAACTGAGGAAATGCTATTTGCTAATCATGTGTATGTGTATAATTCCATTTGTAAACTCCACTTGTGTTTGTGCTTAATGCAACATATTTTATACACAACCGGTCTCAAGTTTAGAAAGATAAGGTTGGCAGCTAGTTTGAAATTTAGTCACAAGTGATTGAGTAGCCACTTATAATGGTTCACGCAGTCCTTATTTGTGCCTAAAAGTAAAGGAGACTGAGTCCTTTGTAACTAAAGCTGAAGCCAAAAATCCTATACGCGTAGTTGTCAAGTTAAGCACAGAATCATTGCTTGTAATGGACAAATTATGCTTCAAAATCATGATTAGTCTGGCACAGAAGCAGATCAACACCAACAATACTATCACTAAAAGAGAATAACCACTTCAAAATTATTTAGATCTATCAAATCTTTTTGTTGCACTTACGCAGTACAATGAAAACACTAAAAACAAGAAAGGAATTACATAGGGCAATGTTTTTGGACAATTTATTTTCACTCTTCTCCTTGAAAACCTAAGCAATGTCTTCAAGGAATGGATAATCAGTGTATCCAAGGATAGGGTCAGAGATGTAGAATGTGTCTCTGTTGTACTTGTTGAGAGGAGCATTGAGCTTAAATCTCTTAGGCAAATCGGGATTAGCTAAAAACAGACGACCATAAACAACAAGATCTGCACGGTTTTCAGTAATAGCTTTGTTCCCATCTTCCCTGTCATAACCCCCAGCAACAAAAAAGCTACCCTTAAAAGCCTTTCTCATTGGCACAAGACTATGGAGACTTTCACTCTTTTCTCCAACTGTCTTCATTCTTGGCTCAACCATGTGGCAATAAAGAATCTCATATTTGTTTAAGGATTCAGCCATGTAAAGGCCCAAAGCTTCTGGATTTGAGTCTCTGGATTGCATGTAGTCTGCAAAAGGAGATAGTCTTATTCCAACCCTGTCTGCTCCTATCTCATTAGAAACAGCTTCAACTATTTCCAGAGCAAACCGGCAACGATTTTCAAGGGATCCACCATATTGATCCGTTCGATCATTCACTTGATCCTTCATAAACTGGTCAATTAGGTAACCATGAGCCCCATGGATCTCTACTCCATCAAATCCTGTGTATAAGACAAATAATGGCATTTTAATGAAGGGAATATGTAATAACAAAGGTAACCATGAGCCCCATTGTTCTTTCAATTTTCTTTCATCAAGTACAAAGTACATTCCTTCACTCCCTTGTACATTTGACCAATCAAATATCTTTTATCTTATATAAACACATGAAAAGAACTTACCAGCTTCAATAGCATTCCTTGCAGCAAGCCTAAAATCATTGACAATTTGAGGAATTTCCTCTATCCTTAGCCGCCTTGGAGGAGTGAAGTCTGCAACGTCAATTCCATTAGCTCGAATTTGAGGGGTCAAAGGCTTGTCAGAGGAAGAAATTGGGGCTTGACCATTTGGTTGAAAACCTGTAGACATCAATATAAATAAAAATAAATATCCAAATAATTCAAATGAGTTTGATAAGACATCATCAATCACCACTTAAAGAATTAGAAAAAATGAGAGTTATGATCTGTTAAATTACTTTGAAAATTATCATTCTTTTCTTTGCAAAGATTTTTTTTTTCTTTAAAAAAAAAAACATTTATCTAGAGAAGTAATTGACAAGACCTTTATCGATTTGAAAAATCACAAAAACTAAAAAAAAAAAAAAGATGCAAAATTAATGCTTCTTTTGGATCAATAAGGCATAATAGCTTATTTCAAATGATTGTACAGTACAAGGATGGGGTTCCATAAATATTCCCCTCTAAAAAAGGAAATTTCAAGATCATATTCCATGTCAAAAAAGGAAAGCTCATGATCTTAGGGCTGTCTAACATGCCAAAAAGTGGTGGTTGGCTGTCTGTGACTACCATAGATATAGGACTCAATAATGATTTTGACAACTGATTTAGAGCAAGTGGTGTTTGCATATCTAAAACAGAAGTACAAAGATTTTGAAAGACCAACCAACTAAAAGAACCATGCTTTTGAAAAAGTGATATGCAACCATCCACTCTGACATTTTCTACTGAAATGACTAAATGACATTCTATTCAATGGTGATACAAAAATGCCTTTTTAGCTTAGATGACAACATCATTAGCTTTTTGTCCAACCACCTACAGTGATTCGATTTTTTTTAAGCAGTGGGTGTCACCTTATTCGTATCCTAAAAACAAAATGACATTAACATATCAAACTTATAATGGAAGATGCCCCTTCCACTAAGGCAATGATCATCATAAAAGCCCCCCTGAAATAAAAAATCCATTTATAGTAGAGAAGATAATGCAAAAAATAACACCACTACAATGATAGATCAATAGTTTTTCAAAATAATTATATTGTTGCATAAATTTTCCTTTTACTCCGTCAATCCAACAATGATCATCACTTTTGCTTATTTTACTCTCTAAAATGATAGTTAAGCCAATTAATGCTCTTCCTAAAAAAGTACGCTTCTTTTCAAATGTGACACTCATTTTGCAGGGAATAGCATTCTACAGCACCAATGCATGGTTATTTCAGCAGTCAATCAAAATTTCCATCTAATTTGATCTTTACCAAATAGGTTCATATACAATACTTCCTTTAGGATCAACAGCAATCAATAGTTAAGTAGCACAATGTGGTATATAAAACCCAAATCTACTCAATTCATGAATCATTTACCATAAAGTCTTTGTAATTAAGCATATTACAAAACATTCAACTCTCTCCATCCATTACAAAAGTTCAATTGTCAACAAGAAATAATAGAAGAGAAGATATATACAAGTGGTCTCAGTCAAAGACAAACCTTGATTTGAAACCCTCCCCACATGCCAAATTTGACAAAAGAAAACTCCACCTTTGGCATGAACAGCATCTACGATGGGTTTCCAAGCTTCAACTTGCTCTTTTGTCCATATACCAGGTGTGTCTGGATACCTTTACAATAGCAAAGAAACCTAAGAAGTCATAAAAATTTTCAAGGCAAGAAAGGGAACTCTCAAAATGGAGATTGTCTTTTAGTGTGAAACATGGTAAGAAATTGATTACCCTTGAGCAGTGTCAGAAACTCCAGTGGCTTCAGCTATCAGTAGACCACCTTTGGAGGTTCTCTGAGAATAATATAAGATAGCATGTGGCTGAGGAACATTGCCATAAGATCTCTGTCTGGTCAATGGTGCCAAAACAACCCTGAAAATACAAATTAAATGATAAATTAAGTAAATCAAGTCAGAAATCTTTCTAACTGAAGAAAGTAGTACCCTATAAGAATCAAATATATATTGCCCGTAGGAAAGGCTGGAAGAATAATGTGATTAAGCCCCTTTTCTATATGTTATAATAGATACTAATAAATAAAAAAAAGGCAAGTAACAACTGAAACCAAATCAAACAATTCATTTTAGAATGATTATGGCAGAGATAAGGACAGCTTCACAACTTCACCTGTGGATTGCTAAAATACAAACCATTAAATAAGGTTTGAGAAGCTGAAGAAAAACACAAAATCAGCAAAACTCTACATATAATATAATGCTTTTCCTTGTGAGTAAAAAAATAAATACCTAAATGAGAAGGAGTGACAGAGGTAGAAACAGAGAATGTTTGATTTGGTCTACAATTTCCTTTTTTTTTTTTTAGAGTTTGTTCATCGTTAAAGTGTACAACCATATTGTCATGTATTAAAGATAAATTTCACAAAATGCAGTACTTGAGTGGGGGAGGAGAACCTCAAAGATTCTATAGGTCCTTCAACTATGACAAATTATCCATCATTCATAGATAATTTGCTATGCACTTGAAATTTGAAAATACTTAGTTTCAAGTTCAGGGTCTACGTTGTTTTTAATTTGTGTATATCCCTTTTCAACCTATGTCTATATCAAAAGCTTACCCTTTTCCAATACCTACAAAGCTGCAGCAAAGAGCACTAAGTTTACGACTGTTTTCAAACATAAAACTTAACAACTCTAATGAGAGCATTTTGGAAAGAACGTAAGTATATCTTTGTGTAGTATGAACTTCAAAAGTGGCTGCTTCATGACATTTCAACCCTTATTGTATCCAAACCTAGCCTAGGCTTAAGTGTAAAATAAGTTAAGTAAGAAACAAAATGAAGCATGAAAATGGAGAAGGAGATATTACAGATGAATGATGAAACAGTAAAAACTTGGACCAAATAATTTGATGAATTTTTATGGACAGAATAAGGTGATTAGTTCTGTTAATTACATGTAGGTCCAAGATTATCAAATGATAACATAGAGCATTTCAAGAACGACTTGGGAACTGTTGTAGGATATAGAGGAGGGAGCCAAACTGGATTACTTTTCACCAAACAGAATTTGCGGGCATGCTTATCAACATAACACTGATAAATAGAAGTATCTCATCCCCCCTCCCCAGCCCCAAAAAAGTCAGTTCAAAATTGTTGAGAAATGATGTTGTAACTATAGATTGATATTTATACAATCAAAGCAACTGTAAATAGATGTAAGCACTCTCAATCTCATGATGAAGCTACAAATACATTACTTAGAGGTTCTGAAAACACAAAGAATCCTGACATCCAAGGTCATCAGATACCTTAATCTGCAAATCTAAAGCCAATTTACACAATAGAGATGATTTACAAAATCCAGATAAACCAAATGACAAATTTATTGTCCTTCTGAGATCAAAGGAAAAAATCATCACTAACAACTCATGAAATGAGTAGAGCTCAGCAAGACAGCTAATGCAGTTCCAACAAAATTCATCAATCTTAGCAGAAGTCTCACACTTTTAGCAGATTAATATTGAGGATTCTTGAAAAAAAGTGTCATTTCTTGGTTAAACACAAAACAAACACAGATGTGAACTGTCAAGAAAATGCTCAAAAGGGCAAGAGTGTTATGTAACCGACCTATATTATCATAAACTACGATTTCCTGAAAGTTGAAACCTTTGTAAATGAAACAATTCATTATTCCAACTGGGATATGTCAAAAACACCCCCCCTTTTTTTTTGTACAAAATCAAAGTCAAAGTCAAAGTCAAAGTCAAAAAAAAAAAAAAAAAAAAAAATCAAAACCCATCACACATATTAACAATTCAGATCATACTAAAAAAAAAAAAAAAAAGAGTACTTTGCAGGGTGTGTTGGCATACCTATGGGAAAGGTTGAACTTGCCCAGCTTGTAAGGAGTAAGAAGAGGAATGGCGGCGGCTTCCGTAGCCATTTATAATGATTCTATTCTATTCTTTCCTGTTGAATGCTAGTACTTTGCTTCTGTTCCTGATTTCAGACAAAAGCGGGAATGAAATGCTTGTTAAACAATTTGGTATTTATAGAAATGAAAAGGCATTAAAGATTTGTGTCATAAGTCTCCAATAAGCTAGCAGGATGGTTCCAATTCCAACTGTTACTGGACAACAAAGTTTGCTTTAAAAAGGTGTTCATAACTTTTTTGACGGTGCCTGATGTCTGTGGTGACGTTTGGAAATACGTGGCTGTGGCCTGTGGATGGGAATGGGGTCTACAGATTCTTCACTATACATTGAAGCGATTGAAACCTCAAGAAAAGTTTGGCCCCCAATCTGGACCATTGCCCTATCATTTCTCATTATTTATTAACCATGTGTTCTGTTCTATGAATGACACGTCCTCAATCAATTTCATAATCTTTTTAAAATAAAATTTTTGAGAATATAGATTGTGTTTAGATTTTAGTATATTAGTTTTATGCTATGCTCCCCTTTTTTTTTTAATAGTAAAATAATGTTTAAAAGTGAGATATAGATTTTTTCAAAAAAAAAAAAAAAAAAGTAAGATAGAGATAATGTCCTCATTTTTAGGTTCTTTCACCTTATGAGAATTGATAAAAGATTTTTTTTTTTTTTTTTTTTTTAATTCTCATATAGTAAATTACTCTTATAGTAAAAAAATAAAGCTTGAACGCCTAAAATTTATAAACTTTTTTAAAAATAGTAAATTACTCTTTTAACTTGTTTATATTTTTAAATTTAAAATTATTTAACTAAAAAATATGGATATTTTAGAGAATTTAAGAGTTTGTGTAAGGATATTTTAGTATGCAAAATGATAAAACTCAAACAAAAAATTATGTTATTAATAGTATAGATGAGATCACTATTAATTTTACTTTTTATTTAAAGAAAAAAAATTATTATATATTATTCATAACTATGACCTCAAAAATTATGAAAATATTGTTAAATTTATCATGTCATCAGTTGTTCTACTTAAAAAAGAGCAATCTTTGAGACATAAAACAGCTCACAATTTTTTTTAATAGATTCTTAAGGCGGTCAATTAGTTTGTGCAGCAAAAAAAATTATAAATATTTTTCTTAATACGAACAACATATTTTTTATTTTGAAAGAAAATTGGAATTTGCCAACTTTTTTGAAGAAAAAAAAAATTTGGAAGGTAGGGAGAGAGCCACCCAAGGGGGCCATGGCCCCTCTAGATTTTTATTTTTAAAATTATGAGTATATATGTTTTATGAGATTTTTAGAATTTGGGCCAAAGAAAATTATTTTTAGCCCTCATAATATAACTTTTTTCACCTTTGAATAATAAGAAAAATATTCTAAACTACGGTAGTGACTATAAGAACAACATAATTAGTTCAAATAACAACAAAACATCTAGCCTATACAACAACAAAAATTAGCCCAATCAACCAAAACATCACTTTAAAAATCATTATTTATCAAATCTGATCAATAAATCTTAGATCTATTAATTATTTTTTATTAAAAAAATCCCTAAATTTATACAATACCAATCAAATAAAGAGAGAATATTTCCTAGACATTGTCAAATGACTAATACTCAGATACAATTAATTAATATCATAATGATAACTTATAAATTTATAATTAGTGATTGTTAGTGGATGGGTTGGAATCATTATTTTTTAACTTACTACCTTAATACTTAAGTTTATTTGATCTATTTTGTCTTATCTATTTTAATTTATTGGGCGGTCCACTATTTATTGGAATCATTATTTGTTAGTTTTGGCATTTTTTTTTTTCCATCCGATTCTCCTTATTGGATAGTGTAATAGTGGTTTTAGAAGACCACACTTGCCTTTTCAATTTGAAAATTTCTATGCACAAACTCAAATCCATATTTGATTGATTTCACATGCTTGACATATTGTGGTACATATATATATATATATATATATATATATATTTTCATCAACTACTAGCAGCTAGAGAATGTATATCACGTTTCGGATACGTGAGTCCTCTTACTCATATGAGGGTCCACTCTCATGTGATGGGAAATGTCTGAAACATGATGTATTTTCTACTGCAGTTGACCTATACATAAGTGTGAAACCAACCTTCATGTGAGGGGGAATACTCATGTATCCAAAACATTATGTATTTTCTCTCGCGATTGACCCAAAACCCATTGACAAATTGATAACCAAACATTTTATTTTTACCCTTGTTTGAGGCAACTGATTTTTATTTTTATCGAGTAAGTCCATAGGCACTCTCTTTCATTTGTGTCATGGTGGGTCAGGTGGGGCTGAAGCTGAATTTAGGTGACAGTATGTCCCTAGCCGACCTTTTTAATTTTGGTCAAGAATTGAAACTCATTAAGTATTATGACTTATGAGAACGACAAAAAAAAAAAAAAAAAAAAAAAGCTTTAGAAGTCTGCAACACTGAATCCATTAGATCGAATTTGAGGGGTCAAAGGCTTGTTAGAGGAAGAAAGTGGGGCTTGACCATTTGGCTGAAAACCTTTAGACAACAATATAAAGAAAAATAAATATCCAAATAATTCAAATGAGCTTGATAAGAAATCATCAATCACTACTTAAAGAATCAGTTTAAAGAATTAGAAAAATGAAAGTTATGATCTGTTAAATTACTTAGAAAATGATCTTTCTTTTCTTCGGAAAGATTTTTTTTTCTTCAAAGAAAAACATTTATCTAAAGAAGTAATTGACAAGACCTTTATTGATTTGAAAAACACAAGAAAAATAAAAATAAATAAGAGACAAAATTAATGCTTCTTTTGGATCAAGAAGGCATAATAGCTTCATTATGTGTTTCACATGATTGTATAAATATTCCACTCCAAAAAAGGAAATTTCATGATCTTATTCCATTTAAAAAAGAAAAGAAAAAGGAAAGCTCATGATCTTAGGGTGGTGTGACTACCATAGATATAGAACTCAATAATGATTTTGACAACTGATTTAGAGCAAGTGGTGTCTACATATCTAAAACAAAACTACAAAGATTGTGAAAGACCAACCAACTAAAAGAACCATGCTTTTGAAAAAGTGGCATGCAACCATAGTTATTAAACCTGGACCGAACATTGACCCGGTTTATGAGCCAGGCCACTGGTTCAACTAATGGGTCACCGATCGAACCACGGGTCAAATAATTTTTTTTTAAATAAATATATATATATATATATATATATATATATATATATATAAGTTTTTAAATCATAATATTAATACGTAAATTAAAAAAAAAGCGTATGCCTAAAACATACTCGCCGTTATAATTAAAAATTAAGGTTCCCCAAGTAATGACATTAGAAATTTTATAAATTCACAAACAAAATAAACGGATGTCATCATTTTGCAATAAAGTTTTTGCTAAATCAAATCTTGTTTCATGTCTTAAAATTTGGGATATTAGGGGGAAAAAAAAAAGCAAATCTCAAATGATGTAAACAAAAGAAGAGAGAAAAAAAAAAATGTTAAAGACTTAAATATAAAGCAATAAACAAATAAAGCACAAAAAACGCAAACAAAAGAAGAGAAAAGAAGGTTTGAGAAATAAACTATGTGACATATACTGGTATACTCATGCCTATGTGTTAACTAGTTACGTGAAACTGAAAAGTGATATGTTATTAAATTATCATATTATCATACATTAAATAGTAAAGAAGTGAGAGAACAATACATTTATTTTTTCTTTAGGTTATCTCTTATTTAAATTACCATATTATCATACATTAAACAGTAAAGAAGTTAATGGGGAGGGCCTATTAATATAATTTTACACAATTCACAAACCCAACTATGTTATTAAAACCTAGCTAGGTCACATAGTTTGCTTAAAACCCACTGAGTTTTCATCGGGTCTTATACACATTCGATCCAATTGATGACCCGGACCAGTCTATGTGCTGGGTCATTGGGTTACCGGTCTAACCGGCCGGATTTAATAACACTGCATGCAACCACCCACTCTAGCCTTTTCTATTGAAATGACTACTGGTCCATTTGGATTAAGGGGGAAAGAAGGGGAGTTGAGTTGATTAGGCCCGGCCCAAAATTAACCTATTTTCAACTAACTGTATTCTACTCCCCTCCACTCTCCCTTTTTCTCCCCTCAATCCAAATGGGTCCTAAATAACATTATATTCAATGGTGATATAAAACAACCTTTTTAGCCAAAGTGACAACATCATCAACTTTTTGTCAAAACAACTACTGTGATTCAATTTTGTTAAAGCAGTGGGTTTCACCTTATACGTATATATTAGATGCCAAAAAAAAAATGACATTAACATAGTAGACTTATAATACAAGATGCCCCTTCCACCCTTCCACTGAGGCAATGATCATCATGAAAGCCCCCTTGTAATAAAAAAATTCATTTATAGTAGAGTAGAAAATGCAAAAAATAACACCACTACATTGATAGATCAATAATTTTTCAAAATAATTATATTATTGCATAAATTTCCCTTACTCCCTATACCCAACAATGACCATCACTTTTGCTAATTTTACTCTCTAAAATGAGATTGAAGCCAATTAATGCTCTTCCTCAAAAAGTATTTTTTTTCCAAGGCGTAAATGCACTTTTAGTCCCTACATTTTGACGTTTTTTCATTTTAGTCCCTACATTTTATTTTTTCCACTTTTAGTCCCTAAACCAATTAACGCGTTCCATTTTGGTCTTTTCCGTTTGTCAACCGGCGGAAATAGCCGAGGTGGTAGCCGAAGCAATTAAAATATCATAAAAAATGCCACATCACCATGACACATCAGCATATAAATTAAAAAAATTAATTTATTAATTTTAACAAAATTAAAAAACATAAAAACAAAATTTAAAACATAAAAATACCCTATCAAATCAAAAAAAAAAAAAAAAAACATAAAAATTCATCAAATTTGAATCAAACACACAAAAAATCCAGATCAGATTTGAATCAAACCCATTTCTCTCTCTTCATTCTCTCATCTCCTCTTCCTCTCTCTCTCTCTCTCTCTCTCTCTCTCTCTCTCTCTCATGTTGCTCTCTCTTCTCTTCAAACCCATTCTCTTCAAGGCTGAAACCCATGGTCATGAACACCATCACTAGAGCCACCCATGGCCGGACCCACTGTCCAATCCACTGCAAGCCACCACCCACTCTCTTATTATTTTTCTTCCCTCTCTTCCTTTTCTCTCTCATTACAGATCAGCGGATGGTGTCGAGATTGGTGTTTGGGGTTTGGTTGTTTGAAGACCGGCATTTGGGGCGTGGAGATCGGCCTTTGATGTAGTGGAAATCGGCGTTTGGGGTTTCTATGGGCCGTGCAGATCAGCGTCGGCACGGTGGAGATCGGCAGGTTGTGGAGGTTATGGGCTATGTGGGTCGTGTGGTGGAAGTTTTGGGATGTGTGGGTCATATGGTAGAGGTGGGTTATGTGGCGGTGGTGGTGGCAGTTTCTGGGTTTGGTTGGATGGTGTCGAGATCGGCATTTGGGGTTTGGTTGTTCGAAGATCGAGTTTGATTCAATGAGTTGAGTTTGGCTGGGTTTTTCTGGGTTTGAGATTTTGAGTTTAAGTTTGAGGTTTGGCTGGGTTTGATTCAATGAGCTGACTTTGGCTGGTTTTGATTCAATGAGCTAAGTTTGGCTGGGTTTTTTTTTAGTTTGATTGTTTGAAATAAACTGGGTTTTGTTCTTGGGTTTGATTTTCTAGGTTTGTGTTCTTGTGTTCATAGGCATTTGATTTTATTGTTTTTAATTCTGAATTCGTGTTCTTGGAAATGATTTTCTGGGTTTGGGTTTGATTTTATTGTTTTTAATTATGTTTTTATTTTTTTTTATTTAGTTAAAATTAATAAATTAATTTTTTTAATTTATATGCTGATGTGGCATTTTTTATAATATTTTAATTGCTCCGGCTGCCACCTCAGTTATTTCTGTCGGTTGACTGACGGAAAGGACTAAAATGGAACGTGTTAATTGGTTTAGGGACTAAAAGTGGAAAAAATAAAATGTAGGAACTAAAATGAAAAAACGTCAAAATGTAGGGACTAAAAGTGCATTTATGCCTTTTTTCAAATGTGACAGTCATTATGCATTGCAAGGAATAGCATTCTACAACACCAACGCATGGTTATTTCAGCAATCAATCAAAAATTCCATCCAATTTGATCTTTATCAAATAGGTTCACATGCAGTACTCCCTTTAGGATCAACAAAACTCAATAGTTAAGTAAACACAATATGGTATAGAAAACTCAAATCTACTCAATTCATGAATCATTTACCATAAAGTCTTTGTAATTTAGCATATTGCAAAACATTCAACTCTCTCCATCCGTTACAAAAGTTCAATTGTCTACAAGAAATATTTGAAGAGAAGATATAAAGGTGGTCTTAGTCAAAGGCAAACCTTGATTTGAAACCCCCCCCACATGCCAAATTTGACAAAAGAAAACTCTTCCTTTGGCATGAACAGCATCTATGATGGGTTTCCAGGCTTCAACTTGCTCTTTTGTCCATATACCAGGTGTGTCTGGATACCTTTACAATAGCAAAGAAACCTAATAAGTCATAAAAATTTTCAAGGCAAGAAAGGGAACCCTCAAAATGGAGATTGTCTTTCAGTGGAAAGCATGCATGGTAAGAAATTGATTACCCTTGAGCAGTATCAGAAACTCCAATGGCTTCAGCTATTAGTAGACCACCTTTGTTAGCAACACAGGGATGACTGCAGAATGGTTTGTCAGTGATTTTGATATATTGGTTCCTGAAGATGTTGCTATCTCTGGTGTTAGATTTGATTGATCTTTGCACAGTATATTCACCTTTTCATTTAGTAAAGAATAAGTAAATAGAGTAAGTAGAACCCATTATAGTTCTACTTAAACCACGTTATCATGTCAGCAACAGATTCAACACACCTACACGTGATAAGTGTTATATGTTCTCTTAAATCCACAGATAACCCTCCTGACTTTCTTTGCTTTTCAACTATAAACATTGGAGCTAATCTCATGATGCCAATTGTCAATCATAAATTAACTTTTCCTAGATTCCTCTTGGTTGCCAAGAAACTGGGGAAATGCTATTTGCTAATCATGTGTATGTGTATAATTCCATTTGTAGACTCCACTTGAGTTTGTGCTTATTGTCACATATTTTATACACAACCAGTCTCAAGCTTAGAAAGATAAGGTTGACAGCTAGATTGAAATTTTGTCACAAGTAATTGAGTAGCCACTTATAATGGTTCAACGCAGTCCTTATTTATGCCAAAAAGTAAAGGAGACTTGAGTCCTTTGTAACTTAAGTTGAAACCAAAATCCTATACGCATAGTTGTCAAGTTAAGTAAAGAATCATTGCTTGTAATGGACAAATTATGCTTCAAAATCATGCAAGGACGGCTCAACGAATTTGGGCATCCTAGGCGAAAGCTTTATACGGGGCCTTTTATTATATTTAATTTTAAATTCATATATTTTTTCAAATTAAAATTTATTTTTCTTGCTTTTTGAGAGGCAAGATTACTAATTAAATTTTTGCATTCAAGTTCCGCTAACATTTCCTTTTCAATTGGTAATATGGCTAATCCACTTAATCTTTCTTGTGACATAGCTCCTTTTTGAGATTCAATTAGTTCATCTCTTTGTCTTCTTTTTTTTTTGTTTTTTGTTTTTTTTGTTTTTTTTTAGTTTTTCATATCCAGATGGATATTTTCTAATAGACATTTGTAATTAAAAAATATTTATGAATAAATGAAAGACAATCTATAATAATAAAAAATTACAATTTAACTAGAATAATATAAATTTAATGTATAAAACAATAGAACCTAGTTTATTAGCATTGTGGGGGTAACGGCCCAATTTTGTATAATGGGCCTTGGGTCTTATTATACATATGGCTATGTCCGAGGAGGTAAAAGTAATAAGTAAGTGCTCCAGGTCTAGAGTAATATAAAGAAAGGGCGAAAGAGGGATAGTCCGAGGAGTCATTACTCCTCGGAAGTGACCGATATAAGTCAGCTTGTTACTTTATCAATTCAGAAGATCTTCCAGGAAGTTTCCACAATAAGGATGAGCCTTATGTACGAGCAAGAACGATAAGAACTCAGAAATATCTAAAGGAAAAGCTGCTACCACCGCATTAAATACACTACAACTGCTCTTCTGGCCGCATTTATGTGGAGAAGACTCCTGAACAGTGTATTCTCAACTACCACAACTCATATAAAGCTAAGAAAGGTGTTTGATGGGACAGGGACTCAGGTTGAAGGTTGAATAATCGACAAGTGTAGGATCAAGATAAGAAATAGTGGGATATATAATGTAAAAGATCTCTCATAAGAAGGGGATCATAAAAAAAAAAAGAAAAGGAGGACATCACTGAAGCATGTATGCAGTATGAGCATTGTATTCGAGTGAGTAATCACACTTCTTTTCTCCTCGGACAAGAATGTTGTAGAATTTCGTATCTTATTTATTCATTCACTCTATAACTCCATACTAGCTGTTGTCAAAATTCATAAAAGGCCTAGTTCTTGCACCCATACTCTACAAATTTATTGTGTTGGGCTCATTGGGCCGACCTCCCATTCCTTTTTAGGCTTAGGCTACAGAACGTGACCCTACAAGCACAATTGTAGCTTTACTTAATATGATCACTTTACACTTTAAACCTACACAAAAAAAATTAAAATTAATATTAATACAAAGTAAATTATTCTAAATTTATAATTTTGTTATCAATACTTTTTTCTTTTTCTTTTTCTTTTTTTTTGTGTAGCAGTAAACCTTTTTTTTTTAGCAAAATGTGTAGGACTCTCCCATCAAAAAAAAAAAAAAAAAAAAAAAAGGTGTAGGACTCAACTTGATTGGATCCACTAAAAGTCTAAGACTAGCCCACTATCCCTCCATGGCTCCATCCCACTAAATCTGATTTTTTTTTTTTTTAAATGTGTAGGACTAGGATGATAGGATCACTGGATCAATACTTTAAAAACGTGTGGGACTAGATCACTTTCACTAGATCAATACTTTAACTTCCACACCACTAAATTTGATTTCTTAAAAAAAAAAAAAAAAAAAAATGTAAGACTAGAAGTCTAGAATCAATACTTTAACTCTTTAAGTGGGTCCATTCAGACCATTCCATAGCCTTCTAGGGAAATCTAAAGAATCAAAACTTAAGAGAACAAACAAAAAGGGTAAAGAGAACTGTCTTCAAAAAACCCAGCAACAAACAAAAAACCCAGCAGCAAACTCCTTTAATAATTTAAAAAAAAAAAAAAAAACCAGCAGCAAACCATGAAGAAGACAAAAGAGACAAAGGAAGAGAACAAAAAAGGAACCTGAAATGAAGATCTGTGAACACACAAAGTCTATTCACAACACCAATTGATGAGTAAGCCAACTAAAAAGAGTGGTTTTTTTAGAATCAAGATGGGGAGAGTGAGTGTTTTTTTTCTTCTTTCTTTTTTCTGCCTTTTCTTATTTGTCTCTTCTTTCTTTTTTCTGCCTTTTGTAATCTTTTCTTCCTACATTTTGTTACTTGTATATTGAGAAAATCAGTGTCTGTCTTTCTCTCCCTCTCTACATTTCAAGTAATAAACATGAGTTTTCTTAATGAAATGTGGTACAAAGGTTTGATCTAGAGGATATTTAGATGTGGTGATTTTTTTTATGAGAAAGCTAAAGATTTAGTGATGTGATTAGCCTTCATGTCATCTTAGCCTTTTAGCTTTGTGAGAAATGGGCCTTACTTTTTTTTTTTTGGATGAGAAAGCAATATTATATAATATATTATTACTATTGGGGGCCCTCTTACAAGTGGGGGCTTTAGGCAGTGGCCTAAATGGCCTATAGCTTCAGCCGGCACTAAAATCATGATTAGTTTGGCACAGAAGTAGATCAACACCAACAATACTATCACTAGAAGAGAATAACCACTTCAAAATTATTTAGATCTATCAAATCTTTTTGTTGCACTTACATAGTACAATGAAAACACTAAAAACAAGAAAGGAATTACATAGGGCAGTGTTTTTGGACAATTTATTTTCACTCTTCTCCTTGAAAACCTAAGCAATGTCTTCAACGAGTGGATAATCAGTGTATCCAAGGACAGGGTCAGAGATGAAGAATGTGTCTTTGTTGTACTTGTTGAGAAGAGCATTGAGCTTAAATCTCTTAGGCAAATCTGGATTAGCTAAAAACAAATGACCATAAACAACAAGATCTGCACGGTTTTCAGCAATAGCTTTGTTCCCATCTTCCCTGTCATAACCCCCAGCAACTAAAAAGCTACCCTTAAAAGCCTTCCTCATTGGCACAAGACTAAGGGGACATTCACTCTTTTTTAAAAGTGTCTTCATTCTTGGCTCAACCATGTGGCAATAAAGAATCTCATATTTGTTTAAGGATTCAGCCATGTAAAGGCCCAAAGCTTCTGGATTTGAGTCTCCGGATTCCATGTAGTTTGCAAAAGGAGATAGCCTTATTCCAACCCTGTCTGCTCCTATCTCATTAGAAACAGCTTCAACTATATCCAAAGCAAACCGGCAACGATTTTCAAGGGTTCCACCATATTGATCCGTTCGATCATTCACTTGATCCTTCATAAACTGGTCCATTAGGTAACCATGAGCCCCATGGATCTCTACTCCATCAAAGCCTGTGTATATGACAAATAATGACATTTTAATGAAGGGAATATGTAATAACAAAGGTAACCATGAGCCCCATTGTTCTTTCAATTTTCATTCATCAAGTACAAAGTACATTCCTTCACTCCCTTGTACATTTGACCAATCAATTATCTTTTATCTTATATAAACACATGAAAAGAACTTACCAGCTTCAATAGCATTCCTTGCAGCAAGCCTAAAATCATTGACAATTTGAGGAATTTCCTCTATCTTTAGCCGCCTTGGAGGAGTGAAGTCTGCAACGTCAATTCCATTAGCTCGAATTTTAGGGGTCAAAGGCTTGTCAGAGGAAGAAATTGGGGCTTGACCATTTGACTGAAAACCTATAGACATCAATATAAAGAAAAATAAATATCCAAATAATTCAAATGAGTTTGATAAGACATCATCAATCACCACTTAAAGAATTAAAAAAAAATGAGTGTTATGATATGTTAAATTACTTAGAAAATGATCTTTCCTTTTTTTGCAAAGATTTTTTTTTTCTTAAAAAAAAACATTTATCTAGAGAAGTAATTGACAAGACCTTTATTGATTTGAAAAATTACCAAAAAATAAATAAATAAATAAGATGCAAAATTAATGCTTCTTTTGGATCAAGAAGGCATAATAGCTCCATTATGTATTTCACATGATTGTACAGTACAAGGATGGGGTTCCATAAATATTCCCCTCCAAAAAAGAAAATTTCAAGATCATATTCCATGTCAAAAAAGGAAAGCTCATGATCTTAGGGCTGTCTAACGTGCCAAAAAGTGGTGGTTGACTGTTTGTGACTACCATAGATATAGGACTCAATAATGATTTTGACAATTGATTTAGAGCAGCTGGTGTCTGCATATCTAAAACAAAAGTACAAAGATTTTGAAAGACCAACCAACTAAAAGAACCATACTTTTGAAAAAGGGATATGCAACCACCCACTCTGACCTTTTCTACTGAAAGGACTAAATAACATTCTATTCAATGGTGATACAAAAATGCCTTTTTAGCTGAAATGACAACATCGTTAGCTTTTTGTCCAACCACCTACAGTGATTCAATTTTTTTAAAGCAGTGGGTGTCACCTTATTCGTATCCTAAAAACAAAATGACATTAACATATCAAACTTATAATGGAAGATGCCCCTTCCACTGAGGCAATGATCATCATAAAAAGCCCCCTGAAATAAAAAATCCATTTATAGTAGAGAAGATAATGCAAAAAATAACACCACTACAATGATAGATCAATAGTTTTTCAAAATAATTATATTGTTGCATAAATTTTCCTTTTACTCCATCAATCCAACAATGATCATCACTTTTACTTATTTTACTCTCTAAAATGATAGTTAAGCCAATTAATGCTCTTCCTCAGTCAAAACTTCATGGTTATTTCAGCAAACGCATATTCAATACTTCCTTTAGGATCAACAACAATCAATAGTTAAGTAGCACAATGTGGTATTGAAAACCCAAATCTACACAATTATTGAATCATTTACCATAAAGTCTTTGTAATTTAGCATATTACAAAACATTCAACTCTCTCCATCCATTACAAAAGTTCAATTGTCCACAAGCAAAAATAGAAGAGAAGATATAAAGGTGGTCTCAATCAAAGACAAACCTTGATTTGAAACCCTTCCTGCATGCCAAATTTGACAAAAGAAAACTCCACCTTTGGCATGAACAGCATCTACGATGGGTTTCCAGGCTTCAACTTGCTCTTTCGTCCATATACCAGAGGTGTCTAGATACCTTTACAATAGCAAAGAAACCTAAGAAGTCATAAAAATTTTCAAGGCAAGAAAGGGAACCCTCAAAATGGAGGTTGTCTTTTAGTGTGAAACATGGTTAGAAATTGATTACCCTTGAGCAGTGTCAGAAATTCTAGTGGCTTCAGCTATCAGTAGACCACCTTTGGAGGTTCTCTGAGAATAATATAAGATAGCATGTGGCTGAGGAACATTGCCATAAGATCTCTGTCTGATCAATGGTGCCAAAACAACCCTGAAAATACAAATTAAATGATAAATTGAGTAAATCAAGTAAGAAATCTTTCTAACTGAAGAAAGTAGTACCCTATAAGAATCAAATATATATTGCCCGTAGCAAAGGCTGGAAGAATAATATGATTAAGCCCCTTTTCTATATGTTATAATAGATACTAATAAATAAACAAAGTCAAGTAACAACTGAAACCAAATCAAACAATTCATTTTTGAATGATTATGGCAGAGATAAGGACAGCTACACAACTTCACCTGTGGATTGCTAAAATACAAGCCATTAAATAAGGTTCGAGAAGCTGAAGAAAAACACAAAATCAGCAAAACTCTACATATAATATAATGCTTTTCCTTGTGAGTAAAAAAATAAATACCTAAATGAGAAAGAGTGACAGAGGCAGAGGCAGAGAATGTTTGATTTGGTCTACAATTTCTTTATTTTTTTTAGAGTTTTTTCATCGTTAAAGTGTACAACCATATTGTCATGTATTAAAGATAAATTTCACAAAATGCAGTACTTGAGTGGGGGAGGAGAACCTCAAAGATTCTATAGGTCCTTCAACTATGACAAATTATCCATCATTCATAGATAATTTGGTATGCACTTGAAATTTGAAAATACTTAAGTTTCAAGTTCAAGGCCTACGTTGTTTTTAATTTGTGTTTGTCCCTTTTCAACCTATGTCTATATCAAAAGCTTACCCTTTCCAAAACCTACAAAGCTGCAGCAAAGAGCACTAAGTTTATGACTGTTTTCAAACATAAAACTTAATAACTCTAATGAGAGCATTTTGGAAAGAACGTAAGTATATCTTTGCGTAGTATGAACTTCGAAAGTGGCTGCTTCATGACATTTCAACCCTTATTGTATCCAAACCTAGCCTAGGCTTAGTGTAAAATAAGTTAAGAAAGAAAAAAAATGAAGCATGAAAATGGAGAAGGAGATATTACAGATGAATGATGAAATAGTAAAAACTTGGACCAAATAATTTGATGAATTTTTATGATCAGAATAAGGTGATTAGTTCTGTTAATTACATGTTGGTCCAAGATTATCAAATGATAACATAGAGCATTTCAAGAATGACTTGGGAACTATTTTAGGATATAGAGGAGGGAGCCAAATTGGATTACTTTTCACCATACAGAATTTGCGGCCATACTTATCAACATAACACTGATAAATAGAAGGATCTCATCCCCCCTCCCCAGCCCCAAAAAAGTCAGACCAAAATTGTTGAGAAATGATTTTATAACTATAGATTGACATCTTATATAAACAAAGCAACTGTAAATAGATGTAAGCACTCTCAATCTCATGATGAAGCTACAAATACATTACTTAGAGGTTCTGAAAACACAAAGATCCTGACAGCCAATTTAGTCTCCGTTTGGATTGCAAAGCTCACGTTTGCGTCTGCGTCTTTGCCCTTTTTTTTTTTTCACGCGTTCCCAGCCATATTCACGTGTTCCCTGCCATAGTTTTACTGTAGCGGCTACTGTTCATTAAACAGTAGCAGCAAACCTTGACTTTTCAACACAAAATTACTGTTCACGGACCCACAATTTTCACTTTTCAGCAACTTTTTCATTAAAAATGGGTCCTACGGTACTATTCACACATTTAAAAATTATTTTGCTACAGTGTTTTCAGTTTTCAGTTTTCAGTTTTCAGCTCTATCCAAACGGACCCTTACACAATAGAGATGATTTACAATATCCAGATAAACCAAATGACAGATTTATTCTCCTTTTGAGATCAAAGAATCATCACTAACAACTCATGAAATGAGTAGAGCTCAGCAAGACAGCTAATGCAGTTCCAACAAAATTCATCAATCTTATCATTATAAAAATTAGCAGAAGTCTCATACTTGTAGCAGATTAATATTGAGAATTCTTGAAAAAATGTGTCATCTCTTGGTTAAGCACAAAACAAACACAGATGTAAACTGACAAGAAAATGCTCAAAAGGGCAAGAGTGTTATGTAACCGACATATATTATCATAAACTACGATTTCTTGAAAGTTGAAACCTTTGTAAATAATACAATTCATTATCCCAACTGGGATACGTCACAAACACCCTTTTTTTTTTACAAAATCAAAGTAAAAAAAAAAAAAAAAAACCAGTAACATAATTTCATCCAAAAAAAAAAAAAAAAAATCAAAACCCACCACACATATTAACAATTCAGATCATACTAAAAAAAAAGAAAAAAAAGAAAAAAAAAAGCGTACTTTGCAGGGTGTGTTGGTATACCTATGGGAAAGGTTGAACTTGCCCAGTTTGTAAGGAGTAATAAGAAGAAGGAGAATGGTGGCAGCTTTTTGCAGCCATTTATAATGATTCTATTCTATTCTTTCCTGTTGAATGCAAGTACTTTGCTAAAAAAATTGCTAAAAAGTTATTAAAAAGGATAAAAAGTTAAAAAAAAAAATTATTATTAACTATCATTTTACGTACCCGTTAACACATCTCTTAAAGATTTGTGTCAAGAAAGTCTCCAATAACCTTTTTTTTTTTTTAGCAAAATGTGTCAAGAAAGTCTCGATTTTTGCCAGTGCCTGATGTCTGTGGTGACGTTTGGAAATACGTGGCTGTGGATCGGAATGGGGACCATTGCCCTATTATTTATTAACCATGTGTTCTGTTCTGTGAATGACACGTCCACAATGTGGACCATTGCCATATTATTTATTAACCATGTGTTCTGTTCTATGAATGACACGTCCACACCCATAAAAAAAAAAAAGAATGACACGTCCACAATGTGGACCATTGCCCTATTATTTATTAACCATGTGTTCTGTTCTATGAATGACACGTCCACAATCAATTTCATAATCTTTTTAAAATAAAATTTTGAGAATATAGATTGTGTTTAGATTTTAGGGGGATTTTGGCATTTTATCTTTATTTTAAAAAAATTTAGCAATATGTCTCTGTTTTGAAACTATTTAAGTTCGTGTCCTTATTCTGAAATTCGATTTTAATAAATCAAGTTTCAATCCAAAACTCGATTAATTTAAAATCAAGTTATGCCAAATGAAACTTAAAAAAAAAAAAAAAAAAAAAAAAATTGCGTGGAACTCGAGTTTCATACATATAGCTGCGTTTAGGTCATCCTATAGCGGCGTTTTATACAAGTTTTTTTTTTAATAAGTTTGATCGCGCCATACCTATAGCTGCGTTCAGGTCATCCTAGCGGCGTTTTAAATGGAGCTCGAGTTCCATGCTTTTTTTTTTTCTATTTTTTTTTTTAAAGTTTGATCGCCCTATACTCGATTTTCTACTAATCAAGTTTTACATTGAAACTCGATTTTGAAACAGGGGCATAGACCTAAATAATTTCAAAACAGGGACATATTGCTAAATTAAAAAAAAAAAAAAAAGTAGGGATAAAATGCTAAAATTCCCTAGATTTTAGTATATTAGTTTTATGCTATGCTCGTTTTTATTTTTTATTTAGTAAAACAATGTTTAAAAGTGAAATAGTGATAATGTCCTAATTTTTAGAATCTTTCACCATATTAGAATTGATAAAAGTTTTTTTTTTTTTTTTTTTTTTAACTTTTATTAATTCTCATATAGTAAATTACTCTTATCTATTAGTTATATAAAAAGCACCAATGCCCCTACGGTACACATTTGGTTCATTCAACCCATTCTTTTTTTTTTTTTGGGTGCCTCTACCGTACACATTTGGTTTATTCAACCCATTTTCTTCTTCTTCTTCTTCTTCTTCTTTTTGGGTTGGTTTATTTGACCCATTCTTTTTCTTTTCTTTTTTTGGGTGCCTCTACAGTACACATTTGGTTTATTCAACCTTTTTTTTTTTTCTTTTTTTTGGGTTGGGGTAATATATACTGTCCAGTCCATTTTTTATTATTTTTTTATAAATTTTGTTATACATAAAATTGTTTGTTAACACAATAAATTATCACAATATTTTCATAATTATTGATGTGTTAATTCTTTATAGGTCAAAATAAAATATCAGACTAAAATTAACCACAACTAAAAATAAAGGTATTATGAAAGAGAAGTGCTACATCCACAACATTTTTCACAACGCTTTCATAACAAAAGCGTGAATGTATAAAGCTGGAGTAGTAGTTACATTTTTTTTTTCCCTTCAATTTGCATTGTTTACTGGGCTTTTTTTTTTTTTTTTTTGGTTTATGATTAAACTGTGACCAACCACAACTGAAAATAAATATTTTGCAAAAATGTTGTAACTTGTACGTTTGTTGTTATTATCACAATATTTTCACAATTGTTGAGATCTTTGTTTTTTATTGATAAAAAAAAATGCGAAGTCCACAACATTTTTACATTAATTTCATAACAAATCATAAGTGATAACTGGTAAGGTACTATTGATAAATAAAAAAATGATATCAATAGTAAATCCATTTTAAAATCAGTAAAAACTTGCTAATCTAGAATTTGTTATGAAAAATTAAAAATACTATGGTAATCTATTTCTATTAACTATATAAAAAGAGTCAAAGGCTCAGGAATAGTGTTTTTTGGTTTATTCAATCAGTGAGCTGCACTTTTTCTTTTCTTTCTCTCTTTTTTTTTTTTTTTCCTTCAAGTACGCCAGTTGGTTTGAGCTTTGTTTTTGTTTATTTATTTTTTTATAGATCTTTATGTGTTAACTTTGTACTTGCAATGCAAGGTAAGTTTACATTGTAGATACACAAAAGTGGTAAATATTATACACATTCAAATTGTTAGAATGAGTTGGATTATGCAGAGGAGTATGTGATTAAGGGATGCTGTGGGGTGATGGATAGCTAGGTGTATGTTGCTGCATAGCATACGTGTGAGGTTGCATGGGAAGTGCTAGTAAGGTGAGTGTGTTGGGGGTCTGATGAGGCAGTGGCTTAGGTGCATCTGGGTGTACTTTGTTATTAGAATAAGGTGTATTTTCTTAGTTGGCATTAGAGGCTGAGTTGGCATTACTGTTGGTAACCAAATAAGAGTAGTTAAATACGGTTAGTTGTTAGCATATGGTCAGCTGGCTGACAGCTGGATTGGTAGTTATGCAGTTAGAGGGAAAGGGTAGAGAAGAGTATTAAAAGGCTAGGAAGAGAGAGCTTGTAATCAGAACTTCATTCTTAATTCCAATTCTTCAATTCTATGTTCAATTCTTCTCTCTAATTTTCTCTCTATTTCTATATTCATCTTCTTCTCTGTTCTTGGAGGATTGGTTGACCTCAAAACTCAACTACTCCATTACTCTGTTCCTAACATTTGGTATCAGAGCCTTGCTTTCCTCGGCCATGGCAGAAACACGTTCCGTCACTGCTGCAATTCATGAGGCTCTAGCTTCACTGAGAACCTCAAGTGATCATCATGATAAGGAAATTCAAGAAATGCGTAGTCAGCATGAGAAAGAAATTCAAGAGATTCGGATTGTCCAAGGAGTGCATACACGAACAATGAATAAGATGAATCAGCAATTAGCAATTCTGGTGCAGAGAAGTGGTTCTGATCAAGGTGGAATATCTCAACCTCAAACAATTGGTGAACAAAGGAATGCAAATTCATCAACAATGGCTATGAATCGCCCGGTGAGATTAGAATTTCCCAGATTTTTTGGAGAAGATCCTACAAGTTGGGTTTATAAAGCTAACCAGTATTTCAAGTACTATAATACACCAGCTGTTGAGAAATTGATGTTAGCTTCGTTCCATATGGATGGTGAAGCTCTAATATGGTTTCAAGATGGAGAAGAGGTAGGACTGTTTGCTGATTGGGAATCACTGATTCAAGCTTTGCACATCAGATTTGGTGCTACAGCTTATGATGATCCTATGGAAATGCTTACTAGACTGAGACAGACTGCCTCAGTGTCATTGTATAAGGCTCAATTCGAGATGTTGTCAAATAGGATCAAGGGCTTATCTGCTGCTCACAAATTAAGTTGTTTCCTAAGTGGATTAAGAGATGAGATAAGGTTGCCAGAGAGGATGCTTAATCCTAATTCCTTGAATGAGGCTTTTGGATTGGCAAAAATCCAGGAAGAGTATAATGGGAGTTGTAGGAAGTTTTCCAAGTTTCAAGGGGATCAAGGAAGACCTTCAATTCTGGGAGCTCCTCCAAAGGTTCCTTCTCTATTAGAGTCTAAACCAAGGCTACCAATTAAGAGGATTTCTCCGGCTCAAATGGAGGAAAGGAAGAAGAAGGGTTTGTGTTACAATTGTGATGAAAAGTGGGCTCCTGGCCACAAGTGCAAGAATGCCATGATATTTTTGTTGGATCATGTAGATTGGGTTCAAGGAAATGTAGATTCTGGAATTCATTTAACAGAAGTGGAGGAAAAGGGATATGCAGAACAGATGGTACAGGTTGGACAAGATCAAGAAGATGCAGAGATTACTCTCTATGCATTGAGTGGTACTCCCACTTCAGGAACGATGAGAGTCATGGGGAAGATTAATCAGAGGTCCTTGGTGATCTTGATAGATTCAGGAAGTACCCATAACTTCATTGATGCTGCTCTGGTTCCACAGCTACATGTCCAGGTGGATACTTCTCAAATTCTGGAAGTGAAGGTTGCTAATGGTGATGTAATTAAAACTCAAGGTGTTTGTCAGGCAGTAACCATTTTGTTGCAAGGAAATGAATTCTTGGTACACTTACATGTGTTGCCAATGGGGGGATGTGACTTAGTTTTGGGCACTCAGTGGTTGGGAACCTTAGGAGTAATTCAGTGGGACTTTAAGTTGCTCACAATGAATTTTTCTTATAATCAAAGGCATGTTCAATTACAAGGGTTGAAGAGTGCTAAGTCTCAACTGCAAGATGGTAACAAATTTTTGAAACAGTTAGTGAAGAAAGGTTTGATCCTTCAAATTTCAATTCAGTTGCAGCCCCAAATGTTATCTGCAGAAGGACAGGAAAAAATTCCTGAGGCTATTGTTGCCTTGTTAAAGGAGTACCAGGCTGTGTTTGCTACTCCTGAAGGTCTGCCTCCCTTAAGAGATCATGAACATCATATCACATTGAAGGAGGGAGCTCAAGCTGTGGCTCAGAGACCTTACAGGTACCCCTACTATCAAAAAAATGAATTTGAGAAAATTGTTAGGGAGTTGTTGTCTGTGGGGTTCATTAGAAATAGTAGCAGCCCATTTGCTTCACCTGTTCTTCTAGTTAGGAAGGCTGATGGATCATGGAGGATGTGTGTGGATTATAGAGCATTAAATCAAGAAACTATTAAGGACAAGTATCCCATACCTGTCATTGATGAATTGTTAGATGAATTATTTGGTGCCACTGTTTTTTCTAAGTTGGACTTAAGATCCAGATATCACCAAATTAGAATGAAAGAAGAAGACATTCCAAAGACTGCCTTTAGGACTCATGAGGGTCACTATGAATTCTTGGTGATGCCATTTGGTTTAACCAATGCACCCTCAACTTTTCAGTCACTTATGAATTCAGTCTTTAAGCCTCACTTAAGAAAGTTTGTATTGGTGTTTTTTGATGACATACTAGTGTATAGTAAAGACTTGGTTACTCATATTAGTCATCTAAAAGTGGTGTTGGAAACATTGGTGAATCATCAATTATATGCCAAACAATCAAAATGTGTGTTTGCTTGTAAGGAAGTTGAGTATTTGGGACATATAATTTCTGGTGAAGGGGTGAAAACTGATCCAAGGAAGACTGCTGCTATGCAGCAATGGCCTATTCCTCATGATGTGAAGGCTTTAAGGGGTTTTTAGGGCTTGACTGGATATTATAGGAAGTTTGTGAAGGGTTATGGCTTAATTACAGCTCCTTTAACTGCTTTGTTAAGGAAAGACTCCTTCATTTGGACTCCTGAAGCTAGCCATGCATTCCAACTGCTAAAAGATGCTATGTGCAGTCCACCTGTGCTAGCTTTACCTGACTTCACCAAACCATTTGTTGTGGAATGTGATGCTTCTGGAGTGGGAGTTGGTGCTGTCTTGATGCAGAACCAAAGGCCCATTGCATTCCACAGTCAGGCCTTGAAAGGAAAAGCTCTTGCTCTTTCAACTTATGAAAAAGAATTGTTAGCTCTAGTAGTGGCTGTGAAGAAGTGGAGACCTTATCTCTTAGGAAGAGCTTTTGTAATCAAGACAGACCATCAAAGTCTAAAATATTTGCTGGAACAAAAGATTGGTACCCCGGCTTAACAAAAATGGATTACCAAATTACTTGGTTATGCTTTTATAGTTGAATATAAGCATGGTAAAGAAAATTTAGTTGCTGATGCACTTTCAAGAAGAGAAGCTACTGGAATGGGTGATGCTGATGGTAGTAAGGTTGGTACTCTGTGCATTATTTCCTTTCCAACTCCTACTTGGCTTGATGATCTTAAAGCAAGCTATGACACTGATCCTGCCATTCAGTCAACGCTTCAGGCAATTAAGTCAGGACAGAATGTTCCAGTGGGGTTCACACTTTGTAATGATCTGTTGTTCTACAAAGGAAAGTTATACTTGGGAAGATTAAACCAGACTTTAAAAACTCTTGTATTGCAGCAAGTGCATGACAGCCCTTTAGGAGGTCATTCTGGATATCTTAAGTCCTTCCATAGACTCAAGAAGGACTTTTATTGGTCTGGTATGGGAAGGAACTTAAAGAATTTGGTCAAGGAATGTGATGTATGTCAGAGGTTGAAGAGTGAGACTTTTTTCCCTGCTGGTTTGCTACAGCCCCTGGTCATTCCAAATAGGCCTTGGATTGACATTAGCATGGATTTTGTAGAAGGGCTGCCAAAATCCCAGCAGAAGTCAGTGGTGTTTGTTGTTGTGGACAGATTCACTAAATATGTTCACTTTATTCCTTTAGCTCACCCTTACACTGCTGCTAAGGTGGCTTAGTTGTTCATGCAATTTGTTTTTAAGTTACATGGACTGCCTTCTACCTTTGTCAGTGACAGGGACCCAATGTTTACCTCTAAATTCTGGTCTGAACTGATGAAATTGCAAGGTATTAGTTTGGCTATGTCATCTTCTTACCATCCTCAAACTGATGGTCAAACCGAAGTTGTTAACAAAAGCTTGGAGCATTACTTGAGAGCCTTTGCTACTGACAAACCTCAGGCTTGGGTGAACTAGCTTCCTTTGGCTGAGTTCTGGTTCAACACTAATTTTCATTCATCTCTTAAGCTAACTCCATTTGAAGCTCTTTATGGATATCCACCTCCCAAGCTTGTGGATTATGTTCCTGGAACTACAAGGGTGGCAGCTGTTGATTCAATTCTGCAGGATAGGCAGCAACTGTTTTCATTGCTCAAGCACAATTTGAAGGCTACACAAGAGAGAATGAAGTGGTTTGCTGATAAGAAGAGAGTGGATAGGTCCTTTGATGTGGGAGATTGGGTGTATCTTCGATTGCAACCTTACAAACAATCCTCAATTCAGTCCAAGAAGTTTAGGAAGTTAGCCCCTCGTTTCTATGGACCATACCAGGTTGTGCAAAAGGTTGGAGAGGTTTCCTATAAGCTTGATTTACCTGAAGGTTCTCAAATCCATCCTGTGTTCCATGTCTCCAATCTCAAAGCAAAATTGGGTGTTCAAGTGGTCCCTAGGCCTGCTTTACCTGCTGTAACTGCAGATCAGATTCCTAACCCTGAACCAGTGGCTGTTTTAGCTACAAGGTCACTTTAATTGAGGAATAGACTTATCATGGCAAGATGAAAGCAAGGATGATGCTACTTGGGAGAGTCTTTTTGTGCTGCAGCAAAAGTTTCCTCACCTTGTGGGCAAGGTGTTTTGAAGGGGAGGGAATTGTTAGAATGAGTTGGATTATGCAGAGGAGTATGTGATTAAGGGATGCTGTGGGGTGATGGATAGCTAGGTGTATGTTGCTGCATAGCATACGTGTAAGGTTGCATGGGAAGTGCTAGTAAGGTGAGTGTGTTGGGGGTCTGATGAGGCAGTGGCTTAGGTGCATCTGGGTGTACTTTGTTATTAGAATAAGGTGTATTTTCTTAGTTGGCATTAGAGGCTGAGTTGACATTACTGTTGGTAACCAAATAAGAGTAGTTAAATACGGTTAGTTGTTAGCATATGGTCAGCTGGCTGACAGCTGGATTGGTAGTTATGCAGTTAGAGGGAAAGGGTAGAGAAGAGTATTAAAAGGCTAGGAAGAGAGAGCTTGTAATCAGAACTTCATTCTTAATTCCAATTCTTCAATTCTATGTTCAATTCTTCTCTCTATTTCTATATTCATCTTCTTCTCTGTTCTTGGAGGATTGGTTAACCTCGAAACTCAACTACTCCATTACTCTATTCCTAACACAAATAAAGGGTAAATATTTTACAAAATTTGCAAGTGTGTACAAAATTTGCCAATTTTTATGTTTCTACAATATAAATTTACATTGTAAGTACAATGCATACATAGAGATATTATGAAAATGTTGTGATGCATATGTCAATTCTTTACAAGTCAAAATAAAATAATAAAATATCATATCGAGATCTAGCACAACTAAAAATGCCGTGACATTTTGTTGTTATTACAATATTTTCACAACTATTGAGGTGTAAGTTCCTTATAATTCAAAATAAGATAATAAAATATTAGACTGGGATCCACCACGGTTGAAAATAGAGGTATTGTGAAAACGTTGTAATATTTTGTTGTATTCATAGACCATTTTTTTGTTGGTTTAGTCAAATTTAGTAATTTATATATAAAAAGAGTGAATGGGAAAAACTACCATAGCTTTGCTATAATAGTTTTGGCTTATTCAATTTTTACTATTTTGCTGGCCTTTTTTTTTTTTTTTTTTTTGGGTGAATGCGTAAAGTTACAGTAGATTTTCTACATTATTTTTGGTTTGTCCAATTCGCATTGTTTCACATTATAATAAAATATTAACACAATAAATTTGCACAATATTTTCACAATTGTTAAGGTATTAATTCCTTATTGATTGAAATAAAATAATAAAATATCATACTAGAACCAACCACAACTAAAAATAAAGCTATTGTGAAAAAAGAAGTGCTACATCCATAATATTTTTTACAATACTTTCATAATAAATCATAGGTAGTAAATTGTTTTTGACTGTAATTTAAACTTACTAATGAAGCTACTTTTTTGTTCATCAATAACAACCTGTAACAACCTACTACTTATAATTTGTTGTGAAAAATGTCGTGGATATAACTTTTTTTTTTTGTGAAAATGTTAAGACATCTTGTTGTTGTTACAATATTTTCAAAACTGTTGAGATGTCAATTCTTTACAAGTCAAAACAAAATATAATAAAATTATAAAGATATTATGAAAATGTTGTGTCATTTTATTGTATTTTTAGAAATTTTTTGTTGGTTTAATTAGTTTTGTTGAGCTAAAATTCACTGTTTCACATACAATTTTCATGAGCAGACTTTTTGTATTTTTTTTTCTTTGTGCACCATTTTAAGTAAAATCACATAGTTTTACACTCGAAAACAAAAACTTAGGATAAAAACACTCTTCATCCTTTATGTTTGAGGTAGTTTATAATTTATTCTTAAACTTTAAAATCAAGCAATTTTTCCCTTAATATTTTGGAAAAGAGAAAATGTCATATTGTTATTCTCTCAGTTAAACCGTAATAAAAACTTATAATTCTTAAAATATTCTATTATGTAATGTCTAAAATAATCCTACTAAATTTTAACATCCCAAAAATTTTCTTTACGTATTTTGAGTTTTAGATGGTAATAATTCTTGGAAAGTTGGAATGATGATATAAGATGTTTTATTTGTTATCTAAAGAACTTTGATTTTCTAGGTTTAAATTTTCGAAACTTATGATTTACCTAATGGAAAATTCGATGACACATGCCTTTTTGTTATCTTTTTATTTTCTTAGCAAAACTTAGTTGTTTATTATTGGAATATGATTATATTCGTTATCATTCTTAGAAGATTTTAGTGAGTGGATATATTGACTTTAGCAAATAAGTACTAAAAAACTGTTATAGTAAAATAGATTTTTATATGTTAACTAACTATCCTAACTTTGTGGTTGATCAAAATTCATATACGAATGAAATTAACTTTTTATGACCTAATTATCTAAATTCTTAAAATCAATGTCTCTTTTGATTAATGCAAATCTTTATATATTTTAAAAATCAAATAATTTATATCTTTATTTTATGATACAAATAAAATATAGAATTGATCTTAATCACTATTTTTTTTTTCACGGCAAGCACGTGCTGCCCTAACTAGTAGTAAAAAAAAAAAAAGCTTGAACGCCTAAAATTTATGGAATTGGCAATCCTTTTACGTAGAAGATTTAGAATTATAGAAAAGCAAGATTTGTCCAACAAATTAGTTTATTTATTTTATTTTTAAGAAAAAGATGATTTGTCCAACAAATTAGTTAACTTTGTAGCCTTTACAAGTTTACATCTCTATGTCACCAATTCAGTACATGGGGCAATAATTTAAGCTTAAGTCATTGATAGAGATCTCTGTCTTGACTAGTAGGATATTAGCCGATTTCTTGTGATCTCAGTCGTTCCAGTAGTGGAAATCACCCAAATGAAAAAACGTTTTAGGCCCCTTTATATTTTTTCTGAAAAAAAAAATTGAACAAACTATATATTTAAAGGATAAAAGACACATTTAGGTATTAATTAATTGGGGTCATTCTACATAGGCAGAATGAGCACATCAATTTTTAAGTGACTCCATTCTTCTCAGTTTTGCTAGGTAAAAAAGAAAAAGAAAATAGAAGAAGAAAAAAGGAGAGCTCTTACATGAAAGACTATGGCCTTCTAATCACTATTGATTCCCTATCATGTGGTTTGGGTGGATACATTACCAAACTCTATATCCATGAGAAAATAAAATTCTATGTCTTTACTTCATCTCACAATATGAAAGTATATTAATTTTTTAGACAGAAAGCTTATATACGATATTGTATTTGCAGCGGATACATAAATAATCGATTTTTTGGCATACCTCTCTTGGCCTAAGCCGATGATTGCACAGGAGCTTTGAGATTGTTCTACGTTGTCTAGAGCCAGCCTCCACATAGACCAGCTGTCCAAACACGTTTTAAATTCCAGTTTGAGCAACCAATGAACCAAAAACGTTCCTCCGACGGTGTTGCACACTACTAGAGTGATGCAAACATAATCCACAACCTAAGAGCCTCACAACACTCTGTAAACACTATGAGAAAATGTAGAATTCGTTCCTTATCCAATAGGTACCATTCTTGGTGTTTATATACACACCAATCCATTAATATTGAGTGGGATAGTGGACTTAGTGGGATAGTGTAACGGTCTAAATACCATTACTCCTAGATGTTACAATTTGAGGCAAATAGAGGGACATGCTCACATTGGGTGACTGCCCATATTCTTTCAGTTTCTAACATATTAAGAAGAGGTGTGACTTTTATTATTTCAACGTAGGCTGCTGCTCAATATTTTTTAGCGTGGACCTCATGCTGATAAGGTTTGTTTAAAGTTTAGACCCGTTAAAATTTAAACTTATTGCTTTATGGGTTTGTGTACTTTTTTTTCTTTTTCTTATATTTCTCTTTTAAATAGTCATATATTTTTTGAATTGTTTCAATAACTTAGTCTTTAATTATATATCTTTTTTGGCATTTTGGAAGTTTTTCTTATATTTCTCTCTCTCTCTCTCTCTCTCTCTATTCCTCATCACCACCATTGTTTGGCTCCCACTTCCTTCCATCTCAATGTTGGCAACATTTCTGCACTTGTAAGGTACAAATTTTGTTCCTTTTTTTGTGGTAAAGAAACTGATTGCTGAAATGCTTCATAGAGATTCATTTTTCCAAACTTCTTGTTGTTGTGGCCTTGTGTTCTTATTATTAGGGGTTGTGGGTTCATGTTAGTGTGGTGCTGAAATCTAATTTTTTTTTTTTTTTTTGGGATTTAATTGGTTAGGATTTGATATGGACAACAGTTATAATAATACGAGATACTTGCACCTAACGAACAAAGAACAGGGGGCTAGTACTTTGCAACAGTACCAAAATCTAGTGTTAGAAAAAAAAGAAGCAAATATTTGTTCATTAGTTGGGTGTATCTCATTTTCACCTTTTTAAGTCTTTTTTTTATAGGAAGTTTGAAGTGGGTCATTGCCATAGAATCATATTTCGTATTTTTGTCTTGCATTTTAATTCATTTTTATATTTTAAAAATGAACAAAGTTGTATTGGCATTTTTTCCATCCGATTCCCCATATTGAATAAAGTAATTGTGGCTTTAGAAGGCCAAACTTGCCCTTGCAATTTGAAAATTTCTATGGACAAACTCAAATCCATATTTAGTAACTTAGCCATTATCAAAATTTTTTATGGAATCCTTGTTGAAATCACACACACACACACACACAAAGGAATGATATGCGAATGTGGATACATAAAATTCGGCTAAATGCTAAGTTCATGTTCATAGTAAATGGATGTTTCTGTGCTATGCACCTAGGAGAGTTCAAAATTTTATTACCTACTTCTGTGCATAAAAAATTCAACTAATTAAAAGTCCTTACTGCGGTAAGTTTATATATGTTATCTTTGAGGTGAGAGTCGTGAGACTTCCCAGAGGCCTCATGAGACTTGAAGAATTTTCAATTCTGCTTCTATCTCTTGTCTGATATTCTCTAACTTATTCTTAATTTCTGCATTACTGTGCAAACTCGTCATCCGAATGTCAGTCCTTTCGACCATACTCATCCTTGAGATGCTATAGCTTTGTCCAAAAATTCTAACAATAACTCTCTGCAGCTTTCAATATTCAGATTGGATGCAAATGAAAAATATCATAGGTTTGCTTTGGATTTATTATTTATCTATACCTGCTCCCAGTATCCTAAATTACCTGAACCCATTACAATTCAGAGCAATTGCTTCCTCAATTCACATTAGTGAACTTAGTTTAGTCTACTTTAACTTGATTAGTGCAGTTGAGTTTGTCCCTCTGCTTCAAGATGGACAATATAGTTATAGGGCACTAATGGGAAACATATTACTATTGACCAGGATCCAGGAATTGAACCAGCATGGCATGTATGGTCTTCAAATAATGTTGGTACAGAGATATATGTTAGCAGCACAGGGATGACTGCAGAATGGTCTGTCGGTGATTTTGATATATTGGTTCCTGAAGATGTTGCTAGCTCTAGTGTTAGCTTTGATTGATCTTTGCACAGTATATTCACCTTTGCACAGTATATTCCCACCTACACCATGAGCTGCTTTGAACTTCCCAAGAATCTTTGTAATGATCTCGAAAGCATGATGAGAAATTTCTGGTGGGGCCAAAAGCTGAATGAATCCAAAGTTGCTTGGGTTAGCTGGAGGAAAATGTGTAAATCAAAGCTCCATGGTGGGATGGGCTTTAGGAACCTTGAAGCTTTCAACTTGGCAATGTTAGCCAAGTGAGGTTGGAGAATGCTATCAAACCCAAGCTCTCTAGTTGCTTGGGTTTTCAAGGCAAGGTACTTCCCACATGATGAGATTCTTAATTCTAAGATGGGTAGCAGCCCTTCTTATGCTTGGAGAAGCATCCATAATAGCCTTGATGTGTTAAGGAAGGGGACACAGTGGAGAGTGGGTAATGGTAGAAGAATCCATATTTGAGAGGACAAGTGGCTGCCAACTCCAACAACCTACAAAGTGACCTCCCCTCTAACAGACTTTGAGGATTTCCCCATGGTTGCTTCTCTTATTGATTCGGATACTAGAGGGTGGAAAGCAGACACAGTAAGGTCCCCCTAAGCTACAACCTTCCAGAAGATAGCCTAATCTGGGTGGGGAAAAAAAATGTATTTTTACTGTCAAAAGCACGTATTAAATAGCCTGTAATTTGGCTAACTCAGCTGACGAGGGTGAAAGCTCATATAGTGACCCGAGATCTCAGCTTCGGAAGAAAATTTGGCAGTTAAAAATCCCTCCAAAGTTCAAGGTTTTTGCCTGGAGAACATGTGTGAATGGCCTTCCTTCTATGTTAAACCTGAGAACTAGAGGCATCAATTCCTCTGGCTTCTGCCCACTTTGTGATAAGGTTATAGAGGATCTTCCTCATGCCCTCCTCCATTGTGATCACGCAAAGCAGACCTGGTCTTTATGGCATGACTGTCCAGTGAATATAGTTTCCTCAATCCTAGACCCAACAGACATTGCCATGAATCTTCTTGATAGAGGTACCACCAATTACCTTGAACTTTTCTTCACCGTGGCCTGGTCTATTTGGTGGAATCGAAATCAGGCAATGCATGAGAATGCAAATAAGCCACCCTCACAAGTTTGGGAAATAGCTAACAAAACACTACTAGATTTCAAGGGAGCTTGCACTCCCTCCCCCTCTCATCAGACTCCCTCTGCCACTAGCTAGAGACCTCCTCCTTTAGGCTTCTTCAAAATCAATGTGGACGGTGCTGCCACTGAGGACAATAGAAACTCCAATATCGGAGTCATAATCCGTGACTCCCATGGCACTGCTATTGCAGTGTTGAACAAGGTCCTTCCAGCCCCCTACTTAGCAAAAGTGACTGAAGCTCTCACTTTGCTTCATGGTGCTCTATTTGCCACGGAGATGGAGGTTTCCCATGCAATCTTTGAGTCGGATGCCCTCTCTCTCATCCAATCAATTAATTCAGGGGCTGTGGGAGGTGAGATCGGGCACATTTTGCAGAATATTAAATCTATTGCATCGTCTTTAAGCTGGTGTTCTTTTTAGCATCTGAAAAGGGAAGGCAACATAATAGCGCATGAGTTGGCCAAGAATGCAAGAGTCACTAGTGTTTCTCAATCTCGGAAGGGGATTAACCCCAGTGTAATGGAAAATCTCCTAATTAAGGAGCTCCCTAGCTGACTGTTTTGTACCCCTCTCTGTTGTATTTCAATTCTAGATGGAATGAAAATCTTCCATACTTTCCCATAAAAAAAAAATAAAAATAAAAAAAAGTAAATAGAGTAAGTAGAACCCATTACAGTTCTACTTATACCATGTTATCATGTCAGCAATAGATTTAACACACATACCCATGATATGTGTTATGTATATGTTATCTTCAATCCAGAGATAATCCTTCTGACTTTCTTTGCTTTTCAACTATAAACATTGGAGCTAACCTTATGATGCCAATTGTCAACCATAAATAACTTAGACTCCTCTTGGTTGCCAAGAAACTGATGAAATGCTGTTTGCAAATCATGCGTATGTGTATAATTCCATTTGTAAACTCCACTGGGGCTTGTGCTTAATGTCACATATTTTGTACACAATTGGTCTCAAGCTTAGAAAGATAAGGTTGACAGCTAGCTGGAAATTTAGTCACTTTATAATGAATGGAAGTGAGAAAATAAGCCTATCTGCCCTATATATGGATAATATCACAAGTAATTGAGTAGCCACTTATAATGGTTCAATGCAGACCTTATGTATGCCAAAAAGTAAAGGAGACTTGAGTCCATTGTAGCTAAAGCTGAAGGCAAAATCCTATGCACATAGTTGTCAATTTAATTAAAGAATCATTGCTTGTAATAGCCAAATTATGCTTCAAAATCATGATTACTTTGGCTCAGAAGCAGATCAGCACGAACAATATTATCACTAGAAGAGAATAACCACTTCAAAATTATTTAGATCAATCAAATCTTTTTGTTGCACTTGTAGAGTACAATGAAAACAATAAAAACAAGAAAGAAATTACATAGGGCAATATTTTTGGACAATTTATTCTCACTCTTCTCCTTGAAAACCTAAGCAATGTCTTCAAGGAAAGGATAATCAGTGTATCCAAGGACAGGGTCAGAGATGTAGAATGTGTCTCTGTTATACTTGTTGAGAGGAGCATCGAGCTTAAATCTCTTAGGCAAATCTGGATTGGCTAAAAACAGACGACCGTAAACAACAAGATCTGCACGGTTTTCAGCAATAGCTTTGTTACCATCTTCCCGATCATAACCCCCAGCAACAAAAAAGCTACCCTTAAAAGCCTTTCTCATTGGCACAAGACTATGGGGACAGTCATATTTTTCTCCAACTGCCCTCATTCTTGGCTCAACCATGTGGCAGTAAAGAATACCATATTTGTTTAAGGATTCAGCCATGTAAAGGCCCAAAGCATTTGGATTTGAGTCTCTAGATTCCATATAGTCTGCAAAAGGAGATAGCCTTATTCCAACCCTGTCTGCTCCTATCTCATTAGAAACAGCTTCAACTATTTCCAGAGCAAACCGGCAACGATTTTCGAGGGATCCACCATATTGATCCGTTCTATCATTCACTTGATCCTTCATAAATTGGTCAATTAGGTAACCATGAGCCCCATGGATCTCTACTCCATCAAAGCCTGTGTATAAGACAAATAATGACATTTTAATGAAGGGACTACGTAATAACAAAGGTAACCATGAGCCCCATTGTTCTTTCAGTTTTCTTTCATCAAGTACAAAGTACATTCCTTCACTCCCTTGTACATTTGAGCAATCAAATATCTTTTATCATATATAAACACATGAAAAGAACTTACCAGCTTCAATAGCATTCCTTGCAGCAAGTCTAAAATCATTGACAATTTGAGGAATTTCCTCTATCCTTAGCCGCCTTGGGGGAGTGAATTCTGCAACGTCAATTCCATTAGCTCGAATTTGAGGGGTCAAAGGCCTGTCAGTGGATGAAATTGGAGCTTGACCATTTGGTTGAAAACCTATAGACAACAATATGAAAAAAAATATATATATTCAAATAAATCATGAGTTTGAAAAAAAATCATCCATCACCACTTAAAGAATTAGAAAAATGAGAGTTATGATCCATTAAATTACATATAAAAAGATATTTCATCACAAAGATTTAATTTTTATTTTAAAAAAATTATCTAAAGAAGTTATTGACAAGACCTTCATTGATTTGAAAACCACAAAAAAAAAGAGAGGCAAAATTAATACTTCTTTTGGATCATGAAGGCATAAAAGCTCCATTATGCGTTTCACATGATTGTATAAATATTCCATTCCGAAAAAGGAAATTTCAAGATCTTATTCCATTTAGAAAAAAGGAAAGCTCATGATCTTAGGGCGGTCTAACGTGCCAAAAAGTGGTAGTTGAATGTCTGTGACTACCATAGATATAGGAGTCAATAATGATTTTGACAACTGATTTAGAGCAAGTGGTGTCAGCATATCTAAAACAAAACTACAAAGATCTTGAAAGACCAACCAACTGAAGGAACCATGCTTTTGAAAAAGTGGCATGCAACCAACCAGTATGGCCTTTTTCTAACGAAATGGCAACATCATTAGCTTTCTGTCCAACCAACCACAGTTATTCGATTTTGTGAAAGTAGTGGGTGTCACCATCTTCGTATATACTAGATGCTAAAAAAATGACATTAACATATTAGACTTATAATAGAAGATGCCCCTTCCACTGAGGCAATGATCATCATAAAAGGCCCCTTGAAATAAAAAAATCCATTTGTAGTAGAGAAGATAAAGCAAAAAATAACATCACTATATTCATAAATCAGTAATTTTTCAAAATAATTATATTGTTGCATAAATTTCCCACACTCCCTCAATCCAATAATGATCATCACTTTTGCTAGTTTTACTTTCTCCAAAATGAGAGTCAAGCCAATTAATGATCTTCCTCAAAAAGTATGTTTTTTTTTTCAAATGTGACACTCATTATGCAGGAATAGCATTCTACAACACCAAAGCATGGTTATTTCAGCAGTCAATGAAAACTTTCCATCCAATTTGATTCTCTACCAAATAGGTTCACATGCAATACTTCCTTCAGGATCAACAAAAATCAATAGTTAAGTAGCATGATGTGGTATAGAAAACAGAAATCTACTCAATTCATGAATCATTTACCATAAAGTCTTTGTAATTTAGCATATTACAAATCATTCAACTCTCTCCATCCATTAAAAAAGTTCAATTGTCAACAAGCAATATTAGAAGAGAAGATATAAAGGTGGTCTTAGTAAAAGACAAACCTTGATTTGAAACCCTCCCCACATGCCAAATTTGACAAAAGAAAACTCCACCTTTGGCATGAACAGCATCTACAATGGGTTTCCAGGCTTCAACTTGCTCTTTTGTCCATATACCTGGTGTGTCTGGATACCTTTATAATAGCAAAGAAAACTAAGAAGTCATAAAAATTTTCAAGGCAAGAAAGGGAACCCTCATGCGAAACATGGTAAGAAATTGATTACCCCTGAGCAGTGTCAGAAACTCCAGTGGCTTCAGCTATCAGTAGACCACCTTTGGAGGTTCTCTGAGAATAATATAAGATAGCATGTGGCTGAGGAACATTGCCATAAGATCTCTGTCTGGTTAATGGTGCCAAAACAACTCTAAAAATACAAATAAAATGATAAATTGAGTAAATCAAATAAGAAATCTTTCTAATTGAAGAAAGTAGTACCCTATAAGAATCAAATATATAATTCCCGTAGCAAAGTCAGGAAGAATAATATGATTAAGCCCCTTTCTATATGTTATAATAGATACTAAAAAATATAATAAAAAAGGCAAGTAACAAATGAAACCAAATCAAACAATTCATTTTTGAATGATTATGGCAGAGATAAGGACAGCTTCACAACTTCACCTGTGGATTGCTAAAATATAAACCTTTAAATAAGGTTTTAGAAGCTGAAGAAAAACACAAAATCAGAAAAACTCTGCATATAATATAATGCTTTTCCTTGTGAGTAAACAAATAAATACGTAAATGAGAAAGAGTGACAGAGAATGTTTGACTTGATCTACAATTTCCTTTTTTTCCTTCAGAGTTTGTTCATTGTTAAAGTACAACCATATTGTCAATTATTAAACATAGATTTCGCAAAATGCAGTACTGGAGTGGGGTAGGAGAACCTCAAAGATCCTATAGGTCCTTCAAATATGACAATTTCTGTATCATTCATGGCTATGCACTTGAAATTTGAAAATACTTGGTATCAAGTTCAGGGCCTACGTTGTTTTTAATTTGTGTACCTCTCTTTTCAACTTATGTTTATATCATAAGCTTAACTTTTTCCAAGACCTACAAAGCTGCAGAAAAGAGCACTGAGTTTTTTTTTTTTTTTTTGGAAAAAAAAAAGAGTGGCACTTAATTTAGGACTGTTTTCAAACATAAAACTTAACAATTCTAATGAGAGCATTTTGGAAAGAAGGCAAGTATATATTTGTGTAGTATGGACTTCAAAAGTGACTGCTTATGACATTTCAACTCTGTGTTAGAACCCCTTTCCCTCTTTCTTTTGTGTGTGTTTGTTTCTCAAAAAAAAAAAAAAAAAAAAAAAAAAAACTCTTATAGTATCCAAACCTAGCCTAGGCTTAGTGTACAATAAGTTAAATTGGTCAATTTGCTTCCACTTCAGGTCCAACCCCTGTACAAGCAGACCAAACCAAATGCAGCAGTTGACGTCAGATATTTCTTATTTCAATAGAATCACAGTCACTGCTTTTCTAAGTTAAAAAATCATATTTTTGGCAGATCCAAAAGGAAGTTTGGACTTCCCAGTTGTCTAGTTTAAACACCCTTGAGTACAATCCCATGAGTAGTGTAAATTTGCCGGTGAGGGGCCAGTGGCTTGCGCAATACATGCATGGCCACGTTTTACTTTAAGAAAATAACAGAAAAGATAAGTAAGAAACAAAATGAAGCATGCAAATGGTGGGGGGATATTTACAGATGAATGATGAAAAAGTAAAAACTTGTAACAATTAACTTGATGAATTTTTATGCACAGAATAGGGTGAATTAGTTCTGTTAATCACATGTAGGTTCAAGATCATCAAATGATAACATACAGCATGTGAAGAATGACTTGGGTACTATGGCAGGATATAGATGAGGGAGCCAAACTGGATTGCTTTTCATTATACAGAATGTGTAATCATAGGAATCAACATAAAACTGATAAATAGAAGGATTATATCCCTCCTCCCCAGCCCCAAAAAAGTCAGACCAAAATTGTTGAGAAATGGTTTTATAACTATAGATTGATATCTTATATAATCAAAGCAACTGTAAATAAATGTAAGCACTCTCAATCTCTCATGATGAAGCTACAAATACATTACTTAGAGGTTATGAAAGCACAAAGAATCCTGACAGCCAAGGTGATCAGATACCTTAATCTGCAAATCTAAAACCAATTTACAAAACAGAGCTGCTTTACAAGATTCAAATAAACCAAATGACAGCTTGATTATCCTTTTGAGATCAAGTTAAAAAAAAATCATCACTAACAACTCATGTACTGAGTAAAGTTCAGCAAGACAGCTAATACAGTTCCAACAAAATCCATCAATCTTAACATTAGCAAAATTAGCGAAGTCTCAGACTTTTAGCAGATTAATATTGAGAATTTCTGAAAAAAAAAAGTGTCATTTCTTGGTCAAAACACAAAACAAACACAGATGTGAACTGAACAGAAAATGCTCAAAAGGGCAAGAGTGTTACATAATGGAAACGACATATATAAATAATCAACTACGATTTCTTGAAAGTTGAAACCTTTGTAAACAAAACAATTCATTATCCCAACTGGGATATGTCACAATCAACCTTTTTTTTTTTTTACAAAATCAAAGTAAAAAAAAAACATAACATGGTTTATAAAAATAAAAAATAAAAAAAATCAAAACCCATCGCACATATTAACAATTCGATCATACTAGACGAAAAGAAAGAATTTTGCAAGGTGTATTGGTATACCTGTGGGAAAGGTTGAACTTGCCCAGTTTGTAAGGAGTAAGAAGAGGAATGGTGGGAGCTTCAGCAGCCATTTATAATGATTCTATTCTATTCTTTCCTGTCGAATGCTAGAACTTTACTTCTGTTCTTGATTTCAGACAAAAGTGGGGATGAAATGCTTGTTACTCAAATGGGTATTTATAGAAATGAAAAAAGCGTTCAAGATTTGTGACCAAAAAAGATTCTCCAAGAAGCTAGCAGGATGGTTCCAATTGGAAAATGATGTTTGCTTTAAAATGGTATTCATAACTTTTTTCACAGTGCCTGATGTCTGTGGTGACGTTTGGAAATACGTGGCTGTGGATGGGGATGGGTCAAAACTATACATTGAACCCTCAAGAAAATTTGGCAACCAACGTGGACCACTTTACTTACACAATCAATTTCTTAATTTTTTTAAAAATAAATTTTTTGAGAATATAGATTTTAGTATATTATTTTTATATGAGATCACCACTAACTTTATTTTGTATTTAAAAAAATATTTTTATAATATATTACTTATAATCTAAAACCTTAACAATTATGAAAATATTGTTATACTTGTCATGTCATCACTTGTTCTTCTTAAAAAAAAGAGAAATCTTTGAGACATAAAAGAGTTATTTTTTTATAGCTTCTTAAGGCAGTAAATTAATATGTATGGCCAAAATATTTTTCTTAATATGAACCACATTTTTTTTTGGAAAGAAAATTGGAATTTGCCAACTTTATTGAGGGAATATATATATATATATATATATATATATATATATATATATATATATAAAAGGTAGGGAGTAGGGACAGAGCCATCCAAGGGGGCCATGGTCCCTCTAGATTTTTATTTTTAAAATTAAAAGTATATTTGTTTTATGACATTTTTAGAATTTGGGCCAATGAAAATTATTTTTAGCCTCCGTAATATAAATTTTTTTCCCTTTAAATAATAAGAAAAAGATAATGGTGATGACAAGAACAACATAATTAGTTCAAATAACAGGAAAAACATCTAGCCTATAGAAAAACGAAAATTAGCCCAATCAACCAAAACATCACTTTAAAAATCATTATTTATTAAATCTGATCAATGAATCTTAGATCTATTAATTATTTTTTATTAAAAAAAAATTCCTAAATCTATACAATACCAACCGAATAAATAGAGAATATTTCCAAGACATTGTTGAATGACTAATACACATAGACACAATTTGATAGGACTCAAATGAATTAAATTCTATTACTCTCAATTTTGTAGTTCTTCGAGGGAACTAGGCCTCCATGGATTTTTTGAGGGAATCAACCTCCAATAGCATTTCAAAAATAGCTATTCAATTGTATTATTCATCAATAGAAATCATATTACAATCTGAAGTGAACTTTCCATCCTACTGACTAACTAACAAGGTACAACACATCTCAGCCTTAACTAACTAACTAACTAACTAATTAAGTACAACTCTTAATGCATCAACAATTAACCAACTACTTGTAATTAACTCTGTACAAGCATCCCCTGCCTCTCTGCCTCTCTGTATGTACAAGCCTTCTACTACCCTGCCCACACAGCAACACACTTCCCTGCACCACACAAGCACCCTTCACTGCACTACCTAGCCACAGCTGCACCATATAGCAATGCACCCCAATCAGAGTCCTAACACAATTAATTAATATCATAATGATAATTTATAAATTTATAATTAGTGATTGTTGGTGGATGGGTTGGAATCATTATTTTTTAACTTACTACCTTAATACTTTAGTCTATTTTATCTATTTTATTGGGCGGTCCACTATTTTTTTTGAGTCAAGTTTGTGATCTATTTCTCTGTGTTTTGAGCACTTTGGCATTGTTAGGCTTACTCAATATAATTCTCACTTGTTTATTTATTTATTATTATTTTAGTTTTGGCATTTTTTTCCATCGGATTTCCTGTACTGGATTGAGTAATTGTGGTTTTAGTAGACCACATTTGCCTTTTCAATTTGAAAATTTTTACGGACACACTCAAATCAATATTTGATTTCACAAGCTTGAGAGTGTCATCTTATGGTACATAAATATTTTTTTCTTTTTCATAAGTAGTTGACCCATATGTAAGTGATGAAACCAATTGACAAATTGAGAACCAAACATGTCATTTTTACCCTTGTTAATGGCAACTGATTTTTTATTTATTAAGTCCATAAACACTCTTTGAATCTTGCTCAAGAAAGGCAATTCATTAATTAAGCACTATGACTTTTGAGAACGACAAAAAAAATATTTAAAAAAACCTTATTATTATGTATGTACAGTGGAATCAATGATGTGGATGGAGCACCAATTTTCCTTGATATAAGCACCAAGAAATATATGATTATGAATTTAGACGTATAATTGTCGAAATTCAGATTAGACAGGAGATAATATAGAAAAGAGCTTCTTCTTCTTGACCAAGAAAAATCCAATGGGCAAAGAATATAAAATTTAAAACAAAGACCAGCACAAATTTACAGCGTTTGTCTCATTATTAAAGTTTGCATGGAATTTTGATTTTTGATCTTATAATATACAAAAAAAAAAAAAATCATAAATTTAAGGAAACACAAAAATCTACATAATTCTAAGATTTACAACAATCATTTTTTCTATTCATATATATTTTTTCATGTGGTCAATATGTCCGAAGTGTAACGAAAAAGAAACAAAGAGGGGAAGATAATGAAAATAACTTGACAAAGCCTACAAAATTTTCCAAAAAGAAACAATTCTCAGAAATCATGGTTTGAGAAGCCAAGTCAAGTTGATATCTTTTTCGGCCACCTTGACCTCTAGATTGGTGAGAACTTTCTTGATAGGCTCTCAAAACTTGGCCCTCTCTTCGTCACATATCACAAGCTTCAATTGCTCAAGATTTGTAGCTGATGGTGTCAACCCATTACGCAAGCTCAAGCACTCTTTCATGTGGATCTCCTCTAATCTATATATTACTAAAATATGAAGTGTAGCATTTAATATTGTTATGCTCTCGTTGAGCTACATCAACCACCATGTCATTTCTAATTTTCTTTTCCTGAATTTTTCTTATAATTTTAAAATACTTTTACTAAATTTTTTCCTTTTTTTAAAATATTATTAAAAAGAAAATGATTTCCAGCTTTATCATCGCCATAAAGCCCAATCACTGTAGCTTTAATTATGTTCACCGTAAAGCCCAAAAAATGAATATTACGTTGTTGTCCACCATTAAGCCCAAATCCAACCCTTTCTTCTTGTTCTTCTTCAAACCTTCAGCATGACTAACGCCAACCTCTCTCTTTTCCAAAGACAGATTCAATACTTCAGATCTTCGGCTTTCTAACGCCAACCTCTCTCTTCCCTCCTTCGTCTCTTCCTCTCCTTATTTAAGAGAATAACTCCTTCACACCTCATTACTATCTCCCCTCCTTTTGCTCTTCCTATCTTTCACGGTTTCAAAACTCCTCATTTTAATTGAATCAGAAAACAGCATATTTGAAGAAGAGCTCAGAAATTCTGACAGAATATGGATGATTCACTTCAGGTATTTCACCTTTGTTCATGTTTCATTTGGGAGTGTTTCTTCTAATTGATTTTCTTAAATTGATGGGTTTGGAGCCCTATAGTGGGTTTTGCTAATTTCAATTATTGGACGCATTGCTCTCTCTCTTTTGTATTTCAGTAATTCAATCAACACTCGGTTTCCTATCCGTATCCTTTTGCAAGAGGCAAATTGGTCCGACCACAGGCCCAGGTTCAAGGCCACCGTCAACTTTAATGGCAAGGAGTTGTTAACTGCCTCCTCTGTACAAGCCGTCGAGGTACACTTAAATTTTATTTTCTAGGGTTAATTCTTCTATGTTTTCCTGTTTGGGTATTGAGTTTATTATGGTCTGCAATTTTTTGTACTTTTAGTTGTTGCCGTTGGCTGTAGAGAAAAGCTTAGAAATTAGGGTAAGGAAAATTACCCCAATCTGTGATTATTTTTATTAGGCTTATATCAAGTTGAGGTTATACAACTTCAGGGAGATCAGAGGAAGAATGTTTCCACCTTAGATTGTAGCCATAATACATGTGACTTTGTTATTTGCACATCTATCTTCTGTGTCAATTTGGTAGTTTTGTTGCTTGCTAAGTTGTGCGGAAGGGTCATTATGGATTGTACCGAAGCCTTTTTCTGTACCTTAATCAATAATACTAATTTCTTGTTTTATATAGATGATTGTGCATTGATTGGATGTATTTAAATGTCTAATTGATTAAATTGTCATGTAATTGGGTATTGCCACATTCAGCTATGATAAATTGATAATAGAGTAGATAAACTAACAGAAAAGGCCAATAGTTATTCAAACAAGAGATGAACACCTTAATAACTTCTTCCGTTGCAAATGCTTGCATTTTTTTTTTTTTTTTTTTTCATGTTTGTAGCTGTACATCATTAAGCAAGGGTTACATATGATTTTTTATTCATTGTTTTTTTTTTTTTTCCTTTTTTTTTTTTTTTTGGTAATAAGCTTAATTTAATTACTGCATTTGAAGTTTTGTATATCATTAAGCAAGGGTTACATATGATTCTTTATTCATTGTTTATTTTTTTTTTCTTTATTTTTTTTTTTTTTGGTAGTAAGCTTAATTTAATTAGTGCATTTGAAGTTTTTTTCCTCCTTCGTTCTTTCTTATGTTTTTTTTTTTTTTTTTTTTGCTTCAAAAGAATGTACTGCTATATATGTAGTATGTTAGTTGGAGCAGTTAAATATTATGTTATGCTTGGTTAAATGAGAATTTTACTTCTATTTTTTTTTTTTTTGGATTTCAATTTTTATAATTTTTAGCTGTAAGTTCTGCAGGGCTTGAGTTTCTTAGGGATTTTGTGCACGATAAATCTCTCTCTCTTCCTCTTAAATTTGCTTATTTTATAGAGTTTACCCAATTTTTTTTTTTTAAATGAAAGAATTTTGATTTTGTTAATTTTTAAATTTTGAGCAAGCTACTGGGGTTTTAGTTCATAAATTTTGCAGTTAGAATATTGTTTCAAATTTGGTGAATTTTGGGGAATGTAATAATGTGAAAATTTTATAAACTTTTATTGCCTAGGAAAGCCAACTTGAGTCTAACAAGTAAGCCATGAACAACTTAAGTCCAACATGAAGGCCATGAACTTCTAGGTAATCTGTTGGCATGTTTTTGTTTCAATTATTTTCCTTCCCCTAATATGGCTTTGCCGCTGGATTTGTTAGTTGAAATTGAAATAACACAATTTTCTTATTCTAGATGAAATTGTTAATGGGTTTTTATTTTATGTATAGTTTTCAATGCAACTAACATCAATTCAATACACACACATGAAGGTGGAAATGAGAGTTCTTGATGCTCTTTTTTAAAGCTCTCTCTGATTTATTAATTTCCGTTGCTTACTGTTTCAATGTTAAGGATTCAATGACAAACTTATTTTGTTTTTGTACTATTGTTTTACTTGAGGGGAAAATTTGATGAGTTTTTATGTTTGTGTTTTGTAGTTCGTATTGATTTGCTGGATGTGAATGGTGATGTGGGGGGACTTATACAAAAATAATGAGCTACTTGTCTTCTATCTCAAGGTTTTTGTTTTTCCTTTATATTAAGTTGTAAATACGTAATAGTTTATTTGAAGTCTTATATAGATTCTATTTATGGTCATGGGTTCAACATAATATATTCAAATAAACTCCTATTAATTATTTTTTTACTGAGTTATTGAATCAAACATGCATCAAAAATCTGTTTTAAATGGAAATAATTCAACTGATGATTATTTACCCTTTTTTTTTTCTAGACTAGAGAGAAGCGTTTACATTAAATTGTGTACCTGATGGTGCACTCCCACACATAGATAGAGTGGAAGAAAACCATAAACTTGAGTTTTCTGGAGTTCTTGAAAACTTGTCTCAAGTTAGGAGTTCTATGATAATTGTATGTAACTTATTATAGAACATGGTGGAAAAATTGAATCTAAAGGAAAGAGGAACCATTTTGGATTGGCACATGTTGACAAGTTTGGGGTTTGATGGTGCCATGAAAGTTTCAGTGGAAGTCTTCTCTCAGTTGCTAAGTTGTCATGTATGTAAATTAGGTTACTTATTGAAAAAAAAAATTGTAAATTAGGCTAGATATTGAAAGTTCTTGTTGAATGCTATAGTTACTAAAAGCTATGTTTAGCTACTAAATTACTTGAGATGTTCCTTAAAATTTTGGGATATAAGTTAATAAGAAATGTCTTTTACATTATGCTTTTAGATACAATTTTTATTAAACTTTGATGTTGGTTTTTATTCCCTTTTATATTTTATAGAGAAGTAGGAACGCATAATTTGTATTTTAATTTTGTGTGTTTTTGTGTATGCATATCCACACACACAATATATATGCTATCAACTTATATAGTTGCATGGCTAGATAGTTTAGCAAATACATGTTAGTCTTTAATGGGGTTTTGCATTTTAATAAAACTAGTCACAGACCCACGCGATGCGTGGGAATATATATTTTGTAATATGATACAATTCATAATTTATTCTCTAAAATTTATTGAAGATAGTTTTCTCCTAAAAAATTGAACTATTTCTAAAATTATTTTCCAACTCTCTATCTCTACAAATATATCATTATATTATTTTGGGTTTTTTTTTTTAATTTTTTAATTTTATAGATATGTTATTTGAAAACCAATAATGGAGGGACATGCCAACACAACATTAGATTTCTATTTTTCTTCCCATTATGAGATTGTATCATATTTTAATTCTTCTAAACTTTGAGGTGCAACCTTCGTACCAGTTGCTAAATCCTTAATTCCCAAAAGTAATGTCTAGTTAGTTTTCAACAAAAAAGAATAAGACCAAAAAAAAAAAAAAAAAAAAAAAGTAAAGTGAAGTTTTATAGGTTAGAATCATCACGTACAAAAACTTATTTACAATAAGGTAAATAAATAAAATCCATATTTGTGGGTGAAAGCCCAACGCCATATATTGGGCCTGAGGCCCAGTTCGGATACAACTCTCCTTCCGAAGAGGTGAAAAGTATCAACGCTTTGCCATCCTAGTGTGGGTGCAACCGATAAGGGGCAAATGCTGCGTCCGAAGAGAGTCTGGCCGGTCCGAAGGGATCTTATCCAACGTATCTACACGGAGCTTGGTCAAGTAGTTACACTGAGGATTTCTCTGCAAGTGCCGAGCTTTGGGCACGCCTAACTGCGTAGATATCAAGAAGTATCTTCCGAATAAAGCTGCCACCATCGCATTTAATGCACTGCAGCAACTTTCCTGGCCGCATTTATGTGGAGAAGACACCTGAACAGTGTATCTTCACCCACCACCACTCACTGCAGTTTAAAGCAAACGGCTGATGTGACTAGTACTCAAGTGGAGGCCTAGATGAAAGACAAGTGTGCGGCGAGGATGAGGGAAAAATGTGTATATATAAGAGAAACAGGCCTTACGAGAAGGGGGGAAGAAAAAATTGTACTAACTAAGCCTTTAAATACTAAGTCTCTTCGGACCAAATAGGTTTCTTAAAAAACACCAGTCTCAATCTTTTCGACTTTGATTTTTGCCTGAATGAACCGTTGCTAAACCCGAAACCAGCCTAGTTGTTTAACCCATTCTCTACAAATTTATTGTTGGGGATTTGTTGGGCTCACAATATACAGAGTTGGTACCTGGCCCAACAAATTTGGACCCTACAATTGGCGCCATCTGTGGGGACAGCTTGAGCAAAGGTGGAAGCAACACCTCAAAAGATGGCTGAACCAAGGTAACGACCAGCTGAGTCTAGGTCATCTAAGCACACCGATCCATTTCTTCATTTGGAACGTAGACAAGACCGTGAGGGAAGTGTACACACCGCACGCGACGATCAAAACCAGTCACATGGAGAGAGTCACATGTCCCATGCAGAGAAAAACAAAGACATGCAGAAGGAAATCGATAGGCTAAAGAGGGAGTTGCGCTATGCGAAGAGGAAACGCAGTCCCTCGTACTCCCAGGAAGATTCTGATGACGAACGGGATGTCAGCTACAGACAGAAACATCGAACGCCGGTCAGTGAATATTTTACCTATGAGAAAATGCGTTATGACGAGAGGAACCCTCAAAATCCCTTACCGAGGGGCGCAGGGAACGATGCTATGAGTAAAGCTCTAGATCAGATTTCCAGATCCCCCTTTACCCGTAATATTGAGAATGCTAAACTTCCTCGACGTTTCCACCAGCCCACATTCACCATCTATAATGGCCGGACCGACCCAGTGGAACATGTGAGTCATTTTAACCAGCGAATGGCAGTTCACTCCAGGGACGAGGCCCTCATGTGCAAAGTTTTCCCATCGAGTTTGGGACCAATAGCCATGAGATGGTTCGATAGTCTGAAATCAAACACTATTAGCTCTTTCCAAGAGCTAACTCAGGCTTTTGGGTCCCGTTTCGTCACCTGCCGAAGGGTACCTCAATCCATGGCATCTTTGTTGTCCGTTATCATGAAAGGAGGTGAGACTTTGAAGTCGTATTCAGATAGGTTCTAGGAAACGTATAACGAAGTGGAGGAGGATTGTGAATCGGTGGCTATTAGTTCTTTCAAACTGGGCCTCCCCACTGAACATCCCTTGAGAACTTCTTTGACGCGCAAGCCTGCTACCAGTATACGCTAGCTGATGGACAGGATCGATAAGTACAAAAGAGTTGAGGAAGATCAGCAGCAAAGCAAGGGGAAGGAGAAGGTTATCCCTCAGGAAGGGGGGGATTTCAGGTCGGATAGGCAGAACCACAACAGGCTGAGGAAGGACTGGGCCGGACGAAGCACAGCGAACTTCCAGGCGGTCAATGCAGTTTTTTGCGAACCAGTACACCAAGTCCTGGACAAAATAAAAAACGAACCATTCTTCAAGAGGCCGAACAAGATGGTAGGAAACCCTGAAAGGCGCAACCACAATCTTTACTGTCAGTATTACCTTGACCATGGGCATACTACTGAGGATTGCAGGAGCCTGTGGGATCATTTGGATCAGCTGGTCAGCGAAGGCAGGTTAAAACACCTCCTGCATCACTCATACGGTCAGGGAAATCAAACAAGCACGGGGCCCAGGAGGGGTGATTCTGTAAAACCTCCCTTGGGGACAATCAATGTTATCTTTGCTGCACCAAGAAGGACAGGGTCTTGCCCGTCCAGGGTATTGTCAGTTGCTCGGGTGCCCTCGGAGAAGGTTAACAGAGAGCCGAAGAGGCCTAGGACAGACGTCCCAGTTTTGGGCTTTTCGGAAGAAGACAAAATATGAACTATGTAGCCGCATGATGATGCCCTGGTAGTCACTCTGAGAATAGGCGGATACGACGTGAGGAGGGTGATGGTGGACCAGGGCAGCGCTGCAGAGATAATGTACCCAGACCTATATAAAGGGCTGAACTTGTCCTCCGAAGACTTGACTCCGTACAGTTCCCTTTTAGTCAGTTTTGATGGCAAAATGATAACTCCGAAGGGACAGATCAGACTGCCTGTGCAAATCGGTCCTGAGACTGTTGAGGTAGATTTCATAGTGGTGGATGCCTACTCACCCTACATCGCCATAGTAGGCAGACCTTGGCTTCATATCCTTGGGGCTGTATCCTCCACTCTGCACCAGAAGATTAAGTACCCCTCCGAAGGGATAGTCGAAGAGATCCGAGGGGATCAGGCTATGTCTAGGCAATGTCTAGTGGCGGCCATCCAGCACGAGCAGCATGCTGAGCCCTCAAACTGTAACAAGGAGAGTTTATAGCAATTAAAACCTTCGGCGCCGGACACCGAAGCCTCGGCCGGAGAAGCAGAGTGCGAAAGCTTATCAAGGATAGTTGTTGATAACGATCCAGAGAAGTTTTTTCAAGTCGGATCTATGCTGCCTCCTCAGGAGAAGGGAGAGTTGATAGAATTCCTCAAGGGAAACGTTGATGTATTTGCATGGGACCCCGCAGAAGCCCCAGGGGTAAGCCCAGACTTCATTTGTCACCATTTAAACGTAGATCCCACCATAGTCCCTAAGAAACAACCGCTCCGACGACCATCGAAGGAACACGCAGATGCAGTCAGGGAGGAAGTAACGAGGTTCAAGCAGGCAGGGGCCATTAAGGAAATTTTTTACCCCGAGTGGCTGGCCAACACAGTGGTGGTAAAAAAGAAAAGTTGGAAATGGCGGGTGTGCGTGGACTTCACTGATCTCAATAGAGCTTGTCCGAAGGACCCGTTTCCCATGCCAAAGATAGATCAACTAGTTGACGCTACTGTTGGGCATCCTCGGATGAGTTTCTTAGACGCATTTCAAGGTTATCATCAGATACCACTAGCTCTCGCCGATCATAACAAAACGGCCTTCGTAACTCCTGTAGGGAATTACCACTACAAGGTAATGCCATTCGGCTTGAAAAATGCCGGGGCTACCTATCAGAGAATGATGACTAGAATGTTTGAGTCACAGTTGGGCAAAAGTATGGAAGTTTATATTGACGACATGGTGGTTAAAAGCAAGGTTATTGCGGAACACATTGGGGATCTTAGAGAGGTTTTCGAAATCCTGAGAGGACATAGGTTGCACCTGAATGCATCCAAATGTTCGTTTGGTGTGGGATCAGGCAAATTCCTGGGGTATATGGTCACTCACAGGGGAATCGAAGTTAACCCCGATCAGATAAAGGCCATCAACGACTTACGAGCTCCTCGGAACCCCAAGGAAATCCAGAAGCTGACTAGGATGACCGCTGCCCTTAATAGGTTCATTTCCAGATCAGCAGACATGTGTAAGCCTTTTTTCTCGTTAATCAATAAGTGGAAGGATTTTAAATGGACGGAGGAAAGTGCTATTGCTTTCCAGCAACTTAAGGACTACCTGGTCAGACCTCCCATCATGTCCAGTCCCGAGCCAGATGAAGTTTTGTTTGCCTACATTGCTGTGGCTCCTAGCGCTGTAAGCTTGGTGCTGATCCGAACAGACTGTGGTGTGCAAAAACCAGTTTATTATGTGAGCAAGTCGCTGCAAGAAGCTGAAATTCGCTATTTGCCACTAGAGAAAGCCATTCTGGCTGTTGTGCTGGGTACTAAGAAGCTGCCCCACTATTTCCAAGCTCACACCGTCATAGTCCTTACCTAGCTCTCACTTAGAACCATACTCCGAAGCGCCGACTACACAGGAAGAATTGCCAAATGGGGGACGATACTAGGGGCTTTTGATATCAAGTACATACCTCGCACGTCCGTGAAGGGCCAGGTCCTTGCGGACCTGGTCGCCAAGTTCATAGAGCCCCATTTGGAAGAAGTAACACAAACCCTAGGCCTGGAAGGAAGGCAAGTCAACATGGTTTCGTCACAAAGCACCTCGCACTGGGAAGTGTATATGGACGGCGCATCCAATCAGAGGGGCTCAGGAGTGGGGCTAGTGCTGTAATCCCCAGAAAGAATTATCATCGAAAAGGCTTTGAGGCTGAATTTCCCAGCAACGAAGAATGAGGCAGAATATGAGGCTCTATTGATGGGAATGAAGATGGTACGAAGGATGGGGGGAAATTCGGCTGTGGTGTTCTCGGACTCAAGATTAATCGTCGGCCACGTGCATGGAGAATTTGAGGCGAAGGACGAGAGGATGCAGGGGTACTTGAACCTGGTTAAGTCCCTACAGTCAGAGTTTGAATATTTTAACTTGCAGCACATCCCCAGAAGTGGCAACACACATGTCGACTCTTTGGCCTCCCTCGCCACCTCTTCGGCACAGGCATTACCAAGGATTATCCTCATAGAGGACATTCAGGAGCCTACGGAAGTAAGAAAAAAGTCACTCCAAGTTCATTGCGTCAGAACTAACCCGTGCTGGATGGATCCCATCATCAAGTTCTTGAAGGATGATGTGTTGCCCGAAGAAAGGGGGGAAGCGGACAAAATACGGTGAAAAGCTACAAGGTTTTGGCTGTCCGAGGAACAGAAACTGTACAAACGATCCTTTTCAAGCCCATATTTGTTGTGCATGCCCCCTGAAGCGGCTGAGTCGCTCTTAGAGGAGTTGCATGAAGAGATCTGTGGGAGCCACACTGGAGGGAGATCTTTAGCTCATCGGGCCATTACTCAAGGTTATTGGTGGCCGAGTATGCAAAAGGAGGCTCACGAATACGTTAAAAAGTGCGACCAGTGCCAGCGGTTTGCGCCGAATATACACCAACCGGGTGGTGCCCTTAATCCACTGTCCAGCCCGTGGGCTTTTGCTCAATGGGGATTGGATATCGTAGGCCCATTCCCTACAGCAGCAGGAAACAAGAAGTACTTGCTGGTCGGAACAGACTACTTCACCAAGTGGGTAGAGGCTGAACCTCTGGCAAATATCAGGGATGTGGACGTAAAGAAGTTTATCTGGAAAAGCATCGTCACCAGATTTGGAGTCCCACATACCCTCATCTCGGACAACGGGTTTCAGTTTGATAGTAAGGCCTTTAGAAGTTATTGCAGGGAGCTGGGAATCACAAATAGATACTCCACCCCCGCCTACCCCCAGGGAAATGGGCAGGCCGAAGCTGTTAATAAAGTCATAGTTAACGGGCTAAAGAAGAGGCTGGATGATGCGAAGGGTAGATGGGTAGAAGAGCTACCCCATGTGTTGTGGGCATACAGAACTACGCCTCGCAGGTCCACTGGGGAGACCCCCTTCTCAATGACCTATGGGGCTGAAGCTGTTATACCTCTCGAGACTGGATTTCCGACCTACAGGACCAGCTCTTTTGACCCAACCAACAATGATGGGCAACTGGAAAAGAGTTTGGATCTGATTGATGAATGAAGGGAAAACGCAATGGTTCGATTGACGCATTACCAGCAGAAATTCAAGCAGGGCTATGACGCCAATGTGAGGTTTAGACCCCTCGAGCCTAGTGATCTGGTCCTAAGGAAGGTGGTAGGTAGTGCAAAAAATCCAGCATGGGGAAAACTGGGACCGAATTGGGAGAGTCCGTATCGCATTACTTCAAGAGCTGGCGTTGGAGCATACTTCCTGGAAGACCTGGATAATCATGTAGTGCCTCGGCCGTGGAATGTAAATAACCTCAAAAGGTACTACTATTAAAAGAATTCTTCTTTCAGTCATGATGCCATCTTGTTATGCTAAGTTTCTAACAAGTGTTTAAACTTAAATCCAATCATGCCTGTAGTCCTCGGACCAGATGATTTGGGTTAGTTAACACTCCTTTACGTTTTCTCACGTGTTTAAACTTAAATCCAATCATGCCTGTAGTCCTCGGACCAGATGATTTGGGTTAGTTAACACTCCTTTACGTTTTCTCAAGTGTTTAAACTTAAATCCAATCATGCCTGTAGTCCTCGGACCAGATGATTTGGGTTAGTTAACACTCCTTTACGTTTTCTCAAGTGTTTAAACTTAAATCCAATCATGCCTGTAGTCCTCGGACCAGATGATTTGGGTTAGTTAACACTCCTTTATGTTTTCTCAAGTATTTAAACTTAAATCCAATCATGCCTGTAGTCCTCGGACCAGATGATTTGGGTTAGTTAACACTCCTTCATGTTTTCTCAAGTGTTTAAACTTAAATCCAATCATGCCTGTAGTCCTCGGACCAGATGATTTGGGTTAGTTAACACTCCTTTACGTTTTTCTCAAGTGTTTAAACTTAAATCCAATCATGCTTGTAGTCCTCGGACCAGATGATTTGGGTTAGTTAACACCTTTACGTTGTTAGACCAGATGATTTGGGTTAGTTAACACTCCTTTACGTTGTTAGACTTAGAATTCATGTTTAAACTTAGAATTCAACCATGCCCACGATCCTCGGACCAGGTAATCTCATTAAATACACATTCACATTATTAATCTAATCTAGTGCTTGGCGGAATATGCAGACTCAAGCTAAATTACGTCAACTGTTATTACCATAAGGCCTTGTTTAGCCACGTATGAAAGAATACCATGGTTTTGATTTATCCTTAATTATCAAACTGTCATTGTTAGCCGTAATGACAACTTAACAAACACCAGAAAAGCAACAAGGAGTAAAAAGTAAAGTATTTCATTCATTAAAAATATGATTTCGTTACAAAATAGGTAATGAAGGATCCTAGCTATTACACAAATTGAACGTCTTAAGCCTTATCTTGAGGCGCTGGGTTAGGCTTTGGCAGGTCCCCCGCATCTTTGGTCTGAAGAGGTGCCTGGCTCGTCTCAACTGGGGCTGGAAGATTCTGATCGGCGGAGGAAGCTTCCAAGGTCTCTGGGAGATCGCATATATCAGGATGATAGAAAACGCTCCCAGGTTGCCTTAAGGCAGACTCTGCAGGGACTCCAGCTGCATTGAGGCATTCGCCCCATGTGATGTCGCAATAGTCCCTACAGACCTTGGCAAACTCCTCGGTCAGCCTTGTTTGGGTCTCTTGCACCCCCAGCAGGTAGGCAGCCTGCTTTTCAGCCTCAACTGCCTCCTTGGCCAACTGAGCGTCCTCCTTGGCCAATTTAGCAGCGTCCCTAGCTTTTTCTAGCTCAGCACGAAGTTCCTTTACCAACGCCCTCTCTGTCTCCAGATTAATTTCAGTGGTGTAGAGCTTCTGGTGTTGGTCTTCGGCTTGCTTTTCAGCGTTTTTCAGGCCAGCCTCCACATTCATCCTGGCCTTCGCCTCCTCCTTCAGCTGTTCAGAGATGCGGGTGCACTCATCTCTTGACCTGCCCAGGGCCTTCTCGACGTCCTCACTGGATCGAGCCTCAGCTTGCACTTGGATATCTTTCTTTTTCACCCACTCCTCGGCCACGTAAATCTGTTGGGCGATCTGCATGGCAACCAAAGAACTTAAAGTGAATTTGTGAACACACATAAAGACTATAAAATGTCACCACTTATCTCACCATGCCTAAATCCCTCTTGAGGGACAAAAAGAGCTCCTGTTCGCTAAAGCGTCGATAGGAGTCCATGTCCCTCGGAAGAAGAAGAGTCTTCTCCAACACATCTGCTATATGCCCCGCTTTCCCTTCGGCATAGTTTCGTAGAGAGGCGTCATAAGGGATGGCTGCGCCATCTAGTGTTAGCGTAGGGGACCACGCCTGAGTCCCTCGCCGCACGTCTGCGGCCAGGTTCTCTTCTCTACTCTCAGTAGAAGAAGCCCGTTTGCCTCTCGTATCGTGGGTCTTCTTCTGTTGCTTGGGGCCCTTCGGAGGGACCACTTCCCCTTCCTCGATGTCTGTCACATCTGTCACTACCCTCTTCTTCTTCAGATCGGGCAGCGGTTTTAGACCAGGATCTCTTGGGGCTGGAGGAGGGGGAGGCGGTGGGGGGAGATTGACTCTGGGCTAGGACGTACCAGTACCCTTGGCCGCGACCTTCGGCCTCCTGTTCTTCATCAGCTGATCTAGACTCTGCATGTCTTCCTCTTCAGAGTCGTCAGGCAAAGCCAAATTCAAAAGTGGGGCAGCTGACTGCCTGTCAAGCGCCTCTTCGGCAGATAAGATTCGAATCTCCTCCGAGGTTTCCTCTTCGAACTTGAACTGGTCAATTTGCGCGTCAAGTGAAGGGGTAGAAGAGGCGACTCTTTCCTCGGCTACTGGTTCAAGGGGCACTTGTTGAACGGGTTGAACGAGTGCTGGGATGCCCTGCGGATTAGGATGGGGCACCGGGGCAAGGTCGAAGGGAGCCAAAAAGTTCTTCCGACCTACGTCAATGCGATTGATGCGGTGATCCCCTTGTGTGATAGCGTTGCTGATCGGCTAGAGTTCAGTCTTCGGAGTATAGCCGAGGATGAGGGGAACGGACCTGAGCTGTCCATCTTCGCTTACAAAAATTTCTGACCGAAGGAGATAGTTCAGAGCCGCGATGTTTGTGAGGCTAAGCCGAGGAGCCACGTGATTCCTATCTGCAAGCATCGCAACAGAACTGTCAGAAAGGGTTGAAACATGACGAAGAAAACTTCGAGTAGCTGAAAGTAAAAATGTTAGAGAATCTCAATGGGGATGTCCCACCTGGCACTCCTGGCTGGGTTGGGCAATGAATTCCATCATGCCATGCGCCCGAGACGATCAGATAATCGTCCATCATCCCTTTATTAGACTTGGGGAGACAGGAGAGAAGTCTGACGACATCGGATCGGGACCTTAGATAGTATCCCGCTCCCTCCTTGGTACGACACTCATACATGTGTACCACATCGTGCCAAGTTAGTCCCAATCCTAAGTGGCGGTTTAGGTCGTCAACTGCCCCTAAGATCCTAAACGTGTTAGGCGCGCATTGCTCGGGGCTAAGCCTATGGGCGGTAAGGTAGCCCATGGTGACTGGACCCATAGGGATGGTCATTCCCCCCTCCAGGAAAGCGATAATGGGGATTATAACTTCGCCCACTTCTCGGTCCGTTAGTAACCCCTCCGTGGAGCAATACCTCAGGCCCACTTCCTGAGGAATGCGATATGTCGCCATAAATTTCTCTATCTGGGAAGGGCTGTCCACTAGGTATTCAAATCTACCCATTTTTTAACAAGGTTAGAGGAGGGAAAACGCGAAACGGCGTCTGGGGAGAATCTACCACGGGCCGAAGAGGCAATCTGAATAGATTACGAAAATCTCAAGGAGAGAACTTACGCGGAATCGAATCGGGGGATGATCTTTAGCCTTGCGGGGAGAATCGTAGCGGGTTATGGAACAATTCGAAGCAGATGACAAGAAAGGCTTTGGGAGTCTGAGCGCTTGAAGTTCGCTGGAGAGTCTGAAGTTTGCAAAATGAGAAAACAATCCTTTCTGGGACTTTATATAGGGGAAGGCAAAGTGGGGGAAATTACCCTGCTCGAAATTTCAGGAGGAATCTCGTCCGTTGGATTTGAAACGAGCCAGCAGATTCCATTGACAAGACGCCGCCAGGAGTAATTAATGACGCCTCGGAAACGACGCGACAGCAGCAGTAATAAAGAAGGCGCCTAGGTTCATGCGCACACGCACGTGGAGTCAAAAATTCAATGCTTTCGTTTGCCAAAAAGGTCAAAACCCCACTTTTTCTCTTCGGATTAGAAAGAAAAATTGGAATTTTGAGGGGCTATTGTGGGTGAAAGCCCAACGCCACATATTGGGCCTGAGGCCCAGTTCGGATACAACTCACCTTCCGAAGAGGTGAAAAGTATCAACGCTTTGCCATCCTAGTGTGGGTGCAACCGATAAGGGGCAAATGCTGCGTCCGAAGAGAGTCTGGCCGGTCCGAAGGGATCTTATCCAACGTATCTACACGGAGCTTGGTCAAGTAGTTACACTGAGGATTTCTCTGCAAGTGCCGAGCTTTGGGCACGCCTAACTGCGTAGATATCAAGAAGTATCTTCCGAATAAAGCTGCCACCATCGCATTTAATGCACTGCAGCAATTTTCCTGGCCGCATTTATGTGGAGAAGACACCTGAACAGTGTATCTTCACCCACCACCACTCACTGCAGTTTAAAGCAAACGGCTGATGTGACTAGTACTCAAGTGGAGGCCTAGATGAAAGACAAGTGTGCGGCGAGGATGAGGGAAAAAGGTGTATATATAAGAGAAACAGGCCTCACGAGAAGGGGGGAAGAAAAAATTGTACTAACTAAGCCTTTAAATACTAAGTCTCTTCAGACCAAATAGGTTTCTTAAAAAACACCAGTCTCAATCTTTTCGACTTTGATTTTTGCCTGAATGAACCGTTGCTAAACCCGAAACCAGCCCAGTTGTTTAACCCATTCTTTACAAATTTATTGTTGGGGATTTGTTGGGCTCACAATATACGGAGTTGGTACCTGGCCCAACAAATTTGGACCCTACAATATTAAACAAACCTTACTTCGGCAAAATGATCAAATTTAATAGATCCTCACTTATATCAATTTCCATCAAATTACCAAATTATCAAATAGTAATGTGCCATTGATTCCACCCATGTCTACTATAGACATTTCTCAATGTGTCCATATACAAATCACTCAATTATCGTTGTTTTGAATTCCCACAGAAAATCAAAATAGAGCGTATACGAATAGTAAACTTGCTAACTCGGCCAAATGTTCTTACCTCGGAGAAGATGTCTATTGACATTCCAGGTTATGAATTTCAAATGTCCACAGGAAGTTATCAGATTGTATTAGTTGCTATGCCCAAAAATAGCAATTGCTTCTGTCTTCATTGGAACGCATTAGCTATATCATATTGTGTTTAATATGGAAAGAAATAGTAAAATCCAAAGAAATAGTATTGTTAAGATTTGTCTAAAACTCATGTACGCAGTATTCTAGATATTCAAGAAGAGAAAATTCTAAAAAGAAAATCAAGTTGAAAAAATAGCATAATTCAAAATCTAAAACTAAAATCCCAATTATTGTTCATCTACACAGTATTAAAGATAGGTATTCAAAAATCAAGAACCAATTAATTTTTCTATCCTCACAACAATTAGCATAAAGCTAGGTACTAATGGAATTTAAAAATAACTTAATTCTTTGAATTTCCTCACTCCTAAAATTCCAAAAAATTTCTCATAAGCTAAACAATCCCCAAAGTTATTCGTCAACCAAACAGGCCAACTAAGGTCTCAAACACAAAAATTCTAGCCACAACACAACAATCTACATAAGCTGATGTACTTTGAAGAATTAGAGTTTCCTTTAAAAGATTAAGATAAAAAAATTTAAACTATTACATCCCAAGTTCCATACACAAAAATAATTTAAGATTCAAACTTTAATCTCTTTTCTCTTCCATTTTCCCACAATTTCTGGGACACCAAATAGTCAAATTAAACAATAAAAAAAAAATTATTAGTATAAGGAAATGAAAATCTAATATAGCTAATGTGTATTGAACCATAAAAAGCAAATTATCAAGCACCACCCAAGAAAAGCAACAAATTTATTCCTCTTTCCTTCAAAATGTTCTAAGAAAAGAATGGTTACCAATTGATTAGTATAACCTTCAATAGGTTAAAAAGCCTCCAATGATTGCGAGTCTTGATCATTGACATCTGTCGAAGAATTGACAAACAAAACAGAGATAAAAATGAAATTTAGTTCAGCATATAAGACGACGGGAAAAAGAGAACAATAACATTTTCTCTTTGATGAAAATGAATAACACTCTTACTATAAAACAAAGACCAAAATAAAAACATCACATTGAATAAACATATCGAGAGTAACATTCCTATAGTCTAGAGAATGGCAACCATAAAACAATTTATAACAAACATGATCTAATGCCCAACTCAAATAATTTTTAATATATATATATATATATATATATATATTTTAATAGTTTTAAGACCATCATAATGAAATCTCAAAATTGAACTACATTTTTTTCCCTAATAATGAGATGGGAATAAAGAAAAGAAAAAAAAGAATAAGAATAATACAAATAGCAGAACTCATTTTCAGTTTATACCCTTTAGACCTGGGCTACCAATGTTCACCTCTCATCTGCTTCAGTTTCGTTTGCAAGCTCTAGAGTCATTATTTATCTCTTGTGCTCACTTGATTGGGTTTTGGTAGACGAACTTGAGCCATGACCAAAAGAACGGAAAAAACACTCAAGAAACTATCGCATTGAAGGCCATACCGATAAATTTTTAAACAAAGAACAATTGAAAATTTATAGAAAAAAAAAATGAGAGGTGAGGAGGTGAGGAGGTTGCAATCTATTGGTGACTATAAAAATTCCATCTCAAGAGTCTGGGTTAATGGAAAGACACACGATAGATTTGGAGATAAAGTATAGGTGACTATAAGAATTTCATATAATAGCAGCATCTCAAGAGTTTGGGTTAATGGAGAGACACGCGATAGATATGGAGATAAAATATTGGTAACTATAAGAATTCCATATAATAGCGGAATCTCAAGAGTCTGGGTTAATGGAGAGACACACGATAGATATGGAGATAAATTAACACCCGAATTTAAAAAGAGACTCAATAAATGGCAATCGATAAAACAAAAAATAAAATAAAAAAAGAAAAGAAAATAAATGATGACATAGCGCTGACGTGGCTTAACTGGAGCGTAGCAACATTAAATGCTACGCTTCAGCTTTTAGTAATATATAGATTTAATGAATTCAAAGTGGAAATTTGTTAGATAGCACCGATTGTGTTTTCAACCAATTGAATATCAAGAAACATTTGACATTTTTTTTATTAGTTTATATAACATGCCTCATTAAATAAATCAATCTTCAAATATTTAGAAACAAATTATAAGTAGCATGTAACTATGCAATATGAACTAAACATTAGACTTGCATATCTCTTTTCCAACTACAAAATGTACCAATACTAAGAAACACTATTTGAAAGGAGATTTAAATGGAAAATAATTGTGCTTGCCAAGGAGGAGTAAAGATTCATAAATTTACTTTTGTAAGTATAGAATAAAGTATTTTTAAAGGTTATGATTATGGATTCATCAAACTTGCAACATTTAACCATTTAAATTTGCTGTTTAAGTACATGAATATTAGGAATTAATCTTATAACTTTTATCAATCTAGAGGAAGATGAATTAAAAAAATGAATTTCTTGAACATTTATCTGAATTTTTTCGTGCATCGCACAAGTTAGCGACTAGTTTACATTACTCACCAATCTCTTTTAGCAAGTTTCTAATGCTTAGGCAATCACATATGTCGAGAAGTCTTAACTTATCGAGGCTTTTGATTGATTCTGGCAACTTAGATAAATTAGTACAGTACCTAAGCCTGAGCACTTCTAAATTCACTAGCTTTCCAATTCCTTTGGGAAGTGAAGACAGTTGATGACAATTAGTGATCACAAGTTTTTTTAGGAGGATAACATCACACAGCACTGCAGGCAATTCTGTTGGGGATTTCACCAAATTAAGGAGTAATAATGAAAGAACAAATGAACACATCAAGTAAGTAGAAATTAGTGATTGACTTGGTGGTACAATTGAATGTTATCCTTAGACAATATTTGTCCCTATACGCAAATTGCTAAAAGATTTTTACAAACTTGTGCCAAGGATACAACCAAATTTATTGGATTCTACAAATAACAATTTTGGAGAATACCCACAGTATTTTTTGTGTTTCTTTGTAATTTACTATCAAATCTATCTTTCAAGTGAACATTAACCTCTATTTATACCCATAGGGTTATGACCCTTCAAAAGGTAAGTACGGAGAGTTACAATGCCTCATAAAACTATTTACAAGATTTAAAACCTTTCTCAAAGTTTAGAACAGTTACCACAATTTTGCAGAAAATTATGCAAAAACAGTTTTTACGAGGCTTGATCTATCAAGGAATTGAGCATCGATCGAAGGCTCTTTTCAATCGATCGAACAGGAATCGAACATCAATCGAGTTAGGTAGAAGCTTCAGATCAATTTTCTTGATCAATTCGATCGATCGAGCAAAAGTTTCGACTGATCAAACATCCTAAAACTTGAATTTTCACAAAGAAAATTCCAGATATCGAAATTTCATTTTATTCATTTTACAAATGAATACTCTCCAATCATCTATCATTATTACAACCTATCCTTATATATACCTATATATTCAACAAATTCCACAAGATCATTGCAATAGTCAATGTTTATCTCCATTAGATTTGGCAATGTATCTCAAACTTGGATAGAACAATTCCCAAAAGCTTGACCAATATTACAAATGAACAAGGATATTTTCTTCAAACTCTTCAATAGTACAGGGGCCTTGCAAAGGGAAGGGATTGAAACCTTCTCCAATTTGATTCTCTTTAAATTGGGTAGAGTTGAGTAGTTGAAAATTTATTATTTCAGTAGGAAAGAAACCATAATTAGAAATTACCAAAACCTTGAGTTTATCCATTTTCTCCACAAAATTAGGTAACTTGTATGCTTTGTCTGAAAATTCAGAACTAAAACCATAACTTTGGGTTCATGAATGTCGCACCAAGTTGATGAGAATGATTCATCTGCAAAAAGAATTATAGATGATGTGAGAAGGCACTCAATATGTATGGGGTGTGTGACTCTGTGTGTGTTTCTGTGTGTCCATGCATATGTGTGATAAGAGAAAACTTGAACAAACCAGTTGAGATAGATAACAAGCAGGCATTGATGGGCTACTGATCCTGAGTGTTTTCACTTGCGTCTATAATCCATCTTTGCCTTTGTCCTTCTGGCCCTTGGTAGCTTTCAAACATGGCTAGCTCTCTAAGAAGATCATGTTGTGTGACATAGTTTTCATTATAATAAATCATTGATCTCACTTGCATTTTTCCTGGAGAATGAGCAAAAATTATTATTTTTTTGATAAGTAATAAGTTATATTGATATAAAAAAGGAACACCCTAGTACATAGGGAGTGAACAAGGGAAAAGAAATCAAATACAAAAATTGCAAGAATCTAGGAAATCAATAAAAGAAGGGAATGATTGTTGTTGCAAAGCAAACAACCAATCCCTTAAAGTTCTAAAAAAGAGTAGCTTGAGGTCTAGAATAGATCTCTCAATATCTTCAAAACATCTACCATTGCTCTCCCTCCAAAGACATCACATTAAGCAATGAGGAATGATGGACCAAATGTAACCATTTCGATGACGACCAAAGTTGTCTTGCCAACACCCTAACAGCCCTAAAATAGTGTGCGGCATAACTCAAGATACTCCAAATAAACCCAAAACCATAGACCATAGATCCATAGCAAAAGGGCAATGAAGGAATAGATGGTCAACCGATTCACCATTCCTTTTACACATGTAGCACCAATCCAAAATCTGCACCTTCCTTTTTCGTAAATTATCAATCGTTAAGCACTTCCCTAAGGCAGCAGTTCAAACAAAGAAAGCTACTCTAGAGGGAATCTTCTGCTTCCAAATACTTATTCAAGGAAAACTAAAGAAAGTGTTGCCAACTAAAATTCTATAATAGTCTCTAACCATGAAGCCCTTATCTTTGCTAGGTATCCAACATATTTTGTCCTCACCCAGCCCTATTAAAGGAGAACCATATATGGTTTCCATGAAGTGTGACATCGCCTCTAGATCCCGATCATGCACCCCCTAAAGAATCTCACATCCCAAAAGAGGACACCGTTGGTGGACTTCATAAGCTCAGCCACACTGGCATTGGCATCCTTATTCCTGCAAAATCTGAACAAGTCAGGATATCTAACAACAAGAGAAGTCTCTCCACACCACCGGTCTTGCCAAAACTTCACTCTAGACCTATCACCAATATCAAACAGAATATGGCGCGAGAAAGAAGGCCATCCCTGACTGATATTTTTTCATAAACCAACACCATAAGGGCCAATCACAAACCTGGTACACCAGCCCCCCCACACACATCCATACTTCATCTCTATCACTTGTCTCCAAAGGGCATCTTTCTCAATTCCAAATCTCCAAAGCCACTTCCCAAGTAAAGTTTCATTGAAAAGTCTTATCTTCCTTATCCCTAAGCCACTTGAAGAAATAGGAGCACAAATAGTAGCCCATTTAACCAAATGAATTTTAGGATCATCTCCAAAACTGCCCCATAAGAAATTCCGCTGGAGCCTCTAAATTCGGTTAGCCACACTAGTAGCTATACGAAAAAAAGATAAAAAATAAGTGGGTAAATTAGAAAGGGTGCTTTTGATTAGGGTGACTTTACCTCCCTTGGATAAATATAAGTGCTTCCAATCCGCCAATCTCCTCTCCATTTTCTCCAGAATTGGATCCCATATAGTCTTATCCTTAAATTTAGCACCAAAAGGAAGACCCAGATATTTCATTGGGAGAGAACCCTGCTTGCAGCCAAGAATGACCAAGAAAAGGTTAAAATTATGGACAACCCCAACTGGAACCAATTCAGACTTGCCCAGGTTAATCTTTAGCCTCGACACCGCCTCAAACCAGATAAGAATCATACGAAGAATCAAAATCTGTTCTAAATCAGCCTCACAAAAAATTAGCGTGTCATCCGCAAAAAGGAGACGAGACACCGCCATGGATCTTCCCTCCAAGTTCCCCACACTAAATCCAGACATGCGTCCTTCATGAACTACTTTATCCAACATCCTTCCAAGAGATTCCATCACCAAAACAAACAACAATGGAGACAACGTACTGTAGATAGACAAAAGAAGATCCATTGTCTCCATTTGGCAGAGAAGCCACTTCTTTCTAACATCTGCAACTAAAAACTCCAGTTTACATGGTCAAAAGCCTTCTCCACATCCAGCTTACAAATCAGCCCTGGCACCCCAGACTTCAATCTATTGTCAAGACATTCATTAGTAATAAGAACAGGGTCAATGATTTGTCTGTCTCTCACAAAAGCATTCTGAGATGTTGAGATTATATCCCCTATCACCGTGCGGAGTCTATTAGCCAAGACTTTAGCAATAATCTTATAAACCCTCCCAACCAAACTAATGGGCCGAAAATCCCTAATCTCATTTGCTGCATGTTTTTTAGGAATGAGAGTAATAAAAGTTGCGTTTAAACTTTTCTCAAATTGACCATTGGCAAAAAAATGATGAAATACGGCCATAAGATCAGGTTTAACAATCCCCCAGCAAGCTTGGAAAAAAGCCATTGGGAAGCCATCTGCACCAGGAGATTTGTTGCCATGAAAACTTTGAACAACATAAAAAATTTCTGCCTCTTCAAAAGGTCTCTCAAGCCAATCCGCATCATCGCCAGATATCATTGGAAAAACAGGCGAATCCGAAAACAGTTGATCAACTTGCTGCTCGGAGTACAAATTCACGAAGAAATGAGTAATGAAGTCTGCAATTATACCATCATTTTTTCTGCAATTATAAGTAAGAAAAGATTCAGTTTTTTTCTTCAAATGCAAAAAGTACTTCCCAAAAAATCTATAACAAAAATATTATTGCCATAAGAAGTTAATTAAGTTATAAGACATTACAAAAATTTGTTCCTTAGGCTGTGTACAGGGTGATAACATATTATGACTACTAACTAGCAATGGTTACTTGAAAAAAATACACGCTAAGAGTCAGCATGCGTACCTTGTCATCACAAGATTAGCCAGATTCCGGGAGGTGAGTTCATGTAAAATGGCAATGGCATCAATACCATCTTCATCGTGTTTATATAATTCTTGCCACACATCAATGAGGGCAAGAACAGGGATCCTTTGGTCTTCATGAAATGAACCTAGATCCATAAAACACTCTTTTAAATTGTCCTCATCAACTGAAAATTCTAGGCTTTTTTTAAAGACAATGAAGCAGATCAGAACTAGAATTGAAGATAGAATGACCACTAGACCATTTTCTACCTCTACTGCTCCAATCCTCAACAGGCTTCCCACGGAGTGATTTGCCATTCACTTTGAGGGCGCCTCTCACTATCTGTAATTTAAGGAACCAAATAAAATTCAGTTATAGTCATTCAAAATTCAAACCACATGAATTGAAAACAAAACAAGCAAGTTCAATTCTAAGTATTAGTCTGAAAGCATGATTTTGGCAGGTACAAATGATATTATATATGTACTAATCAACACCAAGACTAGAATGTATTTCTTCATTCATATGCATAACATAAATACTTACTTTACCCAGTGGCAAAAAGTGTAAATAAAATTAAGCACATTGCATCCGTATGTATCACATTTACATAGAACTTTTTTGATAACTTCAAATGAAATGTGAGAACTCCCATCTTGCAGTGATGCTGAGTGATGTAGGAGAGTCATTGTATGTTCATCATTTAACGGTTTTAAGTTATATGTAAAGCTATATCCTGGAAGTGTAGTTCTTGAGGTCACCAGAATATTGTAATTTGGCTTATAAACTTCTCAATATGGAATTCTGATCCAGACTAGACATCATCCAAGATCAGTATATAGGATTTGATCCAATTTGGGTTAGTCATTCTTGCAGCTGGTTGATTGCATCTTCATCACTTCGGAACTGGGGCACCTAACCACTTATACATTGATATAGTCTTTGCTAATGTATAACATATTAAACTGAAAACATAGATAATAATGGCGGTCTGATGAAGTGAATTACACACAATTTCAATTGCAGCAAAGATTAAGAGGTGAGCAAAAAAAACAGTTTTTGAGAAACACCACCAATTATTAAGAAATTATATATATCTTACTACTCTTCTAAGGCAATAAATCCTGAGGATGAAATGTGCCAAAAGCAGTGCTAGACTTTTGAAAGGGCTAAAAAAAATAATGAACATAATTAGTAAAGGCCTATCATATCCTACCTAATCCTAATAAGACGTAAATTTGTTTCAAACTGTATTTTAATTTCACTTACAGAAATACAAATTTTCATGCGTGAATGCATTGCAATCCCATTTATTCCCATGATAGTCATGCATATGATATTTAAATTTCAATCAATAGTTCAATTTGAGGTTCATCAATGAAATTTGTCAAGAATTCAACTGATGAACCAGTTGATTTGAAGAAATTTGATTTTGCTGGTTGTGATATAAATGATTTTAGCTTAAGACTATCGAGTATTTTACTGCAAGTCGTTCTATGTATTTTATGTAATGTTTATACATGTGCGTCTCATTATACCACCAGCAGACCAGGACACATTGGTTCTTAGATTTCACTAGTGGAGTCAGTTATTTTTGTTAAGGGTAAATACTAGTATACACTGCTTATTTCACACAAATGTACACACTTTTTGCACTGAAATCGTGACTTCAAGTGGTGTGAAATAAACACCACCCTTTGGTTAATACAATATAATGGCTAATACAGTCAGTTAATAAGTTTTGTAACCCTGTTCTTGATGTATAAAAACATAACACAGCATTGTAATTCTTGTTTACAACATTTTAAAAAAATTGTATATGTATTTTGTTTTAGGTAGTTCCTAACAGTTTACTAAGATCCAGATACTAGCACTATAAATAACTTAAAGAATATGCAAACTCATGCCAATCAAAGAAAAAAGAAAAAAAAAAAAGAGGGATCAAATACCTTTAATTTCCTGGTCGTAACCAATCATTTTCACCAATGTGGTCTTTCCCCATCCTCCAGGAGTAGTCAGTAGAAGCCGCTGCTTCTTCTCCTCTAGCAGCTTCATCTTCAAGACCTTCAAAGGTTCATCCATCCCAACAGTAATATCCGGGGGCCTAGGAACTGAGCACGACAACTAACCAATCTTCAACTACTCCAAAACCTGCAAAATATCCTTTTTGTTTTGTACTTGCATATGAACCTGGAAGAACATCACAATGGCCTCATTCAACTCTGTAAGTTGTCTCCCTTAGTAGGCTTGTAAAGGGTAGTCCCACTCTTGGCACCCCAATTTGCAAATGAGCTCCTGGGCCTTCCTCATATCTTCGATCAAGCTCATTGTTTCCCCTTCTGGGTGATCAAGCTTTTTGTTTAATTGTCTTCTCTCTTCAACCACTGGAGCTAAAAGATTTAGATTGAATTGGAGGCTTTCAAGAATTGGCTTGAACATAAGGCCATAGCTTCCGCCACTCTTAACTGTGTCATACAACACATTAAATACCTCTCCAAACACTGCCCCCAGAGCAGCCCCTCCAACCAATGATGCCATAGCTTTGCTTTGCAAACTAACTCAAACCTCCATTATGACACAAAAAAAGAAACCAAAGATTCTGTATCCAAGATCTTCGGAAACCATTTAAAGAAACAAACACACCACTTTAATACACGTGTCATATCAAGGAATAGGCCAAATATACAGAAATGAGACATATCGGTTTCTGTATTCTGCTCATCATCTCTACTGCAGCCCAAGAAATGCCAATTATCTAGAGAAACCATATGATATCTGTGATCCATATAGCAATCCACAGGCACAGGAACTGGTGCAAATTCTGCCACATCCTGAATGGGCTGTGCATGGATATCCTGAAAGGCAAGGAGATGGATGGGTTGGAGACTCTAGGACTTGGGTGCTTGATGTGGGTGCTCTCTCTAGTCGGTTATACTTCTATCAGGTAATAATGTTATTTTTAGTAACTTAGCCGTTATCAAATTTGTTATGGAATCCTGGTTGAATTCACACACACACACACACAAAGGAATGATATGCGAATGTGGACTTAAAATTTGGCTAAATGCTAAGTTCATGTTCATAGTAAATGGATGTTTGTGTGCTATGCATCTAGGAGCATTCAAAAATTTTATCATGTACTTCTATGCATAGAAAATTCAACTAATTATAAGTCCTTACTGCTAACTGTAAGTTTCTATATGTTATCTTTGAGGTGAGACTTTCTAGAGGCCTCATGAGACTTAAGAATTTTCAATTCTTCCTCTATCTCCTGTCTAATCCTCTCTTACTTACTCTTAATTTCTGCACTACTGTGCAAACTTGTCATCCGTAAGTCTGTCCTTTCTCCCACACTCATCCTTGAGATGCTACAGCTTTGTCCAAAAATTCTAACCCTAACTCTATGCAGCTTTCAATATTCAGATTGGATGCAATTGAAAAATATCATAGGTTTGCTTTGGATTTATCATTTATCTAGACTAGCTCCCAGCATCCTGAAGGACCTGAACCCATTAGAATTCAGAGCAATTGCTTTGCTAATTCACATTAGTGAACTTTTGTAGTTTAGTCTACCTTAACTTGATTAGTGCTGTTGAGTTTGTCCCTCTGCTTGAAGATGAACAACACAGTTATAGGGCACTAATGGGAAACATATTACTATTGCCCTGGATCCAGGAACTAAACCAGCAAGGCCTGTATGGTCTTCCATTAATGTTGGTACAGAGATATATGTTAGTAGCATAGGGATGATTGCAGAATGGTCTGTCAGTGATTTTGATATATTGCTTCCTGAAGATGTTGCTAGCTCTAGTGTTAGCTTTGATTGATTTTTTCAGAGTATATTCACCCTTTCATTTAGTAAAGAATAAGTAAATAGAGTAAGTAGAACCCATTACAGTTCTACTTAAACCATGCTATCATGTCAGCAATAGATTCAACACACATACCCATGATAAGTGATATGTATATGTTCTCTTAAATCCAGAGATAATCCTCCTGACTTTCTTCACTTTTCAAGAATAAACATTGGAGCTAACCTTTTGATGCCAATTGTAAATAATAAATAACTTTTCTTAGACTCCTCTTAGTTGCCAAGAAATTGAGGAAATGCTATTTGCTAATCATGTGTGTGCGTATAATTCCATCTGTAAACTCCACTTTTGTTTGTGCTTAATGTCACATATTTTGTACACAACCGGTCTCTAGCTTAGAAAGATAAGGTTGAGAGCTAGCTTGAAATTTAGTCACTTTATTATGAATGGAAGTGAGAAAACAAGCCAAAATGCCCAAAATATGGATAATATCTCAAGTAATTGAGTAGCCACTTATAATGGTTCAATGTAGACCTTATGTATGCCAAAAATTAAAGTAGACCGAGTCCATTGCAGCTAAAGCTGAAAGCAAAATCCTATACGCATATTTGTCAATTTAAGTAAAGAATCATCACTTGTAATAGCCAGATTATGCTTCAAAATCATGATTAGTCTGGCACAAAAGCAAATCAGCACGAACAATATTATCATTAAAAGAGAATAACCACTTCAAAATTATTTAGATCTATGAAATCTTTTTGTTGCACTTGTACAGTACAATGAAAACACTAAAAGCAAGAAAGGAATTACATAGGGCAATGTTTTTGGAAAATTTATTTTCACTCTTCTCCTTAAAAACCTAAGCAATGTCTTAAAGGAATGGATAGTCAGTGTATCCAAGGACGGGGTCAGAGGTGTAGAATGTGTCTCTATTGTACTTGTTGAGAGGGGAATTGAGCTCAAATCTCTTAGGCAAATCGGGATTGGCTAAAAACAGACGACCATAAGCAACAAGATCTGCACGGTTTTCAGCAATAGCTTTGTTCCCATCTTCCCTGTCATAACCCCCAGCAACAAAAAAGTTACCCTTAAAAGCCTTTCTCATTGGCACAAGACTATGGGGACATTCACTCTTTTCTCCAACTGTCTTCATTCTTGGCTCAACCATGTGGCAATAAAGAATCTCATATTTGTTTAAGGATTCAGCCATGTAAAGGCCCAAAGCTTCTGGATTTGAGTCTCCAGATTCCATGCAATTTGCAAAAGGAGATAGCTTTATTCCAACCCTGTCTGCTCCTATCTCATTAGAAATAGCTTCAACTATTTCCAGAGCAAACCGGCAACGATTTTCGAGGGATCCACCATATTGATCCGTTCGATCATTCACTTGATCCTTCATAAACTGTTCAATTAGGTAACCATGAGCCCCATGGATCTCTACTCCATCAAAGCCTGTGTATAAGACAAATAATGACATTTTAATGAAGGTACTATGTAATAACAAAGGTAACCATGAGCCCCATTGTTCTTTCATTTTTCTTTCATCAAGTGCAAAGTACATTTCTTCACTCCCTTGTACGTTTGACCAATCAAATATCATTTATCTTATATAAACACATGAAAATAACTTACCAGCTTCAATAGCATTCCTTGCCGCAAGTCTAAAATCATTGACAATTTGAGGAATTTCCTCTATCCTCAACCGCCTTGGAGGAGTGAAGTTTGCAACGTTAAATCCATTAGCTCGAATTTGAGGGGTCAAAGGCTTGTCAGTGGAAGAAATTGGAGCTTGACCATTTGGCTGAAAACCTGTAGACAAAAATATAAAGAAAAATAAATATCCAACTAATTCAAATGAGTTTGATAAGAAATCATCAATTACCACTTAAAGAATTAGAAAAATGAGAGTTATGATCTGTTAAATTACTTTGAAAAAGATGTTTCTTCACAAAGATTTAATTTTTATTACAAAAAAAAAATATCTAAAGAAGTAATTGACAAGACCTTCATTGATATGAAAACCACAAAAAAAAAAAAAAAAAAAAAAAAGAGACAAAATTAATACTTCTTTTGGATCATGAAGTTATAATAGCTCCATTATGTGTTTCACATGATTGTGCAGTAAGGATGGGGCTCCATAAATATTCCACTCCAAAAAAACAAAATTTCAAGATCTTATTACATTTATAAAAAAAAGGAAAGCCCATGATCTTAGGGTTGTCTAACATGCCAAAAAGTGGTGGTTGGTTGTCTGTGACTACCATAGATATAGGACTCAATAATGATTTTGACAACTGATTTAGAGCAAGTGGTCTCTGCATATCTAAAACAAAACTACGAAGATTTGGAAAGGCGAACCAGCTGAAAGAACCATGCTTTTGAAAAAGTGGCATGCAACCACCACTCTGGCCTTTTCTACTAAAATGACTGAATAATATTCTATTCAATGGTGATATAAGACATCATTTTTAGTTGAAATGGCAACAACATTAGCATTTTGTCCAACCTCCACAATGATTTGATTTTGTTAAAGCAATGGGTGTCACCTTATTCGCATCCTAAAAACAAAATTACATTAACATATTAGACTTATAATAGAAGATGCCCCATCCCCTAAGGCAATGGTCATCATAAAAGCCCCCTGTAATGAAAAAAACCATTTATAGTAGAGAAGATAATGCAACAAAATAATTATATTGTTGCATAAATTTCCTTTACTCATCAATCCAACAATGATCATCACTTTTTTTAATTTTACTTTCCCCAAAATGAGAGTCAATCCAATTAATGCTCTTCCTCAAAAAATATGTTTCTATTTCAAATGTGACACTTATTATGCCAGGAATAGCATTCTACAGCACCAACGGATGGTGCTGTAGAATGCTTAGGCCTTTTGGAATAAGTCCTACTCGCTCCCCCTTGCCTAATGGACTTTTCTCTTTATCAGCGCGTCATCCATGGGTCTCTCGTACGTCATCCATGGGAACCACGTGTCAACCCTGCACGCACATCCATGGGAACCCCGCACGTTCATGTCCATGGGAACCTCGCACCATACCATTATTTAGCACCACGTGAGTCTCTGCCTCTCTGTGAGCTTTGAACAAGTCCTACTCACTCCTCCTTGACTAATGGGCTTTTCACTTCATCAATGCGTCATCCATGAGTCTCTCGTACGCCATCCATGGGAATCACGTGTCAACCCTGCACGCACATCCATGGGAACTCCGCACGTTCATGTCCATGGGAATCTCGCATCACACCATTATTTAGCACCATTAGCAATATTCCAGGATCTTTGTGTGTGGGCCGTTTAGGCTTTCTCTGTCCTTGCTGGGTAGGGATCATGAACACTTCACCACCTTTGCCGCACACCACCATAGGCTCTGATACCACTTATTGGGGAGATACACACCTTGGGGAGCTTTCTTGAGTAATTAATATAACACATAGAGACACACTTTAACCCAAAAGGCCTAAGCCCAATGGGTATGTGCTCAATTGTGTTATATTAACTACTCATTCTTTTCATCTTTATTCAATGTGGGACTTTACTCACACGTGTAACCCAACAATCTCCCCCTCACGTGTGATTCTCTACCACTCTATGGGCTTTAAGACTTCTCTGTGGGCCATGAATAAGTCCTACTCGCTCCCCCTTGCCTAATGGACTTTTCTCTTCATTAGCGCGTCATCCATGGGTCTCTCGTACGTCATCCATGGGAACCACGTGTCAACCCTGCATGCACATCCATGGGAACCCCGCACGTTCATGTCCATGGGAACCTCGCACCATACCATTATTTAGCACCACGTGAGTCTCTGCCTCTCTGTGAGCTTTGAACAGGTCCTACTCACTCCCCCTTGACTAATGGACTTTTCACTTCATCAATGCATCATCCATGAGTCTCTCATATGCCATCCATCGGAACCACGTGTCAACCCTGCACGCACATCCATGGGAACCCTGCATGTCCATGTCCATGGGAATCTCGCATCACACCATTATTTAGCACCATTAGTAATATTCCAGAATCTTTGTGTGTGGGCCGTTTAGGTTTTCTCTGTCCCTACTGGGTAGGGACCATGAACACTTCACCACCTTTGCTGCACACCACCAACCTGGCTCTGATACCACTTATTAGGGAGATAAACACCTTGGGGAGCTTCCTTGAGTAATTAATATAACACATAGAGACACACTTTAACCCAAAAGGCCTAAGCCCAATGGGTATGTGCTCAATTATGTTATATTAACTACTCATTCTTCTCATCTTTATTCAATGTGGGACTTCACTCACACGTGTAACCCAATAATTTCAGCAGCCAATAAAAACTTCCATCCAATTTGATTCTCTACCAAATAGGTTCACATGCAATACTTCCTTCAGGATCAACAACAATCAATAGTTAAATAGCACAATGTGGTATAGAAAACCCAAATCTACTCAATTCATGAATAATTTACCATATAGTCTTTATAATTTAGCATATTTCAAAACATTCAACTCTCTCCATCCATTACAAAAGTTTAATTTTCAACAAGCAATATTAGAAGAGAAGATATAAAGGTGGTCTCAATCAAAGACAAACCTTGATTTGAAACCCTCCCCGAATGCCAAATTTGACAAAAGAAAACTCCACCTTTGGCATGAACAGCATCTACAATGGGTTTCCAGGCTTCAACTTGCTCTTTTGTCCATATTCCAGGTGTGTTTGGATACCTTTACAATAGCAAAGAAACCTAAGAAGTCATAAAAATTTTCAAGGCAAGAAAGGGAACCCTCAAAATGGAGATTGTCTTTCAATGTGAAATATGGTAAGAAATTGATTACCCTTGAGCAGTGTTAGAAACTCCAGTGGCTTCAGCTATCAGTAGACCACCTTTGGAGGTTCTCTGAGAATAATATAAGATGGCATGTGGCTGAGGAACATTGCCATAAGATCTCTGTCTGGTCAATGGTGCCAAAACAACTCTAAAAATACAAATTGATAACTTGAGTAAATCAAGTAAGCAATCTTTCTAATTGAAGAAAGTAGTACCCTATAAGAATCAAATATATATTTCCTGTAGCAAAGTCGGGAAGAATAATATGATTAAACCCCTTCTATATGTTATACTAGATACTAAAGAATAAAATAAAATAAGGCAAGTAACAAATGAAACCAAATCAAACAATTCATTTTTGAATGATTATGGTAGAGATAAGGACAGCTTCACAGCTTCACCTGTGGATTGCTAAAAATATAAACTTTTAAATAAGGTTTAAGAAGCTGAAGAAAAACACAAAATCAGAAAAACTCTGCATATAATATAGTGCTTTTCCTTCTGAGTAGACAAATAAAAACCTAAATGAGAGAATGACAAAGACAGAGATAGAGACAGACAGAATGTTTGACTTGATCTATAATTTCTTTTTTTTCCTTTAGAGTTTGTTCATCGTTAAAGTACAACCATATTGTCAAGTATTAATGATAGATTTCACAAAATGCAGTACTGGAGTGGGGTAGGAGAACCTCAAAGATCCTACAGGCCCTTCAATCATGACAATTTCTATATCATTCATAGCTAATTTGCCATGCACTTGAAATTTGAAAATACTTAGTTTCAAGTTCAGGGCTTACATTGTTCTTAATTCGTGTACCTCTATTTTCAACCTATGTTTATATCATAAGCTTACCTTTTTCCAACACCTACAAAGCTGCAGCAAAGAGCACTAAGTTTTTTTTTTTTTTTTTTTTTTGAAAAAAAAAAAAAGAGTGGCACTTAGTTTAGGACTGTTTTCAAACATAAAACTTAACAATTCTAATGAGAGCATTTTGGAAAGAAGGCAAGTATATATTTGTGTAGCATGGACTTCAAAAGTGACTACTTATGACATTTCAACTCTTATAGTTTCCAAACCTAGCCCAGACTTAGTGTACAATAAGTTAAATTGGTCAAAAGTCGCTTCCACTCCTGGTGCAACCCCTGTACAAGCAGACCAAACTGAATGCAGCAGTTGACCTCTGATATTTCTTATTTCAACAGAATCACAGTCACTGTTTTTCTAGGTCGAGAATCATATTTTAGCAGATCCAAAAGGAAGTTTGGACTTCCCAGTTGTCTAGTTTAAACACCCTTGAGTACAATCCCATGAGTACTGTAAATTTGTTGGTGAGGGGCCAGTGGCTTGTGCAATACATGCATGAAGCATGTTAAAACTTGGAACAATTAATTTGATGAATTTTTATGCACAGAATAGGGTGAATTAGTTCTGTTAATCACATGTAGGTTCAAGATCATCAAATGAAAACATACAGCATTTGAGGAATGACTTGGGTACTATGGCCGGATATAGATGAGGGAGACAAACTGGATTGCTTTTCATCATACAGAATGTGTAGTCATAGGTATCAACATAACACTGATAAACTGAAGGGTCTCATCTCCCCTCCCCAGCCCCAAAAAAGTCAGACCAAAATTGTTGAGTAATGATTTCATAACTATAGATTGATATCTTATATAATCAAAGCAACTGTAAATAAATGTCAGCTCGCTCATGATGAAGCTACAAATACATTACTTAATGGTTCTGAAAACACACAGAATCCTGACAGCCAAAGTGATCAGATACCTTAATCTTCAAATCTAAAACCAATTTACACAATAGAGATGATTCACAAAGTCCAGATAAACCAAATGCCAGCTTTATTTTCCTTTTGAGATCAAAGGAAAAAATCATCACTAACAACTCATGAAATGAGCAGAGCTCAGCATGACAGTTAATGCAGTTCCAACAAAATTCATTAATCTTAGCAGTATCAAAAATTAGCAAAGTCTCACACTTTCAGCATATTAATATAGAGAATTCTTGAAAAAAAATGGGTCATTTCTTGGTTAAACACCAAACAAACACAGATGTGAACTGACAAGAAAATGCTCAAAAGGGCAAGAGTGCTACTAGCATCAGGTCTTCTAAAAATTTTAGCATTTGACACATCAAAAAGTTATTTTATCTATTTTAACATATCATTTTACATTACACTATACGTTCTATTTTAAGATTATATCACATTAAAATAATTTAAAACAAACCTCATCTATATTAAAAACTTAACAAAACAAATATATTTTATTGTGGCCCCCATGTGACACAGAGAGAGGTAGAGAGAGAAAGGGGGAGAGGACTTAGGATGTGACATGGGAGAGAGAAATTGAAGTAAAAAAAAATACCAAAATATGTTTTGCACATATAAGATTTTATCCCCCTACAGTTCTAAATATGAAATTGTATTGTTCATCAATGCTAAATTTTTTAGCATTTAGAACATCTGATATGGGAGGTTTTTTGCTGTGCCAAATGCCAAATTTTTGGCATTTGACACACCTAATGCTAGTGCTCTAAATAATCAATAGATAAAGTTTAGCTACAAAATTAATTATAGCCTAAAACTATAATCTTTCTCAATATCTTCTTATTAGAAGTGAATTTTGAGAATTCTATCATTGAATTACATCTTTTTCTTATATCCTCAATGTTTGCAAAATTTATAGAGAATTAAAGATCAATAGTTATGTTATCAATAAATTGTTTAAATTGCTAGGTTTTATAATTTAAAATTATACATAAAATATAAACTTATAGATCATATAGTATATAATATGCAATTGATACAAAATTTGACATGTGTATTAAGAGTGTAAAGAACATACAATTCAACGGTTAGATTTTCAAAATATGTAGTAATGTTTATTTTAATGAGTAATTACAACTAATTTTATAACTAAACTTTGTCCATAATCAACTACGATTTCTTGAAAGTTAAAACCTTTGTAAACAAAACAATTCATCATCCCAACTGGGATATGTCACAATCACAAAAAATCAAAACCCATCACACATATTAACAATTCAGATAATACTAAACAACAAAAACAAAAACAAAAAAGAAAGAACTTTGCAAGGTGTATTGGTATACCTATGGGAAAGGTTGAACTTGCCCAGTTTGTAAGGAGTAAGAAGAGGAATGGTGGGAGGTTCAGCAGCCATTTTCAATGATCCTATTCTATTCTTTCCTGTTGAATGCTAGTACTTTGCTAGTTTGCTTCTGTTCCTGATTTCAGACAAATATGGTATTCATAATGATGTCTGTGCTGACGTTTAATGATGTTTGCTTTAAACTTAAAATGGTATTCATAATGATGTCTGTGCTGACGTTTGGAAATACCATACATTGAACCCTCAAAAAATGTTTGGCCACCAATGTGGACCATGACCCTATTAACCATGTGTTCTGCTTCAATGAATAGCACCACTTTACGTCGGCAATAAATTTCATAACTTTTAAAAAATAAAATTTTAAGAATACAGATTGTGTTTTAGATTTTAGTATATTATTTTTACATCAGATTATCACTAATTTTATTTTTATTTAAAGAAAAAATCATTTTTATTATATATTACTCATAATTTTATTATGAAAATATTGTTAAATTTGTCATGTCATTAGTTGTTTTAATTAAAAAAGTGCAATATTTGAGACATAAAATAGTTGACAATTTTTTTATAGCTTCTTAGTATGTACATCCAAAAAAAATTATATATAGTTTTCTTAATATGAACTACATATTTTTTATTTTGTAAGAAAATTGGAATTTGCCAACTTTTTTGAGGAAGAAAAATTTTATTTTTCGAAGGGAGGGACAGAGCCACCCAAGGGGGCCATGGATCCTCTAGATTTTTATTTTAAAATTAAGAGTATATATGTTTTATGAGATTTCTAGAATTTGGGCCAAAGAAAATTATTTTTAGCCTTCATAATATAATTTTAGTCCCCTTTAAATAATAAAAATAATAATTCAAACAACGGTGGTGAGCACAAGAACAATGTAATTAGTTTAAACTAGTCGCTAACCCGTGCGATGCACGGAATATATTTCACTTTGCTTAAAATAAAATTTAAAATGAAAAAACATCATAACTTATCAAAATAAACATAAAATATACAATATTCATCGCAAAATGTTATTTGATAATAAAATTACCATCAAAATGATATAAAGAAAAATTTCATGTCCAAACAACTCATCAAGGTGGAATCTGGTTATTACTAAGATCCTATATACAATTTACCAGAAAGATATCATGTCAGTTTTGATCTTCATTCTCTTTTTGCATATTAATAAGTTTTTACTAAGATCCTATATGCAATTTACCAAAAAGATATCATGTCTTAAGCACTAACAACAGATAATCATTCACATATACTTCTTTAGGATCCTCTACAACACTTGTAGCAATGCAAAAGTTAAAAATAAAAAATAAAAATAAAAAGTAGTAGAGATTGCAAACAGAGAAGAGAGAATACCAAGTTTTTGTTGGGTTTTATGCTTCCACACCTTGGGCTGGAAGACATAGGTTGCAGTTTTGATTTTTCTCTAAAAAATAGAGATGCTTCATCTGCCATATACAATAAAAAATAATTATCAGAATTTCAACTCAAAAACCAAACCCATAAAAACACTATCAAAATATAGAGATTAACCCAAATACTTATAAGAAAATCAATTCTAAACATAATAAAATAATAAGATAGAATGAAAATTTCAGGCACATATGAAAGCAAATAAAAAAAGACAAAACCTACGCTTTGAGTTTAGGGTTTTGAGATGGTAATTGCTAGGGTTTTAAGGAGAGAAGAGATTTTGGTATTTTTATGCAAAAAACGTTATTTTAGGTCTAGGTGATTTATTTCCTTGTTTTTAGGCTCTTTTAATGTTTTTTTGGTCAAATTTGGTTCCTATTATGATTATGTATTAATTAGGGCTTATTTTAGAATATATTTTCTTGTCCATCAAGTTTTATGGAGCCCTTAAATAGGCCTCCAAATTTGTATGCGTTTTTCAATATTATTGTTATAAGATATAAAATCTAAAATAAAAAGAATCAAAAATAAAAAGAAAAAGAAAATAGTGATGATGTGGAAAATTGTGAGAGTTTCAAAAGCTCCGGTTTTATATATATATATAGATAACAACAAAACATTTAGCCCATACAACAACAAAGATTAACCCAATCAACCAGAACATCACCTTAAAAATCATTATTTATAAAATTTGATCAATAAATCTTAGATCTATTAATTAATTTTTATAAAAAAAAAATCCCTAAATTTATACAAATACCAATTGAATAAAGAGAGAATATTTCCTAGACAATGTCAATTGACTAATACACATAGACACAATTAATTAATATCGAAATGATAACTTATAAATTTATTATTAACTCAACTGGTAAAGTCTTTAATGATTGAATTAGAGATTTGAGATTTAATCCCTACTTACACCAAAAACTTATTAGTGTTATGGTTTTAAGAGCGGACGTCATAAGTTGATAAATTTATAATTAATGATTGTTGGTGGATGGGTTGGAATCATTATTTTTTAACTTACTACCTTAATACTTTTGTTTATTTTATCTATTTTATTGGGCGGTCCACTATTTTTGTGAGTCAAGTTTATGATCTATGTCTCTGTGTTTTGAGCACTTTGGCATTGTTAGGCTTACTAAATATAATTCCTCACTTGTTTATTTATTTAATTATAATTATTTTAGTTTGGAATTTTTATCCTTTCTCAAAAAAATAAAAAAAGTTTGGCATTCTTTCCATCCGATTCCCCATATTGGATAGAGTAATTGTGGCTTTAGAAGACCAAACTTGCCTTTGCAATTTGAAAATTTCTATGGACAAACTCAAATCCATATTTAGTAACCTAGCCATTATCAATTTTTATTTATTTATTTATTTATGGAATCCTGGTTGAAATCACACACACACACAAAGGAATGATATGCGAACGTGGACACAAAAAATTTGGCTAAATGCTAAGTTCATGTTCACAGTAAATGGATGTTTCTGTGCTACGCATCTAGGAGAGTTCAAAATTTTATTATCTACTTCTATGCATAGAAAATTCAACTAATTAAAAGCCCTTACTGTTAATGGTAAGTTTCTATATGTTATCTTTCAGGTGGGACTCCCTAGAGGCCTCATGAGAGTTGAAGAATTTTCAATTCTGCTTCTATCTCCTATCTGATCTTCTCTTACTTATTCTTAATTTCTGCAGTGCTGTGCAAACTTGTCATCCATATGTCTGTCCTTTCTCCCATACTCATCCTTGAGATGCTACAGCTTTGTCCAAAAATTCTAACAATAACTCTATGCAGCTTTCGATATTCAAATTGGATGCAAATGAAAAATATCATAGGTTTGCTTTGGATTTATCATTTATCTATACCTGTTCCTAGCATCCTAAATTACCTGAACCCATTACAATTCAGAGCAATTGCTTCCTCAATTCACATTAGTGAACTTAGTTTAGTCCACTTTAACTTGGTTAGTGCTGTTGAGTTTGTCCCTCTGCTTCCAGATGGACAATATAGTTATAGGGCACTAATGGGAAACATATTACTATTGACCAGGATCCAAGAACTGAACTAGCAAGGCATGTATGGTGTTCAATTAATGCTGGTATAGAGATATATGTTAGCAGCAACGAGATGACTGCAGAATGGTCTGTCAGTGAGTTTGATATACTGGTTCCTGAAGATGTTGCTAACTCTGGTGTTAGCTTTTACTGATCTTTGCACAGTATATTCACCTTTTCATTTAGTAAAGAATAAGTAAATAGAGTAAGTAGAACCCAAAACCACTTTATCATGTCAGCAATAGATTCAACACGCATGCCCATGATATGTGTTATGTATATGTTCTCTTCAATCCAGAGATAATCTTCCTGACTTTCTTTGCTTTTCAACTATAAACATTGGAGCTAACCTTATAATGCCAATTGTCAGTCGTAAATAACTTTTCTTAGACTCCTCTTGGTTGCCAAGAAACTGATGAAATGCTGTTTGCAAATCATGTGTATGTGTATAATTCCATTTGTAAACTCCACTTGTGTTTGTGCTTAATGTCAAATATTTTGTACACAATTGGTCTCAAGCTTAGAAAGATAAGGTTGACAGCTAGCTTGAAATTTAGTCACTTTATTATGAATGAAAGTGAGAAAATAAGCCTACGTGCCCTAAATATGGATAATATCACAAGTAATTGAGCATCCGCTTATAATGGTTCAATGCAGACCATATGTACGCCATAAAGTAAAGGAGACTGAGTCCGTTGTAGCTAAAGCTGAAGGCAAAATCCTATTCGCATAGTTGTCAATTTAAGTAAAGAATCATTGCTTGTAATAGCCAAATTATGCTTCAAAATCATGATTAGTTTGGCTCAGAAGCAGATCAGCACCAACAATATTATCACTAGAAGAGAATAACCACTTCAAAATTATTTAGATCTATCAATTTTTTTTGTTGCACTTGTACAGTACAATGAAACACGAAAAACAAGAAAGAAATTACCTAGGGCAATGTTTTTGGACAATTTATTTTCACTCTTCTCCTTGAAAATTTAAGCAATGTCTTCAGGGAATGGATAATCAGTGTATCCAAGGACAAGGTCAGAGATGTAGAATGTGTCTCTGTTGCACTTGTTGAGAGGAGCATTGAGCTTAAATCTCTTAGGCAAATTTGGATTGGCTAAAAACAAACGACCATAAACAACAGGATCTGCATGGTTTCAACAATAGCTCTGTTCCCATCTTCCCTGTCATAACCCCCAGCAACAAAAAAGTTACCCTTAAAAGCCTTTCTCATTGGCACAAGACTGTGGGGATAGTCACATTTTTCTCCAACTATCTTCATTCTTGGCTCAGCCATGTGGCAGTAAAGAATATCATATTTGTTTAAGGATTCAGCCATGTAAAGGCCCAAAGCTTTTGGATCTGAGTCTCCAGATTCCATATAGTCTGCAAAAGGAGATAGTCTTATTCCAACCCTGTCTGCTCCTATCTCATTAGAAACAGCTTCAACTATTTCCAGAGCAAACCGGCAACGATTTTCGAGGGATCCACCATATTGATCCGTTCTATCATTCACTTGATCCTTCATAAATTGGTCAATTACGTAACCATGAGCCCCATGGATCTCTACTCCATCAAAGCCTGTGTATAAGACAAATAATGACATTTTAATGAAGGGACTATGTAATAACAAAGGTAACCATAAGCCCCGTTGTTCTTTCAGTTTTCTTTCATCAAGTGCAAAGTGCATTCCTTCACTCCTTTGTACATTTGACCAATCAAATATCTTTTATCTTGTATAAACACATGAAAAGAACTTACCAGCTTCAATAGCATTCCTTGTAGCAAGTCTAAAATCATTGACAATATAAGGAATTTCCTCTATCCTTAGCTGCCTTGGAGGAGTGAATTCTGCAACGTCAATTCCATTGGCTTGAATTTGAGGGGTCAAAGGCCTGTCAGTGGAAGAAATTGGAGCTTGACCATTTGGTTGAAAACCTGTAGACAACAATATGAGAGAAAAATAAATATTCAAATAAATCACAAGTTTGAAAAGAAATCATCCATCACCACTTAAAGAATTAGAAAAATGAGAGTTATGATTTGTTAAATTACTTAGAAAAAGAAGTTTCTTCACAAAGATTTAATTTTTATTTTAAAAAAATTATCTAAAGAAGTTATTGACAAGACCTTCATTGATTTGAAAACCACAAAATAGAGAGAGACAACATTAATACTTCTCTTGGATCATGAAGGCATAAAAGCTCCATTATGTGTTTCACATGATTGTATAAATATTCCACTCCAAAAAAGGAAATTTCAAGATCTTATTCCATTTTAAAAAAAAGGATAGCTCATGATCTTAGGGCAGTCTAACATGCCAAAAAGTGGTGGTTGAATGTTTGTGACTACCATAGATATAGGACTAATAAGAATTTTGACAATTGATTTATAGCAAGTGGTGTTAGCATATCTAAAACGAACCTACAAAGATTTTGAAAGACCAACCAACTAAAAGAACCATGCTTTTGAAAAAGTGGCATGCAACTACCCACTATGGCCTTTTTCTATTGAAATGGCAACATCATTAGCTTTTTGTCCAACCAACCACAGTGATTCGATTTTGATAAAGCAGTGGGTGTCACCTTTTTCGTATATGCTAGATGCTAAAAAAATAATGACATTAACATATTAGACTTATATTAGAAGATGCCCCTTCCATTGAGGCAATGATCATCATAAAAGGCCCCTTGAAATAAAAAATCCATTTGTAGTAGAGAACATACTGCAAAAAATAACACCACTACATTGATAAATCAATAGTTTTTCAAAATAACTATACTGTTGCAAAAATTTCCCATACTCCCTCAGTCCAATAATGATCATCACTTTTGCTAATTTTACTTTCTCCAAAATGAGAGTCAAGCCAATTAATGATCTTCCTCAGAAAGTATGTTTCTTTTTCAAATGTGACACTTATTATGCAGGAGTAGCATTCTACAACACCAAGCATGGTTATTTCAGCAGTCAATGAAAACTTCCATCCAATTTGATTCTCTACCAAATAGGTTCACAACCAATAATTCCTTTAGGATCAACAAAAATCAATAGTTAAGTAGAACGATGTGGTATAGAAAACAAAAATTTACTCAATTCATGTATCATTTACCATAAAGTCTTTGTAATTTAGCATATTGCAAAACATTCAACTCTCTCCATCCATTAAAAAAGTTCAATTGTCAACAAGCAATATTAAAAGTGAAGATATAAAGGTGGTCTCAGTCAAAGACAAACTTTGATTTGAAACCCTCCCCACATGCCAAATTTGACAAAAGAAAACTCCACCTTTGGCATGAACAGCATCTACAATGGGTTTCCAAGCTTCAACTTGCTCTTTTGTCTAAATACCAGGTGTGTTTGGATACCTTTACAATAGCAAAGAAACTTGAGATGTTATAAAAAATTTTAAGGCAAGAAAGGAAACCCTCAAAATGGAGATTGTTTTTCAGTCTAAAACATGGTAAGAAATTGATTACCCTTGAGCAGTGTCAGAAACTCCAGTGGCTTCAGCTATCAGTAGACCACCTTTGGAGATTGTCTGAGAATAATATAAGATAGCATGTGGCTGAGGAACATTGTCATAAGATATCTGTCTGGTCAATGGTGCCAAAACAACTCTGAAAATACAAATTAAATGATAAATTGAGTAAATCAAGTAAGAAATCTTTCTAATTGAAGAAAGTAGTACCCTATAAGAATCAAATATATAATTCCTGTAGCAAAGTCGGGAAGAATAATATGATTAAGCCCCTTTCTATATGTTATAAGAGATAGTAATAAAAAAAGGCAAGTAACAAATGAAACCAAATCAAACAATTCATTTTTGAATGATTATGGCAGAGATAAGGACAGCTTCACAACTTCACCTGTGGATTGCTAAAATATAAACCTTTAAATAAGGTTTTAGAAGCTGAAGAAAAACACAAAATCAGAAAAACTCTGCATATAATATAATGATTTTCCTTGTGAGTGAACAAATAAATACCTAAATGAGAAAGAGTGACAGAGAATGTTTGACTTGATCTACAATTTCCTTTTTTTCCTTTAGAGTTTGTTCATTGTTAAAGTACAACCACATTATCAATTATTAAACATAGATTTTGCAAAATGCAGTACTGGAGTGGGGTAGGAGAACCTCAAAGATCCTATAGGTCCTTCAACTATGACGATTTCTATATCATTCATAGCTAATTTGCCATGCACTTGAAATTTGAAAATGCTTGGTTTCAAGTTCAGGGCCTACGTTGTTTTTAATTAGTGTACCTCTCTTTTCAACCTATGTTTATATCATAAGCTTACCTTTTTCCAAGACCTACAAAGCTGCAGCAAAGAGCATTAAGTTTTTTTTTTTTGAAAAAAAAAAAGAGTGGCACTTAATTTAGGACTGTTTTCAAACATAAAACTTAACAATTCTAACGAGAGCATTTTGGAAAGAAGGCAAGTATAATTTGTGCGGTAGGGACTTCAAAAGTGACTGCTTATGACATTTCAACTCTGTGTTAGAACCCCTTTCCCTCTCCCTTGTATGTGTGTTTGTTTCTCCCAAAAAAAAAAAAAAAAACTCTTATAGTATCCAAACCTAACCTAGGCTTAGTGTACAACAAGTCAAATTGGTCAATTCCCTTCCACTCCAGGTCCAACCCCTGTACAAGCAGACCAAACCGAATGCAGCAGTTGACCTCAGATATTTCTCATTTCAACATAATCACATTCACTGCTTTTCTAAGGTATAAAATCATATTTTGGCAGATCCAAAAGGAAGTTTGGACTTCCCAGTTGTCTAGTTTAAACACCCTTGAGTACAATCCCATGATTACTGTAAATTTGCTGGTGAGGGGCCCGTGGCTTGTGCAATACATGCATGGCCACGTTTTACTTTAAGAAAATAATAGAAAAGATAAGAAAGAAACAAAATGAAGCATGTAAACGGTGGGGAGATATTTACAGATGAATGATGAAAAGTAAAAACTTGTAACAATTAATTTGATAAATTTTTATGCACAGAATAGGGTGAATTAGTTCTCTTAATCACATGTAGGTTCAAGATCATCAAATGATAACATACAGCATTTGAAGAATGACTTGGGTACTATGGCAGGATATAGATGAGGGAGCCAAACTGGATTGCTTTTCATCATACAGGATGTGTAATCATAGGTATCAACATAAAACTGATAAATAGAAGGATTTCATCCCCCCTCCCCAGCCCCAAAAAAGCCAGACCAAAATTGTTGAGAAGTGGTTTTATAACTATAGATTGATATCTTATATAATCAAAGCAACTGTAAATAAATGTAAGCACTCTCAATCTCTCATGATGAAACTACAAATACATTACTTAGAGGTTCTGAAAGCACAAAGAATCCTGACAGCCAAGGTGATCAGATACCTTAATCTGCAAATCTAAAACCAATTTACACAACAGAGATGCTTTACAAGATTCAGATAAACCAAATGACAGCTTGATTATCCTTTTGAGATCAAGTTAAAAAAATCATCACTAACAACTCATGAACCGAGTAAAGTTCAGCAAGACAGCTAATACAGTTCCAAAAAAATCCATCAATCTTAACATTAGCAAAGTTAGCAAAGTCTCAAACTTTTAGCAGATTAATATTGAGAATTCCTGAAAAATATGTGTCATTTCTTGGTCAAAACACAAAACAAACACAGATGTGAACTGACAAGAAAATGCTCAAAAGGGCAAGAGTGTTACATAATGGAAACGACATATAAAAATAATCAACTACGATTTCTTGAAAGTTGAAACCTTTGTAAACAAAACAATTCATTATCCCAACTGGGATATGTCACAATCAACTTTTTTTTTTTTAACAAAATCAAAGTCAAACAAAAAAAAAACCATAACATGATTTAAAAAAAAAAAAAAAAATCAAAACCCATCACACATATTAACAATTCGATCATACTAGACAAAAAGAAAGAATTTTGCAAGGTGTATTGATAATACCTATGGGAAAGGTTGAACTTGCCAAGTTTGTAAGGAGTAAGAAGAGGAATGGTGGGAGCTTCAGCAGCCATTTACAAAGATTCTTTTCTATTCTTTCCTGTCGAATGCTAGTACTTTACTTCGTTCTTGATTTCCCACAAAAGTGGGGATGAAATGCTTGTTACACAAATGGGTATTTATAGAAATGAGAAAAGCGTTAAAGATTGATATATATATATTTTTTTCATTTAGCATTAAATATCTAACATTTTCGTTAGTTGTCAGATTTGAAAAGAATGTTGGAAACTAACATCTCAAGTTTTTAAAACTCGAGATTAGATTAGAACTCGAGCTTCTAAAGCTCGATTTCAGTGTTTTTGTGATACCCTTACGTGGACAAAATTTCCACACGGAGCAAATTTAGCCTCGTAAAAATCGAGTTTATAAGACTCAAAATCTGCAGACCATATACCAAAAACACACTTTCAAACGCCTCACTCAAATGCTCTCAAAGTTCACACACTGAAACACTCTTAGTAAAACACTCTCACTCACTCAAACTTCGCTCCGCCCTCTCAAAGTCACTCTCAAACTCACTCACTCACTCACTCGAGTAAATCACTCAGTCTGAAACTTTCAAAATCACTCACTCTCACACCCAAATCAGTCACTCAAATAATTTCCTCTCTCAGTACTGCTCTCATTGACCCACCGTGTTGAAGGTACTCTCTCTCTCTACTCAGTATGTTGTCGTTTTTGCTTCTTAGATTCCTCTATCTCTCTCTCTCTTTCTCCAATTTTAGATTTTGGAATTTCATGATGTTACCTAGGGTTTTTTGTTTTCAATTTCAGATCTTTTTGGGTTTTGGTGATTCATGTTGGGTTTCCTAGGAAAAAAATTGAGGTTTTAGGTAGGAAATGATCATTTGTCATTTCAGTGAAGAATGTATATTATTCTGTTTGGTTGTTTGGAAAATGAGTAAATAAAAAAAAAAAAAGATTTTTTATTAACAAATTGAGCATTCGAATTGTTGTTATGAAATTAGTGTTAATTTTGATAGTGTAAATTTAGCCATGTAGAAATTAGTGTGAATTGTTGTTATGAAATTAGTGTGAAATTCGAGACTAAAGTATGTGTTGTGCGTTATGATTAGTATTGAATTAATATCTCTTAGTGATAATTATTAATTAGTAATTATTAATTTAAAGTATAAAAATTGATTGAATGGACATGGGCTCTATGTATCTCGATTATTCCTGAATATTCTATATAGCATGAACAAAATAGTTGTTGTCTTTTTTGTTTTTGTTTTAATTTTAGTTTACTAGGCATCTGTTTGTATCGAATATGTTCTTTTCCAGAGTAATTCCTTATTTGCAAATAAAAACATTACTGGAAAGTTCCCAAATTTGTCAATATGCTTTAGGGTTATAAAGTGTTTGCTGGTTGTACGTTTTTTTTTTTTTTCCTTCTTTTTGTTTTTGTTTGGTTAAAGGTTGGTTATTATTATTATTTTTTTGAAATTAAAAGATTGAAAAGGGTGGTTAGCTTTTAAATTATGGGAAATTGCTAATGTCACTACTAATCTTACTACAAAAAGCTTACAAAGTGTCACTTCAATTCAACATCATATTAAATAAATGTTTGAATGGTGACACATCAGTTTGTAAGGCAAATATAGTAAAATGTATAATATTCCTAGCATCAATCTTTCTCAAGATATATGCATGTGCATTATGGTGTTTTAATCAAACGTAGGTATGGTACATTCCCAGGAATTTGTGAATGTTGAGTAATGGACCAAATGGTGGGAATATAATTCTAGGAATCTATAAAGATTCTGCGAAACGAAAGGGCCACAAAAGTTATGGGATTGCTTGAATCGTCAAGATTATATAACTGGATATTTATGAAATTTTTGGCTTATGAATCTTAGATGAATTACTAAAAACAATATATTAATGGAAGCTATGAATGCAATTAGAAAAACTTTTACGATTTTAATTTAGTGAGCTCTTGGATATTAGCTATTCTAGACTATTGGTGATTTGATACAAAATTGGAGGAAAGACTACTTACCAATAACCTCTCCCAGTCTCCAACAAAAGAGTCGGAGTTTTGTGCAATAGGTACGACGTTTATTGATGATTTGATATACTAGTGCTATCTAAAAGGTTTAGCATAATTTAAGATATGATGAGAGATTTCTTCAAGCCTTTAGATAGTACTAGTATGATTTAAGATATGATTTGTCTTTTGTTTTATGTTTTTTTTTTTGGTGTTCATACATGCTGATGAGTTCTTTTTGTATTACTTCCTGTGAATATAGTAAAATAACATTTCTAGCCATGCTATTTGTCTTAGAGGATTTTTGTTTTGTGGATCTGTTATCCGTTATCTATTATTATTTGTTAAATCTGGATTATGCAATTCTAGACCTTTTTTGTTATTTCTTGTTTGGTCTTGTATTGTGATATCATACTTATGCTCAACTTTCCTGTTTGTCGTTCATTTACTATTGCTGTCTTTATAAAAGTCTGGTGCCTACAAAAGAACTTTTGTTACTTGGATGCATCTGCCAAAAGTGTATACTAGTCTCAACCATATGTCAATGACAGAAATTCCAAACAATTACTGGAGTTTCACAGCTAGATTTGATGAACTACCCCCCAGCTAATAAGTAGAAAATAAATTATATATAATGAAATTATTTTAAATTGTGGGAAAACCAGAAAAGTACATATTAAGCGCTACATCTAGGTGATTTCAGACTTTTAGATTAATTTTTTATACCTTTTAATTTCAAAAGTTTCAAATTAAACTCTAAAGTTTACAGTTGTTATAAATTAAACCCTATAGTTTTGTTTGTTTCAAATCTAACCATGAACTTTTAAAATCCTATTAATTTAACCCATTGTTGGTAGGAATACTTTTCACCTTGGTTCTTTTTTTTCTTTAGATGGTTATGGAGGCTTATGTAGTATGGTGTACTTTGATGTAGGTAATTTCGAGATTTTATTTATTTAGGGTTCTGAAACACTTCGTAGAAAGTTTGAGTTCTTGTTCAATTGTTTGTGAAATCTCAAAGCTGACGACTGAGTTTTTGTGCCCATATGTTTACTGCTGTAGTACATGCATGCAGCAATGATAAAGTACATTTAGATCAAAATAACCTTGTTTTTAATGTTACTAAGAGCTAGAGGTTTGAAATGATATGAATTCTTTTTTGATAAGTTCAAATTGATATGAAATCATTGTGAAATCATTGTGTGTTGTGGTAATGCTTGATTTGTGATGACTCTCACACCAAATAATGTATGTTTGCCACTATGTATGATCTCACAGTAACACTCTTTGTAGTATGGAGCCTCGGATCGATGAGGAGCCAGAGATCGTGTGCCCTGGTCCAGAAATTACTTCATTGCTGACGCAACAACCAAATCATCAATTAGAGGACATTTGGAATGGTGAGATGAAATATCTAGTTCTAACAAACGCTTTAATTTTTACGTTCTCTTTGACTTTTAGCAAATTCTTTCAAAATTGTATATCTAGTTCTAACAACCGCTATAATTTTTATCGATTTTGCAGGACCCGAGCCCACTTTAGTGCCGTGGTCGCGCTAAGGAGATGGAAAACATAACGATGCAAGATAATCGGGTGATTGACATTATCAAGTTGGTGGGGCTAGAAGGATTGTTTAGGGCCCCTTCCAGAGAGATAGATCATTGCCTAATATCGGCCCTAGTTGAGTGATTGCAGCCGGAGACTCATACGTTCCATCTTCTACATGGTGAGATATCAATCACCCTAAAAGATGTGGAGGTCATTTTGGGACTTCCTATAGACGGTGAGGTCTTGGTTGAGCCGACTGTTGTGGAGAATTGGAGGCAACTATGCATGGAGTTGCTTGGTTTTGGAGTTCCAGAGAATGACAACAAAACTTTGGTGGGGCAAAGAATTCACATCAGCCGCCTTGTTGAGTGCATTGTAGAGTCACTGCCTCATGATGCAACGGAGATACAGATACATCAGTATGCTCGGTGCTATATATTAGCACTACTAGGGGAAGATTTTTATAGACAAGTCGGGAGATAGGGTGCATTTGATGTTCTTGGAGTTCCTGCGGAACTTTCGTGATCCGCAACAGTATAGTTGGGGTAGTGGTTGCCTGGCATGGTTGTACAGAGAGTTGTGCCGGGCAAGCCATAAAGAGACATCGCAGATTGGTGGGGCGTTGCAATTGGTCCAGTATTGGGCATGGGTGAGGTTTCCATTCTTGTGCCCGAGGATAGAGCCCCCACCTAGATGTGATAATAGCCTATGTTTAAGAGCTCCACTTGCATTTAAGTAAGTATTTTCATGATATTTAGTGTGTTATGCAATTTACTCTTCTTAGTAACTAAGTGGTATTATCTTATCTTTTGTTATTTGCCCGTAATTGTAGGTGGGTGCAGGTGCCAAGCTCGAAGAGTAGGCCATCCGGCATGGCATTTATCGCAAGCAATTAGTTAGAATGTAGCCGGGCCAGGTAATAATATACAAAAATTCTGTTTGGTTATGCTGAATAAAGATTATTATCACACATTCAGTAGTTGAGAGCCTAGGGTGTCCGTGTCCGCTTAAGTTTTAGGAGAACTCCTTAAAAAATTGTGTCATAGGGGAGGCAAGTGTGGAAGGTTTTTTGAGGTTTTGGAAGTCTTAAAGAGGTTAGAATATCAATCATGGTGATGATAGTTTTGGAAGTTTTTTGTTGGTAGCAACAGTAGAGAAAATGAAGCCAAAAGGGTTTGATGGCAGTGGAGTTGTACTATGACCACTATCACACCATTATCCTATACACCTTGCTGCCTTTAACACTGCCATTTCAAGTGTAACCAAGCTGTATCTTTGTTTCATAATGCAACAACAACCAAACCTTAATCCCAAAGTTTTGTGGTATCTTTGTTTCATCATATTTATTTAATTGTCTTCACTAATGTTTCATTATTGTTTTTTTTTTCTTGCCTAAAGATTGGACTTGTATGTATAATTTTCCTTAAGAATATGTTAAAATCATTACTTTAACACTACATCTTCTATTTTAATTTTTGTTTTTCCCTTTATCTATGTATTCTCCCTTGTTTCACATTTTAAGATGTTATAATAATTGTATTTTGTTTCTATTGTAGATTATGTGGCAGCCATATGAGGCAGACTTAGGCCACCGTCTTGCCTTCTGTGTTGCAGGGAGGGATATGTGAATGGCAAGGGTGCCACTTGTGTGTTTTTGCATAGTAGAAACACACCACCCAGACCGTGTCCTTCAACAGTTTGGGTTGGCGCAAGAGCAGACCGACCATGTTGTGTACGATGATAGATTGCATAGAATAGACTTGCGTGGGAAGGTGAAATAAAATTGGAGAGAGGAGCATGCACCGTATATCCTCTCATGGGATATGAGACAACGACGACTTTGCCATGCACCTCCTCAGATTGGTGAGATACCCCGCGATCATTCCTATTACTGCTGGTACCGTCTGGTCACTCGAAAGTATGTCGACTGCAACAGCGCTAAATTAGATATAATGGTAATGTATTGTAATTAGATTTTATTGCCTGCTTTGTTTTTTCTTTAGTACATGTATGAACATAGAATCAATTGATTTTTTTCTTTAGCAAATCTGGTTTGATCTGACTGACATCCAATTAAAAAGACTTTATATTACATATAGTATTCTAATACAACTTTTAGTTCTTAGTTGAGTATTCGAGTTCATATTAATCCCAAAGTTCTAACCTTCAATTGAGTATTTGAATATGGAATTTTTCTATAGAATATACCCTGTTTTTCTTTTATTTTTTTAATTTTCTTAAATCAATAAAGCTATTTTCGTAGATTTATTACAGTTACAAAATTACTGCAAGCAAAGATTGTTAACCATGACAAGTTCAGGATTTCATTTGATGATGTGACTCTAGAAGTCCAAAATTCAAAGCTGATTGTACTGGTTCTTTCTCTGTTTCAGATTGAAAGCCATAATGTCCTATTGGAGATGCTTCCTGAAGGCAGCCTAGGACACAGCCACGTTCGGCACGTCCTAAATGCTATGGCTGGGCTTGGTGGTGGTCTTGTAGCAAATGGGTAGGCAAACAATGGGCATGAGATTGAATCAGCAGTTATTGCAACCCTGAGCACAAGCGCAACACCCCTAAGCACACCAAGCCGTGGTCGGCGTGCTACTGCAAGCCCAAGTACAAGCGCAGCTAGGGGCCGTGATCGGTGTGCTACAGCAAGCCCAAGCACAAGTGCAGCTAAGGGCCGTGGTCGGCTTGCAACAACCCCTTGGGTTGTAACTAGTCCTGATATATCTGCACCCATCCTGCATGCATCTCCTCAGCCCGAGGTCCCTCCACCCATCTCAGATGCATCTCCTCAGTCCGAGGTCCCTCCACCCATGGTAGATGTATCTTCTCAGCCCGAGGTCTTTCCACCCATCCTAGATGCATCTCCTCAGCCCAAGATCCCTTCACCCACCCCACCTTTGCAGCCCAGTTTTGATCTTGGTATTGATTTTCATTTGACCCCTCCTATGCATCCCGAGACACTCATACCCACCCACTAGCTCTAGTGCACCCACTTTGCCCATAGACCCACCCTGTATTGAACCCATGACAATGATTTCTACTCTTGGCCTCTATATAGAGTATCATTACCCACCTACCTCATCCTCATCTGACCCTCTAGGACCTATGGTTGGGATTAACACTCTACAGCAAGATATTGATGTACTGGACGAGCATTTGCCTCATTAGCCTTCACCCCCACAAGGTAGACTGCAATGCGCTAGAAGAGCACCCACTTGTGAGACAGGTGGACACAAAATAGGACACTAAGGCAGCTCTATGGTATGATAACATTAATTACAATATAACGATATATTTTGCATTTCACTTTATTCTTATCATTACATCGAATATTGATTGTATGCATCTAATGTCTTTGCAGCACGATGATGAGCCTAAGGATGATCCCGCAGCCTCCTCCCCCGCCTAAACATTACATGAGGGTTAAAAAAGGCAAAATTGGTTAGTCTACCATTTATTATCATTTTACACCAAATAGGTGATAATGATGTATGTTGTGAAGTAAAAAGTTTGAACAAATTCTTTTGCAATAAGTTCATTCTATTCATATTTCATTATTGTTAAAGAGCTGCATTAATTTATAGTAGAGTAGAGTTGGCTTAAAACGGACTTTACTAGTTTGAAAATTATAGTATTTTTACTTGTTATTTAGATTGTTATGAAATTAGGAATCAGTCTCTGATCTGGGAGACACAAGAAGATTATTGTTTAGTATTATTTATGTTTACAAGCCAATTGTATTTTTATATTTTAGGTCCTATTAGTTTATTCGGCTTTTAGTATTTTAATTTAGAAGTAAGGTTATTTTTGTAATAAGCCAATTAGGGTTTCCTAGCCAATTAGAATTAGGGTTTAACAATCCTTTATAAGCAACCTATTGTATTTCTTGAAAAATAGTTGATATTTCAATGAATGAAAAAAATGGCCGTTTAGTCTGTCCTTGGTCTGATATTGACTCCAGGTCCACCTTAGTTGCTGACTCCTAGTGGTTTCCCCGCTTGGTACTGACTCCAAACAAGGCCTAGGTGCTGACTCCTAAGTCATATTCCTTTATTTTATTGTTTCAATTTTGTTTTGGTTGTCTTGCGTCAATTTTGGTATCAAAGCAAACATTGATCTGTTTGAAGCATCATCACAAGTCAATCTAGAACCAGACAAAAAAAAAAAAAAAAAAAAAAAAAAAGGCTTTCACCGTATATTTTCCACCACCAGAAATCCAGCCACCACACCACCTTCAAAATCCCTTCACAACATCATTGCCAAACCACATCAGAAAGCTCTCTCAATACCCACACGTATCAAGCCACCAAAAGGTTACCTGTCAACCAAAGCCCTTTGACCCAACAACCAACAAATCCAATCTGTCAATCTTGGTCACCGTTGTAGCACCACACAAGCTGCCAGAAAAGCCAGCCACCACAACCACAAACCTACCCACAACCCACAGAACCCAAGTGCTGTCGTACATCGCGCTATCTTCACTGTTCCGCCACCAGCCACTGACAGTAGCCTGTGACCTCCATTGCCAACCATGGACCCACCGCAAAACCAGCCCTCACTTGGGCCACCACACCACCATCCAACTGCAACACAAGTGCCTCCCATCGATCTGATCTCAAAGGTAATGCCTAACTTGGTCCTTTTTCTTTTTAACTCAAGGTACCCTTTAGTCTTTGAAAACCCTCACCTGACCCGTTTGTTAATCAAGTTCCCCCACTTGTTTTTGACCAACCCAATTAAGAAGCCTTTTGGATTTTAATATTCCCTGACCCAGTCCCCCACTTGTTTTTGACCCACCCACCCAATTAGGAAGCCTTTCTTGACCCACCCAAGAAATCTCTTTCAATTTCTGTTGTGTTGAAGGGTGTGTCAGATGGTTTTGAATGGATTTGTTCAGAGCTGTATGGACCGACTGATGGAAGTCTTAGGGATGCTATGTGGGCAGAAGTAGACTTAGTGAGATCACGGTGGGCTAGGGCTTGGTGCTTGTTGGGTGATTTCAATGTTATTCGTTACTCGGCTGAGAGACTTGGTTATAACTCTTTTAGTCCAGCTATGTTTAAATTCTCAGATTTCATTGCTAAACATTCGCTGATTGATTTGCCTTTGGTAGGAGGCGAATATACTTGGTTTCGAGACTCTGATAGTCCTTTTATGTCCAGACTTGATAGAGTTTTGATGACAGTAGATTGGGAAGAGCATTTCTTAGATGTGACTCAAAGAACTCTCCCTAGGGTGGTGTTGGATCATTGTCCTTTGCTAGTGGAGGCAGATGGTATGTCTAGGGGGAAGAGCCCTTTTAGATTTGAAAATATGTGGTTAAAAGTGGAGGGTTTTGTGGATGAGGTTCGTCATTGGTGGAATGGTTATCATTTTGTGGGACCTCCAAGTTACGTTCTAGCTTGTAAGTTGAAAGCCCTCAAAAGGGATTTAAAGCATTGGAACAAGCATGTTTTTGGAGATGTAGCTTTTAGGAAAAAGAGTTTTTTGACCGAGCTCTTAGACATTGACATGAGAGAAGAGATGCAGGTGTTAACTCAAGAGGACAGGGCTAGAAGGTAGGTGGTTAAATCTGATACAGATTTTTTCGCTTCCTTGGAAGAGATTTCTTGGAGGCAAAAGTCCAAGGCTCTTTTTATCAAAGAAGGTGATAACAACACACGGTTCTTTCATAGAATTGCCAATTCTCATAGGCGAACCAATCAGATTAGGGGTGTGGAGGTGGATGGCGTTCTCTTTGAAGAGGAGTCAGATGTTACAAATCAAGTGGTGGATTTTTACAAGAGATTATATCAAGAACTGGAAACTTGGAGACCTACTATTGATGGGTTAGAGTTCGCTTATCTAGATGAAGCTGAGAGGTCTATGTTGGAGAGAGAGTTTGAGAAGGAGGAGATTATTGAGGCTCTTAAGGAGGCAGAAGGCGATAAGGCCCCTGGGCTAGATGGGTTTACTATGACGTTCTTTCAGAAATGCTGGAGTGTTTTAGAAGGGGATATATTGGCTTTCTTCAAAGATTTTCATGGTCAGTGTGTTTTTGAGAAATCTCTTAATGCCACATTTCTATGTTTGATCCCCAAGAAGACTAATGCAGTGAATATCAAAGATTTTCGCCCTATTAGTCTTGTGGGCAGCCTTTATAAACTGTTGGCTAAGGTGTTGGCTCATAGGCTTCAAAGAGTTTTGGATAAATTGATATCCGACTCTCAAAATTCTTTTGTGGGAGGGAGACAAATCCTTGATTCGGTTCTTATTGCTAATGAATGCTTAAACAGCAGATTGAAGAGTGGTATTCCTGGTGTTATAATAAAGCTGGACATTGAGAAGGCTTATGATCATGTGAACTGGAATGCACTATTTTACCTTATGGAAAGGATGGGCTTTGGGGTAAGGTGGAGTAGGTGGATTAAGGCGTGCATCTCTACAGTTAAATTCTTTGTTCTAGTTAATGGATCTCCTGCAGGTTTTTTTGGTAGTTCTTGTGGTCTTCGTCAAGGGGATCCTTTGTCTCCACTTTTATTTCTTATGATTATGGAAGTGTTGAGTAGACTGTTGAAGAGGACAGAAAATGGTGGTTTTCTTTGTGGATTTAAAGTGGGGTCCCATAGACATGGGGGTATCCATATTTCTCACATTTTTTTTGCTGATGATACTATATTGTTTTGTGATGCTTCTAGGGAACAGTTATTATACGTGCGGATGGTGCTGATCTTCTTTGAAGCTATTACAGGCCTGAAAGTTAATGTAGGCAAGAGTGAGATTCTTCCTGTTGGCGATGTTGGGGATTTGAATGGTTTGGCTCGTATCCTTTGCTGCAAGGTGGGCACTCTGCCTATGAAATATTTGGGCATGCTTCTTGGGGCACACTATAAGGATTCATCAATTTAGAATCCTATTATTGAAAAGATGGAAAAACGGTTGGCTGGATGGAAAAGATTGTATCTGTCCAAAGGAGGTAGGCTTATTTTGTTAAAGAGTACCCTATCGAGTCTCCCCACCTACTTTTTATCGTTGTTTACTTTCTCTCAGGCTGTGGCTGCAAGAATTGAAAAAATTCAGAGGAATTTCCTTTGGGGGGCCTCAGAGGATGTTTTTAAATATCCTTTAGTTGCTTGGGATAAGGTATGCTTGCCAGTTGAATGTGGTGGTTTGGGAATTCGGAGAGTTGGGTTGTTTAACAAGGCTTTGCTTGGGGAGTGGTTGTGGAGGTTTGGGAAAGAAAATCATAGATTATGGCATCAGGTTATAGCAGACAAATATGGAGAGGCAAGAGGAGGCTGGTGTACTAGAGGGGTAAGAGGCGCTCATGGATGTGAGATGTGGAGGAGTATTAACGAAGGAACAGAGAAGTTCTTTAGCTAGATTTTGTTTAGTGTAGGGGAGGGTAGTCGTGTTAGTTTTTGGCATGACCCATGGTGTGGGCCTACTCCTTTGAAGGAACTCTTTCCTTCCATGTATGATTGCTCTGTTTCCAAAGAAGCATGGGTCTCTGACTTGGTTGTATCAAATTCAGAAGGAGGTAGGAGCTGGAATTTATTGTTCCGTCATGGTCCTAAGGATTGGCAGGCAACCACTGTCTACTCATTCTTTGAGTTTATTTATTCCTCTATGCCAAGGGGTGGGGGGGATGATCAGTTGGTCTGGAGATTGACTACATCTGGTGTGTTTGATGTGCGCTATTCTTATAAGTTATTATCTAGTCCTACCACTGATGCCTTTCCTTGGGAGTGTATATGGCGTACTAAGGTGCCTAAACGGGTCTCTCTTTTTATGGACAGTAGCTAATGATGGGATACTCACCATTGACAACCTTATTAAGAAATGTCAGTTTTTGGTTAATAGGTGTTGCTTGTGTTGTTGTGACGGGAAATCAGTGGACCACCTTCTTCTTCATTGTAAGTTCTCTCGTACCTTATGGTGTGAAGTTTTTGCATTGTTTGGGATGCAATGGGTAATGCCAAGGTTAGTGAAATCTTTTTTCTTTAGTTGGAGAAATTGGTTTGGAAAGCATCTTTCAATCATTTGGAACATGGTCCCGGCATGTTTAATGTGGTTAGTCTGGCAGGAACGTAATGCCCGCATTTTTCAAGACAAGGCGAGAACTTTGGAACATCTAAAATGTTTACTTTTTCGTACTTTGTTTCTTTGGGCTCGTATCTGGGGGTGTACAAATTGTACTGCTATAGCTGATTTTTTAGTTTCTATTTCTTTTAGCTCTTGATCTTCTTGAATATGATGTTCAATTTTTTTAATAAAAGTCTTATTACCTATCAAAAAAAAGATATCTTGGTTGTGGAGAATCCTCCAGCCTGAGTTGCACCGGCACACCATTTTTGGCGTCGTGTCGGTGTCCGACATGTATCGGACATCGGAACCGGTATGATTCGCCGGATTTCGATGTCCGAGCAGTGTCTTTTTTTTTTTTTTTTTCTTCCTTTCTCCGACACGGCGTCGACGCGGCACCAACACGGCTCTGACCCCTCCAATGCAACAGTAGTGAAAAAAAAAAAAAAATCACAGATTTTGACAAATGGACTTACCAATACCATTGATTTTGTGATATACCCTAAAACAACATGTCCATTAGACCGAAACCCACATCTAATTCTCAAGTTCTCACTTCTTAACCCACCTTCCCTATGACCTCTGCCCGCTGCTGTCGCCCTCAGTCCCTCGCTGGAGCTAAATTGGGCCAATTGGTGAGCTCCATAGACATTGATGTCGTGCCTTGTCCCTTTCGACCTCTCTCTCTCTCAACGTGGACAACAGTCAGGTCCGACCTCTTTTTTTTTTTTTTTTTTTTTTTTTTTTTTTTTTTTTTTTTTTTTTTTTTTTTCAGATATTGGGCCATTTGGGTGAATGCTGAATGGGTTACTTATAATACTCACTTGTTATAATGCTTTTTTTTTAATCCCACTCTCACTGTCACTGTGTGAGAGTAGGATATAATATAACGTTGTTACTTCCATTATGTGCCATATATAATGTTGTTACTGCCATATAAGTTATACCTTATAACTTATATATATATATATATATTTTTTTTTTTTGTTTCTTTACTCTGCTTTTAAGTAATGTTGTTACTGCCATTATGTGTATTATTATACTACTTTGGGTGTTAGTTTACTTATTTGTAGTTATTACATAATTTAAATTCTAGACATAAACGTATTTTATGTCTAAAAATATTAAAAAATATGCCTAAATATAAAATTTAATTAATTATTTAATTGCCGTGTTCACACTGTGTCATGTCCTAGTTTTTCAAAAATTTCTGAATCGCCGTGTCCATGTCCATGTCTGTGTCGTGTCCATGTTCGTGTCCGTACATCATAGCCTCCAGCAACACCAAAGCCTAATTTTGACATAGATGTACATGCCTCGACAAGTGTTGCTTTAATATGCGTGCAAGGAAATGAATCTATTGAAGAGCAGCAAGGTGAAGAGATGGTGTCTAAATAGAGTATTATGTTAGAGGGTGCACATGATGTGATATTGAAAGCTAATGAATCTGCTTCTGATCAGCCTTCCATGGTGCATGAAGACAAACAATTTGCTAAAGTGGAGAAAGTGGATAACATACTACTTCTAATGGTTCAAGATAAGATTATGTTGATTCCACACATTGATTTTGTTATTCCAGAAGAGTTTGTCATTGTGGAATTCAAGGTTTTTCTTTTCTCTATGCTCCCTAAGGTGATTCCAGACTTGAAGCAAGTGTTATTTGTCAGCATCCTAATCCTTCAACACTTTGGAACTCGGGGTCGAGTTTTCTCCAACCAGAGGAGAATGATGCGGGAGACGCAAGAAAATTATTGTTTAGTATTATTTATGTTTGCAAGCTAATTGTATTTTTATGTTTTAGGTCCTATTAGTTTATTGAATTTTTAGTATTTTAATTTAGAAGTAAGGTTATTTTTGTAATAAGGCAATTAGGGTTTCCTAGCCAATTAGAACTAGGGTTTACCTATTATACTACTTGAGAGATAGTTGATATTTTGATGAATGAAAAAAATGGCTATTTGGTCTTTCCTTGGTCTGGTGTTGACTCCAGGTCCAGCATAGGTGCTGACTCCTAGTGGTTTCCCCGCTTGGTACTAACTCCAAGCAAGGCTTAGGTGCTGACTCCTAGGTCATATCCCTTTATTTTATTATTGTTTCAGTTTTGTTCTGGTTGTCCTGCGTTAGTCTCACTCACTCTTGAAAATTGGGGGTGAGACTGCATACAAACACTGTCTCTTAGGTCCTAAGAAGATAAATTGTTTGCATTTGCTACATTCTTATCATTGAGGTTGTTAGCAAACTGGTTGTTTCTTATAATGTGCAGTCACAATTTTATCTTTTTCTTTTTCTTCCATCAATAAAAACATTAATAGCTTGTACTTACATATAGTCTATGAATATTCTGTGAGAGGGAGTATTGGTTTCCTTTGTACTTTGCTGTAACGTAATAAAGATTGGGAGAGTTTTCTGTAATCTATGTGTATGTAGTGCACTCTAAATTCACACAAATTGTTCAATGGTTCTTATGTGTTATGTGTTAATTTGACAGTTTGAGAGTTGCTCGTTGAGCAAAGTTACTTGCTAATGAGAACATGGTATTTGTTCTTTGTGATGACTTTTTATTGGCAATGTTATTTAATGTAGTGACAATTTACATTACAACATATTCAGTAATAGATTTTGTATATGTGGGGGTTCTATAAAATTGAGCCCTGCTTTGGGAGTTCTTACAAATTCTAACTAGGACCCTTTTCAATAATGTAATTGTTTTGAGCTGTAGTTTTTCTTTTTGTGTACAAGATTCATGGTACAATTTAAACTAAGTCTGCTGGGATTTGTTAGGTCAGGTGAGGGTTTTGTCATCAATAGGCCTGACAAATTCTTTCTAGGTTCTCTCTCTTTATATAGATTTAGCTTTAAACTTTGAGTGATCTACTAAATTATTTTCTGTTTGATATATCAGATGTTTCATTATTTAGAACCAAAACAAGACAAAAGCCTATGTTAACAAAACAAAGCCAACAACAGCAATTACACTAGCTAACCCCTAACAAGCTAGTAGCACATTACATCCCAAATCAGAGCAGACTCAAAAAAAGCCTGTTAGCAAGAAGCCTGACCAACAGACCCTTCATACAGGCTCACATTTTTAACCTCAAAACTAGACTAAATACAACCACTGCAATTAACCTCACCCAATATACAATGACACTGGCACACAATAGAGATGAGGCAATCAAGAGTCAAACCTTAAGAATCCCCAGTTGGTGCATAAGACTTTGTGAAGGATTGTTGCTTGTGCAGCCAATGCACTATGCCCCATTATTGCTTTAACATCCCAGCTAATTTTCTTTATAACCTGCTCTTCTGTCAAGCAATTTTCTCCTGTTCTAAATCCCCTACCTTTTAGATTTGCATTACCCCATTTAGCTATTTCTTCCCAACTCACAGGAATATCAACTACTAAACATAACTCTATCACATGCGCCCAAATTATTTTGGTAAAGGGACATTCAAAAAATAGATGTTCCCCACGTTCCATACAGTTTCTGCAGAAAGAACATGCATAAATCCCAGTAAAACCCACTGCATTAGCCTCATTCTAGATGTCAATCTAGTTTACTTTTCTCTCTATTAACTTCTTGTTGGCTTGTTTGGACTACTTATTAAATTACTTGATATGTGTACGAAGATATCTACTGACTATAGTAATTATTGATATTTCTATGGTGTCTGCTTTTATCATGTGTAGGATGCTAATAGTGCTAGTAGTGGGAATCACGACGCCAACTGGAACACTGATGATGAGCTTGAGGTCTGTAATGAATCCTTCTCTTATTGGGGTTCAACGAGTTCTGGTCAAGACGCTAATGGGGGCTTTGGAGAGGTAAAATTGTACTCAATCTGCTGTAATATGTTAATTAGTAGCAACTGTAAACAACCTGATATATTGCTCAATGACAGGAGGTAATCCTTTTCTTGTCTTCTATAGCCTGGTTTAAGATATCTTGATAATTGTATACTTCATCATGAAGGCCCTTTTCTGAATTGATATGGTTACTCTTTCTTCGTTCTAGAGAACAAAAATGCTCGGTCCTTTTCAAATTGTTCAGTTATACTATTTTTTTTATTTCTAGATACCAACATTTGTTGATCATGCTGTTTTCGTTTGAGCAATAAATCCCCTACAAAGTATCTTTGATGCATGTATCCCCCTAAAATTGACTATAGTATCCGGTCTGTTTAGGCAAGTTCTCCAACTAATTCTACCAAGCTGATTCATGATTTTGTCGGAATGGGATTTTCTAAAACAGTGGTGGTCAAAGCAATCGAGGAAAATGGTATGTCACACTTATTTCATATCATGTTAAGATTTTACACTGTAAGCTGTGCTAAAAATTTTTGTTTGATATTTGGTAGGAGAAGATGATTCAGAAGCAATATTAGAAACTCTTCTTACATACGCTGTGAGTATCATGCCTCATTTCTGTCATTGCATATTTATTTTTGTGTTGGTCTGATTTTTGAAGTAAGTTATGTGCCCCCTAGTTACAATATTTTAGCATATAAAATAGTTTTCTTTTGTTTTTACTATTTCATTTGATGTAGAAGTGGATGCAAATTTTACATATTCTTTTCAATAGTTGACCTTTTAAAGTTTCTTGAGATTGAGGAAGTCTCATCTGAGTTTCCTTCTATACCTTCTCTCATCAATGGAGCTCAAATATCAGAAAAGGGAAAAGAAACTAAGGAAGAACTGGAATCAGTTTTTCCTTAGAAAGGCATGACTTTATTACTTTGGAGCATTTTAAAATGAGCTCTGACTCAAATGACACTTTCTTTTCTCATAAGAATTGGTGGAAGCTAAGGTCATACTAGGCGTGTGTGTAACTTACCAATCAAGAGAAAAAAAAAGGTGAGGGGCAATTTGTTCATGGCATCCCACAAAAGGGTCATACAGAAAAGGTGGAACAAACAAAATTGATTGGCATCAGGATATATATGCTGGAATTGATCAATCCAACAGTTCTTGCGGAGTACATGCTGAACTGGTTTGATAATGTTTTGGGTATTTTCAATGATAAGACCTGGAAAAAGTGGCGTTTCATCTTAAATTAGTTATTCTTTAAGAATCATGTGAAACCCCATGACATTGAGATTGTTCATATGACATTTGAAAAGTGAGTTTTCTTATTACTACATGTTTGATTATAGTTTGTTGAATCACCCAAGATTAACTAAAATCCTATGTTTTTGGATGATCCTGTTTCAGTTCATTACTCTTATGGTTATTATTGAATTATACCAATTACTCCCTTAGAACATAGTAGAATCACAAATTCCATGACTATCAAATTTACTCGTATCTGGGCTGCCTACTAGATCTGCTCTTGGGTAGCCATGAATCTGAAACAGAGAGTTCCCTTCAAAAGTTATTTTTATATGCCTTTTGAGTTCTATGTACTGCTTAATTTTTATAAAAATAATTATTTCCTTGAATTTCATTGATTGTAAAGTATCATCTCCACCAAAATTTGCAGGCCCGTTCAATTTTGAAGCAGCAAAGACGAAGGGAGGTCTTCCCCAATTACACCTCAATCCTTATAGCTGGTCAAAGGTAGGGTTTCTTGAACCAATCCTAAGCTAGATTTTACTAGCATTTTTTACCATAATGTTATGAAATGAATGTGTAATAATTTTGATTAATTGCGTTTCCATTTCCCATCTTGATTTTTAATCAAATCATTTATAGTTCTGAGTTTACATTTTAGGTTTCCAACATTATATATCTGGATTCTCCTGCTGGTGTCGGATTTTCATACTCAAAAAATACAACAGATTATAGAACTGGTGACCTAAAGACTGCCTCTGATACACATACATTTCTCCTTAAGGTAATAATGGAAATAATTTGAAAGCCTTTCATATCATTTTAAGTGTATAGTTGTTTTTAAAATTTTCAGAATACTAATGTTTCTACATGTTACTTGTGCAAAAAGTGGTTTGAGTTGTACCCAGAGTTCCTCTCCAACCCATTTTTTATTGCTGGAGAATCATATGCTGGAATATATGTGCCAACTCTAGCTTATGAAGTTGTAAAAGATATTTTTGTTTCTCATATTTGAACTTGCATGTGTGAAATTTAAACTAAGGTGCCTTTTTTTTAAAAATCTTCACAGGAATTGATGCTGCTGTAACTCCCATTCTGAACTTCAAGGTGTGTATCTTTAACTAGTCTTTTTGTTAATTTTCAAATTTATGGAAAGCTGTCTGATCTGAAGCCATGGCATGCAGGGTTATATGGTGGGAAATGGAGTTACAGATGAAGTGATTGATGGAAGCGCTCTTGTCCCATTTGCACATGGGATGGGTCTGATCTCTGATGACCTATTTGAGGTTGGTGGAGCCTCTTAAATTTGATACAGATTGTGATCCAATTTCATCTATCTAACATACTCTGAAATAAACTAGGATCAATATAAATTGCATTGACCAGGGTTTTAAATTCTTATGAAATATTGGCATATTTCTCTCTTTTTTTTTCTACTTTAGAAGCTATATTTGATTTTTTTTTATGTCGGGATTTTAACCTATTTTGTCCTCAACATTATTGTTGTCTGCATAACTAATTTTCATTTTTTTTAACTCTTAAAACAAGTTGAACTTCATATATGCATGACGGTAATTTCATGTGGGTCCTTTATTTGTCATGAATCTCCATTGTTCAGTCTGTCATATTCTGTATTAATCTAATTGATAGAACTTATTATTTAATTGGGTGGAAGTTACTTCCAGCTCTTTCAATCAGCTTCGAAGGGAAGCAATTAAACTCAATTTACTTGGACCATTAAAATCAGTGTTGGCTAATGTACATTTCTGGGATACAAATTTAATAACAAAAGAAAAATATCTAAATTTATTTTTTTATTTTTGAATTTGCAAATTTCCAATCAGATTTAGGTACACTTAATTTGGATACCATTGCTAAGTTTATAGACCTGCTATAGTTCCCCTTTACTGATCAACAAATGTGGCGAATAAGATTGAGAAGATGCAAAGGGACTTCTTGTGGGGGGATTCGAAGGTTCACTTGGTGGGGTGGGATAAGGTGTGTGTTCCTAAGGCGAACGGTGGTCTGGATGTTAGGAAAATAACCACCTTCAACAAAGTCTTACTAGGAAAATGGTTATGGCGGTTTGGGGTTGAGGAGACTCGTCTTTGGAGGAGGGTTGTAGTTTCGAAGTTTGGGGAAGAGTGGGGGGGTTGGTCTTCTAAGCTGGGTAGGGGTGCCTATGGGTGCGGTTTATGGAGAAGTATTCGAAAAGGTTGGGAGGTGTTTAGTAAATGCATTCAGTTTGAAGTAAGGGTAGGGGATAGAGTGAAGTTTTGGACAGATAGGTGGTGTGGGGACTTACCACTCCATCGATCCTTCCCATTAGTGTATGGGATTGCTTCTAATAGAGAGGCATCGGTGGCCTTGTCTCTCGAAAGGTTGGGGATGGACGCTCAGAGAAGCTGGAATGTTCGCTTGTTAAGGGATCCAAATCATTGGGAGATGGGTGAGGTGGATGAATTCCTCCGTACCTTGGGTTCTAATTTGCCTCATTCTGAGCTTGGAGACTGTATGAGGTGGATGTTGACAAAGAAGGGGGATTTTGACATCCGCTCTTTTTACAACAAACTTCGTTGTCTTTTGCCTATTATCTTTCGTTGGAAAGGTATTTGGAAGGTTAAGGCTCCTCCGCGCGTCTCTTTCTTTGTTTGGACTGCAACTTGAGAGAAGATTCTTACAGGAGACATTCTGAGGCGTAGAGGAGTGGTTTTTGTTGACCGGTGCATTATGTGTCGTAGTAATGTGGAGACGGTGAATCATCTGCTTCTTCATTGTGAAAAAGCTTATCTGCTGTGGAGCTTGGTTTTTAGAACTTTTAGGATCTCTTGGGTTCTGCCAAGATCGGTTGCAAATACGCTTTTTGGCTGGTGGAATTGGTTTGGAAAGCATTCTTCTAGCATTTGGAATTTAGCTCCTTTGTGCCTTATGTGGTGTATCTGGAGGGAGTGGAATTGGTGAACCTTTGAGGATATGGACAAATCCGATAATCAGTTGCTCGCTTTCTTTAGTGGTTCTCTTTTTGATTGGACTAGGGCTTGGGGAATCACCTCTAGTGACTCTCTCCCTTTGTTCCTTAATTCTCTGCTCTATACTTAGTTCTTATGTTGGCTTATGTTTGTTTTGTTGTTTCTCCTTGTTGTTTGTTTCCTTCTCTGTACTCCTTGCTCTACCTTTTGTTTTTCATGACGTAGCTCTTTGAATATACATCTTTTTACTTATCAAAAAAAAAAAAAACAATGCTACATATTGCAGGTGGCAAACAGTGCAAAGGAAACTACTATGAGCCAGTTAATGAAACTTGTCAGAGTATACTTAACAAAGTTGACAAGGTGATATAACATTTTTTTTCTCTGACAGTTTATGGAAGAACTTGAAATTTGAATTACATGAATGGGCCCATTCATTTACTCCAACATTCTTATCAATCCCAGGACATAGGAGGTTTAAACATATCCAAAATTCTAGAACCATGTTTTCATAGCACAGATGCAAGGGACATTACAACTGCTAACATTAGGTTACCATCTAGCTTCTGCCAACTAGGTGAGACTGAGAGGCCTCTAGCTGTGCAGAAAAGGATGTTTGGTCGTGCCTGGCCCTTCAGAGCTCCTGTGAGAGATGGAATTGTTCCAACTTGGCCACAGATCCTCAATGGCAACAATGTTCCATGCACAGTAAGTTGTGAAAATTGCTATATCTCTGATTTGTTTTTTCTCCAGCTCAACTAGCACATCCTCCCCTTATAAGTCTTAGGTGGAAGTTTAGTTTGTGGGTTTAAGACCCATCAGGTGTGTGTAACTTACCAGTCAATATATATAATTATTAGATGCTTCAATTAAGTATGGCAAACTTGGTTATGGAAAAACTTGTTTTGTTGAGGACCAACTTAGCAATCAAATGATGTTTGAAAATGGGTTCTGGTACCAATTTGACTCAGGATCTTGAAGAAATCAAGCACTATTTTAGGTTTCTACTTCTTGAAGGATTCTAGGATGGGGTTAATGCTTAAGGACTTTGGGATTTTTAGATTATAAAATAAATTAAAGAGAATCTCAATGAATTCTGAAGGAATTTGATAGCTGTTTGGTGGTAGAACAGTGAATTGAAGGAGAGAAAAAAAAGGATAAATTCCATGCAATCACACCCTCAAAGTATTAAGAAGGCTTCTGGATTTTTGTATAGGCTACTGCCAGCCCTTTTTCTTCAAACACTAAGATTCCTAATTAACAAAGAAAAGTACTAATTGAAAGAGCTTCTAAACCAAGTAGGAAGCTACTGAAAAAAAAAACTTACGGGTCTCTAGTACAGTTAACCCTGGCATACATAGCTATTACCTGATTACTCACACTATAATTGAACATAATTAAACTTGAACCAGCAACAACCTAACCTAGACTAACAACAAATATCTCTCTATTCCTTAGACTAGCCAAGTGATTTCCCAAGAGAACTCTCTATTCCTTGAAACATCCAAAATTAACGCATGAGCATTAGAACCAACTTCTCCTCCCTAATATCTCTGCAAAATGGGCTGCCAGTGATGACCCCATCATAGGTTGGACAACTGTGAAAAGGTAACGGTATGCATTAAGCTAATAGTGCCAATGAGCTCCAGCCCAATTGACACTTCCTCCCCTTATAAGATCTTTGGGGGGGGGGGGGGGGGTGTCATTAATTCAAGACCCATTGAGTACATGTGTAACTTACCAATCAATAAACTTTAAGCTAATAGAGTAAGATCAGTCATATTTACAGATATTTTGTTGTGGCTAAGATGAAAATGTTGAAATAGATGTTTGGAAAGACATTGAGAAGGTTAACATGAAGTGAACTGGTTTTCATTAATTTATAAATTAATTAACAAAAACTCTTTCTGGTCGTTTTTTGGTTTCTCATTATCAATTTGTTCTCCCAATTGATGACATGGTTGTTTTTTTTTTAACTAACTTTTTGTTGATACAGTAATTGCTGGCTTAAATTCTTGCTGGACTCCTACAAACTTACTGGGGTTATCTACAAATAAGTTTCTCTCATTTGAAAATTTGTCTGCAGGATGATGAGGTTGCAACTTCATGGCTGAATGATGCGTCAGTTAGAAAAGCTATTCACACTGAAGAGGTATGGTGCTTCAAATATTATTATTTCATTCCAGGCATTGAACACTGTAGTATTAATGATCTGTGTTGTTTTAGGCAAACGTACTGGGTAGTTGGGAGTTATGTTCAGACAAAATTATATATTATCATGACGCTGGGAGCATGATCAAGTACCACAGGAACCTTACTTCCAGGGGGTATCGGCCACTTATATACAGGTGATTTCCAGCTTTTATATTTCTTGATGACTTAAATTCCTGCAAAGAAACTTTCTGTTGCTTTCCGTCATTTGCATTCAGCGTTTCCATTGATTGCAAAGAAAACGGAAGAACATAAATATAGTTTGGATCTATGCTTGTTTCAGTCTAACAATTATTTTAAGACTCTAAAATCTCTTTCTTTTCTTTGGTCTTGCGGTAACTAAACTAACAGAAACAATATTATTATCTTTCTCAGATGAAAGGGGAAAAATGCAAAGTTTATTGTGGAAATGTGACTGCTTGAAATATTAATTCACTTAATGCTTATGATATCATGCCCTGTCTCTTTCGATTTGATTTACCAGCCTAAACTTTTTTGAAAGGTTAATAACTTAATTTCTTTCTTTCTTTAGTCCATTTTGAGTGCATGCTTTTGTGGTTGTCTAGTTTCTAGGATTGGTGTGATGGTCAGTCAATCCTAGAGATGTATCTCTATTTACAATTTAAATAAAAAGAATTATATATCACAAGTGTGCCTTGATCTCTTGCTTTTCTTATACATAAAAAAATCCTTGTTTGCAGATAGGAACCTTGACTAAGAGAGTGAATATTGCATTGGAGTCTTTGAAGGACTGGATCCCATGAATGTCCTTCCTTTAGCAAAAACAGAAAAGAAATAAATAAAAACCCACTTTCAGGAGCTCTTTGACAGTTTCTCTAACCAATTGATCACAAAATCCAAACTGATGCATATGCTCAAGGGCCCCATCCATGCGTGTAACCTGCGAAAGAGAACCAAAGAAACAAGTGATGTTAAAATTTTGTCGAAATGCTTGTTTCTTTGGTTCTCTTTCGCAGGTTACACGCATGGATGGGGCCCTTGAGCATATGCGTCAGTTTGGATTTTGTGATCAATTGGTTAGAGAATCTGTCAAAGAGCTCCTAAAAGTGGGTTTTCATTATTTCTTTTCTGTTTTTGCTAAAGCAAGGACATTCATGGGACTTAGTTCTATTTGACATAAATAAAGTGTATTTTACTTCTAGTTTATGGAAATGATGGGTGGTACTTCGTTGAAAGTGATTCGCTCAAGGTTCTACTTGACACCCTTCTTGAAAAACAAAAAAATGGTGAGCAAAGGGAGGTAAAATATTTACTGTTCTCTGCTAACTCTTTTTTAAAAAATAATAACTTTATATGGTTGAAATTTTAGTTGTAAAGTAGATATATACATGCTGGATATGTTAGTTTAGTTCTTGTTTTCCTAAGACAAATTAGGAATAGAAAACAATTTGTTTTTAGAATCCAGTTCCTTGGTGATTGAAGATTTCCAATTAATTGAGCCTATCACACGTGTGGCTTAAGAGGGCAGCACATTAAATCTAAACAACCTAAGGTTAAAAATTCAATTTCCCCCTTCTTGGCAACCACACCTAGGGTGAGAGCTTCATTGTGGAAAATTCATGATCTTGTAGGAATAGCTTTAGATGTGCCATATTATATGACATTGTTATCTTTCTATCAGGGTTGGTTCTAACACAATAAATTAGTGTATATGTTATGTGTTTTTGTGATGTATGTTGGGTGAAGTTTTCTTTATGATGCCATCTTTGATATCAACTTCAGTGCTATATTTTTGCATGAGCGTTCGGTTTGACATACTTTGTGTTTCACAGGATCTGGATCTAGCTATTTATATGGGTTTTTTGATCAATTATGGAAAGAAGGAATGACCAAGGATGAAGCTGAGGTATGTAGGTCTTGATCTTTGTAAATGCAAAATTAGTTAATGCCGTTTGAGGTGATGATAAAATTCTTTCAAGTTTCTGTGAGATGTGACCTCATTATTATGCTTACATCAGTAAACAACTGAAGGTTACAATCAGGGAGAAGTAATAAACATGACGACCATTTTTTTTTTTTTTTGCCTTATTATTTCCCCCTTGGCTGTATCTGAAAAGGTCGAATGTGATTAAAAAAAAAATTTAGTATAGGAAGAGTCATGATAATAGTTATTTCTTTTCTTTTCATTTGTCATTACTTATTACAAGAGGAGGAATGTGTGTAAGGATGGTACAAGGGCAAAACTGTTATTTTCTACTGTGCTTTTTAGGCTCTTAATTATTTTTTGGTGCTTTACTGCAGCAATTAGTGGTTAAGGCAGTTTCCCTTGCCATTGCACGTGATGGTGCTAGCAGTGGTGTTGTTCGAACTGTAATTGTAAGATTTGTGCTAAGCATTTTCAAGTAGATTCTTTTTCACCATTCACATGCTCACAAATTGACTGAAACCCCTTGGTCTTTGATGTTCTTGCAGATAAATTCTAGGAGTGACAAGAAACTTCTACCCCGGTGACAAACTTCCATTGTGGCATGAGGAATTGGAGCCACATAACTCACTGTTGGACATACTGAACAAGTCCTGAGCCAATGAACATATGAAGCGGAGAATAATAACGTTGATAGGCCTCTAGCCTCACTTTAGTTATTTCTCTTTAGCTTGCTGCATTTGTTTTCCAAACAGGAACGAGATTTTAATCATTTTATATTTGAGAATGGTTCATGTGCCATATCTTGCTGGATATATTTCTTATTCAATCTAAATGGGTTTAAGTTAATGTTATTGCCTGTTGTCATCATAATCTCTTCTCTAGACCAATTAGAGGTCTGTGGAAATAGATGTATTTGCACCTCATTGAGGGTGACGTTTTTTATTCATATATTCCTGGTCATTGGTCAATGCTCGGATTTCAGATTTTAATACTTATATTTTAGTAAAGGTGATAAGCGAGTAAATTCTTTTTTCTTGTGATTCCTTTTTAGTGGATGGAAGATTATTTTTAATCCCTTTGATAAACCAAAAAAAAAAAAAAAAACCATCGAGAGAATCTAGTTGAATTTGTTTTAGACGTGAAGGGTCTATTGAGATTGTGAAAAATTCATGGTAAATTTTAATTGATACCATTATTAGAAGAAAAGTAATAATATAGATACTTATTATCAACATCTCTTTTTAAGAATATTAGTATTATGCCCGTGTGATGCACGGTTTAATCAAAATTCATATGTAAACTATAAAATAAATAATAAAAATAAATGATTATTTTACTTTTAAGTTATATAATGAATGCATATTGTGTAAGACTAATGTATTATAAAAGGCATATACATACATATATATATATATATATATATATATATATATATAATAATAATAATTGAATGGAAGATGGTAGATAGTTTGTAACTAATATGAAAGGAGATACCTAAAATTTAAGGCTCAAGTAATATTTAAATGGAAAAACCTTAAATTTAGTAATTAAAAACTATCCAAAAAAATAATTGAAAGCATATTTAAGTGGAAACATTAATTCAATAATTAAGAACAATTTAAATTAATAAACATTGAAGAATTTGAAGTAGAGAGACTTACATCAAAATTTAATTTTTGTCCTTGAAAGCATGGGAGAAGACACCAAAACTTGAGTGATTTTCACCCTACCAAAAATTATAATAAACAAAGAGGATGTGTGTGTGTCTATATATATATATATATATAGATATAAACTTAAAGGTTTTTTTTTTTTTTGGTTGAGAAAAACTAAGAGTTAAGACATTGGTAATAAGTTTTCATCCACAATTGAAAATATAGCATTGAGATATGATGAGAATTGAGAAGTTATATCTTTCAATAGTAGGTCATTTTTGGCCTGTGAACAATAATCTCTATTATTTGATCTCAACCTCTTTGTGTAATTATTAACAAAACAAAATAAGTAGCACAAAAAAAAAAAAAAAAAAAAAAAAAAAAAAACCTGCTTAGTGTGATATTTGCTATCTAGTTCACCTAAATAAGTTTTTTCAAAGGGATGATAAAGCTTTAACTATGAAGAGATACAATATGCTAAGCAATAGAGAATAAAACTTAAACTACAAAGAGAATACTAGTTGTTAAAACAAATGCAATAGCTTCCTAGTTAACAATATGGGCAATACAATCTATTATATCTTTTAATTAAGTTCTAAAACAATCCAAGTGTTGTGAATACTGTGCAAGAATGTGTGCTGAAAACTCCAATCTATCAAACTTGTTACAACCATCTTTGCATCTTCACTGATGTGCCCCATTTGTGATATTTTTTCTAGGACCTCACAGTGCATATATAAAAAAGTTGATAATAACAATTAAAATTTGTATCTATCTAAAACATTGTCAAAGCATTAGGGTAAACTTTTAGAATTGATTTAATAGCTGGATTTAAATTTTTTTTCTTTTCCTTGTAATGAGCACCACATAAAGAAAATAAATCTAAAGCTTCTAACCACAAAATTAAACTTTAATTTTATGCATGCTTGCATGGGATCCATATAAAGAGTATAAAAGAAGTGACCAAGCGAAACTTCAAAAGATCAGGTAGAGTACAAAAGGCTTTGAAAAAACTGCAACAAAATTCATATAATAGATGACTGAAGCTAAGCAAGTTCATGTGCCACTTGATTGTTTTCTAAGATTGAAATCATGGCAAGCCATGAAAGATGTTCTGTATCATGTGTCCAAGAGGCCCAATTGATTCATTGGTTTGACCGCTTGAAAAAGCAATGCGCTCCTTGCTCATGGGCGAAATAGATTTCTACTTCTAGTGCAAAAGCCTCCGTTCGTTTTCTAAATAGAAATAGATAACTTGGTTTTCTAGTTTCAGAATAATTCTAGCAATAGAAGAGTTCTAGATATATTTGGAGATATTTATGATTTTAACATTTCAGATTAATTAGCCTTCATTGAATTGTTCTTGGAGATAAATATGATTTTAGCATTTCAGATTGATAAGCCTCCATCAAATAATTCTTTATGATCTAATCTAAAGTTGTTGATAAACTTGTAGACGGAAAGGAGAGTAAAAATTATTGATAATTCATAAAAATTAAAGTATTTATAAACTTAGAAATTATAGGAGAAAAAGATAAGGACAAAAAAAAAAAAAAAAATTCTATTTTTTGATTTTAGGGTTTGTTGATAACATTTAGATAGACATAACTGTTATAATTGTAAATCAAATATTACTTTCTTTCATTACTTGATTTGTCATATTTATCCAAAAAATATGTATATATCTATTCTTAAAATCTAAAAATTTAAGAAAATTTCTACAATTTGGTACCACCAGTTGGGGCAACCACAGCGTCTAAGCCCAACTTTTATTATATACTAGTAAGTTTCTCGTGCGATACACAGATAATGTTATAATGTTTATGTAAATTTGTTTTTGGAAAATATTATACATATATTAAAGCATATTTATTATAAAACTTTGTTAGTAATGAGTTCATCATAAAAAGTAACAATTATAAATTGCACACATATATTTATTATAATTATTTTGTTCAAGTAATGAGTAATAATGAAAACAACTTGGAGTAATATTGTATAATAAAAGTTGATAAAAGCATATTAATTCATTTTATATTATTGATTTTTATTATGTGATGCAATAAAAAGCTTCATTACGAATTTTTTTTTCTTCAATGCTTTGTTATTGTGGTATGGTGACGCTTGTTGTCATTATCTGTTTCTCCATCTTCATCATTTGAAATTTAGTCCGTCCATATTTTTTCAATTTTTGAGCTTTCATCATTTTTTCCTTTTGTTGCATCATTTATGTTAATTACTAATGAATTGGCACCGAGAGATTCTTGATTAGATCTTACAAAGTTTAGACTTTGTCGCTAAGATTTTTCATAGGTATTTGCATTTATATTAAATTTCAATAATGTGACAGTTTGTTATAATTTTTTTTTTGTTAATTTTGGAATAGTTTAGCAAAAAGAATTAATATAGCATGTTGAATTGTGTTTTTTTTTCTTCCATACCTTTTTATCTTTTGAAGGCACATCAAAAATCTTAGCAACTATGTAATTTTCAAAACCATCTTTTAGATTGAATTCTTTCAAATGAAGTAGTGAAATCCATTTTTTTCCTAATTGTTTTTTCAAATCACGTGGGATTTTCCTTCTCCAATATCAATATTTTTACAATAATTTAAATAAGTTGTACCGTATTTTATTTTTCAGTAAGATGTCGATCTTGTAGATTTATTTAGGATTTTCTTGGCATTTCGGTCAAATATCACAAACTTTGTTTTGTTAGTTGCATTAAAAACTTTAATTTGAATCTTGTATTTAAAGTAGTTTGCAATTGTATATATATAGTAGTTATAGTGAGATAAATATATTATAAATATTTGGAGAGTATTTAGTTAATGCGAGTGCCTCTAACTTTGGGATAGAAAGATTTATTTTTGTTTGACATTTTGCACACCAAAATAATCCTACTTGTAATTTGACATTCCTTTCACAAAGTACGCATAAAATGTAATACCAACCCATTGTTGTATCAATGTTACTTATTATTGCGATACCCTAACAGTTCACATCTTGCAATGAACTTTGAAATTAATATGTATTTTTTTTTTAATGTAAATAATATGATGTATTATTATTATTTTTACATAAATGATGAGTATAATTTGAAATAATTAACAAACCTGTTTCGTAGGATCTCATTCAATGCATTTTATCTTTACTATTATCTTCATATTATTTAAATCCTCATATGAAAATTGTTTTGCATGTATTTTTGGTATTTCTTGTATAGGATCATGTTTTTTACCATTCCTATCATTGAATTTTTTTTAAAGAAAATATTAAGTTAATAGCATTTTGTGAGATAGTATATGCTATTTATTAGACTTTTTTGTTATTATAAATTTTAGAAATATGAACTTGTCAATTATTTCAGCAACTTGAGGGATCTCAGATTTATATATATTTTTGTTGCGCTGGTAGATGACAGAGAATTTGTCTGTATAAATTGCATAAAATATTATTAATAGACAAAAGCATATTGAATTGAAATTGGAGAAAAATGAAGAGATATTTTATGAGAATGAGATTTTCTAGAAGTATCATCTATACGTGGGGGAGGAAGAAGAGAGTTTGTAAGAGGGTAAGAGTTTTTGCTTTGATTTACACGTGGAATGGTCAAACTTGGGTCATAATATGCAAGGTAAGAACCGGGCCTGAGTTTTTCATAAGATTTGGTCTACTTTTAAAAGGTAATCCATTTTATAGTAAATAACTTTTGGTCTAATTGTCAAGAACTGTTCATATCAATATAATAGTAAAAATAAGTTACTATGATCTATTGGATAACAGTAAAAAAAACTTAATAAAAAGAGGTAAAAAATGCTAAATTTATATAATAGTAAAAATAAGTTACTATAATTTATTGGATAACAATAAAAAAAACTTAATGATAAAAGGTAAAAATGTTAAATGCAATAAGTTACTATGATCTATTGAGTAACAGTAAAAAAAAAAAAACTTAATAAGAAAAGATAAAAAATGCTAAATTTATATAATAGTAAAAATAAGTTACTATAATTTATTAAGTAACAGTAAAAAAAACTTAATGGAAAAAGGTAAGAATGGTTAAATGCAATATTAGAGTGCCACGTGGCAGGATCTCATGCACTATCACATGAAGTCTCTACTTTTATATATATATATATACTAGCCGCAGACCCACGCAATGCGTGGGAATATATAAATATTTTGTAATGGGGTGTAATATATAAAAATTAACAATTACTTCAAATATTTGTAGACGACTAAATTTCTAGTTTGAAATAAATCAAACACGTAAAATAGTTTCACAAATGAGAATTTATATTGATGATTGTGTGGTACAATTCTCTGTGATTACAAAAGAGTGATCCTCTGATTCGATTTCCTTATAAGACTTATTGATTGGATTTGTGGTAATGTAATTTTGACTTGAACACAAAATATCCTTCAATTTGGTTGAGGAATGGATCGAAGATTGCTGAAACGGAATTACAATGAATCTCTGGCTATGAGTTTGTTAGAAACCCTTTGTTCTTCGCGTTCTTCATGTTCTTCGTGTGTTCTTCGTCTTCGAAGGTCTGTGGTGGGAGTTCTTCAGAGCTTTAGAAGCTTGGATCCGTAGAACTTTACTGATTTGTGATTTGTTGATGTTTTCGGACACTTTTGGCTTGATTCCCGTAAACTTTTGGATCTAGGCAGATAGTTTGGATGATTCTGCTTCGAATGTTCTTCAATTTTGAGGTTGAAGTTCTTGAAGTTCTTGGAGGCTTCGAGGCTTGATTCTTGCAAAGCTTCTCTACTTCTGTGCTTCAGATAGCTTGGTGTCCTCCTAATGTCTTAGGAAGGCTTCTATTTATAGGAATTTGGAGGTGGATGAACGACACGTGGCGGAGTCTGGTTGGTGACACATGTCACGATCTGATTGGTCCGTTTGTGTCATTGCTTACACGTGCGAGGTTGCTTGGGTCATCGCTTACACGTGCGCTGATGCGTGATTGGTTTTTGCATGACACTTGGCTAATTTTCATTGGCTCCTGAGTAGTGATAGTAAAACCTAGCAGCAGTATGTGGCGCTTTGTAATTGGCTGTATTTTGTGGACTTGGTAGTGTGACGTGTCAGCTTGTGATAGGTCGGGAATTTTCCCTCTCTACAAATGCCCCCTCAAGACTCGTTCACGCACACAGTTTCAGAGTGTAGTGTGGGGATGAGTTTCGAAAATGGATTTTTACACTTGGCTCTTCAAATGAAGTAATTGAAGGTGGTGGAGCTTTCAGAAGGATGAGATAATTTCCGAGGAGTAGACCCACCCATACGAAAGGCTTTGATGAGACTGAAAAGGGGGCTGCCAGTATCTGAATGTACTCGCATGACCGAGCCTTCTCAGCAAAAGTTAAGTTGGAATAACTTCAGAAGAGTGTTTTTGGATCGTTGGCGGCGATCACAGGGTGTAGAAGATAGGGAAGAGGTGAAGATGCTGGTTGGGTACAGCATGCAAAGTCATGGGGCTAGCATCGTGTTTTTCAAAAACTTCTGGTGAAGTCATCTCAGAAGAGTATACTTCGGATTAAGGCGAGGCCATGTGGGAAAGTGGTTGAATGCGCATGCGTTATTGCATCATTCAAGTTAAGTTGAAGTAATTTCAGAAGTTTAGGGATTTTGGGGATGCTGATGTTGGTGGTGAAGAAGACGGGGATGAAGCCAAGTGAATGGGTGAAACATACGACACCATGGTGCTGGCCCTGTATGTTGGGGACTTTCTAGTGTAGGTGTTTATGGGAAGTACACCTTTGAATATGGGACTGACTGTATGTTGCTTGGGGTCTGACAGCAAGTTGTAGAATGTGCCTGCGTGATGGGACCATGTTGACAGATGTTAAGTTGAAGTAATTTCAGAAGAGTACCTTCTAAAATACTTCAAGCTGAATTTAAGTTGGAGTAATTCCAGAAAGTGTGTTTTGAGGTACCAGCAATGATGACCTTGGGGTCCCGCACTGGTGGGGACATGGAAAATGGCTTTGGTGACCACTTACCAGCTACAAATGCTGAATTCTGATGAGCTGGTACCTTGGAGGTTGTTTCAAGTGTTGGATGAAAGACAATTTGTAGGATACCCCAACACTTTTTACCATCTTCATTCACTGTTTCTTGTTGGAAATTATCAAAAGAATGAAAGATGGAGCTAACTTGTGATTCTGGTCTTAGAAACCAGTCAAGTTGCTGTTTGTTCCGAACCGTTGCCTCTGCTGGAAAACCAAGCAATTGGAAAGAGACTACGGGAGACCTGAGGTTAGGAACAGGTGCTTCTGCTGGACTTGGATGCCCTGGCCAACCAAATCCACGGAAGCATGGGAGGCCGATACAGACCATGTTATGAGTAATTTTATGAACAAATATGGTCGTTAAGTAGAGAAACAAAATTTGTTTGGATCTTAAAACTACAATGATGTTGTGAAAAGGGTTTCTACTGAACCATGAGAGGGTTGATTTCAAATGGATTATGAAGCAATATTGGTTGCTAAGTGTTGAGAATGATGAGGCCATAGTGAGAAATGGCTGTGAGAAGGACTTGAAAATTTGAAAGAAGCAAATCTTCATCTCACGACTCAGTGTGTTTTTTTTTTTTTTATGATTTTTTTTTTGAACCCAGCCCTTCTATTTATAGTGGAGAAACGAAGAATGGTAGGTGGGTAGTTAAGAATGGCGGTTGAGAATTTTTGGTGAGAGTGGTAGGTTCTCGACTGGTAGACATTGACTGGTAGGTGGGAATGTTTGGCACCGAAAGAGGAACGGTAGACCGAAGACTAGTAGGCACCGAGCGGGAATGATAGGTTGAACTGGTGACCCAATGTAATTTCAAGTTCAAGACACATTTGTGAGAGTTCATCTATACTTTAAAAAGGAAGTTTTGATGAAGTATGGGGAATAACCCTGAGGGGATCCCAATTAAATGGATGCATCTCAAATTTTGATCTTGGGGGCTTAATTTTTGGACATTGCTAGTACTTTCGAAGAAGTGGGTCACATAGGTAGTTTCCAAGTCCAAAAAAAAAAAGTGGATTTCAAAATCAGAATCTATGTGAAAATTTGAATAGGACAAGTTTTGCTTGGAAATCTTTATTCTTGGTCAAAGTTCACATTAAAGTCAACCACTGTAGAATCACACGATTTGAGCAATTTCAGATTCTCAAATAAAGAAATAGGCCCCAAAATTGAAATCTACGCGAAAAGTTAGACAAGATAGGTCCTTCTTGAAAATTTTGATTTTTGGTCAAGATTTGTGCAAAAGTCAACTTTTTGGAAATTGGATAGTTTGCACAATTTTCGAATCCCGAACAAAGAAACAGATTCCAAAATTAGAATGTACGCGAAAAATTGAGTGGGACAGGCCTTTTTTGAAAATTTTGACTTTTTGGTCAAAGTCAAAGATCAAACTTAGTCAAAGAATTTTTTATTTATTTATTTATTTTTTTAAAATTTCAGGCGGTTCGGACCGGGTCAGATTTTCGGGTCAAACCGAGTCGGATTTGGACAAACGGGTCAGATCGTAGTGGACAGTGACGTCATGTATGACGTCATGGCGCGTGTAAGCGCGTGACACCTTACCCGCGCATGGGAGCGCGTGGAATGGAAGATCCGGCGCATATACGTGCGTGAAAACTGATGGAGGCGCGTGGGAGCGCGTGAAACTAGGGCTATGACCGACAGATCTTCAGGCGGCGCGTGGCACCTTTTTTGGTCTCGAAATTCTTGGGTTTTGTAGATCTGAGGCCATAGAATCTCCTGGCATTGTCTGTTTTTTGAAATTGTGGGCAGATTTTCACAGATTCGAAGGACTAGGCCGCGGGTCGTCGCGAGTTTATGGCAGCGCGTGGTGGGTCCGTTGTTGATGGCCTTTCTGGGTTTTGTAGATCAAGGGCCGATGGAACTTCATAACTGTGGTTTCCTCCTCTTGTGCTACACATGTTGAGTGAAGTAACTACCTGATATATCATATGTTGATTACTAAATGTCTTGAGATAGTGTTTCTTAGATTTACACCTATTTCCCTCCCACGTGGAGAAGGCATATGTACTCCATTTCTTACCCTCCAACAACTCATTAGTAATTTCTTTGTGCCGGTCGTGGAAATATTCAACAAGTTTGGACCAAGTGAACTCAACCATTGCAGCAATAGGAAGGCCCTGTGCACCTTTCAGTACACCATTGAAGCACTCTGATATATTTGTTGTCATTGCCCCAAAACGTCTCCCACCATCATATGACTGGGTCCACATATCCACAGACTCGCTCATTAGGTATGTGTATGGAAGATAATCTTGATTCTTTTCCTTGCCATCCTTCCCTGTCACCTTCTTCTTATTCCTAATGGCCTCAATTTCCAGTTGCTTAATGGACTCCATTATGTTATCAAATTTAACTACCTGAGTAGCATATCCCGCTTTCAACGTCGTTGACTTTAGAGTTGAGTTCTGAAAATGTGTGTTGAAGTTGCTAGCAACATGTCAAAGGCAATATCTATGAAATACCCGTGTTCTTCCATCATCCCTTCTGAGCACTTCTAAATTCACTAGCTTTCCAATTCCTTTGGGAAGTGAAGACAGTTGATGACAATTAGTGATCACATTTTTTTTTAGGAGGATAACATCACACAACACTGCAGGCAATTCTGTTGGGGATTTCACCAAATTAAGGAGTAATAATAAAAGAATAAATGAACACATCAAGTAAATAGAAATTAGTGATTGACTTGGAGGTACAATTGAATGTTATCCTTAGACAATATTTGTCTCCATACGCAAGTTGCTAAAGAATTTCTACAAACTTGTCCCCAGGATACAACCAAGTTTATTGGGTTCTACAAATAACAATTTTGGAGAATACCCACAGGATTTTTTGTGTTTCATTGTAACTTACTATCAAGTCTATCTTTCAAGTGAACATTAACCTCTATTTATACCCATAGGGTTATAACCCTTCAAAAGGTAAGTATGGAGAGTTATGATGCCTCATAAAACTGTTTACAATATTTAAAACCTTTCTCAAAGTTTAGAACGGTTATCACAATTTTGCTGAAGATTCTGCAAAAATAGTTTTTACGAGGCTCGATCAATCGAGAGGAATTGAGCACCGATCGAAGGCTCTTTTCAATTGATCGAACAGGAATCGAACATCAATCAAGTCAGGCAGAAGCTTCAAATCAATTTTCTTGATCAATTCGACCGATCAAGCAAAAGTTTCAACCGATCGAACATCCTAAAACTTGAATTTTCACAAAGAAAATTCTAGATCTCAAAATTCCATTTTATTCATTTTACAAATGAATACTCTCCAAATTTATATCATTATTACAACCTATCCTTATATATACCTATATATACAACAAATTCCACAAGATCATTGCAATAGTCAATGTTTATCTCCATTAGATTTGGCAATGCATTTGGAACTTGGATGGAACAATTCCCAAAAGCTTGACCAATATTACAAATGAACAAGGATATTTTCTTCAAATCTTCAATAGTACAGGGGCCTTGCAAAGGGAAGGGATTGAACCCTTCTCCAATTTGAATCTTTTTAAATTGGGTAGAGTTGAGTAGTTGAAAATTTATTATTTCAGCAGGAAAGAAACCATAATTAGAAATTACCAAAACCTTGAGTTTATCCATTTTAACCACAAAATCAGGTAACTTGTATGCTTTGTCTGAAAATTCAGAACTAAAACCTCAACTTTGGGTGCATGAATGTCGCACCAAGTTGATGAGAATGATTCATCTGCAAAAAGAATTATAGACGATGTGAGAAGGCACTCAATATGTATGGGACGCGTGAATGTGTGTGTGTATGTGTGTCCATGTATATGTGTGATAAGAGAAAACATGAACAAACCAGTTGAGATAGATAACAAGCAGGCATTGATGGGTTGCTGATCCTGAGTGTTTTCACTTGCGTCTATAATCCATCTTTGCCTTTGTCCTTCTGGCCCTTGGCAGCTTTCAAACATAGCTAGCTCTCTAAGAAGATCATGTTGTGTGACATAGTCTTTATTATAATAATCGTGGATCTCACTTACATATTTCCTGGAGAATGAGCAAAAATTATAAGTAAGAAAAGATTCAATTTTTTTCTTCAAATGCAAAAGGTACTTCCCAAAAAATCTATAACAAAAATATTATTGCCATAAGAAGTTAATTAAGTTATAAGACATTACAAAAATTTGTTCCTTAGGCTGTGTGCAGAGTGATAACATATTATGACTACTAACTAGCAATGGTTACTTGAAAAAAATACATGCTAAGAGTCAGCATGCGTACCTTGTCATCACAAGATCAGCCAGATTCCGAGAGGTGAGTTCATGTAAAATGGCAATGGCATCAATACCATCTTCATCGTGTTTATATAATTCTTGCCACACATCAATGAGGGCAAGAACAGGGATCCTTTGGTCTTCATGAAATGAACCTAGATCCATAAAACACTCTTTTAAATTGTCCTCATCAACTGAAAATTCTAGGCTTTTTTAAGGACAATGAAGCAGATCAGAACTAGAATTGAAGATAGAATGACCACTAGACCATTTTCTACCTCTACTGCTCAAGCCTGTACAGGCTTCCCACGGAGTGATTTGCCATTCACTTTAAGGGCTAGTGGGAACCCCCCACCGCCTCTCACTATCTGCAATTTAAGGAACCAAATGAAATTCAGTTATAGTCATTCAAAATTCAAACCACATGAATTGAAAACAAAACAAGCAAGTTCAATTCTAAGTATTAGTCTGAAAGCATGATTTTGGCAGGTACAAATGATATTATATATGTAACACCCCATAATTTTGACACCAATCTATATCTATATATTACTAAAAGCTGAAACGTAGCATTTATTGTTGCTACGCTCCAGTTGAGCCAGATCAGCGTCCACCTCATTATCATTTTCTTTTCAATTTTCCTACCATTGTTTTTAACATTTACTTTTTATTTTATTTTAATATTTACACTTTTTTCCAACCTTTCTCCATCCTTATCTTTTCATCTCCCCACTACCCTCTACATAAATATTATTCTTCTTCTTTTCATCTCCCCACTACCCTCTACATAAATATTATTCTTCTTCTTTCTCTTCATCTTCCTTTATTTTGTCTCTTCTTATTCACACTATCTTACTATAAATTGGTAACTATCTATTCTATTCTATGCATGGTTCTCTCTCTCTCTCTCTCTCTCTCTCTCTCTCTCTCTTAATTTTTCGATGAATTTTTTATACATTCTTCTATTTATGCCAAGTTACTAATCTTTGGGAATTTTTTTTTCCTCTACACTAGAATCATTATGCTCATTTTCTCACTTAATTTAATTGGGTAGTTTGCAGGAATTCAAGTAAAACCAGACTATAAGGAATTTTACGGCATTGGAGAATGCTTGAATATATGCTAGCCAAAAGTTGAAAGTCAGCAAATTAGTGGAGCTATGATTAAGCTTCAAACGGGATTGATGGTATTGCCAATGTTCTTTAATTAGCATCCTTATTTCTATTTCTCTATATATGTTTCCTAGAATTAGTATTAGTCTCATTTTTATTTTCTCTATTATATTCTAGGTAAACCAAGAGTTCTTTAAAACTCCACATTGGTTAATGCCATTTAGATTTGTTTTTTAAATTGTTTTTTTTTTCCTCTTTAATTGTTAAATGTTACCCTTTTTTTGCTCTTTCTTATAACTCTAATTAATGTTGATGGTTCTTTCTTTTTTCTTTTTCTTTTTTTGGTTAGTTAAGGTTGATGGTTCTTTCTTATAGAGAAAAGAAAAAATTGCAAACATTGAATTCTGTATAAACCTGTACCTAAAGGGGATAGGAGCCTTTGTTTATTTGATTAGAGACAATATATTAAAGGGGTATATCCTTTGGCCATTGCATTGCATTTCTTAGAGGTTAAAAGATAAAGCTTGTCATTATGGGAAAACATTTTGGGTGGGGATAATGGCGTCATTTTGTTTGCTCTAAGAGTAACAAAAGATCCTATTATAAAGGAAGCCCAAAATCATATCACATGCTTATTATACTAACCATGAGCACAACCAATTATTCTCTCTCACCATGTTTCTACTACATTTGCATTTAGCAACCTAAGTTTAGAATTTATTCCCAATAGAAGACTTGAAGAATCATTCAGTTTTTATAGGAAACTAGCCGCAGACTCGCACAATGCATGAGAATATAAATATTATGCAGTGAAGTGTAATATATAAAAAGTAACAATTACTTCAAGCATTGTTTTTTTTTTTCAAAAAAAAAAATATATATTTTTACACTTTTTTTTATTTATCTTTTTATCTCTACAAATATATCATTTTAATATTTTTTGTGTATTTCATTAATAATTTTTAAGGTGAACCATATTCTTCTAACTTTGTTGTAGTGTGTTACATTTGCTTAATATACAACTCATCTCTTAAGGAATAAGGAAATTATCATAATAATAAAAAATCATCACAAAATTACAGTGTTAACTTAACCAAAATTAAAATAAAACTAAAGAAAAAAAAAGATTTTATAATAATTTATAAGTCAAAAAATTGGCAGGCATATTAAAATTTCTATTTCCAAAAACAACTAAGTATTAATCCAAACCAAAATTCAATCAAAATTATAAAATGGAAAGAAAAGACTTTCTTATGAGAAATTAAAAAAAACACAATCCTAAAACACATAATTAAAAAAAAAAACCATCAATCTTAATTTGAGTTATAAGAAAGAACAAAAATCTTTTATGTGCAGTTGTTCTCTTTATTGGTATTTTTTGTTATATATTTTATTTTTACTTTTTTTTTTTCTTCTCATCTTATGTTATTCAACATTTAAATTCAGTCACATCTTCTACACCATTAAATTATTTATATTATCTCTCTTTTTATATTTTTAATAATTAAATATGGAATATTTTATTTAAATAATAAAATTATCCTTAAAAAATTGTTTTTTTTTTTTTTTTTTTTTACATTTACACTTTGTCCAAGATTTTTCCTTAACTTTATCTTTTCATCTCCCCACTACCTTCTAACTTTATATCACTATTCATCTCCCCACATCTTCCATATCATTAAATTATTTATATTTTTCTCTCCTTTTTATTTAAAAAATTAAAAATTAAAAATTATACTTAATTTCAATAAATAAAAGTGTCATCATAAAGTGGACTAATACTAAGGACACACTCATTCTCAAACCCAATACATCAAAGAAAAAATATAATACAAAACAAATGCCAATCATGGGAAACACTAAATTAAAAAAAGAATAATGAGGATATCAAACCAAATTTAATATAAGGAAACTAATAGTTATGGATATACTAACTTAAGGGTAGCAAAATTAAATGAAAAAAAAAATTACAATAAATATTTAATTCAAAAAAATCATCATCAAATTTTGGAAAACATTAGGTTGCCTTTGGAGAGAGAGAGAGAGAGAGAGAGAGAGAGAGAGAGAGAGATGGTAAAGAAAAAAAACTAAATGTCAATTAGTAACTATTAATTGGAAAACAAAGAGGTTTTAAGAAGAAGTAAAAATAAAAAATAAATATGACCAATATGGAGAACATTAAAAACTTTACAATGCGATAAAATCAACTGTTACATTCACTTAAAAAATTGAATCAATAATCAATAATTATACACAATCATAGCAATATATTTAAACTTAAAACTAATCAAACTCTAATTCATAACTAAAAGGAGATGTTCTCATGTAATAATAGAAATTACATAAGAAATAAAGTTAGAAGATTTTAAAATCCCTTTTTTGACATTTCATTTAACTTTATATATATATATATATATATATATATATATGTATGTATGTATGTATGTATGTATGTATGTGTATCTATATATATTTATGAATGTATGTATGTGTGTGTGTATATATATATATGTAATCTTCATACACAATTACATTTAAAAATCTAATAAACAATGTTACATCTCATTTAACACCTCTGTTATGAAAATCATTAACCAGTAAATATATGATAATAGTAAAAAACGTTATAAATGAAATTATGAAAAAAAAAAAAAGTGATAAAACTAATTAGCTACTATCATTATGAAGTAGTAGTCTATGATTTTACATATCTAAAGAAGTGGAATAAATAGAATTTACTTAAGGTATATGTAAAGATTCACATTAAAAAGGAGATATGTAAAGGTTAAAAAAATGTATATTCTATAAATAAATAAAAAGGTATATGTAAGGTTTTTATTAACTTAAAAGAAAATGAAAAATCAATTATTAACAAGAAGAATAATAATATAGGGGTAATTACATTCCTCTTCCTTGAGTTTTGAAGAAATGACACTTTACCCAAAACTTGAAAGGAAAAAATATTTTCACCCTTTACATTTGTTTAACCAAACTTTGTTAAATTAATATTAAAATATTGTGTACTAACCTGCCTGTGCATAAGGTAGGTTCCAAAATTATCCTTAATTTTAAAATTAAATTCTCTTATTTTAAAATTTTAAATTAAAGTGTATTTCAAAATATTAAGTAATGTCTTTTGCTTCTTCTTCTTTTTTTTTTCCCCTTTTCTTTTCCCAATGAGTTATGGAGAGATTTGTCATTTCAAATCTTTTGGTATTTTATAAATTTGTATTTTAATTCTAAAGATATGAGTAATGTCTTTACTAACCATGGTTAAACATTTATAAACAGATTCTTAAATAAATTTAAAATAATTTGTTATTAATACAAACAAAATGGGAGAGTGTTATTACTTATTACCTCAAATATATTTAATAAGATCACCCTAAAAAAAATTATCTCGCACAATGCGTGGGTCTGCGACTAGTTTAATTAATATACGTAAATTATAAGAAGGCCCACAATTAAATGGATTAAATTGAATTGGGCCTAAGATATAAAAAATAAGATAAATACTATGGAATATGAATCCCAAGTGAAGTGGCATAGGTAAATATATGGACTTTGATAAGCTTTAAAAAAATAATAAATAAATAAAACCCTAGCCTTCTTCCTCTTTAGTCACACGTGCGTATACTTATGAGACTTCCTTTTGCTTCAGCCGCATCACACTGCTGAACTTTGCTTTCTATCACTGTGGTTGGGAGTAGAGACTACATGTATGGTTTCTATGACTATGTTAATGGAAAAAGGACTCCTATGATTGTTATCAAACTTAGACTAGGCAAGTGCATATAGGCATGTGTCATGGAAAGGAACTAAGAGACGTTGGTCTCATGAATTTCCACCTATCCTTACATTAAGGAAAAGATGTCCTATATTGTTATTATATTAGATTAGGAATGGTCAAAGAAAGCTGTATGTCGGAGAAGCTTTGAAATTGTATCTAATAGGCTTGGACTTTATCAATTGGGTTGTCACCATGCGAATGAGGAAAAGCTACTTATGGTTTACTATATTTTTGCACTATCTATCTAAGTTCCCAATCTATCATTCACGCACCTGCCAAGATTCAAAACTTGTCCAACTGCATTAAAGGGACAATAGGCAACTAGATTGATAGTAAGGCTTGTACGTGGCTTCCCATGTTAGATTGAATATAAATGTATATAGTAAAATCCTTGCTATGAAGATTTAAAGCTTTTAAATCCTTTTTTTTCGAAAAGCAGTCACAGCATCCAAAAATTCTTGGTTGCTAGCTTTGACAGTACTTGCCGTGTTAATTAAGTCCACCAAGTCATACCTATATTTATTTCCAACATCAATTAGAAGTCGTAAGGCTTTGATCACCTTCTGTGTAGAATACCATAAATGTGCCTGAGGCAAAGGAGAGTTGGTATTTGATGGATCCCAATCTAGGAATTTATAATGGAAAATCTGATTAGGTAGCAATATTTTTAAGTCTAGAGATCTGATCAAAGCTGAAAGTGTATTGGATAGTTAAGTGAATAAATAGAGGATTTTGGATATATCAATATTGTCTAGGATAAAACCGTTTAAGTGTGAAAATAGATTTTTAACTGGGAAATTGTGTATTGATGAACCTATTTTTGGTGTTGCTAGGTTCCAATTCTATTGAATTTTTGTGATTCGAGGGAGGTTGATTTCCTTTATTTTTGCAACTAAGAGGTAAGTGGGGTTTACTAATTTTGGGGGTTTTCCCAAAGCAGTGTTGATTATTAAACTATTTTATATCAAAGAAACATGTTGATATTTTATATATGAATTGATATTTTATAAATGTTTGATGTGCACATTGACTATTCATTTTATGAAAAACTTGTGGGACAACCTGAATTTATTTAAACTTGTATGCGTGAATATATCTTTATATTTTTTTGAGAATTATGAATGGATTATTTTTGTGAGCAAATTGAAATATGTTTTGGAAACCTATGGCAAGTCGTGAATAGAAGCTCAGTATGGTATCTAGTCCTTAGCAAGAGACAATCGTACTGCAGCTAGTCCTTAGCAAGGGACGGTCCCAGAAAAGGGGACAGTGCACATTTGATAGCTCATTAATAAGGGAGTATATTATTGATGATCCAAAAAAGAAGTTCCTTAGCAAGGGAGTGCACCTTTAGGTTCCAAAGGAACTATCCTTAAGAAAGGGGACGAAAAGGAAGTTCCAGTCCCAAAAAGAGGGACAGCACAACCTTGTCAACGGGGTGTAAACGTTGACCACGAGAAAGCCCTAGGAAATTGTTTATGTGATGATATTGATATATATATTATGATGGCTCACAATATAAAGATATTTGTTCTTATATAAATGAAGTATTTGATGATGAATATTGATGAGTTACAAGTTATGAAACTGTTGTAAAAAAAAAAAAAAATTTATTTATTTGAAAGGTTTGTTCCCACACCCCAATGTTAGTGAATTCCACTTATTGAGTTATCTCATCCCTATTTGTTTCCCCTTATAGTTACATTAGCGGAATTATTGAAGTAGAGATTCTTGGGAGACAGCAGTTACAAACTATTTTGTGGAATTGAGGATTTTATTGTTATTTTTATGGCATTAAATATTGTATTGGAGAATTATTTTGAGGATGCTTTGTCTTTGGTGAATTAGAGCTCTGACATTTGTGATGAGATTTAAGGTTGCTGGATTTCTTTTATTTAATATTTTTATGGATTATTTAGATTAAATAGACTTTTATTGCTTATGATTTTGGGGCGTTACAATATATGTACTAATCAACACCAAGACTAGAATGTATTTCTTCATTCATATGCATAACATAAATACTTACTTTACCCAATGGCAAAAAGTGTAAATAAAATTAAGCACATTGCGTCCGTATGTATCACATTTACATAGAACTTTTTTGATAACTTCAACTGAAATGTGAGAACTCCCATCTTGCAGTGATGCTGAGTGATGTAGTAGAGTCGTTGAATCTTCATCATTTAACGGTTTTAAGTTATATGTAAAGCTATATCCTAGAAGTGTAGTTCTTGAGGTCACCAGAATATTGTAATTTGGCATATCAAACTTAAAACTTCTCAAGACGGAATTCTGATCCAGACTAGACATCATCCAAGATCAATAATATAGGATTTGATCCAATTTGGGTTAGTCATTCTTGTAGCTGGTTGATTGCATCTTCATCACTTCGGAACTGGGGCACCTAACCACTTATACATTGATATAGTCTTCGCTAACGTATAACATTTTAAACTGAAACCATAGATAATAATGGCGGTCTGATGATGTGAATTACACACAATTTCAATTGTAGCAAAGATTAAGAGGTGAGCAAAAAAAACAGTTTTTGAGAAACACCACCAATTATTAAGAAATTATATATATCTTACTACTCTTCTAAGGCAATAAATCCTAAGGATGAAATGTGCCAAAAGCAGTGCTAGACTTTTGAAAGGGCTAAAAAAAATAATGAACATAATTAGTAAAGGCCTATCATATCTTACCTAATCCTAATGAGACATAAATTTGTTTCAAACTGTATTTTAATTTCACTAGCAGAAATACAAATCTTCATGCGTGAATGCATTGCAATCCCATTTATTCCCATTATAGTCATGCATATGATATTCAAATTTCAAGCAATAGTTCAATTTAAGGTTCAACAGTGAAATTTGTCAAGAATTCAACTGATGAACCAGTTGATTTGAAGAAAATTGATTTTGCTGGTTGTGATATAAATGATTTTAGCTTAAGACTATCAAGTATTTTACTGCAAGTCGTTCTATGTATTCTATGTAATGTTTATACATGTGCGTCTCATTATACCACCAGCAGACCAGGGCACATTGGTTCTTAGATTTCACTAGTGGAGTCAGTTATTTTTGTTAAGGGTAAATACTAGTATACACCGTTTATTTCACACAAATGTACACACTTTTTGCACTGAAATCGTGACTTCAAGTGGTGTGAAATAAACACCACCCTTTGGTTAATACACTATAATGGCTAATACAGTCAGTTAATAAGTTTTGTAACCCTGTTCTTGATGTATAAAAACATAACACATTTATAACATTTAAAAAAAATTGTATATGTATTTTGTTTTAGGTAGTTCCTAACAGTTTACTAAGATCCACATACTAGCACTATAAACAACTTAAAGAATATGCAAACTCATGCCAATTATGCATTACAATTACATACACACAAAAAAAAAAAAAAAAAAAAAAAAAAAAAAAAAAAAAAAGAAAAGAAAAAAGAAAAAAGAGAGGGATCAAATACCTTTAATTTCTTGGCCATAACCAAGCATTTTCACCAATGTGGTCTTTGTGCATCCTCCAGGAGTAGTCAGTAGAAGCCATTGCTTCTCCTCCTCTAGCAGCTTCATCTTCAAGACCTTCAAAGGTTCATCCATCCCAACAGTAATATCCGGGGGTCTAGGAACTGAGCACGACAACTAACCAATCTTCAACTGCTCCAAAATCTGCAAAATATCCTTTTGTTTTGTACTTGCATATGAACCTGGAAGAACATCACAATGGCCTCATTCAACTCTGTAAGTTGTCTCCCTTAGTAGGCTTGTAAAGGGTAGTCCCGCAAAGGGTAGTCCCACTCTTGGCGCCCCAAATTGCCAATGAGCTCCTGGGCCTTCCTCATATCTTCGATCAAGCTCATTGTTTCCCCTTCTGGGTGATCAAGCTTTTTGTTTAATTGTCTTATCTCCTCAACCACTGGAGCTAAAAGATTTAGATTGAATTGGAGGCTTTTAAGAATTGTCTTGAACATAAGGGCATAGCTTCCAACACTCTTAACTATGTCATTAAAAACCTCTCCAAACGCTGCCCCTAGAGCAGTCCCTCCAACCAATGATGCCATTGCTTTGCTTTGCAAACTAACTCAAACCTCCATTATGACACAAGAAAAGAAACCAAAGATTCTGTATCCAAGATCTTCGGAAACCAGTTAAAGAAACAAACACACTACATTAACACACATGTCATATCAAGGAATAGGCCAAATATACTGAAATGAGACATCTCGGTTTCTGTATTCTGCTCATCATCTCTACTGCAGCCCAGGAAATGCCAATTATCTGGATAAACCATATGATATCTGTGATCCATATAGCAATCCACAGGCACAGGAACTGGTGCAAATTCTGCCACATCCTGAATGGGCTGTGCATGGATATCCTGAAAAGCAAGGAGGTGGATGGGTTGGAGACTCTAGGACTTTGGTGCTTGATGTGGGTGCTCTCTCTAGTCGGTTATACTTCTATCAGGTAATTATGTTATTTTTAGTAACTTAGCCGTTATGAAATTTGTTATGGAATCCTGGTTGAATTCACACATACACGCACACAAAGGAATGATATGCGAATGTGGACTAAAAATTTGGCTAAATGCTAAGTTCATGTTCATAGTAAATGGATGTTTGTGTGCTATGCATCTAGGAGCATTCGAAATTTTTATCATGTACTTCTATGCATAGAAAATTCAACTAATTATAAGTCCTTACTGCTAACTGTAAGTTTCTATATGTTATCTTTGAGGTGAGATTTCCCAGAGGCCTCATGATACTTAAGAATTTTCAATTCTTCCTCTATCTCCTGTCTAATCCTTTCTTACTTACTCTTAATTTCTACACTATTGTGCAAACTTGTCATCCATATGTCTGTCCTTTCTCCCATACTCATCCTTGAGATGCTAAAGCTTTGTCCAAAAATTCTAACCCTAACTCTATGCAGCTTTCAATATTCAAATTGGATGCAATTGAAAAATATCATAGGTTTGCTTTGGATTTATCACTTATCTAGACCTACTCCCAGCATCCTGAAGGACTTGAACCCATTAGAATTCAGAGCAATTGCTTTGCTAATTCACATTAGTGAACTTTTGTAGTTTAGTCTACTTTAACTTGATTAGTGCTGTTGAGTTTGTCCCTCTGCTTAAAGATGAAAAACATAGTTATAGGGCACTAATGGGAAACATATTACTATTGCTCAGGATCCAAGATCTGAACCAGCAAGGCGTGTATGGTCTTCTATTAATGTTGGTACAGAGATATATGTTAGCAGCACAAGGATGACTGCAGAATGGTCTGTCAGTGATTTTTATATATTGGTTCCTGAAGATGTTGCTAACTCTGGAGTTAGCTTTGATTGATCTTTGCAGAGTATATTCACCCCTTCATTTAGTAAAGAATAAGTAAATAGAGTAAGTAGAACCCATTACAATTCTACTTAAACCACATGATCATGTCAGCAATAGATTCAACACACATACCCATAAGTGTTATATACATGTTCTCTTAAATCCGGAGATAATCCTCCTGACTTTCTTCGCTTTTCAAGTATAAACATTGGAGATAACCTTATGGTGCCAATTGTAAATAATAAATAACTTTTCTTAGACTCCTCTTGGTTGCCAAGAAATTGAGGAAATGCTATTTGCTAATCATGTGTGTGCGTATAATTCCATTTGTAAACTCCACTTGTGTTTGTGCTTAATGTCACATATTTTGTACACAACCGGTCTCTAGCTTAGAAAGATAAGGTTGACAGCTAGCTTGAAATTTAGTCACTTTATTATGAATGGAAGTGAGAAAACAAGCCTGAATGCCCTAAATATGGATAATATCACAAGTAATTGAGTAGCCACATATAATGGCTCAACGCAGACTTTATGTATGCCAAAAATTAAAGGAGACGGAGTCCATTGCAGCTAAAGCTGAAAGCAAAATCCTATACGCATATTTGTCAATTTAAGTAAAGAATCATTGCTTGTAATAGCCAAATTATTCTTCAAAATCATGATTAGTCTGGCACAGAAGCAAATCATCACCAACAATATTATCACTAGAAGAGAATAACCACTTCAAAATTATTTAGATCTATCAAATCTTTTTGTTGCACTTGTACAGTACAATGAAAACACTAAAAGCAAGAAAGGAATTACATAGGGCAATGTTTTTGGAAAATTTATTTTCACTCCTCTCCTTAAAAACCTAAGCAATGTTTTCAAGGAATGGATAATCACTATATCCAAGGACAGGGTCAGAGGTGTAGAATGTGTCTCTGTTGTACTTGTTAAGAGGAGAATTGAGCATAAATCTCTTAGGCAAATCGGGATTGGCTAAAAACAGACGACCAAAAACAACAAGATCTGCACGGTTTTCAACAATAGCTTTGTTCCCATCTTTCCTGTCATAACCCCCAGCAACTAAAAAGCTACCCTTAAAAGCCTTTCTCATTGGCACAAGACTATGGGGACTTTCACTTTGTTCTCCAGCTGCCTTCATTCTTGGCTCAACCATGTGGCAATAAAGAATCCCATATTTGTTTAAGGATTCAGCCATGTAAAGGCCCAAAGCTTTTGGATTTGAGTCTCCGGATTCCATATGGTTTGCAAAAGGAGATAGCCTTATTCCAACCCTGTCTGCTCCTATCTCATTAGAAACAACTTCAACTATTTCCAGAGCAAACCGACAACGATTTTCGAGGGATCCACCATATTGATCCGTTCGATCATTCACTTGATCCTTCATAAACTGGTCAATTAGGTAACCATGAGCCCCATGTATCTCTACTCCATCAAAGCCTGTATATAAGACAAATAATGACATTTTAATGAAGGTACTATGTAATAACAAAGGTAACCATGAGCCCCGTTGTTCTTTTAGTTTTCTTTCATCAAGTACAAAGTACATTTCTTCACTCCCTTGTACGTTTGACCAATCAAATATCATTTATCTTATATAAACACATGAAAAGAACTTACCAGCTTCAATAGCATTCCTTGCAGCAAGTCTAAAATCATTGACAATTTGAGGAATCTCCTCTATCCTCAGCTGCCTTGGAGGAGTGAAGTCTGCAACGTTAAATCCATTAGCTCGAATTTGAGGGGTCAAAGGCCTGTCAGAGGGAGAAAGTGGGGCTTGACCATTTGGCTGAATACCTGTAGACAACAATAAAAAGAAAAATAAATATCCAATTAATTCAAATGAGTTTGATAAAAAATCACCAATCACCACTTAGAGAATTAGAAAAATGAGAGTTATGATCCATTAAATTACTTTGAAAAAATGTTTCTTCACAAAGATTTAATTTTTATTTAAAAAAATATTTATGTAAAGAGGCAATTGACAAGACCTTCATTGATTTGAAAACCACAAAAAAAAAAAGAAAGACAAAATTAATACTTCTTTTGGATCATGAAGGCATAATAGCTCCATTATGTGTTTCACATGATTGTACAGTAAGGTTGGGCTCCATAAATATTCCACTACAAAAAAGGAAATTTCAAGATCTTATTACATTTAAAAAAAAGGAAAGCTCATGATCTTAGGGCTGTCTAACACGCCAAAAAGTGGTGGTTGGTTGTCTGTGGCTACCATAGATATAGGACTCAATAATGATTTTGACAACTGATTTAGAACAAGTGGTGTCTGCAAATCTAAAGCAAAACTACGAAGATTTTGAAAGACCAACAAATTGAAAGAACCATGCTTTTGAAAAAGTGGCATGCAACCACCACTTTGGCCTTTTCTACTAAAATGACTAAATAATATTCTATTCAATGGTGATATAAAACATCCTTTTTAGCTGAAATGGCAACAACATTAGCTTTTTGTCCAACCAACCACAATGATTTGATTTTGTTAAAGTAGTGGGTGTCAACTTATTCGTATCCTAAAAACAAAATTACATTAACATATCAGACTTATAATAGAAGATGCCCCTTCCACTGAGGCAATGATCATCATAAAAGCCCCCCTGTAATAAAAAAAACCATTTATAGTAGAGAAGATAATGCAACAAAATAATTATATTGTTGCATAAATTTCCTTAACTCCCTCAATCCAACAATGATCATCACTTTTGTTAATTTTACTTTCTCCAAAATGAGAGTCAATCCAATTAATGCTTTTCCTCAAAAAGTATGTTTCTATTTCAAATGTGACACTTATTATGCAGGGAATAGCATTCTACAGCACCAACAGATGGTTATTTCAGCAGTCAATAAAAACTTCAATCCAAGTTGATTCTCTACCAAATAGGTTCACATGCAATACTTCCTTCAGGATCAACAGCAATCAATAGTTAAATAGCACAATGTGGTATAGAAAACCCAAATCTACTCAATTCATGAATCATTTACCATATAGTCTTTGTAATTTAGCATATTACAAAACATTCAACTCTCTCCATCCATTACAAAAGTTTAATTGTCAACAAGCAATATTAGAAGAGAAGATATAAAGGTGGTCTCAGTCAAAGACAAACCTTGTTTTGAAACCCTCCCCGTATGCCAAATTTGACAAAAGAAAACTCCACCTTTGGCATGAACAACATCTACAATGGGTTTCCAGGCTTCAACTTGCTCTTTTGTCCATATTCCAGGTGTGTCTGGATACCTTTACAATAGCAAAGAAACCTAAGAAGTCATAAAAATTTTCTAGGCAAGAAAGGGAACCCTCAAAATGGATATTTTCTTTCAGTGTGAAACATGGTAAGAAATTGATTACCCTTAAGCAGTGTCAGAAACTCCATTGGCTTCAGCTATCAGTAGACCACCTTTGGAGGTTCTCTGAGAATAATATAAGATAGCATGTGGCTGAGGAACATTACCATAAGATCTCTGTCTGGTCAATGGTGCCAAAACAACTCTGAAAATACAAATTAAATGAGAACTTGAGTAAATCAAGTAAGAAATCTTTCTAATTGAAGAAAGTAGTACCCTATAAGAATCAAATATATAATTCCTGTAGCAAAGTCGGGACGAATAATATGATTAAGCCCCTTTCTATATGTTATACTAGATACTAAAAAATAAAATAAAATAAGGCAAGTAACAAATGAAACCAAATCAAACAATTCATTTTTGAATGATTATGGTGGAGATAAGGACAGCTTCACAACTTCACCTGTGGATTGCTAAAATATAAACTTTTAAATAAGGTTTGAGAAGCTGAAGAAAAACACAAAATCAGAAAAACTCTGCCTATAATATAATGGTTTTCCTTTTGAGTAGACAAATAAAAACATAAATGAGAGAGTGACAGAGATGAGACAGAGACAGAATGTTTGACTTGATCTATAATTTCTTTTTTTCCTTTAGAGTTGTTCATCGTTAAAGTACAACCATATTGTCAAGTATTAAAGATAGATTTCACAAAATGCTGTACTGGAGTGGGGTAGGAGAACCTCAAAGATCCTATTGGCCCTTCAATTATGACAACTTCTATATCATTCATAGCTAATTTGCCATGCACTTGAAATTTGAAAATACTTAGTTTCAAGTTCAGGGCAACGTTGTTCTTAATTCGTGTACCTCTCTTTTCAACCTATGTTTATATCATAAGCTTACCTTTTTCCAACACCTACAAAGCTGCAGCAAAGAGCACTAAGTTTTTTTTTTGTTTTTTTTTTGTTTGTTTTTAGTTTAGGACTGTTTTAAAACATAAAACTTAACAATTCTAATGAGAGCATTTTGGAAAGAAGGCAAGTATATATTTGTGTAGTATGGACTTCAAAAGTGACTGCTTATGACATTTCAACTCTTATAGTATCCAAACCTAGCCTAGACTTAGTGTACAATAAGTTAAATTGGTCAAGTCGCTTCCACTCCTGGTCCAACCCCTGTACAAGCAGGCCAAACCGAATGCAGCAGTTGACCTCTGATATTTCTTATTTCAACAGAATCACAGTCGCTGCTTTTCTAAGGTAGAAAATCATATTTTGGCAGATCCAAAAGGAAGTTTGTACTTCCCAGTTGTCTAGTTTAAACACCCTTGAGTACAATCCCATGAGTACTGTAAATTTGCTGGTGAGGGCCCAGTGGCTTGTGCAATACATGCATGGCCACGTGTTACTTTGAGAAAATACTATAAAAGATAAGTAAGAAACAAAATGAAGCATGTAAAAACTTGGAACAATTAATTTGATGAATTTTTATGCACAGAATAGGGTGAATTAGTTCTCTTAATCACATGTAGGTTCAAGATCATCAAATGATAACATACAGCATTTGAAGAATGACTTGGGTACTATGGCAGGATATAGATGAGGGAGCCAAACTAGATTGCTCTTCATCATACAGAATGTGTAGTCATAGGTATCAACACAAAACTGATAAATAGAAGGATTTCATCTCCCTTCCCCAGCCCCAGCCCCAGCCCCAAAAAAGTCAGACCAAAATTGTTGAGAACTGGTTTTATAACTATACATTGATATCTTATATAATCAAAGCAACTGTAAATAAATGTAAGCACTTTCAATCTCTCATGATGAAGCTACAAATACATTACTTAGAGGTTCTGAAAACACAAAGAATCCTGACAGCCAAGGTGATCAGATACCTTAATCTGCAAATCTAAAACCAATTTACACAACAGAGATGCTTTACAAGATTCAAATAAACCAAATGACAGCTTGATTATCCTTTTGAGATCAAGTTAAAAAAAAATCATCACTAACAACTCATGTACTGAGTAAAGTTCAGCAAGACAGCTAATACAGTTCCAACAAAATCCATCAATCTTAACATTAGCAAAATTAGCGAAGTCTCAGACTTTTAGCAGATTAATATTGAGAATTTCTGAAAAAAAAAGTGTCATTTCTTGGTCAAAACACAAAACAAACACGGATGTGAACTGAACAGAAAATGCTCAAAAGGGCAAGAGTGTTACATAATGGAAACGACATATATAAATAATCAACTACGATTTCTTGAAAGTTGGAACCTTTGTAAACAAAACAATTCATTATCCCAACTGGGATATGTCACAATCAACCTTTTTTTTTTTTACAAAATCAAAGTAAAAGAAAAACATAACATGGTTTATAAAAATAAAAAATAAAAAAAATAAAAACCCATCGCACATATTAACAATTCGATCATACTAGACGAAAAGAAAGAATTTTGCAAGGTGTATTGGTATACCTGTGGGAAAGGTTGAACTTGCCCAGTTTGTAAGGAGTAAGAAGAGGAATGGTGGGAGCTTCAGCAGCCATTTATAATGATTCTATTCTATTCTTTCCTGTCGAATGCTAGAACTTTACTTCTGTTCTTGATTTCAGACAAAAGTGGGGATGAAATGCTTGTTACTCAAATGGGTATTTATAGAAATGAAAAAAGCGTTAAAGATTTGTGACCAAAAAAGATTCTCCAAGAAGCTAGCAGGATGGTTCCAATTGGAAAATGATGTTTGCTTTAAAATGGTATTCATAACTTTTTTCACAGTGCCTGATGTCTGTGGTGACGTTTGGAAATACGCGGCTGTGGATGGGGATGGGTCAAAACTATACATTGAACCCTCAAGAAAATTTGGCAACCAACGTGGACCACTTTACTTACACAATCAATTTCTTAATTTTTTTTTTAAATAAATTTTTTGAGAATATAGATTTTAGTATATTATTTTTATATGAGATCACCACTAACTTTATTTTGTATTTAAAAAAATATTTTTATAATATATTACTTATAATCTAAAACCTTAACAATTATAAAAATATTGTTATACTTGTCATGTCATCACTTGTTCTTCTTAAAAAAAAGAGAAATCTTTGAGACATAAAAGAGTTATTTTTTTATAGCTTCTTAAGGCAGTAAATTAATATGTATAGCCAAAATATTTTTCTTAATATGAACCACATTTTTTTTTTTTTTGGAAAGAAAATTGGAATTTGCCAACTTTATTGAGGGAATATATATATATATATATATATATATATATATATATATATATATATATATATATATATATATATTTATAAAAGGTAGGGAGTAGGGACAGAGCCATCCAAGGGGGCCATGGTCCCTCTAGATTTTTATTTTTAAAATTAACAGTATATTTGTTTTATGACATTTTTAGAATTTGGGCCAATGAAAATTATTTTTAGCCTCCGTAATTTAAAATTTTTTCCCTTTAAATAATAAGAAAAAGATAATGGTGATGACAAGAACAACATAATTAGTTCAAATAACAGGAAAAACATCTAGCCTATAGAAAAACAAAAATTAGCCCAATCAACCAAAACATCACTTTAAAAATCATTATTTATTAAATCTGATCAATGAATCTTAGATCTATTAATTATTTTTTATAAAAAAAAAATTCCTAAATCTATACAATACCAACCGAATAAATAGAGAATATTTCCAAGACATTGTTGAATGACTAATACACATAGACACAATTTGATAGGACTCAAATGAATTAAATTCTATTACTCTCAATTTTGTAGTTCTTCGAGGGAACTAGGCCTCCATGGATTTTTTGAAGGAATCAACCTCCAATAGCATTTCAAGAATAGCTATTCAATTGTATTATTCATCAATAGAAATCATATTACAATCTGAAGTGAACTTTCCATCCTACTGACTAACTAACAAGGTACAACACATCTCAACCTTAACTAACTAACTAAGTACAACTCTTAATGAATCAACAATTAACCAACTACTTGTAACTAACTCTGTACAAGCATCCCCTGCCTCTCTGCCTCTCTGTATGTACAAGCCTTCTACTACCCTGCCCACTCAGCAACACACTTCCCTGCACCACACAAGCACCCTTCACTGCACTACCTAGCCACAGCTGCACCATATAGCAATGCATGCACCCCAATTAGAGTCCTAACACAATTAATTAATATCATAATGATAATTTATAAATTTATAATTAGTGATTGTTGGCGGATGGGTTGGAATCATTATTTTTTAACTTACTACCTTAATACTTTAGTCTATTTTATCTATTTTATTAGGCGGTCCACTATTTTTTTTGAGTCAAGTTTGTGATCTATTTCTCTGTGTTTTGAGCACTTTGGCATTGTTAGGCTTACTCAATATAATTCTCACTTGTTTATTTATTTATTTATTATTATTATTATTTTAGTTTTGGCATTTTTTCCATCAGATTTCCTGTACTGGATCGAGTAATTGTGGTTTTAGTAGACCACATTTGCCTTTTCAATTTGAAAATTTTTACGGACACACTCAAATCAATATTTGATTTCACAAGCTTGAGAGTGTCATCTTATGGTACATAAATATTTTTTCTTTTTCATAACTAGTTGACCCTTATGTAAGTGATGAAACCAATTGACAAATTGAGAACCAAACATGTTATTTTTACCCTTGTTAATGGCAACTGATTTTTTATTTATTAAGTCCATAAACACTCTTTGAATCTTGCTCAAGAAAGGCAATTCATTAATTAAGCACTATGACTTATGAGAACGACAAAAAAAATATTTAAAAAAACCTTATTATTATGTATGTACAGTGGAATCAATGATGTGGATGGAGCACCAATTTTCCTTGATATAAGCACCAAGAAATATATGATTATGAATTTAGACGTATAATTGTCGAAATTCAGATTAGACAAGGGATAATATAGAAAAGAGCTTCTTCTTCTTGACCAAGAAAAATCCAATGGGCAAAGAATATAAAATTTAAAACAAAGACCAGCACAAATTAACAGCGTTTGTCTCATTATTAAAGTTTGCATGGAATTTTGATTTTTGATCTTATAATATACAAAAAAAAAATCATAAAATTAAGGAAACACAAAAATCTACATAATTCTGGGATTTACAACAATCATATTTTCTATTGATATATATTTTTTCATGTGGTCAATATGTCCGAAGTGTAACGAAAAAGAAACAAAGAGGGGAAGATAATGATAATAACTTGACAAAGCCTACAAAATTTTCCAAAAAGAAACAATTCTCAGAAATCATGGTTTGAGAAGCCAAGTCAAGTTGATATCTTTTTCAGCCACCTTGACCTCTAGATTGGTGAGAACTTTCTTGATAGGCTCTCAAAACTTGGCTCTCTCTTCGTCACATATCACAAGCTTCAATTGCTCAAGATTTGTAGTTGATGGTGTCAACTCATTACACAAGCTCAAGCACTCTTTCATGTGGATGAGTGGATCTTCTCTAATCTATATATTACTAAAATCTGAAGTGTAGCATTTAATATTGTTATGCTCTCGTTGAGCTACATCAACCACCATGTCATTTCTAATTTTCTTTTCCTGATTTTTTCCTATAATTTTAAAATACTTTTACTAAATTTTTTCCTAATTTTAAAATATTATTAAAAAGAAAATGATTTCCAGCCTTATCATCGCCATAAAGCCCAATCACTTTAGCTTTAATTATGTTCACCGTAAAGCCCAAAATGAATATTACGTTGTTGTCCACCATTAAGCCCAAATCCAACCCTTTCTTCTTGTTCTTCTTCAGACCTTCAGCATGACTAACGCCAACCTCTCTCTTTTCCAAAGACAGATTCAATACTTCTGACCTTCGGCTTTCTAACTCCAACCTCTCTCTTCCCTCCTTCGTCTCTTCCTCTCCTTAATTAAGTGAATAACTCCTTCATACCTCATTACTATCTCCCCTTCTATTCCTCTTCCTATCTTTCACGGTTTCAAAACTCCTCATTTTAATTGAATCAGAAAACAGCATATTTGAAGAAGAGCTCAGAAATACTGACAGAATATGGATGATTCACTTCAGGTATTTCACCTTTGTTCATGTTTCGTTTGGTAGTGTTTCTTCTAAATGATTTGCTTAAATTGATGGGTTTGGAGCCCTGTAGTGGGTTTTGCTAATTTTAATTATTGGACGCATTGCTCTCTCTTTTGTTTTTCAGTAATTCAATCAACACTCGGTTTCCTATCCGTATCCTTTTGCAAGAGGCAAATTGGTCCGACCACAGGCCTAGGTTCAAGGCCACCGTCAACTTTAATGGCAAGAAGTTGTTAACTACCTCCTCTGTATGAGCCGTCGAGGTATACTTAAATTTTTATTTTCTATGTATATTTAAAATTTTTAGGGTTAATTCTTCTATGTTTTCCTGTTTGGGTATTGAGTTTATTATGGTCTGCAATTTTTTGTATTTTTAGTTGTTGCCGTTGGCTGTAGAGAAAAGCTCAGAAATTAGGGTAAGGAAAATTACCCCAATCTGTGATTATTTTTATTAGGCTTATATCGAGTTGAGGTTATATGACTTCAGGGAGATCAGAGGAAGAATGTTTCCACCTTCCATGTGCAGGCTGGCATTGCGAAGATGGAACATATCAAGATTCATTATTTTTGAATAACTGCAGCCTGCAGGTCAATCTCCATATGTGAACCTTAGATTGTAGCCATAATACATGTGACTTTGTTATATGCATGTCTATATTCTGTGTCAATTTGGTAGTTTTGCTACTTGCTGAGTTGTGTGGGAGGGTCATTATGGATTGTATTGAAGCCTTTATCCATACCTTAATCAATAATACTAATTTCCTGTTTTATATAGATGATTGTGCATTGATTGGATGTATTTAAATGCCTAATTGATTTAACTGTCACGTAATTAGATATTGCCACATTCAGCTATGATAAATTGATAATAGAGTAGATAAACTAACAAAAAAGGCCAAGAGTTATTCAAACAAGAGATGAACACCTTAATAACTTCTTCTTTCGTTGCAGATGCTTGCATTTTTTTTCTTCATGTTTGTAGTTGTACATCATTAAGCAAGGGTTGCATATGATTCTTTATTCATTGTTTTTTTTTTTTTTTCCTTTTTTTTTTGGTAGTAAGCTTAATTAAATTACTGCATTTGAAGTTTTTTTCCTCCTTCATTCTTTCTTATGTTTTTTTTTTTTTTTTTTTTTTTGTTTGCTTCAAAAGAATGTACTACTATATATGTAGTATGTTAGTTGGAGAAGTTAAATATTATGTTATGCTTGGTTAAATGAGATTTTTACTTCTATTTTTTTTTTTTTTGGTTTCAATTTTTATAATTTTTAGCTGTAAGTTCCGCAGGGCTTGAGTTTCTTAGGGATCTTGTGCACAATAAATCTCTCTCTCTCTCTCTTCCTCTTAAATTTGCTTATTTTATAGAGTTTACCCAAAATGTTTTTTTTTTTTTTAAATGAAAGAATTTTGATTTTGTTAATTTTTAAATTTTGAGCAAGTTATTGGGGTTTTAGTTCATAAATTTTGCAGTTAGAATATTGTTTCAAATTTGGTGAATTTTGGGGAATGTAATAGTGTGAAAATTTTATAAACTTTTACTGCCTAGGAAGCCAACTTGAGTCTAACAAGAAACCCATGAACAACTTAAGTCCAACATGAAGGCCATGAACATCCAAGTAGTCTATTGACATGTTTTTGTTTCAATTCTTTTCCTTCCCTAATATAGCTTTGCCATTTGATTTGTTAGTTGAAATTGAAATAACACAATTTTCTTATTCTAGATGAAATTGTTAATGGGTTTTTATTTTATGTATAGTTTTCAATGCAACTAACATCAATTCAATACACAAACATGAAGGTGGAAATCAGAGTTCTTGATGCTCTTTTTTAAAGCTCTCTTTGATTTATTAATTTCTATTGCTTACTGTTTCAATGTTAAGGATTCAGTGACAAACTTATTTTGTTTTTGTACTATTGTTTTACTTGTGGGGAAAATTTGATGAGTTTTCTATGTTTGTGTTTTGTAGTTCGTATTGATTTGCTGGATGTGAATGGTGATGTGGGGAGACTTAGACGAAGATAATGAGCTACTTGTCTTCTATCTCAAGATTTTTGTTTTTCCTTTATATTAAGCTGTAAATGCGTAATAGTTTATTTGAAATCTTATATAGATTCTATTTATAGTCATAGATTCAACATAATACATTCAAAGAAACTCCTATTAATTATATTTTTTATTGAGTTATTGAATCAAACATGCATCCAAAATCTGTTTTAAATGGAAATAATTCAACTGATGATACTTGACCCTTTTTTTTTTCTAGACTAGAGACGAATGTTTACGTTGAATTGTGTACCTGATGGTGCACACCCACACGTAGATAGAGTGGAAGAAAACCATAAACTAGAGTTTTATGGAGTTCTTGAAAACTTGTCTTAAGTTATGATTAGAAGTTCTATGGTAATTGTATGGAACTTATTATAGAATATGGTGGAAAAATTGAATCTAAAGGAAAGAGGAACCATTTTGGATTAGCACATGTTGACAAGTTTGGGGTTTGATGGTGCCATAGAAGTTTCAGTGGAAGTCTTCTTTCAGTTGCTAAGCTGTCATGTATGTAAATTAGGTTACTTATTGAAAAAAAAATTTTCTAAATTAGGCTAGATATTGAAAGTTCTTGCTGAATGCTATAGTTACTAAAAGCTATGTTTAGCTACTAAATTACTTGAGATGTTCCTTAAAATTTTGGGATATAAGTTAATAAGAAATGTCTTTTACATTATGCTTTCAGATACAATTTTTATTCAACTTTGATGTTGGTTTTTATTCCCTTTTAGATTTTATAGAGAAGTAGGAACACATAATTTGCATTTTAATTTTGTGTGTTTTTGTGTATGCATATCCACATTCCCGCACACAATATATACACTATCAACTTATATAGTTGCATGGCTAGATAGTTTAGCAAATACCTGTTAGTCTTTAATGGGGTTTTGCATTTTAATAAAATTTAATGAATTCAAAGTGGAAATTTGTTAGATAGCACCGATTGTGTTTTCAACCAATTGAATATCAAGAAACATTTGACATTTTTTTTTTTAGTTTATATAACATGCCTCATTAAATAGATCAATCTTCAAATATTTAGAAATAAATTATAAGTAGCATGTAACTTTGCAATATGAACTAAACATTAGACTTGCATATCTCTTTTTCAACTACAAAATGTACCAATACTAAGAAACACTATTTGAAAGGAGATTTAAATGGAAAATAATTGTGCTTGCCAAAGGAGGAGTAAAGATTCATAAATTTACTTTTGTAAGTTTGGAATGAAGTATTTTTAAAGGTTATGATTATGGATTCATCAAACTTACAACATTTAACCATTTAAATTTGCTATTTAAGTACATGAATATTAGGAATTAATCTTATAACTTTCATCAATCTAGAGGAAGATGAATTAAAAAAAATGAATTTCTTGAACATTTATCTGAATTTTCCTGTGCATCGCATGGATTAGCGACTAGTTTACATAACTCACCAATCTCTTTTGGCAAGTGTCTAATGCTTAGGCAGTCACATATGTCGAGAAGTCTTTTATTGAGGCTTCTGATTGATTCTGGCAACTCAGATAAATCAGTACAGTACCTAAGCCTGAGCACTTCTAAATTCACTAGCTTTCCAATTCCTTTGGGAAGTAAAGACAGTTGATGACAGTTAGTGATCACAAGTTTTTTTAGGAGGATAGCATCACACAGCACTGTAGGCAATTCTATTGGGGATTTCACCAAATTAAGGAGTAATAATAAAAGAACAAATGAACACATCAAGTAAATAAAAATTAGTGATTGACTTGGAGGTACAATTGAATGTTATCCTTAGACAATATTTGTCCCCATACGCAAGTTGCTAAAGGATTTCTACAAACTTGTCCCCAGGATACAACCAAGTTTATTGGGTTCTACAAATAACAATTTTGGAGAATACCTACAGAATTTTTTGTGCTTCTTTGTAACTTACTATTAAGTCTATCTTTCAAGTGAACATTAACCTCTATTTATACCCATTGGGTTATAGCCCTTCAAAAGGTAAGTATGGAGAGTTACAATGCCTTATAAAACTATTTACAAGATTTAAAACCTTTCTCAAAGTTTAGAACAGTTACCACAATTTTGTAGAAGATTTTGCAAAAACAGTTTTTATGAGGCTCGATCGATTGAGAGGATTTGAGCATTGATCGAAGGCTCTTTTCGATCGATCGAACAGGAATTGAACATCAATCGAGTCAGGCAGAAGCTTTAGATCAATTTTCTTGATCAATTCGATCGATTGAGCAAAATTTTTGACCGATCGAACATCCTAAAACTTGAATATTCACAAAGAAAATTCTAGATCTCGAAATTCCATTTTATTCATTTTACAAATGAATACTCTCCAACCTTATATCATTATTACAACCTATCCTTATATATACCTATATATACAACAAGTTCCACAATATCATTGCAATAGTCAATGTTTATCTCCATCAGATTTGGCAATGCATCTGAAACTTGGATGGAACAATTCCCAAAAGCCTGACCAATATTACAAATGAACAAGGATATTTTCTTCAAACTCTTCAATGGTACAGGGGCCTTGCAAAGGGAAGGGATTGAAACCTTCTCCAATCTGATTCTCTTTAAATTGGGTAGAATTGATTAGTTGAAAATTTATTATTTCAGCAGGAAAGAAACCATAATTAGAAATTACCAAAACCTTGAGTTTATCCATTTTATCCACAAAATCAGGTAACTTGTATGCTTTGTCTGAAAATTCAGAACTAAAACCTCAACTTTGGGTGCATGAATGTCGCACCAAGTTGATGAGAATGATTCATCTGCAAAAAGAATTATAGACGATGTGAGAAGGCACTCAATATGTATGGGGCGTGTGACTGTGTGTGTGTGTGTGTTTTTCCATGCATATGTGTGATAACAGAAAACATGAACAAACCAGTTGAGATAGATAACAAGCGGGCATTGATGGGTTGCTGATCCTGAGTGTTTTCACTTGCGTCTATAATCCATCTTTGCCTTTGTCCTTCTGGCCCTTGGCAGCTTTCAAACATAGCTAGCTCTCTAAGAAGATCATGTTGTGTGACATAGTCTTCATTATAATAATCGTTGATCTCACTTACATTTTTCCTGGAGAATGAGCAAAAATTATAAGTAAGAAAAGATTCAATTTTTTTCTTCAAATGCAAAAAGTACTTCCCAAAAAATCTATAACAAAAATATTATTGCCATAAGAGGTTAATTAAGTTATAAGACATTACAAAAATTTGTTTCTTAGGCTGTGTACAGATTGATAACATATTATGACTACTAACTAGCAATGGTTACTTGAAAAAAAATACACGCTAAGAGTCAGCATGCGTACCTTGTCATCACAAGATTAGCCAGATTCCGAGAGGTGAGTTCATGTAAAATGGCAATGGCATCAATACCATCTTCATCGTGTTTATATAATTCTTGCCACACATTAATGAGGGCAAGAACAGGGATTCTTTGGTCTTCACGAAATGAACCTAGATCCATAAAACACTCTTTTAAATTGTCCTCATCAACTGAAAATTCTAGGCTTTTTTTTAAAGACAATGGAGCAGATCAGAACTAGAATTGAAGATAGAATGACCACTAGACCATTTTCTACCTCTACTGCTCCAAGCCTCTACAGGCTTTCCACGGAGTGATTTGCCATTCACTTTGAGGGCTAGTGGGAACCCCCCACAGCCTCTCACTATCTGCAATTTAAGGAACCAAGTAAAATTCAGTTATAGTCATTCAAAATTCAAACCACATGAATTGAAAACAAAACAAGCAAGTTCAGTTCTAAATATTAGTCTGAAAGCATGATTTTGGCAGGTACAAATGATATTATATATGTACTAATCAGCACCAAGACTAGAATGTATTTCTTCATTCATATGCATAACGTAAATACTTACTTTACCCAATGGCAAAAAGTGTAAATAAAATTAAGCACATTGCATCCGTATGTATCACATTTACATAGAACTTTTTTGATAACTTCAACTGAAATGTGAGAACTCCCATCTTGCAGTGATGCTGAGTGATGTAGTAGAGTCGTTGCATCTTCATCATTTAACGGTTTTAAGTTATATGTAAAGCTATATCCTGGAAGTGTAGTTCTTGAGGTCACCAAAATATTGTAATTGGCATATCAAACTTAATCTTCTCAAGACAGAATTCTGATCCAGACTAGACATCATCCAAGATCAATAATATAGGATTTGATCCAATTTGGGTTAGTCATTCTTGTAGCTGGTTGATTGCATCTTCATCACTTCGGAACTGGGGCACCCAACCACTTATTCATTGATATAGTCTTCACTAACGTATAACATTTTAAACTGAAAACATAGATAATAATGGCGGTCTGATGAAGTGAATTACACACAATTTCAATTGCAGCAAAGATTTAGAGGTGAGCAAAAAAAAAACAGTTTTTGAGAAACACCACCAATTATTAAGAAATTATATATATCTTACTACTCTTCGAAGGCAATAAATCCTAAGGATGAAATGTGCCAAAAGCAGTGCTAGACTTTTGAAAGGGCTAAAAAAAATAATGAACATAATTAGTAAAGGCCTATCATATCTTACCTAATCCTAATGAGACAAATATTTGTTTCAAATTGTATTTTAATTTCACTTGCAGAAATACAAATCTTCATGTGTGAATGCATTGCAATCCCATTTATTCCCATTATAGTCATGCATATGATATTCAAATTTCAAGCAATAGTTCAATTTAAGGTTCAACAATGGAATTTGTCAAGAATTCAACTGATGAACCAGTTGATTTGAAGAATTTGATTTTGTTGGAAATTTAGACCCCTTAAACCAACCAGATTGCGTAGCCTAGATTAATTAGCCAAGTTGTTACTTAGTCAAATTAAATAATTCTAGGTTAAAACAATCAAATAATCATATCAGGCATATAAAACATATAAAACAGCGAAAATAATAAATAACACATGATATGATCACCCAGGAAACCACGCGGAAAAACCTTGGGAGGATTTTACCCACCGATTCTCAAGGCAAACCTGAATCCACTATGAAAGAATCGAAGTTCATACAAAAGGACTTACAAGCTCCCCGCTTGACTTCCTAATGCTACCCACCAGTAAAACTTACTGACACGACCACGTGCAAGCTCCGAATCCACGAACTCCTTCTTTCTTGAATTCTTCAATCAGCTACAAGCACCCCGCTTGTTTTTCTTTAAGCTCCAATGGTAGCAACCTTGTTGATCATCAAGATGTAGATATATCTCTACTTTGAAAACCCTAAGTTTATGTGAAGGAAAACTCCTCAAAGATCTCACAAGAGATTCACATAAACAGCAAATATGAGCAACAAAGACTTAGAGAGGTTTGGGTATACAAAAGTCTCAAAAACGTTCTAGGGTTTTCCTTATATATAGGAGTGTTTTACTTGAACCCCAAGACGTTTAAATAGCGTTTGGGCTGAACTGGAACTCTGCAGAAAAATAAATCTGTACGTGGTTCGATCGATCGAGTCTAATTTTCGATCGATCGAGACTTACAGATTTAGTCCAATAAATTCTACAATCACTCGATTCCAATTTTACAAATAAACATACTTTGAGCAAGCCTAAACCTAGACTAAATGTTTTGATCATGGTTTGCTAACAAAATACAAATTGAAGTTCTAATACATTAATTCCTAATTTCTTAGAACCCAACAGATTTTGCTGGTTGTGATATAAATGATTTTAGCTTAAGACTATCAAGTATTTTACTGCAAGTCGTCCTATGTATTATATGTAATGTTTATACATGTGCCTCTCACTATACCACCAGCAGACCAGGACACATTGGTTCTTAGATTTCACTAGTGGAGTCACTTATTTTTGTTAAGGGTAAATACTAGTATACACCACTTATTTCACACAAATGTACACACTTTTTGCACTGAAATCGTGACTTCAAGTGGTGTCAAATAAACACCACCCTTTGGTTAATACAGTATAATGGCTAATACAGTCAGTTAATAAGTTTTGTAACCCTGTTCTTGATGTATAAAAACATAACACAGCATTGTAATTTTTGTTTATAACATTTTAAAAAAATTGTATATGTATTTTGTTTTAGGTAGTTCCTAACAGTTTACTAAGATCCACATACTAGCACTATAAATAACTTAAAGAATATGCAAACTCATGCCAATTATGCATTACAATTACATACACAAAAAAAAAAAAAAAGAAAAAAAAAAAAAGAGAGGGATCACATACCTTTAATTTCCTGGTCATAACCAAGCATTTTCACCAATGTGGTCTTTCTGCATCCTCCAGGAGTTGTCAGTAGAAGCTGCTGCTTCTCCTCCTTTAGCAGCTTCATCTTCAAGACCTTCAAAGGTTCATCCATCCCAACAGTAATATCCGGGGGCCCAGGAACTGAGTCTGAGCACGACAACTAACCAATCTTCAACTGCTCCAAAATCTGCAAAATATCCTTTTGTTTTGTACTTGCATATGAACCTGGAAGAACATCACAATGGCCTCATTCAACTCTGTAAGTTTTCTCCCTTAGTAGGCTTGTAAATGGTAGTCCCACTCTTGGCGCCCCAAATTGCCAACGAGCTCCTAGGCCTTCCTCATATCTTCGATCAAGCTCATTGTTTCCCCTTCTGGGTGATCAAGCTTTTTGTTTTATTGTCTTATCTCCTCAACCACTGGAGCTAAAAGATTTAGATTGAATTGGAGGCATTTAAGAATTGGCTTGAACATAAGGGCATAGCTTCCAACACTCTTAACTGTGTCATTAAACACCTCTCCAAACGCTGCCCCCAGAGCAGCCCCTCCAACCAATGATGCCATAACTTTGCTTTGCAAACTAACCCAAACCTCCATTATGACACAAGAAAAGAAACCAAAGATTCTGTATCCAAGATCTTCGGAAACCAGTTAAAGAAACAAACACACTATATTAACACATGTCATATCAAGGAATAGGCCAAATATACAGAAATGAGACATCTCGGTTTCTGTATTCTGCTCATCATCTCTACTGCAGCCCAGGAAATGCCAATTATCTGGAACAACCATATGATATCTGTGATCCATATAGCAATCCACAAGCACAGGAACTGGTGCAAATTCTGCCACATCCTGAATGGGCTGTGCATGGATATCCTGAAAAGCAAGGAAATGGATGGGTTGGAGACTCTAGGACTTGGGTGCTTGATGTGGGTGCTCTCTCTAGTCGGTTATACTTCTATCAGGTAATTATGTTATTTTTAGTAACTTAGCCATTATCAAATTTGTTATGGAATCCTGGTTGAATTCACACATACACACACACAAAGGAATGATATGCGAATGTGGACTTAAAATTTGGCTAAATGCTAAGTTCATGTTCATAGTAAATGGATGTTTGTGTGCTATGCATCTAGGAGCATTCAAAATTTTTATCATGTACTTCTATGCATAGAAAATTCAACTAATTATAAGTCCTTACTGCTAACTGTAAGTTTCTATATGTTATCTTTGAGGTGAGACTTCCTAGAGGCCTCATGAGACTTAAGAATTTTCAATTCTTCCTCTATCTCCTGTCTGATCCTCCCTTACTTACTCTTAATTTCTGCACTACTGTGCAAACTTGTCATCCGTATGTCTGTCCTTTCTCCCATACTCATCCTTGAGATGCTACAGCTTTGTCCAAAAATTCTAACCCTAACTCTATGTAGCTTTCAATATTCAGATTGGATGCAATTGAAAAATATCATAGGTTTGCTTTGGATTTATCATTTATCTAGACCTACTCCTAGCATCCTGAAGGACTTAAACCCATTAGAATTCAGAGCAATTGCTTTGCTAATTCACATTAGTGAACTTTTGGAGTTTAGTCTACTTTAACTTGATTAGTGCTGTTAAGTTTGTCCCTCTGCTTGAAGATGAACAACATAGTTATAGGGCACTAATGGGAAACATATTACTATTGCCCAGGATCCAGGAATTGAACCAGCAAGGTGTGTATGGTCTTCAATTAATGTTGGTACAGAGATATATGTTAGCAGCACAGGGATGACTGCAGAATGGTCTGTCAATGATTTTGATATGTTGGTTCCTGAAGATGTTGCTAGCTCTGGAGTTAGCTTTGATTGATCTTTGCAGTGTATATTCACCCTTTCATTTAGTAAAGAATAAGTAAATAGAGTAAGTAGAACCCATTACAGTTCTACTTAAACCACGTTATCATTTCAGCAATAGATTCAACACACATACCCATGATAAGTGTTATGTACATGTTCTCTTAAATCCAGAGATAATCCTCCTGACTTTCTTTGCTTTTCAAGTATAAACATTGGAGCTAACCTTATGATGCCAATTGTAAATAATAAATAACTTTTCTTAGACTCCTCTTGGTTGCTAAGGAATTGAGGAAATGCTATTTGCTAATAATGTGTGTGCATATAATTCCATTTGTAAACTCCACTTGTGTTTGTGCTTAATGTCACATATTTTGTACACAACCGGTCTCTAGCTTAGAAAGATAAGGTTGACAGCTAGCTTAAAATTTAGTCACTTTATTATGAATGGAAGTAAGAAAACAAGCCAGAATGCCCTAAATATGGATAATATCACAAGTAATTGAGTAGCCACTTATAACGGTTCAATGCAGACCTTATGTATGCCAAAAATTAAAGGGGACCGAGTCCATTGCAGCTAAAGCTGAAAGCAAGATCCTATACGCATATTTGTCAATTTAAGTAAAGAATCATTGCTTGTAATAGCCAAATTATTCTTCAAAATCATGACTAGTCTGGCACAGAAGCAGATCAGCACCAACAATATTATCACTAGAAGAGAATAACCACTTCAAAATTATTTAGATCTATCAAATCTTTTTGTTGCACTTGTACAGTACAATGAAAACACTAAAAACAAGAAAGGAATTACATAGGGCAATGTTTTTGGACAATTTACTTACAATCTCCTCCTTGAAAACCTAAGCAATGTCTTCAAGGAATTGATAATCAGTGTATCCAAGGACAGGGTCAGAGGTGTAGAATGTGTCTCTGTTGTACTTGTTGAGAGGAGCATTGAGCTTAAATCTTTTAGGCAAATCTGGATTGGCTAGAAAATGACGACCATAAGCAACAAGATCTGCACGGTTTTCAGCAATAGCTTTGTTCCCATCTTCCCTGCCATAACCCCCAGCAACTAAAAAGCTACCCTTAAAAGCCTTTCTCATTGGCACAAGACTATGGGAACTTTCACTCTTTTCTCCCATTGTCTTCATTCTTGGCTCAACCATGTGGCAATAAAGAATCTCATATTTGTTTAAGGATTCAGCCATGTAAAGGCCCAAAGCTTCTGGATTTGAGTCTCTAGATTCCATGTAGTCTGCAAAAGGAGAGAGCCTTATTCCAACCCTGTCTGCTCCTATCTCTTTAGAAACAGCTTCAACTATTTCCAGAGCAAACCGACAACGATTTTCGAGGGATCCACCATATTGATCCGTTCGATCATTCACTTGATCCTTCATAAACTGGTCAATTAGGTAACCGTGAGCCCCATGGATCTCTACTCCATCAAAGCCTGTGTATAAGACAAATAATGACATTTTAATGAAGGTACTATGTAATAACAAAGGTCACCATGAGCCCCGTAGTTCTTTCAGTTTTCTTTCATCAAGTACAAAGTACATTTCTTCATTCCCTTGTACGTTTGACCAATCAAATATCATTTATCTTATATAAACACATGAAAAGAGCTTACCAGCTTCAATAGCATTCCTTGCAGCAAGTCTAAAATCATTGACAATTTGAGGAATTTCCTCTATCCTCAACTGCCTTGGAGGAGTAAAGTATGCAACGTTTAATTCATTAGCTTGAATTTGAGAGGTCAAAGGCCTGGCAGAGGAAGAAAGTGGGGCTTGACCATTTGGCTGAAAACCTGTAGACAACAATATAAAGAAAAATAAATATCCAATTAATTCAAATGAGTTTGATAAGAAATCATCAATCACCACTTAAAGAATTAGAAAAATGAGAGTTATGATCCGTCAAATTACTTTGAAAAAGATGTTTCTTCACAAAGATTTAATTTTTATTTTTTTAAAAAATATTTATCTAAAGAGGTAATTGACAAGACCTTCATTGATTTGAAAACCACAAAAAAAAAAAAAAAAGAGAGAAAAAATTAATACTTCTTTTGGATCATGAAGGCATAATAGCTCCATTATGTGTTTCACATGATTGTACAATAAGGATGGGGCTCCATAAATATTCCACTCCAAAAAAGGAAATTTCAAGATCTTTTTACATTTAAAAAAAAAAAAAAGGAAAGCTCATGATCTTAGGGCTGTCTAACATGCCAAAAAGTGGTGGTTGGTTGTCTGTGACTACCATAGATATAGGACTCAATAATGATTTTGAAACTGATTTAGAGCAAGTGGTGTCTGCAAATCTAAAACAAAACTATGAAGATTTTGAAAGACCAACCAACTGAAAGAACCAGGCTTTTGAAAAAGTGGCATGCAACCACCACTCTAGCCTTTTCTACTGAAATGACTAAATAATATTCTATTTAATGGTGATATAAAACATCCTTTTTAGCTGAAATGGCAACAACATTAGCTTTTTGTCCAACCAACCACAATGATTTGATTTTGTTAAAGCAGTGGGTGTCACCTTATTCATATCCTAAAAACAAAATTACATTAACATATCAAACTTATAATAGAAGATGCCCCTTCCACTGAGGCAATGATCATCATAAAAGCCCCCTTGTAATAAAAAAAACCATTTATAGTAGAGAAGATAATGCAACAAAATAATTATATTGTTGCATAAATTTCCTTTACTCCCTCAATCCAACAATGATCATCACTTTTGTTAATTTTACTTTCTCCAAAATGAGAGTCAATCCAATTAATGCTCTTCCTCAAAAAGTATGTTTCTATTTCAAATGTGACACTTATTATGCAGGGAATAGCATTCTACAACACCAACGGATGGTTATTTCAGCAGTCAATAAAAACTTCAATCCAATTTGATTCTCTACCAAATAGGTTCACATGCAATACTTCCTTCAGGATCAACAGCAATCAATAGTTAAATAACACAATGCGGTATAGAAAACCCAAATCTACTCAATTCATGATTCATTTACCATATAGTCTTTGTAATTTAGCATATTACAAAACATTCAACTCTCTCCATCCATTACAAAAGTTTAATTGTCAACAAGCAATATTAGAAGAGAAGATATAAAGGTGGTCTCAGTCAAAGACAAACCTTGATTTGAAACCCTCCCCGTATGCCAAATTTGACAAAAGAAAACTCCACCTTTGGCATGAACAGCATCTACAATGGGTTTCCAGGCTTCAACTTGCTCTTTTGTCCATATTCCAGGTGTGTCTGGATACCTTTACAATAGCAAAGAAACCTAAGAAGTCATAAAAATTTTCAAGGCAAGAAAGGGAACCCTCAAAATGGAGATTGTCTTTCAGTGTGAAACATGGTAAGAAATTGATTACCCTTGAGCAGTGTCAGAAACTCCAGTAGCTTCAGCTATCAGTAGACCACCTTTGGATGTTCTCTGGGAATAATATAAGATAGCATGTGGCTGAGGAACATTGCCATAAGATCTTTCTCTGGTCAATGGTGCCAAAACAACTCTGAAAATACAAATTAAATGATAACTTGAGTAAATCAAGTAAGAAATCTTTCTAATTGAAGAAAGTAGTGCCCTATAAGAATCAAATATATATTTCCTGTAGCAAAGTTGGGAAGAATAATATGATTAAGCCCCTTTCTATATGTTATACTAGATACTAAAAAATAAAATAAAATAAGGCAAGTAACAAATGAAACCAAATCAAACAATTCATTTTTGAATGATTATGGTGGAGATAAGGACAGCTTCACAACTTCACCTGTGGATTGCTAAAATATAAACTTTTAAATAAGGTTTGAGAAGCTGAAGAAAAACACAAAATCAGAAAAACTCTGCCTATAATATAATGCTTTTCCTTTTGAGTAGACAAATAAAAACCTAAATGAGAGAGTGACCGAGACAGAATGTTTGACTTGATCTATAATTTCTTTTTTTCCTTTAGAGTTTGTTCATCGTTAAAGTACAACCATATTGTCAAGTATTAAAGATAGATTTCACAAAATGCTGTACTAGAGTGGGGTAGGAGAACCTCAAAGATCCTATAGGCCCTTCAATTATGACAATTTCTATATCATTCATAGCTAATTTGCCATGCACTTGAAATTTGAAAATACTTTGTTTCAAGTTCAGGGCCTACGTTGTTCTTAATTCGTGTACCTCTCTTTTCAACTTATGTTTATATCATAAGCTTACCTTTTTCCAACACCTACAAAGCTGCAGCAAAGAGCACTAAGGTTTTTTTATTTTTTTTTTTATTTTTTTATTTTTTTTATTTTTTATGAAGAAAAAAAGAGTGGCACTTCGTTTAGGACTGTTTTTAAACATAAAACTTAACAATTCTAATGAGAGCATTTTGGAAAGAAGGCAAGTATATATTTGTGTAGTATGGACTTCAAAAGTGACTGCTTATGACATTTCAACTCTTATAGTATCCAAACCTAGCCTAGACTTAGTGTACAATAAGTTAAATTGGTCAAGTCGCTTCCACTCCTGGTCCAACACCTGTACAAGCAGACCAAACCGAATGCAGCAGTTGACCTCCGATATTTCTTATTTCAACAGAATCACAGTCGCTGCTTTTCTAAGGTAGAAAATCATATTTTGGCAGATCCAAAAGGAAGTTTGTACTTCCCAGTTGTCTAGTTTAAACACCCTTGAGTGCAATCCCATTAGTACTATAAATTTGCTGGTGAGGGGCCAGTGGCTTGTGCAATACATGCATGGCCACGTGTTACTTTGAGAAAATACTAGAAAAGATAAGTAAGCAACAAAATGAAGCATGTAAAACTTGGAACAATTAATTTGATGAATTTTTATGCACAGAATAGGGTGAATTAGTTCTGTTAATCACATGTAGGTTCAAGATCATCAAATGATAACATAAAGCATTTGAAGAATGACTTGGGTACTATGGCAGGATATAGATGAGGGAGCCCAACTGGATTGCTCTTCATCATACAGAACGTGTAGTCATAGGTATCAACACAAAACTGATAAATAGAAGGATTTCATCCCCCCTCCCCAGCCCCAAAAAAGTCAGACCAAAATTGTTGAGAACTGGTTTTATAACTATAGATTGATATCTTATATAATCAAAGCAACTGTAAATAAATGTAAGCACTCTCAATCTCTCATGATGAAGCTACAAATACATTGCTTAGAGGTTCTGAAAACACAAAGAATCCTGACAGCCAAGGTGATCAGATTCCTTAATCTGCAAATCTAAAACCAATTTACACAACAGAGATGCTGTACAAGATTCAGGTAAACCAAATGACAGCTTGATTTTCCTTTGAGATCAAGTAAACAAAATCATCACTAACAACTCATGAACTGAGTAAAGCTCAGCAAGACAGCTAATACAGTTCCAACAAAATCCATCAATCTTAACATTAGCAAAATTAGCAAAGTCTCAGACTTTTAGCAGATTAATATTGAGAATTCTTGAAAAAAAGTGTGTAATTTCTTGGTTAAAACACAAAGCAAACACAAATGTGAACTGACAAGAAAATGCTCAAAAGGGCAAGAGTGTTACGTAATGAAAACGACATGTATAAATAATCAACTACGATTTCTTGAAAGTTGAAACCTTTGTAAACAAAACAATTCATCATCCCAACTGGGATATGTCACAAACGACTTTTTTTTTTTTTTTTTTTACAAAATCAAAGTAAAAAAAACCCATCACACATATTAACAATTCAGATCATACTAAACAACAAAGACAAAAAAAGAAAGAATTTTGCAAGGTGTATTGGTATACCTATGGGAAAGGTTGAACTTGCCCAGTTTGTAAGGAGTAAGAAGAGGAATGGTGGGAGCTTCAGCAGCCATTTATAATGATTCTATTCTATTCCTTCCTGTTGAATGCTAGTACTTTACTTCTGTTCCTGATTTTCAGACAAAAGTGGGAATGAAATGCTTGTTACACAAATGGGTATTTATAGAAATGAAAAAAGCATTAAAGATTTGTGTCCCAAAAAAAAAAGTCTCCTATAAGCTAGCAGGATGGTTCCATTTGGACAATGATGTTTCCTTTTAAAATGGTATTCAGAACTTTCTTCACAGCGCCTGATGTCTGTGGTGACGTTTGGAATTGTGGTGACGTTTGGAAATACGTGGCGGTAATGGGTCTACACTATACATTGAACCCTCAAGAAAATTTGGCCACCAACGTGGACCATTGGCCTATTTAACTAGAAAATGCCTTGTATATTGGATGCGTGAAATACCACCTCTTATTTAACCATATGTTCTGCTTCTATGAACAGCACCACTTTTAAGTCCACAATCAATTTCATAATTTTTTAAAATAATTTTTTTGAGAATATAGATTGTGTTTAGATTTTAGTATATTATTTTGACTTAGGTATAATATTTATATGTTGTCCTTTGGGTTCCTTTTTTAAGATTGTGTCATGTGAATTTTTTTTTATGAGATAAAAGTATATTTTTTAGTTAAAAAGCCACATGGCTGAATCTTAAAAGGAGAATCTAAGGAACAACATCTAAGGAATAACATCTAAAGTATTGTACCTAAATTTTGTCCAATTATTTTTATATGAGATCACCACTAATTTTATTTTTTATTGAAAGAAAAAACATTTTTATAATATATTACTCATAATCTATGTCCTCAAAAATTATGAAAACATTGTTAGATTTGTCATGTCATTAATTGTTCTACTTAAAAAAAAAAGAGCAATCTTTGAGACATAAAAGAGTTCAATTATTATTTATTATTTTTTATATAGCTTCTTAAGGCGGTAAATTTATATTTATAGCCAAAAAAATTATAAATATTTTTCTTAATATGAGCCACATTTTTTTTTTTTAATATTATTTTGAAAGAAAACTGGAATTTGCCAACTCTTTTGAGGATATATATATTTGTAAGGTAGGGACAGAGCCAGCCAAGGGGGCCATGGCCCCTTTAGATTTTTATTTTTAAAGTTAAGAGTATATATGTTTTATGAGTTTTTTAGAATTTGGCCAAAGAAAATTATTTTTAGCCCCCTTAATATAATTTTTCCCCCTTTACATAATAAGAAAACAATAGTGGTGACAACAAGAACAACATAATTATTTCAAATAACAACAAAACTTCTAGCCCATACAACAACAAAATTAGCCCAATCAACCAAAACATCACTTTAAAAATCATTATTTATCAAATCTTTTTTTTTTTTGGAGAAAAATTATTATTTATCTAATCTAATCAATGAATCTTAGATCTATTAATTATTTTTTTGTATAAAAAAATCCCTAAATCTATACAATACCAAATGAATAAAGAGAGAATATTTCCAAGACTTTGCCGAATGACTAATACACATAGACACAATTAATTAATATCATAATGATAACCTATAAATTTATAATTAGTAATTGTTGGTGGATGAGTGGGAATCATTATTTTTTAACTTACTACCTTAATACTTTAGTTTATTTATCTATTTTATTGGGCGGTCCACTATTTTTTTTAAGTAAAGTTTTGTGATCTATGTCTCTGTGTTTTGAGCACTTTGGCATTGTTAGGCTTACCAAATATAATTCTCACTTGTTTATTTATTTATTATTATTTTAGTTTTGGCATTTTTTTTTCCTATCAAATTCCCTGCATTGGATCGAGTAATTGTGGTTTTAGACGACCACTATTTATGTAATTGTGGTTTTAGAAGACATAGTGTCATCTTATGGTATATAAATATTTTTTCTTTTTCATAACTAGTCGACCCATTTGTAAGTGACGAACCAATTGACAAATTGAGAATCAAGCATTTTATTTTTACTCTTGTTAAAGGCAACTGATTTTTTTTTTTTTTTATTATCTTTATTGAGTAAGTCCATAAACACTCTCTTTCATTTTTGTCAAGAAAGGCAACTCATTATGACTTATGAGAACGACCAAAAAAAAAAAACCTCATAATTATGTATATACAGACTACAGTGGACTCCAGTGATGTGGATGGATCATCTGTTTTCGTATGATATGAATTTAGACGAATGGATGTCGAAATTCAGATTAGACAGGAAGTAGTATAGAAAAGAGCTTCTTCTTCTTCACCAAGATAAAACCAATGGGTGGTCAAAGAATGAAAAATTTAAAACAAAGACCAGCACAAAGTAACAAAGTTTGTCTCATTATTAAAGTTTGCATGGAATTTGAATTTTTGTTCTTATAAACTATTAGTTTTGTATGGTCCTTAAATTATTAAAAACAATTTTACTTTCTGTTGATTTCCTATCATGTTTGTCTGATTTCAAACAAACTTTAGATATGAAACCAATATTTTCTTCCCAAAAGATAAAATCATAAAATTAAGGAAACACAAAAATCTACATAATTCTAGGATTTAAAACAATCAAATTTTCTACTGATACATATATTTTTATGTGTTCAATCTGACCGAAATGTAAGAAAAAAGAAACAAAGAGTAGAAGATAATGATAATAAGTTGACAAAGCCTACAAAATTTTCCAAAAAGAAATAATTCTCAGAAATCATGGTTTGAGAAGCCAAGTCAAGTTGATATCTTTTTCAGCCACCTTGACCTCTAGATTTGTAAGAACTTCCTTGATAGGCTCCCAAAACTTAGCCCTCTCTTCATCACATATCACAAGCTTCAATTGCTCAAGATTTGTAGTTGATGGTGGCAACTCATTACGCAAGCTCAAGCACCCTTTCATGTGGATCTCCTGTAATTTACATAACTCACCAATCTCTTTTGGCAAGTGTCTAATGCTTAGGCAATCAAATATGTCGAGAAGTCTTAAGTTTTTAAGGCCTATGATAGATTCAGACTTTTTAAGGCTTGTGATAGATTCTGGAAACTCAGATAAATCAGTATAGGACCTAAGCCTGAGCACTTCTAAATTCACTAGCTTTCCAATCTCTTCAGGAAGTGTAGACAGTTCATGACAATTGGTGATAATGAGTGTTTTCAGGAGGATAATGATGTAGAACAGACAGCACTTGCCTTCCTAGAGCAGCAGGGGCGTAGGAAGTCACAATGCAGGATAAAAGGGGGGTGCCAGTAGGGGGGCTGTCGGGGTAACAGTGTCGGAATTGCATGAAATTTGGCAGGTTGAAGGGAAACGGCGTTCTGATCCAGATTCATGCCATGAACGTCGCCAAAATTTAGGCGAATTCCTTAATTAAGGCCCCAAAAACAATGTTTTTGATATTTATAGTATTATTCGTTTTTCCTTAATAACTTTTAGTTTAAAAGTCAGAATAAGGTCCCGTCTGTTTTGGGACGACCCTTAAGGTCAGTAGGTTGTGATTTTTCATTTAACTCAATTTTGCTATTTTTGGTAAAATTCGGTAATTTTGTCCCCTAATCGCGTAATTAGTGCGAATTAGGGTTTTAGACGTTTTCCTTAGTATTTATATGTTTTGTAGCCGTCAGAGGCAAGTTAGTTGATTATTAATAAAATTTCAGACAATTGTCAAATTTTCTTCTGGTGGATTCCAGTTTTATCTCCTTGTGGATTCAGGGAAACCCCTCGTGGATTCGAGGTTCACTACCAGAAACTAACAGTTTAGTTTCTGTTCCATCAAGAGAGCATCGTGTGTGCTTTTCTTCAGGCTTCCGCGACATCAGTTGGTATCAGAGCCTTGACTTACCCTGGTCTGATGGCTAACCGGCGAGACAGTAACCACCACAACAATGACGGCGGTGACGACGTCAACAACCCAGTCCTCACTAGGGCTGAGTTCCTTGATTTTCGTGATGAAAATCAACAATTTCGTGATGAACATCAACGATTTCGTGATGAACATCAACAATTTCGCGATTCAACCCAGCAGACTTTGGACCAGATTCAAGAAGCACTTGCCACCTTGCTTAACCGAAACCCTAATCGCGATGACGGAGAGCGACGTGATAATCGAGCGCGTGGTCCTCCCTATCGTGGTCCAAACCGGAACAGGCAGCAGGACTACAATGAAGAATACAGTGAAGACGAGGAGTATGCAGAGAGAGTCCTTGGCAATCATCGTGGTCCCGCAAGGGATAATGGCCGAGATTATCAGGAGCAGAGGGACTATCGAATGAAAGTAGAATTACCATCCTTTAATGGTAATGTCTCCATTGAAGAGTATCTGGATTGGGTCAGTGAAGTAGAAAAGTTTTTCGATTATATGGGTACAGCAGATGACAAACAGGTGTGTTTGGTGGCCTACAAATTGAAGGGAGGAGCATCTGCCTGGTGGGATCGTGTTCAATTAAACCGTACCCGTGAACGAAAGCTTCCAATACGATCATGGAGGAGAATGAAAAGATTAATGGCAGATCGGTTCTTACCACCAGATTACCAGCAGGAGTTGTTCAGACAGTACCAAGATTGCAGGCAGGGTACGCGGACAGTTAATGAGTACATGGAGGAGTTTGATAGGCTGGCGAATCGCAATGATTTGGAGGAAACTGAAGATCAACGGATATCCAGATTTGTACACGGGTTACGAGTTTCCATCCGAGATTAGGTATCCTTACAAACCCTATATACTTTGAATGAGGCTGTAACCTTATCCAAGAAAATAGAATATCAGCATCTCAGGGCAGGTTCGAAGTTTTCCAATCGCAATTCGGAGTCCTCTAGTTCCACTGCCAACAAAGGTAAACAGCCCATGTTTACACCACGATCACAACCAGTGGTTAGGGAGAACAGTGGTGTCAACCAATCCACAGTGGCAGTAGCAGGTTCCGCAGCCCAGCAAATAGCGAAAGCCAACCCTTATGCTAGGCCAACTGGGAATAAGTGCTACAGATGCGGAGAACCAGGACATCAATCTAGTACTTGCCCTAAGCGGGCCGCAGTGAATCTGGTGGTGGCAGAAGAGGGCGAGATAGAAGGTGAATAGGAGGGTGAAGAGGTGTATAATGATGCTGATCCATATGCCTATGATCCCAATGAGGTCCAAGAAGAGGAGGAAGGCGTGCCGTTAGGGAGGTCTTTGGTGATTCAGAGGTTGTTGCTCACACCAAGGGTGGAATACGGTGATCAGCGGAATGAGATCTTCCGAGCACGATGCACTATCAGTAAGAGGGTCTGTGATTTGATCATTGACAGTGGCAGTGTAGAGAACATTGCATCAAAGAGTTTGGTTACCAAGCTGGGACTGAAAACAGAAAAGCATCCCTCTCCGTACAAGATAGGTTGGATCAAGAAAGGTACGGAAACTCTTGTTACTCAACAGTGTCGTGTTACTTTTTCTATGGGTAAATGCTATGTAGATGAAGTAGTCTGTGATGTTGTTGAAATGGATGCATGTCATTTAATATTGGGTAGACCTTGGCAGTATGATGTAGATGCTACTCATAGATGTAAGGATAATGTGTATGTGTTCTTTAAGAATGGCAGAAAAATTGTCCTTGGTCCTATTAAGGAAGGCAGTGTACCCAAAGCTTCTAAAGTGGAGGGGAGGCCATCACTTCTCATCGTTAACAATGAGGATGAGTTTGACAGGGAGTGTAAGGAGTTGAAACAGGTATATGCTGTAGTGGTGACAGATGGTGAGCCAAAGAAGGTTACTGAGGTACCTGAGGCAATTCAACCATTGATCAAGGAGTTTGAAGAGCTTTTTCCAGAAGAGCTGCCTGCAGGTTTACCACCAATGCGGGACATCCAGCATTGCATTGATCTAGTTCCTGGAGCTAGTCTACCTAATCTGCCACATTACAGGATGAATCCTCAAGAGGGTCAGATTCTACAGGGGCAGGTGGATGAGCTTTTGAGCAAGGGGCAGATCAGGGAGAGTATGAGTCCATGTGCAGTACCGGCACTGCTAACACCAAAGAAGGATGGGAGCTGGCGTATGTGTGTGGATAGTCGAGCCATCAACAAGATCACAGTCAGGTATCGGTTTCCTATTCCCCGACTAGATGACATGTTTGATATGCTGAGTGGGTCCAAGTGTTACACCAAGCTGGATCTCAAGAGTGGGTATCACCAGATTCGGATCTGACCAGGAGATGAGTGGAAGACAGCTTTTAAGACAAAGGAAGGGTTGTATGAGTGGATGGTTATGCCTTTCGGATTATCTAATGCTCCTAGCACTTTCATGAGGCTTATGAATCAGGTATTAAAACCATTTATTGGAAGGTTTGTGGTAGTTTATTTTGACGATATCCTGATTTACAGTAAGACAGAAGCAGCCCACTATAATCATGTGCGAGAGGTATTGACAGTGTTGCAGGCCAATGAGTTGTATATCAACTTGAAGAAGTGCAGCTTCTTGACTGATAAGTTGCTGTTTTTAGGGTATGTGGTCAGTGCGGATGGGATTCATGTTGATGAGGACAAGGTCCGTGCAGTTAGAGAATGGCCAACCCCAAAGACAGTGAGTGATGTGCGAAGCTTCCATGGGCTAGCAACCTTCTATAGGAGGTTTGTTCGAGATTTCAGTAGCATAGTAGCCCCTATCACTGAGTGTCTGAAGAAGGGGAGGTTCTCATGGGGAAAAGAGGCCGAACTGAGCTTTGCCTTGATCAAGGAGAAGTTGAGCACAGCCCCAGTTTTGGCATTGCCCAACTTTGATAAGGTGTTTCAGGTGGAGTGTGATGCATCTGTGGTCGGGATAGGCGCTGTTCTTTCACAAGACAATAGACCAGTAGCATTCTTCAGTGAGAAAGTTTGTGAAGCTCGAAGTAAATGGTCAGCCTATGAGCTGGAGTTCTTTGCTGTAGTACGGACTCTTAAGCATTGGGAGCACTACCTAATTCAGAGGGAGTTTGTATTATATACAGATCATCAGGCATTGAAGCACATCAACAGTCAAGTTAGCATTAACAGGATGCATGCTCGGTGGGTAGCTTATATTCAGCGCTTCCATTTCACATTGAAGCACAAGTCTGGTGTCACTAATAAGGTGGCTGACGCACTCAGCAGTCGAGCATCTTTGTTGACCACCCTACGTACTGAAGTTGTAGGGTTTGATTGCCTCAAGGAGCTGTACAAGAATGATGAGGATTTTGGTGATATTTGGGGTAAGTGTCAACAAACTCATACTGCTATCAATAGTATATACATCCAGGATGGTTTCCTCTTTCGGGGTAACCAATTATGCATCCCTAAAAGTTCATTAAGGGAGCAGATTATAAGGGAGCTGCATGGTGGAGGTTTAGGTGGGCATATGGGCAGAGATAAGACTATAGCACTGGTGGAAGAGAGGTATTATTGGCCACAACTCAAGAGGGATGTTGGCAATCATGTGCGGAAGTGTCCAATTTGCCAAACTGCTAAGGGTCAATCTCAGAATACTGGTTTATACATGCCTCTGCCAGTTCCACAAGCACCATGTGAGGATCTGTCTATGGACTTTATATTGGGTCTTCCTCGAACCCAGCGAGGTATGGATTCTGTTTTTGTTGTGGTTGACAGGTACTCGAAGATGTCCCATTTCATAGCATGCAAGAAGACTTCAGATGCTACTCGAGTGGCCAATTTGTTCTTTAAAGAAGTTGTGCGTTTGCATGGAGTGCCAAAGTCCATCACCTCTGACCGGGATACCAAGTTCATTAGTCACTTCTGGCGGACTTTGTGGAAGCGTTTTGACACTTCCTTGAATTACAGCAGCACTAGTCATCCACAGACTGATGGCCAGACAGAGGTGGTTAATCGCACTTTGGGGAATCTGATTCGGTGTATCTCAGGCGAGAAGCCTAAGCAGTGGGATCTTGCATTGTCCCAAGCAGAGTTTGCATACAATAGCTCAGTCAATAGAAGCACTGGTAAGTCTCCATTTGCCATCGTCTACTGCGTGCCCCCAACACACGCTTTGGACTTGGTACCTTTACCTGAGCTTCCAGGAGTGAGTCAAGCAGCAGAGAATATGGCTGACCGTATTCAGGCTATACAAGAAGAGGTGAGGCAGAAGCTTGAAGCTACAAATGCCAAGTACAAGGAAGCTGCTGATAAGAAGAGGCGTGAGAAGATCTTCAATGTTGGGGATTTAGTGCTGGTCTATCTTAGAAAGGAAAGATTTCCTGTTGGTACCTACAACAAATTGAAGGACAAGAAGTATGGGCCATTTCAGATTACTAAGAAGATCAACAACAATGCTTATGTGGTTGCTCTTCCTCCAGACATGAACATTTCTTCTACCTTCAACGTTGCTGACTTGTATGATTATCATCCTCCTGATGAACCAGATAGTGGGAACTCGGGGTCGAGTTCTTTTCAAGTGGGAGGGACTGATGTAGAACAGACAGCACTTGCCTTCCTAGAGCAGCAGGGGCGTAGGAAGTCACAATGCAGGATAAAAGGGGGGTGCCAGTAGGGGGGCTGTTGGGGTAACAGTGTCGGAATTGCATGAAATTTGGCAGGTTGAAGGGAAACGGCGTTCTGATCCAGATTCATGTCATGAATGTCGCCAAAATTTAGGCGAATTCCTTCATTAAGGCCCCGAAAACAATGTTTTTGCTATTTATAGTATTATTCGTTTTTCCTTAATAACTTTTAGTTTAAAAGTCAGAATAAGGTCCCGTCTGTTTTGGGACGACCCTTAAGGTCAGTAGGTTGTGATTTTTCATTTAACTCAATTTTGCTATTTTTGGTAAAATTCGGTAATTTTGTCCCCTAATCGCGTAATTAGTGCGAATTAGGGTTTTAGACGTTTTCCTTAGTATTTATATGTTTTGTAGCCGTCAGAGGCAAGTTAGTTGATTATTAATAAAATTTCAGACAATTGTCAAATTTTCTTCTGGTGGATTCCAGTTTTATCTCCTTGTGGATTCAGGGAAACCCCTCGTGGATTCGAGGTTCACTACCAGAAACTAACAGTTTAGTTTCTGTTCCATCAAGAGAGTATCGTGTGTGCTTTTCTTCAGGCTTCCGCGACATCAGATAACATCACACAGCACTGCAGGCAATTCCACAAGATCATTACAATAGTCAATGTTTATCTCCATTAGATTTGGCAATGCATCTGAAACTTGGATAGTACAATTCCCAAAAGCCTAACCAATATTACACATGAACAAGGATATTTTCTTCAAACTCTTCAACGATACAGGGGTCTTGAAAAGGGAAGGGATTGAAACCTTCTCCAATCTGATTGTCTTTAAATCGGGTAGAGAATTGAGTAGTTGAAAATTTATTAATTCAGTAGGAAAGAAACCATAATTAGTGATGATCAAAACCTTGAGATTATCCATTGTATCCACAAACTCAGGTAAGCTGTAATTCTTTGTTTGGATGTTCAGAACTAGAACCTCAACTTTGGGTGCTTGAATGTTGCACCAAGTTGACTAGAATTTATCTGCAAAAAGTATTATATACGATGTGAGAGGGCACTCAACATGTATCGTGTGCATGCGTGTTTGTGCATGTGTGATAGAGGGAAACATGAACAAACCAGTTGAGATCGATAACAAGCAGCAATTGATGGGTTGCTGATCGTGTTCTGTGCACCAACTTGGTAGAGTGTTTCCCCTTATGTCCATAATCAATCTTTGCCTTTGTCGTTCTGGCCCCTGGCAGCTTTCATATATAGCTAGCTCTCTAAGAAGATCATGTTGTGTGAAATAGTCTTCATTGTAATATTTGTTGATCTCACCTGCATCTTTCCTGGTGATTGGGAAAAAATTATAAGTTGGAAAAGGTTCAAATAATTTCTTCAAATGGTTCATAAAAAATTAAAAATTTCTTTCTTCAAATGTGAAAAGTATATCTCAAATGATCTATGATAAATGTTATTGCCATAAGAAGTTAATTAAGCTATAAGTTATAGGACATTACAATAATTTGTGCCTAACGCTGTGTACAGACTTTCTACTAATTATATCTAGCAACTAGCAATGGTTACATGAAGAAAGAGGCTACAAGAATAACAGACCATAGAAATAAAGAGTCAGTATACCTTTTCCTCACAAGATTAGCCAGATTCCGGGTGGCAATTTTATGTAAATTGTAAATGGCATCGTTGCCAACTTCATCTAGTTTATGTAATTCTGCCCACATATCAATAAGGGCAGCCACAGGGATCCTTTGGTCTTCAGGAAATGAACCTAGATCCATGAAACATTCTTTGAAGATGACCTCATGATCTGAAATTTCTAGGCTTTTTCGAAGACAATCAAGCAAATCAGAATTAGAATTGAAAATATAATGACTATTAGACCAATTCTTAGCTATACTGCACCAGGCCTCAACAGTGTTCTCATTGAGTAATTTACCAATCACTTCGAGCGCCAGTGGGAACCCGCCACAGCCTCTCACTATCTGCAATTTATGGAACCAAATAAAATCAGTCATAGTTTGGAGGCTACAGGGGTAATATTGGTCAATGTTATAGTAACTCAAACCACATGAATTGTTTTGAAATATGAAACAAGGCTAGTAGGACCTTCTTATCTTTCTCCTTTTTCACTCAAGTTTTGGGAACAATTGGTTCAAAACAAAACAAGCAAGCTCAAATGTATGTATAAGTATGAAAGCATGATTTTGGCAAATACATTTGTTTTTTTTTTTTTTTGGTTGGGAATAGAGTACATACGGTATCATGTACTCATCAAGACCAAAACTAGATAGTATTTCGTCATTCATATGCATATACGTACCTTAACCAATGGTGAAAGGTATAAATAAAATTAAGCATTTTTCATCTGAATATTTATGCAAGATTGACGAAGCACTTTGTTGATGGCTTCAACAGGAATGTTAGAACTCTCATGTTGCAGAGATGCTGAGTGATGAAGCAGCATCGTTGCATGGTCATCATTTAAAGGATTTAAGTAATATGTAAAGCTAAATCCTGGAAGTGCAGTTCTTGAGGTCACCAAAATATTGTAATTTGGAATGTCAAACATAAACTTCTTAAGACAGAATTCTGATCCAGACCAAACATCATCCAAGATCAATAATATAGGATTTGATCCAATTTTGGTCAGTCCTTCCCGTAGCTGGTTGATTGCATCTTCATCACTTTGGAACTCGGGCACCTGATTACTTATATATTTATGTAGTCTTCACGCAATGACCATCAGGTTGAAATTTTTAGAAATGGGGACAAAAATAATTTTGTCTTTAAATTTTCCTTCCCAAAAACAATCCAGTTAGAAAGTTGCCATTAAGGCACATTTAATTTCTTATAACATTGTAAACTGAAAACATGGATAATAATGGTGGGCAGATGAAGTGAATTACACACAATTTCAATCGCAGCTAAGATTAAGAGGTGTGTGTGTGTATGTTACATTTTCTTTGTTACTACGCTTCTAAGGCAATAAATGCAGAGGATGAAATGTTCCAAGAACAGTGCTTCATGACTGTCAAGAGGGTTAACACTTAACACAAAATAATGAATATAATTAGCAAAGGCCTATCATATCTTACCTAATGAGACATAAATTTGTTTCAAACTGTAGTTTAATTTCACCTTTACTTTTTTTTGAGAAACCAAACTAAACTTTCACCTTTACTTTTTGAATTTTTATGAATCGTAGTTTAATTTCACTTGCAGAAATTCTAATCTTCATGTGTGATCGTATTGCAATCCCATTTATTCCAATTACTCATCTATATAAAACATATATATATATATATATATAAGCTGAAGTGTAGTATTTATTGTTGCTACGTTCTTATTAAGCCACCTCATTTTTTACGTCATTGACCACACCATTAGTCTTTTTCATATTTATTTTTACCTCTAATTTTTTTTTTTTTTTACAATATTAGATAGAAAATAATATTTGCTTTACAAATTCAACGGTTTTAACTTTAATATTTGCTTTACAATATTCATCTACTTTAATTTTGATGTTATAACTAAATAATAAATCAATGAAAAATAAAAATAAAAATGTTGTCTATATATATTCCTCTCTCAATTTTTTATTTTTCATTTTTTTTTGTTGAAATTTTTTATTTTTCTTGCATCTTTACCTTAGATTGATGAATATTATTGACTAATTCATATGTGTTCCTTAATACAAGTATTTTTTTTTTTTATCATTTTCTTTACAACACTAAATACTTTTAATGAAAGGTGTTTGTTGTTGATCTTATTAGAGGAAAATCATATTATAATATGTCAAATTTTGTGTTGTTTTCAGGTTTTAATTTAATTGAAAAACAACAAAATAATTTGGATATACTAATTAAGAACAATTAGTGTAGTTGAAGACAATGATTTTTGTGCAGTTTACTTTCACTGTTTGTAAATATTTTGTTTAACAAATTAGTAGTAGATTGTTAATCTTTTTTATATGATATTCTTAGATGCTTGAGCAATTGCTTTAATCGTTTACGAATATTTTATATTGTTCTTTATCTTTCTTATCTTATTAGTGTATTCTTTGAGATTCTTAAGAAAATATATTCAATTTTGTGCTTCAAATTATTTATTTATCTATTCATTTTTCACATGTTGGATTAGATGTAACATTAGATTATAGCAAAATTAACACAATACTTCTTCTTTTTCAAAAACAATTCTCTACTTTTTTCCCCTTTGGAATTGTACCCTTGGTTTTTTTAAAAGGAAAAAGAGTTACAATCTTTTATTTTTCCCTTTCTTTTTTTATTATTTTGAATTGTAGTTTTGTTGAGTTTTATTAATTTTTTTAGATACATTTCTTGGTGTTTTTGATTGTGTGGTAGAAAAAAATTGGGTTTGAAAAAGTTTGTTTAAAACTAAAAGAATAATTTCCAAATTATATATACTTTTTAATGATGAGATTAAATTCTATAAGGATGGGGTGTAAAACCCATGTTTTACACCATCCAATAAGTGATTGTCACATCAGCATTTTACTTAAAATTCAATACATCCTACCACACCTAATAACATCTCAATAAATTCTCAATTTGGTTTGATTTATATATGGGTATTATAATTGATTGAGTGTGATTATATTTAGAATAATGTTAGAGACGCAAACTATTTTACAAAAAATTTTACAAACTCTTGATATGGTGAATGATTATTAGTAAATGAAAAAGTGTTATTAATGGTAAGCGTAGATGAAAACTAATAAGAGGTTGGCCACCTCAATATTTTGTAAAAATGTTGTAAAATAATTTGTGTCTGTAGCATTACTCTTATATTTATTCTTAAACATGTGATAAGATGATGTGGCATATTGGGATTGGAGGGGTAAAACATGGATTTTACACCACGTCCTTATAGAATTTAATCTCTTTAATGATATACAAAATATTATAAATAAATTTTTTTTAAAATTAATATTTCACTAAATTACCTTTGAATTCTTGAGAAAAAATGTATTATTTTGATTTTGGTACAACATAAATGATATATAAATATATATATATATATATATATATATATATATAAAGATTACATTTTGTGATTGTTTCTATAATAAATGAAAATATGATTATAAATTACATTACTATATATTAAACTAGTAAGTTGCCCATGCGATGCACGGATAATATTATAACGTTTTATGTAAATTTGTTTTTGGAAAATATTATACATATATTATAGCATATTTATTATAAAACTTTGTGTGTAACGAGCTCATCATAAAAAGTAACAATTATAAATTGCACACATATATCTACTATAATTATTTTGTTCAAGTAATAAGCAATAATTAAAACAACTTTGGAGTAATATTGTATACTAAAAGTTAATAAAATCATATTAATTCATTCTATATTATTGATTTTTATTATGTGATTTAATAAAAAGCTTCATTAAGATTTTTGTTTGTTTGTTTCTTCAATGGTTTGTTATTGCGGTATGGTGACGATTGTTATCATCATCAGTTTCTCCATCTTCAACATTTGAAGTTTAGTCCGACCATATTTGTTTAATTTTTGAGCTTTCATCACTTTTTCCTTTTGTTGCATCATTTGTGTTAAATGTTAATCACTAATGAATTGGCATTGGGAGATTCTTGATTGGATCTTACAAAGTTCGGACTTTGTCGCTAAGATTTTTCGTAGGTATTTGACTTTATGTTAAATTTCAATGATGTGACAGTTTTTTGTAAATGTTTTTATTTTTATTTTTTTTAATTTTGGAATAGTGCAGCAAAAAGAATTAATATAGCATATTAGATTGTGTATATATATTTTTTCTTCCATACCTTTTTTTCATTTGAAGGTGCATTAAAAATCTTAGCAACTATGTAATTTTCAAAATCATCCTTTAGATTGAATTCATTCAAATGAAGTAGGAAAATCCGTTTTTTTCTTTTTCAAATCACGTGGGATTCCTTTTCCAATATCAATAGTTTTACAATAATTTAAATAAGTTATCCCTCAGTTTGTTTTTTAGCAAGATCTCTTGTAGATTTATTTAGGATTTTCTTGGCATCTCAATCAAATATCACAAAATTTTTTTTGTCAGTTGCATCAAAAACTTTAATTTGAATCCTGTATCTAAAGTAGTTTGCAATTGTACATATAGTAGTTATAGTGAGATAAATATATTATAAATATTTGGAAAGTATGTAGTTAATCCGAGTGCCTCTAACTTTGGGATAGAAAGATTTGTTTTTGTTTCACATTTTGCACACCAAAATGATCTTGGTGGTGGTTTGACATTCCTTTCACAAAGTACACACAAAATGTAATAGCAACCCATTGTTGTATCAATGTTACTTATTGTTGCAATACCCTAATAATTCACATCTTGCAACGAACTTTGAAATTAACATGTATTATTTTTCTAATGTAAATAATATGATGTATCATTATTTTTTTACGTAAATGATGAGTATAATTTGAAATGATTAACAAACATGTTTCGTAGGATCTCATTCAATGCATTTTATCTCTACTATTGTCTTCGTATTATTTAAAGATAAATCCTCCATGAAAATTGTTTTGCATGTATTTTTGGTATTTCTTGTATAGGATCATGTTTTTTACCATTCTTATCATTATATTTTTTTTAAAGAAAATATTAAGTTAATGGCATTTAGTGAGATAGTATATGCAATGTATATATAGTAGTTATAGTGAGATAAATATATTATAAATATTTGGAAAGTATGTAGTTAATCCGAGTGCCTCTAACTTTGGGATAGAAAGATTTGTTTTTGTTTCACATTTTGCACGCCAAAATGTTCTTGGTTGTGGTTTGACATTTCTTTCACAAAATACACACAAAATGTAATAGCAACCCATTGTTGTATTAATGTTACCTATTGTTGCAATAACCTAATAGTTCACATTTTGCAATGAACTTTGAAATTAATATGTATTGTTTTTCTAATGTAAAAAATATGATGTATCATTATTTTTTTACGTAAATGATGAGTATAATTTGAAATGATTAACAAATATGTTTCGTAGGATCTCATTCAATGCATTTGATCTCTACTATTGTCTTCGTATTATTTAAAGATAAATCCTCCTATGAAAATTGTTTTGCATGTATTTTTTGTATTTCTTGTATAGAATCATATTTTTTACCATTCTTATCATTATAGTTTTTTTAAAGAAAATATTAAGTTAATGGCATTTACTGAGATAGTATATGCTATGTATTAGACTTTTTGTTATTATAAATTTTAGAAATATGCACTTGTCAATTATTTCAGCAACTTCATAGATCTCAAGATTTATATATATTTTTGTTGCACTGGTCGATGACAGAGAATTTGTCAACATATATTGCATAGAACATTATTAATAGACAAAAGCATATTGAATTGAAATTGGGGACAAATGGAGACATGATTTCATGAGAATGAGATCTTCTAGAAGCATCATCATCTATACATGGGGGAGGAAGAAGAGAATTTGGAAGAGGGTAAGAGTTTTTGCTTTGATTTACTTTTAAAAGATAGTCCATTTTGTAGTGAATAATTTTTGGTCTAATTGTCAAGAATAGCCCATATTTTATATAATAGTAAAAAGAAATTACTATGATATATTAGGTAACAGTAAAAAGAACTTAATAAAAAAGGGGTGAAAAATGCTAAATTTATATAATAGTAAAAATAAGTTACTATGATCTATTTGGTAACTGTAAAAAAAAAAAAAAAAAAAAAACTTAATTAAAAGAAGCAAAAAATTCTAAATGAAACATTAGAGTGCCACGTTACAGGATTGTAAAAATAAATTACTATGATTATTTGGTAACAGTAAAAAAACTTAATGAAAAGAGGTAAAAAATATTAAATAAAACATTAGAGTGCCATGTGGCAGGACCTCATATACTCTCACATGAGGTCTCTGTTTTTATATATATAAATATATAATATTGATATTGATTAGTACAAGTTGTAAAAAAATAATGATGAGACTATCCTAAAAATATGATCTCGTGCAGATCCACCACTAGTGCTTATAAAATTCAAGCAATAGTTCAATTTCAGATTCAACAATGAACTTTGTTAAGAAATGCTAAAATTCACCCAAGTATGATTTGTGTCTGTGTCTGTGTCTCTCTGTCTCTCTGGTTTGAGGTTTGAAGTTTGAACCCCATTTATCAATGGTCTCTCTGTCTCTCTGGAAGCCGGATCTTCCTTTGGACAGTAGAAGTGTTTGTCCCTTCTTTATGAAGGAGAGTTTGTCTATGCTGTTAGTTTCGTCCCTTCTTGTGAAGGTGATGTTAGGCTCCAGGGGATACTACATGTATTCCTTGGCTTGTGGGGTATTCGTTCAAGGATTTTGGGAAACTATTTTTACAGGTTGTGTAGTGGAATTTCAATCAAAATTTATGGCTTCAAAGAAGAAAACAGTCACGGTGCCAGGGTATTTTTCCGTGAGGAAGGTGAACCACAAGGCCGAACAAGATGCTTAGTCAAGGGCAGAGGAGATACCGACTCAGCAGAACCAAACCGAGAAGCTTTCCGTGCCAGTGCATGAGCCAACAGGTGAGCCAATGGGTGCTAAACGTTACGAATAGGGTGGGGACATGCAATCAATGAGTAACGGCTGGAGTGATTCGAATCCCACTAATCAGGTTGGTCTGGAGGTTCAAACAGAGGAACGCCGAGCACCACTGCTGAGTAGTGACGAAACTGGTGAGCAGAGCCGTTGTGATTCAGTTAACGTGGAGAGTCTGGAGTTAAGGCAAGCCATTACAACGTTAAAGCCACAAATGACAGATTTTTCCAATGATGCTCAGGTTTTAAAACGCATTAATGCTCAGTCTCCAAGTGTGCAAATTCAGGATATCCATCTTAATGAGATTGGGGCAGCTTTAAAGGAGTTTGACTCGCCACTTAATCCTACCATATTAGGAAATCCCACCTGCCCTTATCCACGACCACATGCAGCTGTTGAAGATACGGCAGCACAAAGGGAGGAAAATTCAAATATGAAAATGGAAGTGAATGGGGAGGCGTTAATGACAAATTTGAATCATGATGGGGCGACAGTTAAACTTGTGGAAACGGATCCCGAAATATATGGGGCAGCAAATAATATGGAGAAAATCTCTGATGTTGATAATGGCATATCAATTACGTTACAGTAGCAGCGTGTTTTAGGGATTTCTATTATGGACAGCAGCAAAGAATTGATTGGTAATAAGTCAGAGGAGCATATTCGGGGTCTGCCAGGTGGATTAGTGATGACTCATGAGTTTGGATCGATTAATATGGTCAATATTCCAGACAAGGAAAAAAGCGCAACAACAACAATGAAGGGTAATGAGTCAGATCAGTCCAATCAGCCTCCACACCGTGTCATTTGGAAACCACCTCCATGGCCGATCCTGAAGGTGAACTTTGATGATGCGATTTTCGGGGAACAAAATTTTGTGGATGTTGTTTTGGATATGGGAGGTGGATTAGTGTTGTTTTGGAGATTGACTATTGATGTAATTGTGAAGAGTTCAGGCACAAATTATATTGATACAATGTTTCAAGAAGAAGATAGGGCAAGGATTGGAGCGATCATCCGAGAATGCCAAGGAAAAGGCTTGGCACACATGGTCGGAATCATCCCTCTCCCCCTAATTGTCATAGAGCTTGAAACTTTGGCTATATTGAAGGTTTTACAGTTTGATGCTGATCTGAGTTTGGAAGATGTCACCCTAAAGGGAGTTTTAGAGAATGCAATGAACGCTTTGAATGTAGATTCAAGGTCTTTGGAATCCTTTGGTTTACTTAGTCGTGATGTTAAATGTTTTACAAGTTTATTTCATTGTATTAGGTTTTCATATGCTCGTAGAGAAGGATTGTTGTATTCTCACATTAAGAGAAACGACAATGTGGTTGCTCATAGTCTGGCTAAAAATGCATTATGCATACCAGATTTTCAAGTATGGATGGAAGATGTCCCATCTCATATTGGATCGATTTTACAATTGGATGTAGTTGAAGTTTATTAATAAAATCCATCAGTTTCTTTCTCAAAAAAAAAAAAAAAAACTTTGTTAAGAATTCAACTTTTAAATTAGTTGATTCGAAGAAGGATTGAGTTTGCTAGTTGTGATATAAACGACTGTAGCTTAAGATTATTGAGTATTTTATTGCTAGTCGTAATGGATGAGTGTGTCAGGTGCTCATTAAACCATAACACAGCATTGTACTTCTTTCTCATCTGATTTTGAAAAAATAAAAAGTGTGTAGCATTCTTGTTTATATAGCATTTTAACGAACTTCTATACGTATTTTGTTTTAGGTAGTACCTAACAGTTTACTAAGATCCACATACGCGCACAATAAATAACTTTAAGAATATGCAAACACATGCCAATTATGCATATAAAATTACATACACAAAAAAGAAGAGAGAGATCAAGGTTAGCAAAAAAAGAAGAGAGAGATCAAATACCTTTAATTTCCTGGTCATGACCAAGCATTTTCACCAGTGTGGTCTTTCCGCATCCACCAGAGGCAGTCAGTAGAATCTGCTGCCTCTTCTCGTTCAGCAGCTGCGTCTTCAACACCATCAAAGGCAGATCCATCCCGACAGTAAAATCCGGGGGTGGAGGAACCACACACGTTGCCCCACTTTTAATTGCTAGCGACTCCATTCGCTTGCAAAGAAAATTCTGGTTCTCCAAAATCTGCAATATATCCCTTCTGTTCTGAGCTGGGATATGAAGCTGAAAGAATGTCACAATGGACTCATTCAACTCTGCAAGTTCTTTCTCGAAAGAGGAGTCCAACTCTTGGTTATCCAACATGCCAATGAGCTCCTTGGCCTTCCTCATCTCTTCGATCAAGCTCTTTGTTTCCTCTTCTCGGTGATCAAGTATTTCGTTTAATTGTGTTATGTCTTTAACCACTGGATCTATAAGATCTAGATTGTGTTTGAGGCTTTTAAGAATTGACTTGAACATAAGGGCATCGCTTCCAACACTCTTAAAAATGTCATGCAACACATTAACTAGCTCTCCAAACACTGCCCCCAGAGCAGTCCCTCCTACCAATGATGCCATAGCTTTGCTTTGCAAACTAACTCAAACCTCCAATATGACAAAAGAAAAGAAACCAAAGATTCTGTATGCAAGATCTTTGGAAACTAGTTAAGAAACAAAGACACTACATATCAAGGAATAGGCCAAATAGATTTAAAAAAAAAAAAAAAATGGATACCAATTTAGATCTCTATCTCCCGTTTATTCTGATCAGTTACCTTGTGCTGATAAGGAAACGGAGCAGAGGATCAAAGTAAAGCCATTTGAGATGAAAGAAGAATGTATGCTTCTTCCCTGGAAAACAATCATAGGGGTATAAATAAAAGACTAAACCAAGTAACAGATTTATTCTCTTATCTGCAATTGTGCATGTAATCTCATGCCACGAACCTGGAAGTTTCCCAGTTTGAACACATTGACTTCTTTGTGTTTTTGAGTAGACTTAGAAAGAAGGCATAAAGTATAAACCTTAAGAAGATGCTAAAGTTTTTTTTTTGGGAATAAAAGACTAAACTCTGAAGTAACAGATTTACACTTCTATCTGCAATTGCGCATATAATTTCATGCCACGAACCTAGAAGTTTCCAAGTTTGAGCACATTGACTTCAGTTCATTGTTTTTAAATAATGACTTTTTCTTCTTTTTCTTCTTTTTTGGGAATAAATATTGACTTAGAAGAGAAGCAGGGTATAAACATAGGACCATGTTAAAGCTACTAAATATATTGTTCATATGTTGGTGCCTTAAATATTCTATATGATAAATGGTGATTTACTATATAAAAAAAAAAAACACAAAATGTTCTCATATCATATACTGTATGCTAAAAATTAGTTCTTTTTTCATGGGAGAATCTTTTTAAATATTGACTTAGAAGGGAAGCAAAATATAAACCATAGGACCATGCTAAAGCTACTAAATATATTGTTCATATGATATATGATATATGGAGATTTACTATAAAAAAACACCAAATGTTTTCATATCATATACTTTATGATAAAAATTAGTTCTCTTATATATGTTTCTTGTGTCATCTACTGATTCCTAGGTTTATTTTTGTTATTTTTGTCCTTTTTTTTTTTGAGAGATTTTTTCTGTCCTAGTTGATTGTCAATCCCTTTGAAAATTTGTGTTGTATCTGGAGAGCCATGTGTGTACATTAAAATAAGATACTCGGGGAAAAAAAAAATCAAAGTCCTAAAAGAATAGAAGTAATTACACACTTTTTTTGTTAGCAAAGAAGTAAGTACACACCATAAAAGAAAAAGAAAGAAACAATAAATAAACATGATTCCGATAGCCATGATGTAATGTCAAGAACCATAGCTGATTGAGTATCTAACATCCAACACACTTAAGTAGCTAACATCATAGGTGATCAAATTTGGGACAATAGTCCCAACAAATAGATGAAGATAAGAGAATCAAAAAAATGTTACGAATTCATCATAGGTCATTATAATGAATGAATTAATCTTCTTCTTAATAAAGTTACGAGTTTTTCATAAATAAAAAAAAAAAGAGAGAGAATCTTTTTACTTCTTATTGGTTCCACTAACTAGCCATCATTTTAAATACAAAAGTGAGGAAATGATTGCACATTCATGGTTTAGAAATACGCTTAATTAATAAAAGTCTGGGGAAAGCTCCTGCAAACAGAAGTTCAAAGGACATGCTAACAAACTAAGTCTTAGATTAGCTGCAGATTTATTTATTTATTTTCATTAGAAAAATATAAGATTAGGCCATTCTTCTTATCTAAAATTACATATGGCACTTTCTAATGTCTCTAGAGTTGAAATCCCCCTTTCCCAAAGTACATATAGTTTTTCCTTATAATAACAAAAGGAAAAACTTTAAAACATTATTTTCCTTATTTGATCCTATTGTTTAAAGTTTAAAAAAAAAAAAATTAATTGTGATTAATGTGTGAAAGAAGGAAGGCATAAAGTATAAACCTTAAGAAGATGCTTGATGATGTGCTGAAATCGTCAATGAGTTGTAGGCTCCAAAGCACTCCAATGGGTACCTGTGGAATAAGAACAGATGGACCAGATAGAAGGCACCGATGCGGTACTGGCCAAGAACCCTCCGAAAGTCAAGTTAGTGAATGAGAAATCTTTGAGAACTCTATAATGAGAGATCTAGGGATTTTCTACGTACCTAAGGAAAGAGGGGATCTGGTGCTTATATAGTGGTGAGTGGTGAATCGAGATCCTTTAGAAGTAGGGATCTTTCCTTGCGGAGGGTATTTGGTGTTAGGGTTTTTGTGATTCCTGGGTGTCTTTCCATATGAGGAAGACATGTGGGCGTGATATGTCCTTGGTATGTGATGCGCAAGATATTTCCTTGTAAGAGCATGCGTGGGGAACACGCATGGAAACGTAGGACCCGTTGGTTTTCTCTGTCCCGTCGATTTTTGTGGTCAACCGTTGCTTCAGCTTTCCTGTCGGTATGGAACGCATCCGTCAACTTTGGGGTCGTCCTTCTAAGAGAGTGCTCCGTCACCTTTCCGTGAGGCCGACAACCCTGCCAAGGCTGTCTGTCATTTTGGCCTTCTGTTTTATGAGCCTTTTCTAAAAATACCCTTATTAGCTGCCCCCTACTCCATTGTTTCGTCAGTCTCAGTTGACGGATTGTGGAGTACTGTAAGCAATCCTGTCATTAACGCTGGGTGACACGTGGTTCTAGCTAGTTGGCCTCGTTTCTAATCATAAGCGTCGCTTCGTATTCTGTGCCCCCTTACTATATAAATAGTTCCTCATCTCCTCCTTACTTTCCTTTACTTTATCTTTGAGAGCCTTGTGAGATCTAGAGCTACCGCACCATCATTCATATTGCCCGTTGTTTATAAACCGTCACCTTTCTAGAGAACCGTCGTTTAGATCCTTCGTCTGCTATCTTGATATGTTCCCTTTTCTTTATTTTTCACTTTTGCGACCAGTCTTCTTTTATGTTTTGAGACCCGTTAAAATAGGTTTTAGAAAACCTCCGTTGCTTGTAGGTGGATAGATGTTAGATAGAGAAGCAACGAGTGAACTATCATCATCAGTTTGTGAGGGTAAGGGCTACGATGAGGTCTATCTGTTAGGGTGCAAGCTCGAGGAAGACTTCCTTCGGTCTCTACAAAGGGAGCCATCTACCCATTCCCTGAGTGATGAAGAGGAAAATGAGGAGGAAGAGGATGAAGGAGATGTCGAGGGAGATGAATATGATGTAGGAGAAAAGGATGCAGAAGATGAGGAGGATGAAGAAGACGAGGGGAACCAATCTGAGGGAGTAGAGTTAGTAGGACAGGAGGATAGGGGTGCCCGTCCCTTCATTCTCCTTGCGATATGGACAGTCAATGACTTCTACTTGACGATGTCTAATAAGGTGTTCAACACCCTTCGAGACCATTACCAAATCCCTAAGAGTATCCCTATCCGTCTATTTGGAAAGTTCGAACAGTGCTATTCTAGGAAGACTGCAGACGTTGGCATGTATGACGCCATGTTCACTGCAGGGTTGAGGCTGACATTGACGGACTTACATCTTCAGCTGGCCAACTACTTGGGCCTATTCGTCAGCCAAATAGCTCCTAATGCTTGGAGAATATTTATTGGAGTTGAAGTAATCTAGGGTCAACTTAGTGGTGGGAACTGTCGACTTACCCTCGACGAGTTCTTCTATTGTTACAAACTCTTGCACATCTCCTCGACTTAAGGGAGTTACCATTTTCTAGTGAGGAAGATGTCGCTTAGGCTAGTGTCGGATATACCCGATTCTAACAGAAATTGGAAAAATAGATACTTTTTTGTTCAAGGGACGGACTGGGTGTGTAGACGAGAGGAATGGGATAGCATTCCTAACGGGTTTGACAATATGTGGGGTATTGTGAGGGATGCAGGTGTGCTGTTGTCTACATCTTTTTATCCTTGACTTATTTTTTTTCATGCATCTAACATTGTCTGTTTTCTCTTTTAGCCCAGGTTTGTTTGCAAATAACCAACGAGTAGGAGGCTTTCATTTGCCCTGTGCTAGAGATTCCTCTAGGTCAAAGGAAGTGGAAGGACCTCGTCACTCTAGACACCCTTCACGCATATTGTGGTGGCTTTGAACCGATGCCTGTATCTTGTTGATTAAATGTCTTCTCCCGTCGATGTAAGTATCAAACTTATTATCCACTTTAAGCCATCTACTTTTATTACTAACATCCATTTTTCTCTGCAAAAATGGAAGCTAGAAGCAGGAAGACAGAGGGCTTTAGTGAGGAAAGCCGTTGCAGCATGGAAGCAGCAGCAGCAAGGTGGGTTCTCGGCGTAAGCCTCTATGGTCATTACTAAGGGGACGCTTAAAAGAAAAAACGATAACAAAGACGACTGTCCAAACAAGAAGGGGATTGGCCCCTCTGTTGGCAACAAGCAGCTAAAGCACCCATCACCCCCCAAACCTAGCCACGAGGTCAAGAAAGGCCTGATGACAGGGAAGGGCCCTATTGTTCTTGGTGCCGTTTGTAGACTACTTACACACAAGGATCATGCTGTTGAGATGGTCGATTTGATCATTAAGGAGATAGACTTGGATTCTTGCGCCGACCAAACCACGGAGGACTTGGGGGCATCTGTCCTTTTTGACTTGTCCAGGGTACGTTCTTCTCAAGTTATCTCTTTATGCACTTTTTATTAATTCTTTTTCTGGCAGGCGTTTTGATTCAGGTGTTGGTGCGGATGAGGGCGCTTCAGGATAGGTGCATCGCCAGCGAGGGGGTGATCCATTGGTACCGCAAGCATCAAGAGATTGAGAATAAGGAGCGGGATCAGTACAAAGAGGAATCCTATCTCTGAGAAGAGGCGGAGAAGGCAAAGGTGGATCTGGTGACGGAGTTGACTACCCTCCATGGATAAGTGGATAAGGTAAAGGCCAACACTATAGCAGAGTTAAGGGTTTCTCAACCCTTCTTTAATGCTTGTGGTGTCTACTATGGTGATGGATTCGACGACTACCTAAAATAAGTCAGGTCCGTCTACCCCGACTTGGACTTGTCTAAGATCAACATAGATGACATTGTGCCCCAGACGCTTAGAGGAGACGACACTGTCAATGATGAGTCCGACGAATCTTCCCACACGGTTGAGCAAGAGGCAAAGGACAACTGTGTGGTCATTGCCTAGCCTACTCTTGAAGGTGTTGCTGCCCCTATGGTCCCGTCTGCTGTGGATTCGTTTGTTGAGGGCTGTCAAAGCATTATGAACCCGACTGTCTCAGATGACCCCCCGTCTTATTATTATTATTTTTAATTTTTAACTTGTATTTAAGCATTTTATCTTACTTTTCAGACAATAGTGGATGCCCCTTCGTTTTTGGGCTTTGATGTAAACATTTTATCCTCTACGGGCTTTTATCTACTGTCTTTTTCTTTTTATATCTGTCGCTTGCATTTGGTTTTACTTGCTGTTTGAATATGCCTTTGCCATATTTGGGTTTTTAATCTACCGTCTGTCCCGTAGGACTTAGGTTAATTTTTGAGGACCAAGTACCCGTCGGTATCTGTGGTCACTCGTCCACCCTGGGGGTTGGACTTGGTAGAATTTTTAAGACCAAGCACCCATTGGTGTCCGTGGTCGTTCGCCTACCTAGTAGGTTAGGACTTAGTATAGCTTTCGAGGACCAAGTACCCATCAGTATCCATGGCCATCCATCCACCCTGTAGGTAGGACTCAGGATATTTTTGAGGACTAGGAACCCGTCGGTATTCGTGGCTGTCCGTACACCTTGTATGTAGGACTTAGGATATTTTGAGGACTAGGTACCCGTCGTCATCCGTGGCCATCCGTCCACCCCGTAGGTAGGACTTAAGATATTTGAGGAGAAGAGAAAAGAGCAATGTTTTTGATAATTCCTCCAAGTCATATTAATAGTAGAATTGTCAATAATGAAGCTCTCACCCTAGGTGTGGTTGCCAAGAAGGGCGAAATATGCATTTTTAACCTTAGGTTGGTTAGATTTTGTAAGTGCTGCCCTGTTAAGCCACACGTGTGATAGGCTCAATTATTGGAAATCTTCAATCACCGAGGAATTGGATTCTAAAAACAAATATTTTCTATTCGTAATTTGTCTCAGGAAAACAAGAACTAAACTAACATATCCAGCATGTATATATAAAGTTGTTATTTTTTTAAAAAGAGTTAGCAGAGACAAGGGAAATATTTTACCTCCCCTTGCTCACCATTTTTTTGTTTTTCAAGAAGGGCGTCAAGTAGAACCTTGAGCGAATCACTTTCAAAGAAGTACCGCCCATCATTTCCATAAACCTGAAGTAAAATACACATTATTTATGGCAAATACAACTAAATCCCATGAATGTCCTTGCTTTAGCAAAAACAAAAAACAAATAAATAAAAACCCACTTTCAAGAGCTCTTTCACAGTTTCTCTAACCAATTGATCACAAAACCCAAACTGATGCATATGCTCAAGGGCCCTGTTAGTGTATAGATTAGGCTATATTAGCCCATTGGGCTTAGCCCAGTATATTACTTGTACTACACTTGCTTGTACTGCACACATACCTAGCCTATATAAGGCTCTCTTTTGTACATTGTTTTACACACATCAGTATACAGATTATTCAGTTATTCTGTTTCACTTTATATTGTTAACATGGTATCAGAGCCCACTGCTCTGACCTAGTGGTATTTTCCGGCGTTCTTCCGCTGCCCTCGCCTTCACCGGTAGCCGCCGTCAGAAGCGAGTCACCGCCGTCACACCCAACCACTCTCTCGGATCTAGTCTATTTATCAATCAAATCGTCGAACCACAGATACGACGTGATAGATAAGACTTCCCCGATCAAAACCCAGCCAGAAACTGTCCAAAAGAAGCTCCCACGCGCCCGCACGCGCCGCCCAAAGTTTCTGCCTGTCGAAGACGCGCTACACGCGCTCCCACGCGCCGCCGCGAAGCCCCACGCGCCCTCACGCGCTCTCACGCGCCTCACGCGCTCCTCCACGCGCCTCATGCGCCTCACGCGCTCCTCACGTGTTCCTCACGCGCTCCTCACGTGCTCCACGCGCCACGCGCCTCACGCGCCCAGCTCCTCTGATTGCCACGTCAGCCTTAGACTTTGACCGTTGACTTTGTTGACCGTTGACCGTTGACCGTTGACTTTGACCAAAGTCAAAATTTTTCAACCGGACCTGTCTTGCTCAGTTTTTCGCGTAGATTCCGATTTTGGGCTCCGTTTCTGCATTTGAGGTCTCTAAATCTCATTTTTTGGTCATTTTCTTCATTATGGCTCAACAAAATGATCGAGACATCATACGTCCTATCACCATTATGTTGGATGGTCCTACCAGCTATCATGCATGGTCTCAGAATATGACTATCTTTCTCAAGGGTCGTAAACTGTGGAGATATGTGACTGGTTCAATTCCTAAGCCAGTACCAAACCCTGAGTCCGAGGCCACAGCTGCTGAAGATGATTATGAAGAACGCCTAGAGGAATGGGAGAGTATTCAGAGTAAGATCTTGTCTTGGTTTATCAATACCTCTATTCCCTCCATTCATAATCTTCTTCCTCGTCTTGAGACTGCTGAGGCTGCTTGGAAATTTTTGGCTGATCGCTATAATTGCACTAATGATTCAAGTTTGGAGTTCCACATTGAATCAAAACTTTATCAAATGCGACAAGAAACAGGTCAGTCTATTTCTGATTTTTATTCTCAGACTTCTACTATGTGGGAACAACTCTCTGCTGCAGATCCTCCACTAGTGTGTTCTAAGGATATTGAGCTCTTTGTCAAATATCGGGATCGCCGTAAATTTATGCACTTCATGATGGGTTTGCGTGAGGATTTTGAGCCTACTAGGGCTTCTTTACTTAGCCGGTTTCCTACTCCTTCTCTTGATGCTGCAGTCAAGGAGCTCATTTCTGAGGAAAACCGTCGGCCTACTCATCACATGTCATCATCTGATCATGTATTGGCTACACCATCTCCACAGCCTCCCATTGCTGCATTCACTGCTCCTCCACGGATAAACTCTGGGCGTCCCACCTCTCAGTCTTCCAAAGGTACTCGCTGCGAGTTTTGCCGTGCTAAAGGCCATGACATCTCAGTTTGTCGCAAACTGCAGAAATTTATGCAAGAGCAGAATAAAGCTACTCTTCCTCGGGCAGCTGCTGTGTGTCCTTCCGATCCATCAGTTCCTACAGGTCCATCTTTGGCTTCCTCACTTACTACGGCTGATATTGAGGCAGTTGTTCAACAGGTTTTATCCCGCACTTCTACTGCCCTTTCTGTCACCTCAGGTAAACAATCTTGGTTTTTTGACACTGCATGTTGTAACCATATGACTCCTGATGAATCCCAATTTTCTGATAAGGCTCCCTTAGAACATCCAATCACCATTTACACTGCTGATGGAACTCCTATGCCTGTTAGTCATAAAGGAACAATTTCTTCTCCTTGTTTATCCCTTAGTGACACTTTTCATATCCCCAAGTTATCGCTCAATTTGCTTTCTGTTGGTCAACTTTGTGAATTAGGCATAGATCTTCTATTTACTAATCATGGTGTGGATGTGCAGGATCCCCGGACGGGTCAAGTGCTTGGGACAGGCCGTAAGGTTGGTCGTATGTTTGAGGTTCATGACTTGAAGATTCCTTCACAAGTTATTTCTGCCGCTGCTACCACTGCCACCTCCTCACCTGATCTATGGCATGCTCGTCTTGGTCATCCATCCTTATCTCGTCTTCAGTTGTTAGCTTCTCAAGGTCATTTAGGTTCAGTTCAGTTTCAAAAATTTGATTGTACTTCCTGTCATTTTGGCAAACAAACAAAATTACCCTTTAATAATAGTGACTCATTTTCTTCTGCACCTTTTGATCTTATACATTCTGATATTTGGGGTCCTGCACCTGTTCCTACTGAGGGGGGATCTAGATATTTTGTCATATTTGTGGATGATTTTTCTCGATATACTTGGATTTATCTGCTTCACCATAGGTCTGAACTTGTGTCTATTTACCAAACATTTCATAAAATGATTAAAACACAGTTCAATCGCACCGTCAAAGTTTTTCGATCAGATAATGCTCAAGAATATAATGATAAAACTTTCCTATCCTTTTTAGATAATCATGGTACCCTTACTCAGCGGTCTTGTCCTTACACCTCTCAACAAAATGGTCGTGCAGAACGAAAACATCGTCACATTCTTGATGTTGTCCGCACCCTTCTTATTTCTGCCTCTCTTCCTGAGCGCTTTTGGGGTGAGGCTGCACTCACTGCTGTATACACCATTAATCGTATCCCTTCACCAACTACACACAACAAATCACCATTTGAGCTTCTCTATGGTCAAACCCCCGACTACTCTTCTCTTCGGGTTTTTGGTTGTGCTTGCTTTGTTTCTCTTCCTCTTCATGAACGCACAAAGCTCCAACCTCGTGCTCGTCTCTGTTGTTTCCTTGGTTATGGTGTATCTCAAAAGGGGTTTCGCTGCTATGATCCCATCTCTCATCGTCTTCGTGTCTCCCGTCATGTTGAGTTTTGGGAACATCGTCCTTTCACGAGTCTTCAGCAGTTTTCTACATCCTCTTCCTCTGAGTCTCCTATTTTTACTGATCTTTTCCTCCCTCTCTATCCTGAACTTGTGGAGGATTCTTCAACATCGGCTGCCTCTCCAGACGACTCATCTCCGGTTCTGTCCCCGGCATATGACCCGCCTGTCTTGGATCCTGTGGCACCACCCTCTCCTGAGTCTCCTGATGGTCCTGAACTTCGTCGTTCCACTCGGGTAAGCATTCCTCCCCCTTATCTCTCTGATTATCACTGCTCTTTTGCCCTTGCCACCCTTTATGAACCTCATACCTATCGTGAGGCCCATACTGACCCTCTTTGGCAGCAAGCTATGAATGATGAACTAGATGCCCTTCATAAAAATCACACTTGGGATATGGTTGATTTGCCTCCTGGTCAGTCTGTAGTAGGTTGTAGGTGGGTTTACAAGATCAAGACCAAGGCTGATGGATCTGTTGAACGATACAAGGCTCGCCTAGTTGCCAAGGGCTTTACCCAAGAGTATGGCATTGACTATGAGGAAACATTTGCTCCTGTTGCTCGCCTTACATCTGTCAGATGTCTCATTGCTGTGGCTGCTGTTCGCCGTTGGCCTCTTTATCAAATGGATGTGAAGAATGCTTTCCTAAATGGAGACCTTCAAGAAGAAGTGTACATGCAACCACCCCCTGGCTATCCACACTCAGGCAGTCAAGTTTGTCGCCTTCGCCGTGCTCTTTATGGCCTCAAGCAGGCTCCTCGAGCCTGGTTTGAAAAGTTCAGCTCAGTTGTTGCTCAGCAGGGTTTCACTTCGAGTCCTCATGACACTGCTCTCTTCGTCCGAAGATCTTCTGCTGGTATCACTCTTATTCTTCTCTATGTTGATGATATGATTATTACTGGAGATGATTCTGCAGGTATCCGCTCTCTTCAGCACTTCCTTAGTCAGCATTTTGAGATGAAAGATTTGGGCACTCTCAGCTATTTTCTTGGGCTTGAGGTTACCTCATCCTCTGATGGATACTATCTTTCCCAAGCTAAATATGCTTCTGATCTCCTCTCCAAAGCAGGTATCACTGACAACAAGACTGTTTCCACTCCTTTGGAATACAATGCAAAGCTCACACCCTTGGATGGTGAACCTATCTCTGATGCTACTCGCTATCGTCAGTTGGTTGGTAGTCTGATCTATCTCACTGTTACTCGTCCAGATATTTCACATGCTGTGGGTATGGTTAGTAAGTTCATGGATGCCCCTCGTTCTGTCCACTATGCTGCTGTTCTTCGGATTCTTCGGTATGTCAAGGGTACACTTTATCATGGTCTACACTACTCCTCTCGGTCTTCTCTTGAGCTTCATGCTTATTCAGATGCAGACTGGGCAGGTGATCCGACTGATCGATGCTCTATCACTGGTTTCTGTTTCCTGTTGGGTACTTCTCTTGTCTCATGGCGTAGCAAAAAGTAGGATGTTGTTTCCCGTTCCAGTACTGAGGCCGAGTATCGTGCCCTTGCCGACACCACATGCGAGCTTGTTTGGCTTCGTTGGCTCTTGGCTGACATGGATGCTCCACAGCCCACTGCTACTCCTCTTTATTGTGACAATCGTAGTGCTATCTACATTGCTCATAATGATGTCTTCCACGAACGTACCAAACACATTGAGATCGATTGCCACATCACTCGCCAGCATCTCAAGAAAGGCAATCTCAAGTTGTTCTCCATCTCATCTGCTGACCAGCCTGCTGATATCTTCACCAAGTCTCACCCGCCTGGTCGTCTTCGAGATCTTATATCCAAACTCCAGTTGGCTTCTTCCTTGCCACCTTGAGTTTGAGGGGGGATGTTAGTGTATAGATTAGGCTATATTAGCCCATTGGGCTTAGCCCAGTATATTACTTGTACTACACTTGCTTGTACTGCACACATACCTAGCCTTACTTGTACTGCACACATACCTAGCCTATATAAGGCTCTCTTTTGTACATTGTTTTACACACATCAGTATACAGATTATTCAGTTATTCTGTTTCACTTTATATTGTTAACAGGCCCCATCCATGCATGTAGCTTGCAAAAGAGAACCAAAGAAACGCATTGATGGACTTGATTTTTTTTTATGAAAATACAGGTTCTCTTTCGCAAGTTACATGCATGGATGGGGCCCTTGAGCATATGCGTCAGTTTGGATTTTGTGATCAATTGGTTAGAGAAACTGTGAAAGAGCTCCTGAAAGTGGATTTTTTTTTGTTTTTTGTTTTTTGCTAAAGCAAGGACATTCATGGGATCCAGCCCTTCAAAGACTCCAATGCCATATTCACTGTCTTAGTCAAGGTTCCTATCTGCAAACAAGGATTTTTCAAATATAAGAAAACGAGAAGACCAAAATTTGGCTTGGCACACTTGTGATATATAATTCTTTTCAGTTAACTTGTGATTAAAAAGAAAATTTCTGTGCACTGAATAAGGTTGCTACATTTAAATAAGCAGTAATTCCCAAATGTGACTATTATTCATGATCAAACACTATCAAATCAGTCATACATCTATTCTATATCTATATATATCTAAAAGCTGAAGCGTAGCATTTATTGTTGCTACGCTCCAGTTGAGCCACATCATCCACTCATTTCCATTTCTCTCTCTTATTTTTTAACTTTTTTTTTCCTTATTAATTCTCAACTAATTGTTATACTTTCTCCAACATTTCCCTTCCCTTTACCTTTTCATCTTCTCACTACTAATATCACTCTTCCTCTATCTCTTTATTTTCTTTTTATTTTTGGCTTTTCTTATTCCCATCTTCTTATTATAAATTTGCTATTCTTTCTCCCATTTTATGCATAGTTTTCCTACACAAAAGGTTCTCTCTCTCTCTCTCTCTCTCTCTCTCTTAATTTTTTTTTTCATTTTTTGGTAGATTGTTTCTCTTGCATCTCTACTTTAGATTGATTAATATTTGTGTTCTTAAGAACTCTACTTTTGGTTGATGTGATTTAGTTTTTGTGTTTTTTAAGTTGTTATATTTTTTCTGTTCTTTGATTTTATATATGTTATCATATTGCATTATAAAGACAATATATAAAGATATAATGTTATTCTATTACGTAGTATGACATAGATAATTTGGTGTTTATTACTATATCTCTTATTTTTCCTCTTTTTCATTGAGAATTAATTTTATGAGGTACATTATCTTTTAAAATTTGAGCAAAAAAAGACTGACTACTGAGTTAAGACTCAAAAATAACGACAGTAGACAACTTACATTGAAAATTTTCAATATATATTATACACTGCAAAATAGAGTAAGCAGACAACTCACATCAAATCCACATCATTTGTAGAATCACAGATTAATTATATGAGCAGTACCCATCTAAAAGGTTGTTTAGTTTGTTCTCTATATATATTCGTGTGAGAGTTCCCTACCTATTTCAGCATCTCTTTGGAGCAGCTACTTTCTTCCTCCCAGATGGAGCATCCAGTTATGACAACACCACTCTTTTCACTAACATTCCGTGCCATCTTTCTTCTGTTCCTCCCCATATCAATCTTAAAATTTTCCTTAGCTACCACACTTCCAAATGAGACAAATAAACTTGCACTGCTAGAATTCAAGTCCAACATAGATAAGCCTCTCAGTGTCCTGGCTTCTCGGAATGAATCTTTCGATTTTTGCTTGTGGGTTGGGGTTCACCTGTGGCAACAAACACCAAAGAGTCATCTGTTTGGACTCGCAAAACAAAAATATGGTAGGCACCATATCACCCCACATTGGAAATCTTTCTTTCCTTCAATCCCTTGACTTTGCAAGTAACTCTTTCCATGGTGGAATTCCCTCAGAAGTCGGTTATTTTAAGATGACATATTTTCTTAAAATATTAACATCTAAATTTCTAATGATGACTTTACACATTCTAAATAATAATTAAATACATTTAACTTACCAACTATAATCATTTTGTTATCATTATCACTAAAAACATGTAGTCGTAAAATATGCTATATATCAAAAAAAAAAAAAAGTAGGAATTCTTCAATAGACATATCATCCGTTTTTTTTTTTTGGTTAACCCTTCTCATGAGCATTTTATCAAACATTTGACATAGGGCTACAAATTGTGGGATTATCCTCAACATACCACTTTGCTGGCGGCAATCCATATTAAAACTCCGGTATATTTACCATTATATATATATATATATATATATATACACTGAACATATTAAATATTAAAATATTCAATATTGGACATAAAAAAAATTCAATATTGCATTATGGGTTTATGACCTTACACATTCTCTTGAACGATCATATGAACATTAAATTATTCCAAAGTGCATTATGACAAAATAAATTGTCATATGAACAAAATAGTAGAAAAAAAACCCACAATGAAAATAAAAGAAAATACACCCATCAATAAACTCTGGATTTTCTTTACTGAGATTGAGATGCAATTTCTTCGATCAGAGATTGTTATTTAACAAAAAGTCATCATCACAATTTGGTAAGTAATGCGCAAACAATACTGTCAATCTTCCCTCTATTTTGTTTTATTTTGGTGTATTTTAAATGTTTTCCACTTCTTCTTTTGAGTAATGGTTATTTTCCTTGATCGCAATTTACCATATCGCTTCCATCACATCGAAATACATTACTATCTTGCTAAATCCATGTTTTGTTTTAGTACATAATCTCTTTCCTCCAATTTGTTTCTTTTATTTTATGAATGGTTTTGTTATTTTTTAAATTAAGTACTACATAAATTCTTGCTAAAATCCTTTAATCTCATCTACATCTATGCTAATTTATAATTTCTTTCTTAGGATACATTGGAAGAGGAAACAAAGTATCATAATTGATAGGTTTATTTATTTATTATTTTAAGATCTAATCTCTAATTCTTACCACTTATAATTTTTAAGGAAATAGCTTTGGGACACTTACAATGTTTAACTATTGCATCCATTTTATGACTATGGACATGCACACAATATTGCTTTATGTTTTCCACGGTAATACTAATCTCCATTACTTTGGCATTAAAATTTCTCTCAACTGAAGCATATAACTTGATGTAATCTCATTCAATTCTTAGGAAATCCTGCAACCTAATTCAAATTGTGCTAGACAAATAGATAACATATATATATATATATATATATATATATATTAAAATAGAAAATAATGATTTTGTGCAGTCCAAGATGAATTAAATCATATTACTTCACCTTAGTTTGCTTAAATTTATCTGATTCTCAAGGGAAAAAAAAGAGCCTAAAATTAATTATCTCTTATTTTGAGTTCAATATGTTATTTATAATTATTAAAACAGAGCTTAATGACTGTACCACTCTACATGAATTAAATCATCATACCTTATTTAGCTTAAATTTATCTCTTATTTATTTATTTATTTTTTTGAGGGTGAAATTTATCTCTTATTAAGAGTTCAATTTAGCTATGATTTGTTGCTCTCCAATATATAATACTCCTTAAATATACAAAAATATAATAGATAAATAAATTAGAAAAGCAACTAAGCCACGCTTTTCTATTTTATAAAATGATTGACCTGCTCAATGTAATATATATTTCTTTTGCACTTTTTCTTATATTCATCTACATAAACTTTACAAGTTCTTGAATTGATTAGAATCTCAGAGAACCAAATCCATTAAACACAGAATTACTACCATAACATTTTTTTCTTTAGGATAATAAGTGATAAATGGTTGTTGGTTTTCTATTTTTCTTTGTAAATAGTTGTTTCCGGTCATTTTGGGTGATGATGCTGGTATTACTAATTAAATTTTCTTACATTATTTTATTTTTTGGTCACTAAAATTCTGTTTATGTTCACATATCTAACACTTTTTAGCAAGTGTTCTGACTATATTTTACACCACAATATGAATTGGATTTGCAATTAAACTTCTTCTTCTTCTTTTTTTAGGCTTGGTGCTCCACAAACAAGTCTGCGATTCTTTGAAGTTTTCTTTTGTTTTCATCTCCTGCTATTTTCTTGGTTGATTTGATAAAATTTAGAAATTGTGCTTGGCTTCATCTCACTGGGTTCCTTTTCATGATCATTAGTTTATATGTTGTGATTTGGGCTAAAGCTGAAGACCTGGAAGTGATCAAACAAGATATAGTTATAGAGCAACTACAAGAATCTTTTAGAGAACAAGAATTTTAAATGTATGAATCTGTCAATAACTCAACAAAATGTAATGATTTCATGGTATTCAAAAACAAATATGAACATGTATAAACAATTCTATCATGAATACATTTGCTTTCCTTTACCCCTTTTGTGTTATTTCTTGATTGACTAAGATTTACTGAACATTTAGCTTCCATTTTTCATGTTTATTAAATTAGGGAGAAAAAATTCTGTAATAGTTGATTCTCACATATGAGTTTAGTGACTATCAAAATATAAATTGTTATATGTTGGTTTAATAAACAAAGTGTGTATTAATTGCTCATTAACTTCTTCAAAAATGCAAAATAATGTTAGCCTCAATCTAAAATAATTATGATTTATTTTCATGTTCTAATTATGATTTATTTGATGCATATCTCACTATATTATATTATAACGTGTTACAAAATATCTTATCATATATAATAATTGAAAGTAAAATGCAACATGTTTCCTTGCAAAAAAAAAAAAAAAAAAATCAAGATATAGACTTCTTTACTTACTGTTGATTCTTAAAAAAAAAAAACTTATTGAATATATATTATTTATTACAATATAATCACATTATTTTGAAATGGATTTGGGACTATTACTTATAAGTCTCTACTACTATTCTCATTTTTTACTTCACAACAAAAAAATTTACAATATTAAATTTCCTCGCGCAATGCGCGGGTTTGCGACTAGTATATATAAAAGCAGAGACCTTATGTGAGAGTGCATGAGGTCCTGCCACGTGGCACTCTAATATTTCATTTAACATTTTTTTACCTTTTTTCATTAAGTTTTTTTTACCATTACCCAATAGATCATAGTAACTTATTTTTACTATTATATAAATTTAGCATTTTTACCTCTTTTTATTATTATTATTATTATTATTATTATTATTATTATTATTTTAACTATTGCCCAATAGATTATAATAATTTCTTTTGACTATTATATAAATTTAGCAATTTTTACCTTTTTTTATTAAGTTTTTTTTTTACTGTTACCCAATAGATCATAGTAACTTTTTTTTACTATTATATAAAATATAGGCTATTCTTGACAATTAGACAAAATAGACCAAAATTTATTCACTATAAAATGGACTACCTTTTAAAAGTAAACAAAATTTTATGAAAAACTCAAGCTCAGTTCTTATCTTACATATTATGACCAAAGTTTGACCATTCCCACGTGTAAATTAAAGCAAAAACTCTTACCCTCTTACAAACTCTCTTCTTCCCCCCCCCCCCCCCCCCCACCCCACCCCCAACGTATAGATGATACTTCTAGAAAATCTATTTCTTATGAAATCATGTCTTCATTTTTCCCCAATTTCAATTCAATATGCTTTTGTCTATTAATAATGTTCTATGCAATTTATGCAGACAAACTCTCTGTCATCGACCAGTGTAACAAAAATATATATAAATCTTAAGATCCCTAAGGTTGCTGAAATAATTGACAAGTGCATATTTCTAAAATTTATAATAACAAAAAAGTCTAATAAATATCATATATTATCTCACAAAATGCCATTAACTTAATATTTTCTTTAAAAAATTCAATGATAGGAATGGTAAAAAACATGATCCTATACAAGAAATACCAAAAATACATGAAAAACAATTTTCATAGGAGGATTTATCTTTAAATAATATGAAAACAATAGTAAAAATAAAATGCATTGAATGAGATCCTACGAAAGAAGTTCGTTAATCATTACAAATTATACTCATCATTTACGTAAAAAAATAATAATACATCATATTATTTACATTACAAAAATAATACATATTAATTTCAAAGTTCATTGTAAATAATACATATTATTTACAAAAGGAACATTGATACAACAATAGGTTGGTATTACATTTTGTGAATACTTTGTGAAAGGAATGTCAAACCACAAGCAAAATCATTTTGGTGTGCAAAATGTGAGACAAAAATATATCTTTCTGTCCCAAAGTTAGAGGCATTCACATTAACTACACACTCTTCAAATATTTATAATATATTTATCTCACTATAACTACTATATATATACAATTGCAAACTACTTCAGATACATGATTCAAATTGAAGTTTTTGATGCAACTAACAAAACAAATTTTGTAATATTTGATTGAGATACCAAGAAAATCCAAAATAAATCTTCAAGAGATATTGCTAAAAAATAAACTAAGGTAAACTTATTTAAATTATTGTAAAAATATTGATAATGTGATTTGAAAAAAAAAATTAGGAAAAAAATGGATTTCTCTACTTCATTTGAATGAATTCAATCTAAATGATAGTTTTGAAAATTAGATAGTTGCTAAGATTTTTTATACACCTTCAAATGATAAAAAGGTATGGAAGAAAAAAAAAATACACAATTCAATATGCTGTATTTATTCTTTTTGCTGCACTATTCCAAAATTAAAATAAAAATATTTACAAAAAAATGCCACATCATTGAAATTTAAGATAAATGCAAATACCTATGAAAAATCTTAGCGACAAAGTCCAAACTTTGTAAGATCCGATCAAGAATCTCTCGATGCCAATTCATTAGTGAATAACACAAATGATGCAACAAAAGGAAAAAATGATGAAAGCTTAAAAATTGAACAAATATGGACAGACTAAACTCAAACGTTGAAGATGGAGAAACTAATGATGATAGTAAGCGTCATCATACCACAATAACAAAGATTGAAGAAAAAAAAAATCGTAATGAAGCTTTTTATTTCATCATATAATAAAAATCAATAATATAGAATGAATTAATATGCTTTTAATTTTTATCAACTTTTATTATATAACTCCAAGTTTTTTTAATTATTGCTTATTATTTGAACGAAATAATTATAATAATTATATGTGTGCAATTTATAATTGTTACTTTTTATGATGAACTCATTACTAGCAAAGTTTTATAATAAATATGCTATAATATATGTATAATATTTTCTAAAAACAAATTTACATAAAACATTACAACAGTATCCGTGCATCGCACGGGAAACTTACTAGTAATTTCTAATAGAAGACACCATTCTAACAATACTCTTTCACGAATGAGTATTACAGAACAAAACAGTATTATACTTTTTCATTCTCCAATTAGTTGTTAGATTTTACACCTTGTTTATGTATATCCTACAACAATCTGTATTTGTTGATTTTAATCACTTCCAATCCATGAAGCTCACACCAAAAGTAATGATTCCAACCATAATAAAAATAAATGGGGTCATAGTATGGGGAATATAAATAAGTATGTTATGGCATTATATAAGAAAATAACTAAAATAAATTATTAAATACCTGACCAGTGCAGCCAGTGCATCCGTAAGGAGGGATACAACCAACCATACTTGAATACATATCTGATGTGCAGCCATAGCAAATGGACCTTGACGAGCAGCCATTGATGTCCCCAATGTCATGGTAATAAGAACAGCAAGAGTTCTTCCAAGAAGAAAAGCAACTACAGCAGCCCGTCCTTGGTAAGCATTGAAATAAATCTGAATTAGAGGAAATGATATGGCATCTATATCAATCATTATCAGAATAAAAAATAGTCATACATTTAGAAGCAGCATCAAAATAAGAGGTAGCCAACAAGCTATAACTCAAATGAAAGGATGAGGTAAAGGGTTCAAGACCCATAGCTTGTGTTGGTAACTAACAAGCTAAAAATAAAACCAATGTAGCCAACAAGCTATAACTCAAATGACAGGATGAGGTTCACCCATTCGTTGTGTTGGTAATTAACAAGCTAAAAATAAAAACCAATGAACTGCTCCATCAGCAAAAGCAATAGCAAACGAGATTGTCAGATCAGTAAGAAAAGTGGGGAAAACAAAGTGTATCATCACAACCACACAATGTTGATTAAGTGTAAGCTCAAAAAATAAAGGCATCTATAAACCTTGCCTCTACACAACCTATAGATCAAGTCTCCTTTTAATCATTAAATTCACTGCAGACCAGTATGCTCAAAAACTTAATAGTATCATCACAACAATAAAGCAGACTGCAACATTACCTGAGTTTTACAGATATATGAGGTGCCGCTTTTGCTAACACTTCAATCAGCTTATCATTAATTTTCCTGTTCTCCTCTAACCAGTGAACAAATATCAGTACCCTAACAAATCAAACAGGAGCATTTAAAGACAATGGCACTCTAAGACAAAAAATGGACTCCGTATGGTATGTTCAATTAAAAGCATGAAAGGCAAAAATTAAACTCACTCTTATGGTCTGAGCATCAACAATTTTCAGCTCATCCAATAATAGTACCAGAGAATTGAAGACATTATTATCTTTCATTTGGTTCAGTTTATCAAAGGAGTTTTCTGCTTTCGAAGGATCAGGAAATAATGCAGCCATTTTCATAAATGAAGTTTTGATTCTCTTGTGCATCTCTTCTGAACTAGTCTCCTGCACACATATTTCCCAATGCTCATTTCTTTTTTATTTACTTTTTTTAATAAGTAATAAATTCCTTAAAAAGGTCCAAAAATGGGTGCAACCATAGTAAATGGGAAGTATACAAAGGAAGATCCAAAAAGAAAATAAAAATACAGAAAGTATTATCTAAAATTCATTTTATCCATGAACTCTAAAGTTTGAATTAGAAAATTGAGATAGATGCAGAAGTCTGATAAAAATGCCTTCAAAAATAAAAAACTTCAGCATCATTAAAGGTAACTCCTCCCATCAAAGCAATGATTATTCCATTATCTCCATGTACATCCCATCAAAGATAACGGAATGGCCTTCCATATTTTGCTATTTGTTCCTTGCCAAAGTGTCCTTTCCAACAGTATAATAGATCCAACACTGACCTAGGCATAACCCAACACCAAAAAAAAAAAAGACCACATTTCCTTGCCAAAGTCTCCCCCACCCCCCAACCCACAAAAAAAAAAAAAAAAATTGCAGCACAACACATTCCCAATGGATCAACAATTCCAAGCTATAAAATTATAGCCAAGAAGAAGAAACCTATTACTTAAAAGAAGCTGACACCTTGCAGATTCCTTGCAATAAACACCAATTTGTAAGAAAATAGAAAATATATAAATAAAAAAGGGGGGGGGGGGGGGGGGGGGGGAACTTGACAATAAGCTCAAAAAATTATAACCATGAAATAAAATGACTTGCATGCAGTATCAATCAAATGTGCAACGAAATTCACTAAATGACGCTGTAATTTGGTCCAGTAATGTGACTGCACAGGTAAGTATAACAAACTTGACTAATCTATGGTTCAATTGGGAAAAATAGAAACTTAAGAATTAGGTATCATCACATGCTTTTAATTCTATAAAATCAAAAGTTCTAAAGTCAAAAACATGATATAAAATATTGCAGTAAATAAATTTAGCGCATGTGTGCCTTCAATTGGCTATTAGAGCAAGATTTATGGACCGTGATGGACCTCGCAAACGGTTTTTCCATTTAATAATATGAACTGTTGACAGCAACTTGGAAACTCATGATCTGTACCTTCCCTTTCTCTCGTAGAGCCAAATAACTAGTAAATAATTTCATTCTTCACCCAGATCATAGCCGCGTGTTACTACTGATACCTTCTTTTCTGGGATAAGATAGAGTTCAATGCCTTTACATGAAGAGGGGTGAAAAGAGAAAATAAATGGATCCAGTGCCTTGTCCTCTCCGCAACTGAAAGAAGAACGGGAAATAAATCCTCTGCAAGAACAAGCTCCATGTTTTGGGACCTGAAGAATATTAAATAATTGTTGCACCTGTCATCATAATTACAACTTGGTTCAACACACCACAAAGTCTAAAAAAGCAGACCTGAACTCCTTGCAATCTTTATCAAAGCACTGCATCAAAATTTTACATGGAATCTGTTCAAAGTGGTCACTTTTTGTCATATGGCCTTCAGAACATTTATTACAATAATCTCGATATACTTCTATCAATTTATGGAAGGCCTTCTTTCTAAGAATTATCTGCATAAAGAGAAAGCATGATGTGAGTGTCAGTAACTGTACTGAGGCACAGGAGAACTTTGTAGAGCAGAATTGCCTTCTTATCCCGAAGTCTTTCAGAAGTTTGAGATATTAATTTGGGGGGAACAAATTTCAGGTTCGACTGGGCAAGATCACAGGCAACAATCACTGCTTGTGTTCTCACTTTATCATCAAAATCTAACAATCGATCTTCAAGGGCAGCTGCTTAATTAGTAAGCATTAAACAAATGAGTTGTGTTAAATAGATTCAAAAGACAACAAAATCAAGAGATTTTCCATCATAACAGTACAAGTTTGATTGCTCAAAACTTACTGATAACTTCATGAGATTCTGTTCCAGAAGGACTGGCCATGTAGAAAGCTTTAACACATTGTAGAGGTCTCACTCTAACTTCCACAGATTTATCAGAGAATCTTTTCAAAAACTCTAAGAAAAGATCACGGTAATGTTGAAAAAAGAGGCCGTTTGGGCAGTGCAAAAAGTTTCGCAACTAAATTAACAGCTTTTAGTCAGACATCAACTTGATCAGTCTACAAGTAGAAGCACATGGTTAATAAGTATAGAAGCATTGATAAATTCACCAACTGAACTAAACAGAGAAGAGACCCAGCAAGCACACAAACACACCGAATTCATACCAGTAATTCATGAGTCAAGTTTGGAATGACAGCAAGAAGCATCAGAGGAGCACACTGGAAAATTTGAAAAAGAATTTCATGGTAAAATTCTTTGAGCTCATTCTCTACAGCATCTCTATTCAGAATACAATTTGTTAAAAACCCATAGATAAATGGCTTAAGCTTTTCTGCACAATTTTAGATAATAGAAACAGCAAGCTGATAAGAAGCACACGGTGCACCCTGTAAAACATACAAGGGATATAAACGTATACAGTTGGAAGTTAAGTGAGACTTTGAATTACAACAATGGCTCATGAAAAAGCATAAATGTATACATTAAACAAAAGCATTGCATAATAACTTAAAATACGAAGTTCAACACTTTCCTGGTGTTAGAGTCTAAGTTAGACTTTTATTAGGTATTACCTTATCAAGTTGTTTGTTTACCTTTCAACCTTAAGTCAAGTGCTTCCTCTTACTTCCTCTTACCTATCAAACCCTAAAACTCCATGGGGTTTCTCTACCAAATAGGCATCAAAAACTCATCAAACTTCCTTTAATTCCTAAACATTGACCTTAAACTCTAGAATGCTTATTTCCTAAACCCTAGATCCACAAATTCTCTAGATCCTAAAGCCATCACAGGAAATCTGAAATTTTTTCTTTAGTGCTTCAAGGGGAATTCTGATACACTTATCAAAAAAAGAATTCTGATACATTTCTAAAGCATTACCTTTCTCAAACAAGGAAAAGAACATCATATATTTGGCCACAAAAAGTACACAAAAGACACCCTCATAAACACCAAAAGACCAAACAATGAGAATACATGTAAAAAACCTTTTCCACCACAACTGAACCTACTAAAAAATCGTATAAATGGAAATAGACAAATGTGCATTGCACAAAGCTCTATTTGTCTCAATCCAATAATGCATTGCAATGTACAACTTTTTGACATATACCTTGCTAAGGATAATATTTTTGATTGGGTCATCTAAAGTCCAATTATATTAAAGAAGATAAAGTATAATATGCAAAAAAACAGAATATAGCCATGACCAACAGGAATCCAAAACAAAGTCACTTATGATATACCTTTCCATCCTTTGCAAGTTTCTGCAAAATCACATCCAAAACTGTTTGGGAAGCTTCTTCATTAATAATATGTGTCATTATAGAAATAATATGATTAATTAAACTCCGCTGGTGATTTTCTCTACATTAAAAATAATGTAGAGGCATCATTTTTGATATCATCAAAATGAAGCCAATAAAATATGCTCAAAGCCAATTAATTAACTAGCATATCATTATTTTGGATACTTGATCCAGCACTTCACCATAAGATATAAATAACTAGCATTTAATATAATAAGAATCATTCTACAATGCATCAAGGTGTATAATTTGTTCACAACTAACTAAATCATAAAATTACAAATACTGAAATTAGGCAGGTTCTTTGTGTTTGAGTTGTGCCACGTGAGTACCAAAAGGAATTTATTATAAGGAGGATCATACACACACACACAGACAATAAACTCATGTTTTGACTTTCGAGTATACTTATAAATAAAAGAACTCGTGTTTTGAGTATGATTTTAAAGAACAAAATCTTGAAATTTAACCATTTTATAGATCAGATAGTTATTGATCTTTATCATCTTCATATCTTACAAGCGTAGAAACTATAAGAAAGCCTAAATGGATATCATAATATCAACATGATTAATATAGACCAAAGACAAAGCAAGCCTAAATGGATATCATAATATTCTACTCAATCTCTTGTTTATGTATAATGATTTCCATTTTATGTGTACACTAGTTATGTCTACAATTTAGGGATACAAGCATTGAAACGCGGTCACATTTTCTCGCCACATTGAAGGAGTTTCACATCTGGCAGACTTAGCCAACAAGAATCAACACCAAGAACTATATTTCACAACATATTTATCCTAATCCCAAACCAACCAGAAATTCATCAGGTAAAACTTTCTATTACTTCACAACATTAGAGGGCAAAACAAAACCATAAACACTTCATACAACTCCTACATGTAGAATACTGTTTGATTAACACCAGCACGAATTTGCTTTCAAAACCAAGAAAAAAAATACTTTCAAACCTCTTTAACAAACCTCTTTTTCAAAGTTCACCAATTTTGCGTTTTTTAACCCTTGTGTAATGTTTGGGCAGGGGAGGAGGCTGCAGGGCATCATCCTTAGGCTCATCATCGTGCTGAAAAGACATTAGATGCATACAATCAATATTCGGTGTAATGATAAGAATAAAATAAACTACAAAATATATATCATTACAAGCAAATTAATGTTATCATACCATAGAGATGCCTTGGTGTCCTATTTTGTGTCCACCTATCCCATAAGTGGGTGCTCTTCTAGTGCGTTGCGGTCTACCTCGTGCGTTGCGGTCTACCTCGTCCGGTACACCTCCATGTGGCTGTAGAGTGTCAATCCCAACCGAAGGTCCTAGAGGGTTGGATGAGGATGAGGTAGGTGGGTAATGATGCTCTGTGTAGAGGCCAGGAGTGGGTGCACTAGAGCTGGTGGGTGGGTATGAGGGTGTCTCAGGGAGAATAAGAGGGGTCAAATTTTGATCAATACTGAGATCAAAATTGGGTTGCGAAGGTGGGGTGGGTGAATGGACCTCAGGCTGAGGAGATGCATCTACCATGGGTGAAGGACCTCGGATTGAAGAGATGCATCTGGGATGGGTGGAGGGACCTCGGGTTGAGGAGATGCGTGTGGGATGGGTGCAGGTATCTCAGGACAAGTTACAACCCGAGGGATCGTTGCACGTCGACCACGGCTCCTAGCTGCACTTGTGCTTGGGCTTGCTGTAGTAGGCCGACTACAGCCCCTAGCTGCGCTTGTGCTTAAGCTTGTAGTAGCACGCTGACCACGGGTCGGTGTACTACGAGTGCTGCGCTTGTGCTTGGGGTTGCAATAGCTGTTGATTCAGTCTCATGCCCATTGTTTGCCGGCCCATTTGCTGCAAGACCACCACCAAGCCCAGCCACATTGTAGGACGCGTCGGACATAGTTGTGTTCTCAGCTGCCTATAGGAAGCATCTCCAACAGCGCTAAATGGCTTTCAATTTGAAACAGAGAAAGAACCAGTACAATCAGATTTGAGACATTTATGTATCAATTATAGAAAGGATAATATAGTACTTATTAATCTACTCAAATACTCAACTAAGAACTAAAAGTTTTATTAGAATACTATATGTAACAGAAAGTCTTTTTCATTGGATGTTAGTCATATCAAACCAAATTTGCTGAAAAAAGAAATCAATTGATTCTACGTTCATACATGTACTAAAGAAAAAACAACCCAGGCAATAAAATCTAATTAGAACACATTACCATCATATCTAATTTAGCGCTGTTGCGGTCGACATACTTTCAAGTGACCAGACGGGTACCAACGGTAATAGGCATGATCGCGGGGCATCTCACCAATTTGAGGAGGTGTATGGCAAAGTCATTGTCTCATATCCTATGTAAGGATATATGGTCCACGCTCCTCCCTCCAATTCTTTTCCACCTTCCCACACAAGTCTATCTTATGCAGTCTATCATTGTACACAACATGGTCAAGCTGCTCCTGCGCCAACCCAAACTTTCGAAGGTCACAATTGGGTGGTGTGTCTCTACTATGCAAAAATACACAAGTGGCACCCTTGCCTTCCACGTATCCCTCCCTGTAACGCAGAAGTTAGGAAAGTGGCCGAAGTCAGGAAAGTGGCCGAAGTCTGCCTTATATGGCTGCCACATAATCTACAATAGAAACAAAAAACAATTATCTTAACATCTTGTTGACATGTGAAACAAGGGAGAATACATAGATAAAGGGAAAAACAAAAATTAAAACAGAAGATAAGTTAAAGCAATGATTTTAACATATTTTTAAGGAAAATTAACATAACCAAACAGAATTTCTGTATATTATTACTTGGTCTGACTGCATTCTAACTAATTGCTCGCGATGGTGGATCTACGCGGTGCCAGATGGCCTACTCTTCGGGCTTGGCACCTGCACCCATCTACAGTTACGAGCGAATAACATAAGATAAAATAATAACACTTACTTACTAAAAAGAGTACATTGCATAACATACTAAATATCAAGAAAATACTTACTTAAATGCAAGGGGAGCTTTTGGCCAAGGGCCATAATCACATCCAGGCGGGGGCTCTATCCTCGGGCACAAGAATGGCAACCTCGCCCATGCCCAGTACTGGACCAATTGCAATGCCCCACCAATCTGCGATGCCTCTTTATCGCTTGCTCGGCACAACTCTCTGTACAACCATGCCAGGCAACCACTACCCTAACAATACTGTGGTGGATCACGAAGGTTCCGCAGGAACTCCAAGTACATCAGATGCACCCCATCTCTTGACTTGTCTATGAAAATCTTGTCCTCTAGTAGCGCTAAAATATAGCACCGGGCATACTGATGTATCTGAATCTCCGTTGCGTCATGAGGCAGTGGCTCTGCAATGCGCTCAACAAGGCGGCTGATGAGAATTCTTTGCCCCACCAAAGTTTTGTTATTCACCGGAACTCCAAAACCAAGCAACTCCACGCACAGTTGGCTCTAATCCCCATCCTCCACAACAGTCGGCCCAACCAAGACCTCATCGTCTATAGGAAGTCCCAAAATGACCTCCACATCTTCTAGGGTGATCGACATCCCACCATGTAGAAGATGGAATGTATGAGTCTTCGGCCGCCATCACTCAACTAGGGCCGATATTAGGCAATGATCTATCTCTCTAGAAGGAACCCTAAACAATCCTTCTAGCCAAACTAACTTGATAATGTCAATCACCCTTTCATCTTGCATCGTTATGTTTGCCATCTCCTTAGCGAGACCACGGCACGTAAGTGGGCCCAGGTCCTGCAAAATCGATACAAAATTATAGCGGTTGTTAGAACTAGATATACAACTTTGAAAAAACTTGCAAAAAGTGAAAAAAAAAAAATGTAAAAGTTAAAGTGGTTGTTAGAACTAGATATTTCACCTCGCCATTCCAAATGTCCTCTAATCGATGATTTCGTAGTCGTGTCAACAATGAAGGATCATCTGGACTAGGGCGCACGATCTTTGGCTCCTCATCAATTCGAGGCTCCATACTGCAAAGTGTGCTACTGTGAGATCATACGTAGTGGCAGACATACATTATTTGCATAAATGAAATGATTTTATACTTGCATAAAAATGGGGATAGCCATTTGAATAAGCACAAAGCACACCATACATACAAACTTCTAAATCGCGAACATTGACATTTAGGCTAAAATATGATTCCAAAATCGTACTTTTGAATTTTTGAAACAATGCAATGATTGAGCTAAAAAGAGTCCAGATTTCAAAGTAGATTAAATGTCAATTCAATTACGGTTGTGTTTGGATGGCAACATTTGGATTTGGATTTGGATTTGAAATCCCTTGATTTTGAAATTCTTTGTTTGGGTCATTTTAAACAATGAAGGATTTGAAATTCATCATTTGAAATTTCATTGTTTGGATACTTAAATTTGGATTTGGATTTAAGATCAATAAAATACATTTTTTAATTATTATTTTTTCTTAATCCTTTTACATTTTAATTTTAAATACATGAGAAAATATTTATAATCTAATTGACAAGATGATGACTAAATGTTTTTAGTCATAGCCAACTAAAAAAAATATTTTGCCAACAATTGACAACTAAAATGTTTTATATCAACTAGAGAGGACACCCAAATGCATGGGTTTTTTTTTTTTCACAACATTCAAAATCTCAAATTAAAAAATTATTTTAAAGCTATTAACAACTAAAAAGTTATATATCAAGAGGGACATATTAAATACCCAAAATATGTTTCTCTTACACAACTTCCAAAAGAACAAATTAATGGGGACTAAGTAGAAGTCGTATCCAATCCTTTTTATCATCATAAACTTAAAGTCCTCTACACCTCCATGCATTAACTTTTTAACTATTTTGAATATTTCAAGCCGTGTGAGTCTAGGCACTTTTGAAACCACTACGCGTACCTCTTCACCAGAAGATTGTGGTTGCTCTTGATTTTTCTTTTCTGTGAAGTACTCTTTTACAACTAAGAGATACCTATAAAAAAAAATGTTAGATTAGCTACAACAAGGGAAAGAACATTAATGCTACTCATCAACTAAGAGATACCTATCAAAAAAAAAAAAAAACTAAGAGATGCTTTTTATTCCATTCATTAATAAGCAAACAAAGGGGTTCTATTTGCAACTAAAACAAGACCTATTACTTTTCACATTTCCTGAATAACTCAATTTGTAAGAGACCAACTAGGTCATAACTATATTTTTACTTTCAATCAACTACCTTATCAAGCACTTGCAAATTCTGCATAACTTGATAACCATAGATAACCACTCAATATGTAGCAAGCCTAGGAAGATGATTTTTACACATAAAACATACACAATGAATATCCAACTCTGGCAGAGCTGCAAACCTTACACATGTTTGCCTCAGTTTTTATACATAAAACATACACATGTTTGCCTCATTTTTTTTCTTCTCAATGACTACAGATTACTGAACTTGGGAACTTAGAGAAGAATCAAATACTATTTCCTCCACCTTCCAACACCAGAATCTTCTTTTCAAAATTAGAAACGAACAGAAAAATTGAACATGGAAGAGAAGAAATTATGTATTCAAGTAATGCACAATTATAGATAATAATCAAGACACAAAAAAAGTTCCTTGCATATGATTGGCAAAAAAGTGTCTTGCATATGGAATTATGCATTTTTCTTGTTAGACAAGAAGGATCACAGTAATTGATAACATTGAAAAAGATTATGGAAAGCTTACTCCCACATAAAAATTTCAACACCTGCAAAAAAAACTCAGAGATATATAAATAAACGCATCCCCTTTCACTAATCTCTCTCTCTCTCTCTCTTTGCAATTACTTAATGACTAGTTCAACTTCTATTCTACCAAAGACATCTACACCACTGGATGACCAATGTTCCAACCACCAGCTGAACCAAAAAGATCAAGCCTCCTCCATAGCCGAATCATCTTTGGTACAACCAAACACACCATCACCACTACCCCCATCAAACTAGGGTAGAGCCTAGTTCATGATAGCTGAACCAGTACATCTGTCACAACAAAACCTTTCAACTCCACCATCAAACCATGAGTCATTCCTTATTCCCATGGCTGAACCAAATGTGGCACAACCCCAAAACCATGTCCATGCTCAAATACAGATGTTATGGTAAGTTCTCATTTTTTTCAAATGAATATTCTCACTAATTACTTCACAACTCATAGACTGTTCATAGAAGCATTTCATCAAGCACATAATTTGCATTACAAACCCACAAACGAAAATACATATAGAAAATAAAAACAAACCCAAAAAAATCATTGAAAATACCATGAAACAAGATACACAAACAAATCAAACAAAACCCACAAACAAATCAAATGAAACCCAAACAAACTAGATTAAATATCAATGTAATCCAGATATTAACACTTTTTACACTATCCAACAATTCGAATGCTCAATTTGTTAAAAAAAAAATCTTTTTTTTTATTTACTCATTTTACAAACTACCAAACAGAATAATATACATGCATTCACTGAAATGACATGAATCACCAAAACCCAAAAAGATCCGAAATTGAAAAAAGAAATAGGTAACATCATGAAATTCCAAAATCTAAAATTGGAGAAAGACAGAGAGAGAGTACCTTCCACACGGTGGGTCAATGGGAGCATTACTAAGTTTGAGTGGCTAAGTGTCAATGGGAGCAGTACCTTTGGCACGGTGAGTGATTTTGAAAATTTGAGAGTGAATGAGTGATTGAGTTTGAGCGGGCGGAGTGTCTGAGAGTGAGAGAGTGAGAGTGTGGAGTGTCTGAGTGCAGATTTTAGGTTTTAAGTGGTCAAAAATGTGTTTCTGAAACTCGGTTTCAGAAGGGAGTCTAATAAAAAACGTTAAATAGAAATCGAGCTTTAGAAACTTGAGTTTGTAAAGCGAGTTTTTGAAACTCGATATCCACGTGGAAAACTTTGTCCATGTCAATATATGAAAAAACCCCCAAAAACGAGTTTTAAAAGCTCGAGTTCTAATTGGATCTCGAGTTTTAGAAACTCAAGATGCTAGTTTCACATTTTCTTTCAAAACTAGGCAACTAACGAAATTGTTAACATAGTAACATTATTTGGAAAGGGTGTTCCTGTTTTCAAACATAAAACTTAACAATTCTAATGAGAGCATTTTGGAAAGAAGGCAAGTATATATTTGTGCGTTATGGACTTCAAAAGTGACTGTTTATGACATTTCAACTCTGTGTTAGAATCTCTTTCTCTCTCCCTTGTGTGTGTGTGTGTTTGTTTCTCCAGAAAAAAAAAAAAAAAAAAACTCTTATAGTATCCAAACCTAGCGTAGGCTTAGTGTACAACAAGTCAAATTGGTCAATTTGCTTCCACTCCAGGTCCAACCCCTATACAAGCAGACCAAACCGAATGCAGCAGTTGACCTCAAATATTTCTTATTTCAACATAATCACAGTCACTGCTTTTCTAAGGTATAAAATCATATTTTGGCAGATCCAAAAGGAAGTTTGGACTTCCCAGTTGTCTAGTTTAAACACCATTGAGTACAATCCCATGAGTACTGTAAATTTGCTGGTCAGGGGCCCGTGGCTTGTGCAATACATGCATGGCCACGTTTTACTTTAAGAAAATAATAGAAAAGATAAGTAAGAAACAAAATGAAGCATGTAAACGGAGGGGGGATATTTACAGATGAATGATGAAAAGTAAAAACTTGTAACAATTAATTTGATAAATTTTTATGCACAGAATAGGGTGAATTAGTTCTGTTAATCACATGTAGGTTCAAGATCATCAAATGATAACATATAGCATTTGAAGAATGACTTGGGTACTATGGCAGGATATAGATGAGGGAGCCAAACTGGATTGCTTTTCATCATACAGAATGTGAATAACTCCTTCCTACCTCTTTACTATTGATGTAGAACAGACAGCACTTGCCTTCCTAGAGCAGCAGGGGCGTAGGAAGTCACAAATGGGGGTGCTAGTAGGGGGGCTGTCGGGGTAACAGTGTCGGAATTGCATGAAATTTGGCAGGTTGAAGGGAAACGGCGTTCTGATCCAGTTTCATGATACCATGAACATCGCCAAAATTTAGGCGAATTCCTTCATTAAGGCCCCGAAAACAATGTTTTTGCTATTTATAGTATTATTCGTTTTTCCTTAATAACTTTTAGTTTAAAAGTCAGAATAAGGTCCCGTCTGTTTTGGGACGACCCTTAAGGTCAGTAGGTTGTGATTTTTCATTTAACTCAATTTTGCTATTTTTGGTAAAATTCGGTAATTTTGTCCCCTAATCGCGTAATTAGTGCGAATTAGGGTTTTAGACGTTTTCCTTAGTATTTATATGTTTTGTAGCCGTCAGAGGAAGGGAGTTGATTATTAATAAAATTTCAGACAATTGTCAAATTTTCTTCTGGTGGATTCCAGTCTTATCTCCTTATGGATTCAGGGAAACCCCTCGTGGATTCGAGGTTTACTACCAGAAGCTAACAGTTTAGTTTCTGTTCCATCAAGAGAGCATCGTGTGTGCTTTTCTTCAGGCTTCCGCGACATCAGTTATCTCCCCTCCTTTTGCTCTTCCTATCTTTCACGGTTTCAAAACTACTCATTTAATTGAATCAAAAAATAGCATATTTGAAGAAGTGCTCAGAAATACTGACAGAATATGGATGATTCACTTCAGGTATTTCACCTTTGTTCAAGTTTCGTTTGGGAGTGTTTCTTCTAAATGATTTGCTTAAATTGATGGGTTTGGAGCCTTGTAGTGGGTTTTGCTAATTTCAATTATTGGATGCATTGCTCTCTCTTTTATATTTCAGTAATTCAATCAACATTCGGTTTCCTATCCATATCCTTTTGCAAGAGGCAAATTGGTCTGACCACAGGCCCAAGTTCAAGGCCATCGTCAACTTTAATGGTAAGGAGTTGTTAACTGCCTACTCTGTACGAGCCGTCGAGGTATACTTAAATTTTATTTTCTATGTATATTTAAAATTTTTAGGGTTAATTCTTCTATGTATTCCTGCTTGGGTATTGAGTTTATTATGGTCTGCAATTTTTTGTATTTTTAGTTGTTGTCGTTGGCTGTAGAGAAAAGCTCAGAAATTAGGTAAGGAAAATTATCCCAATCTGTGATTATTTTTATTAGGCTTATATCAAGTTGAGGTTATGCAACTTCAGGGAGATCAGAGGAAGAATGTTTCCACCTTCCTTGTGCAGGCTGGCATTGTGAAGAAGGAACATATCAAGATTTATTGTTTTTGAATAGCTGCAGCCTGCAGGTCAATCGCCATATATGAACCTTAGATTGTAGCCATAATGCATGTGACTTTGTTATATGCACGTCTATCTTCCGTGTCAATTTGGTAGTTTTGCTACTTGTTGAGTTGTGTGGGAGAGTCATTATGGATTGTACCGAAGTCTTTATACATACGTCATACCTTAATCAATAATACTAATTTCCTGTTTTATATAAATGATTGTGCATTAATTGGATATATTTAAATGTCTAATTGATTTAATTGTCACATAATTAGGTATTGCCACATTCAGCTATGATAAATTGATAATAGAGTAGATAAACTAACAAAAAAGGCCAAGAGTTATTCAAACAAGAGATGAACACCTTAATAACTTCTTCTATTGTTGTAGATGCTTGCATTTTGTTTTTCATGTTTGTAGTTGTACATCATTAATCAAGGGTTACATATGATTCTTTATTCTTTGTTTATTTTTTTTCCTTTTTTTTTTTTTTTTTGGTAGTAAGCTTAATTTAATTACTGCATTTGAAGTTTTTTCCTCCTTCGTTCTTTCTTTTTTCTTTTTTTTTTTTTTTTTTTTTTTTTTTTTTTTTGCTTCAAAAGAATGTACTACTATATATGTAGTATGTTAGTTGGAGAAGTTAAATATTATGTTATGCTTAGTTAAATGAGATTTTTACTTCTTTTTTTTTTTTTTTTTTTTGAATTTCAATTTTTATAATTTTTAGCTGTAAGTTCCGCAAGGCTCGAGTTTTTTAGGGATCTTGTGCACAATAAATCTCTGTCTCTTTCTCTTAAATTTGCTTATTTGTTAGAGTTTACCCAAAAAGTTTTTTTTTTTTTTTTAAATGAAAGAATTTTGATTTTGTTAATTTTTAAATTTTGAGCAAGTTATTGGGGTTTTAGTTCATAAATTTTGCAGTTAGAATATTGTTTCAAATTTGGTGAATTTTGGGAAATGTAATAGTGTGAAAATTTTATAAACTTTTACTGCCTAGAAAGCCAACTTGAGTCTAACAAGAAAACCATGAACAACTTAATTCCAACAAGAAGGCCATGAACATCCAGGTAGGCTATTGGCATGTTTTTGTTTCAATTCTTTTCTTTCCCCTAATATAGCTTTGCAGTTTGATTTGTTAGTTGAAATTGAAATAACACAATTTTCTTATTCTAGATGAAATTGTTAATGAGTTTTTATTTTATGTATAGTTTTCAATGCAACTAACATCAATTCAATACATAAACATGAAGATGGATATGAGAGTTCTTGATGCTCTTTTTTAAAGCTCTCTCTGATTTATTAATTTCTGTTGCTTACTGTTTCAATGTTAAGGATTCGGTGACCAACTTATTTTGTTTTTTTACTATTGTTTTACTTGTGGGGAAAATTTGATGAGTTTTTTATGCTTGTGTTTTGTAGTTCGTATTGATTTGCTGGATGTGAATGGTGATGTGGGGGACTTAGACGAAGATAATGAGCTACTTGTCTTCTATCTCAAGGTTTTTGTTTTTCCTTTATATTAAGCCATAAAAGCGTGATAGTTTATTTGAAATCTTATATAGATTCTATTTATAGTCATAGGTTCAACATAATATATTCAAAGAGACTCCTATTAATTATTTTTTAACTGAGTTATTGAATTAAACATGCATCCAAAATCTGTTTTAAATGGAAATAATTCAACTGATGATTATTTACCTATTTTTTTTTCTAGGCTAGAGACAAATGTTTACATTGAATTGTGTACCTGATTGTGCACTCCCACACATAGATAGAGTGGAAGAAAACCATAAACTGGAGTTTTATGGAGTTCTTGAAAACTTGTCTCAAGTTATGATTAGGAGTTCTATGATAATTATATGTAACTTATTATAGAACATGGTGGAAAAATTGAATCTAAAGGAAAGAGGAACCATTTTGGATTAGCACATGTTGACAACTTTGGGGTTTGATGTTGCCATAGAAGTTTCAGTGGAAGTCTTCTCTCAGCTGCTAAGCTGTCATGTATGTAAATTAGGTTACTTATTGAAAAAAAAAATTGTAAATTAGGCTAGATATTGAAAGTTCTTACTGAATGCTATAGTTACTAAAAGCTATGTTTAGCTACTAAATTACTTGAGATGTTCCTTAAAATTTTGGGATATAAGTTAATAAGAAATTTCTTTTACATTATGCTTTTAGATACAATTTTTATTCAACTTTGATGTTGGTTTTTATTTTCTTTTAGATTTTATAGAGAAATAGGAACACATAATTTGTATTTTAATTTTGTGTGTTTTTGTGTTTGCATATTCACATTCCCGCAAACAATATATACACTATCAACTTATATAGTTGTATGGTTAGATAGTTTAGCAAATACCTGTTAATCTTTAATGGGGTTTTGCATTTTAATAAAATTTAGGGAATTCAAAGTGGAAATTTGTTAGATAGCACTGATTGTGTTTTCAACCAATTGAATATCAAGAAACATTTGACATTATTTTTTTTTAGTTCATATAACATGCCTCATTAAATAGATCAATCTTCAAATATTTAGAAACAAATTATAAGTAGCATGTAACTTTGCAATATGAATTAAACATTAGACTTGCATATCTCTTTTCCAACTACAAAATGTACCAATACTGAGAAATACTATTTGAAAGGAGATTTAAATGGAAAATAATTGTGCTTGCCAAAGGAGGAGTAAAGATTCATAAATTTACTTTTGTATGTCTGGAATGAAGTATTTTTAAAGGTTATGATTATGGATTCTGTGAGGGATTTCACAATTCGCTTAAATACCAATGGGCTTGGTCTGCGATTGAATGCTATAAAAGATTTTGTGCCCCCTCATCCTTCACCAATTGGTCGTTGGATGGATCGGTAAGGCACACAGTTCGACAAGTGGTATCAGAGTCAAGGTCATAGGTTCGATTGTTGGAGCCACATTATGAGGGAGGGATGGTGAGGGATTTCACAATTCGCTCCAATACCAATGGGCTTGGTCTGTGATCGAATGCTATAAAAGATTTTGTGCCCCCTCATCCTTCACCAATTGGTCGTTGGATGGATCAGTAAGGCACACGGTCCGACAGATTCATCAAACTTGCAACATTTAACCAATTAAATTTTCTATTTAAGTACATGAATATTAGGAATTAATCTTATAACTTTCATCAATCTAGAGGAAGATGAATTAAAAAAAATGAATTTCTTGAACATTTATTTCAATTTTCCCGTGCATCACACGGGTTAGCGACTAATTTACATAACTCACCAATCTCTTTTGGCTAGTGTCTAATGCTTAGGCAATCACATATGTCGGGAAGTCTTAACTTATCGAGGCTTTTGATTGATTCTAGCAACTCAGATAAATCAGTACAGTACTTAAGCCTGAGCACTTCTAAATTCACTAGCTTTCCAATTCCTTTGGGAAGTGAAGATAGTTGATGACAATTAGTGGTCACAAGTTTTTTTAGGAGGATAACATCACATAGCACTGCAAGCAATTCTGTTGGGGATTTCACCAAATTAAGGAGTAATAATGAAAGAACAAATGAACGCATCAAGTAAATAGAAATTAGTGATTGACTTGGAGGTACAATTGAATGTTATCTTTAGACAATAGTTGTCCCCATACGCAAGTTGCTAAAAGATTTCTACAAACTTGTTCCCAGGATACAAATAAGTTTATTGGGTTCTACAAATAACAATTTTAGAGAATATGCACAGGATTTTTTTGTGTTTCTTTGTAACTTACCATCAAGTCTATCTTTCAAGTGAACATTAACCTCTATTTATACCCATAGAGTTATAACCCTTCAAAAGGAAAGTGTGGAGAGTTACGATGCCTCATAAAACTGTTTACAAGATTTAAAACCTTTCTCAAAGTTTAGAACAATTACCACAATTTTGCAGAAGATTCTGGAAAAACAGTTTTTACGAGGCTCGATTGATCGAGAGGAATTGAGCATCGACCGAAGGCTCTTTTCGATCGATCGAATAGGAATAGAACATCAATCGAGTTAGGTAGAAGCTTCAGATCAATTTTCTTGATTAATTCGATCGATCGAGCAAAAGTTTCGACCGATCAAACATCCTAAAACTTGAATTTTCACAGAGAAAATTCTAGATCTCAAAATTCTATTTTATTCATTTTACAAATGAATACTCTCCAACCTTATATCACTATTACAACCTATCCCTATATATACAACAAATTCCACAAGATCATTGCAATAGTCAATGTTTATCTCCATTAGATTTGGCAATACATCTAAAACTTGGATGGAACAATTCCCAAAAGCCTGACCAATATTACAAATGAACATGGATATTTTCTTCAAACTCTTCAATAGTACAGTGGCCTTGCAAACGGAAGGGATTGAAACCGTCTCCAATTTGATCCTCTTTAAAATGGGTAGAGTTGAGTAGTTGAAAATTTATTATTTCAGCAGGAAAGAAACCATAATTAGAAATTACCAAAACCTTGAGTTTATCCATTTTATCCACAAAATCAGGTAACTTGTATGCTTTGTCTGAAAATTGAGAACTGAAACCTCAACTTTGGGTGCGTGAATGTCGCACCAAGTTGATGAGAATGATTCATCTGCGAAAAGAATTATAGACGATGTGAGAAGGCACTCTATATGTATGGGGCGTGTGACTGTGTGTGTGCATGTGTGTCCATGCATATGTGTGATAAGAGAAAACATGAACAAACCAGTTGAGATAGATAACAAGCGGGCATTGATGGGTTGCTGATCCTGAGTGTTTTCACTTGCGTCTATAATCCGTCTTTGCCTTTGTCCTTCTGGCCCTTGGCAGCTTTCAAACATAGCTAGCTCTCTAAGAAGATCATGTTGTGTGACATAGTCTTCATTATAATAATCGTTAATCTCACTTGCATTTTTCCTGGAGAAGGAGCAAAAATTATAAGTAAGAAAAGATTCAATTTTTTTCTTCAAATGCAAAAGGTACTTCCCAAAAAATCTATAACAAAAATATTATTGCCATAAGAAGTTAATTAAGTTATAAGACATTACAAAAATTTGTTCCTTAGGCTGTGTATAGAGTGATAACATATTATGACTACTAACTAGCAATGGTTACTTGAAAAAATACACACTAAGAGTCAGCATGCGTACCTTGTCATCACAAGATTAGCCAGATTCCGAGAGGTGAGCTCATGTATAACGGCAATGGCATCAATACCATCTTCATCATGTTTATATAATTCTTGCCACACATCAATGAGGGCAAGAACAGGGATCCTTTGGTCTTCACGAAATGAACCTAGATCCATAAAACACTCTTTTAAATTTTCCTCATCAACTGAAAATTCTAGGCTTTTTTAAAGACAATGAAGCAGATTAGAACTAGAATTGAAGATAGAATGACCACTAGACCATTATCTACCTCTACTGATCCAAGCCTCTACAGGCTTCCCACGGAGTGATTTGCCAATCACTTTGAGGGCTAGTGGAAACCCCCCACAGCCTCTCACTTTCTGCAATTTAAGGAACAAATAAAATTCAGTTATAGTCATTCAAAATTCAAATCACATGAATTGAAAACAAAACAAGCAAGTTCAATTCTAAGTATTAGTTTGAAAGCATGATTTTGGCAGGCACAAATGATATTATATATGTACTAATCAACACCAAGACTAGAATGTATTTCTTCATTTTTATGCATAACACAAATACTTACTTTACCCAATGGCAAAAAGTGTAAATAAAATTAAGCACATTGCATCTGTATGTATCACATTTACATAGAACTTTTTTGATAACTTCAGCTGAAATGTGAGAACTCCCATCTTGCAGTGATGCTGAGTGATGTAGTAGAGTCGTTGCATCTTCATCATTTAACGGTTTTAAGTTATATGTAAAGCTATATCCTGGAAGTGTAGTTCTTGAGGTCACCAGAATATTGTAATTTGGCATATCAAACTTAAACTTCTCAAGATGGAATTCTGATCCAGACTAGACATCATCCAAGATCAATAATATAGGATTTGATCCAATTTGGGTTAGTCATTCTTGTAGCTGGTTGATTGCATCTTCATCACTTTGGAACTGGGGCACCTAACCACTTATACATTGATATAGTCTTTGCTAACGTATAACATTTTAAACTGAAAACATAGATAATAATGGTAAGTGAATTACGCACAATTTCAATCGCAGCAAAGATTAAGAGGTGAGCAAAAAAAAAACAGCTTTTGAGAAACACCACCAATTATTAAGAAATTATATATATCTTACTACTCTTCTAAGGCAATAAATCCTAAGGATGAAATGTGCCAAAAGCAGTGCTAGACTTTTGAAAGGGCTAAAACAAATAATGAACATAATTAGTAAAGGCATAACTTTGTTTCAAACTGTATTTTAATCCTAATGAGACATAACTTTGTTTCAAACTGTATTTTAATATCACTTTCAGAAATACAAATCTTCATGTGTGAATGTATTGCAATCCCATTTATTGCCATTATAGTCATTCATATGATATTAAAATTTCAAGCAATAGTTCAATTTAAGGTTCAACAATGAAATTTGTCAAGAATTCAACTGATGAACCATTTGATTTGAAGAAATTTGATTTTGCTGGTTGTGATATAAATGATTTTAGCTTAAGACTATCAAGTATTTTACTGCAAATCGATCTATGTATTCTATGTAATGTTTATACATGTGCGTCTCATTGTACCAACAGACCAGGACACATTGGTTCTTAGATTTCACTAGTGGAGTCAGTTATTTTTGTTAAGGGTAAATACTAGTATACACCGCTTATTTCACACAAATGTACACACTTTTTGAACTGAAATCGTGACTTCAAGTGGTGTGAAATAAACACCACCCTTTGGTTAATACAGTATAATGGCTAATACAGACAATTAATAAGTTTTGTAACCCTGTTCTTGATGTATAAATACATAACACAGCATTGTAATTCTTGTTTATAACATTTAAAAAAAAAATGTATATGTATTTTATTTTAGGTAGTTCCTGACAGTCTACTAAGATCCACATACTAGCACTATAAATAACTTAAAGAATATGCAAACTCATGCCAATTATGCATTACAATTACATACACACAAAAAAAGCAAAAAGGAAAAACAAGAGAGGGATCAAATACCTTTAATTTCCTGGTCATAACCAAGCATTTTCTCCAATGTGGTCTTTCTGCACCCTCCAGGAGTAGTCAGTAGAATCCGCTGCTTCTCCTCCTCTAGTAGCTTCATCTTCAAGACCTTCAAAGGTTCATCCATCCCAACAGTAATATCCGGGGGTCCAGGAACTAAGCAAGACAACTAACCAATCTTCAACTGCTCCAAAATCTGCAAAATATCCTTTTGTTTTGTACTTGCATATGAACCTGAAAGAACATCACAATGGCCTCATTCAACTCTGTAAGTTGTCTCCCTTAGTAGGCTTGTAAAGGGTAGTCCCACTCTTGGCGCCCTAAATTGCCAACGAGCTCCTGGGCCTTCCTCATATCTTCGATCAAGCTCATTGTTTCCCCTTCTGGGTGATCAAGCTTTTTGTTTAATTGTCTTATCTCCTCAACCACTGGAGCTAAAAGATTTAGATTGAATTGGAGGCTTTCAAGAATTGGGTTTATGATGTAGAACAGACAGCACATGCCTTCCTGGAGCAGCAGGGGCGCAGGAAGTCACAATGCAGGCTTAAAGGGGGGTGCCAGTAGGGGGGCATCGGGGTGACAGTGTCGGAATTGCATGAAATTTGGCAGGTTGAAGGGAAACGGCGTTCTGATCCAGATTCATGCCATGAATGACGCCAAAATTTAGGCGAATTCCTTCATTAAGGCCCTGAAAACATTGTTTTTGCTATTTATAGTATTATTCGTTTTTCCTTAATAACTTTTAATTTAAAAGTCAAAATAAGGTCCCGTCTATTTTGGGACGACCTTTAAGGTCAGTAGTTTATAATTCTGCAGTTAACTCAATTTTGCCATTTTTGGTAAAATTCAGTAATTTTGTCCCCTAATCGCTTAATTAGTGCGAATTAGGGTTTTAAACGTTTTTTTTCTCAGTATTTATATGTTTTGTAGCCGTCAGAGGCAAAATAGACTATTATCAATAAACTCAGACATTTTGTCAAATTTTCTGGTGGATTCCAGTTTTTATCTCCTTGTGGATTCAGGGAAAACCCCTCGTGGATTCGAGATTCACTACCAGAAACTAACAGTTTAGTTTCTGTTCCATCAAGAGAGCATCGTGTGTGCTTTCTTTAGGCTTCCGCGACATCAGTTGGTATCAGAGCCTTGACTTACCCTGGTCTGATGGCTAACCGGCGAGACAGTAACCACCACAACAATGACGGCGGTGACGACGTCAACAACCCAGTCCTCACTAGGGCTGAGTTCCTTGATTTTCGTGATGAAAATCAACAATTTCGTGATTCAACCCAGCAGACTTTGGACCAGATTCAGGAAGCACTTGCCACCTTGCTTAACCGAAACCCTAATCGCGATGACGGAGAGCGACGTGATAATCGAGTGCGTGGTCCTCCCTATCGTGGTCCAAATCGGAACAGGCAGCAGGACTACAATGAAGAATACAGTGAAGACGAGGAGTATGCAGAGAGAGTCCTTGGCAATCATCGTGGTCCCGCAAGGGATAATGGCCGAGATTATCAGGAGCAGAGGGATTATCGAATGAAAGTAGAATTACCATCCTTTAATGGTAATGTCTCCATTGAAGAGTATCTGGATTGGGTCAGTGAAGTGGAAAAGTTTTTCGATTATATGGGTATAGCAGATGACAAACAGGTGTGTTTGGTGGCTTACAAATTGAAGGGAAGAGCATCTGCCTAGTGGGATCGTGTTCAATTAAACCATACCCGTGAACGAAAGCTTCCAATACGATCATGGAGGAGAATGAAAAGATTAATGGCAGATCGGTTCTTACCACCAGATTACCAGCAAGAGTTGTTCAGGTAGTACCAGGATTGCAGGCAAGGTACTCGGACAGTTAATGAGTACATGGAGGAGTTTGACAGATTGGCGAATCGCAATGATTTGGAGGAAACTGAAGATCAACGGATATCCAGATTTGTACACGGGTTACGAGTTTCCATCCGAGATCAGGTATCCTTACAAACCCTATATACTTTGAATGAGGCTGTAACCTTATCCAAGAAAATAGAATATCAGCATCTCAGGGCAGGTTCGAAGTTTTCCAATCGCAACTCGGAGTCCTCTAGTTCCACTGCCAACAAAGGTAAACAGCCCATGTTTACACCACGATCACAACCTGTGGTTAGAAAGAACAGTGGTGTCAACCAATCCACGGTGGCAGTGGCAGGTTCTGCAGCCCAGCCGATAGCGAATGCCAACCCTTATGCTAGGCCAACTGGGAATAAGTGCTACAGATGCGGAGAACCAGGACATCGATCTAGTACTTGCCCTAAGCGAGCCGCAGTGAATCTGGTGGTGGCAAAAGAGGGCGAGATAGAAGGTGAACAGGAGGGTGAAGAGGTGTATAACGATGCTGATCCATATGCCTATGATCCCAATGAGGTCCAAGAAGATGAGGAAGGCGTGCCGTTAGGGAGGTCTTTGGTGATTCAGAGGTTGTTGCTCACACCAAGGGTGGAATACGGTAATCAGCGGAATGAGATCTTTCGAGCACGATGTACCATCAATAAGAGGGTCTGTGATTTGATCATTGACAGTGGCAGTGTAGAGAACATTGCATCAAAGAGTTTGGTTACCAAGCTGGGACTGAAAACAGAAAAGCATCCCTCTCCGTACAAGATAGGTTGGATCAAGAAAGGTACGGAAACTCTTGTTACTCAACAGTGTCGTGTTACTTTTTCTATGGGTAAATGCTATGTAGATGAAGTAGTTTGTGATGTTGTTGAAATGGATGCATGTCATTTAATATTGGGTAGACCTTGGCAGTATGATGTAGATGCTACTCATAGATGTAAGGATAATGTGTATGTGTTCTTTAAGAATGGCAGAAAAATTGTCCTTGGTCCTATTAAGGAAGGCAGTGTACCCAAAGCTTCTAAAGTGGAGGGGAGGCCATCACTTCTCATCGTTAACAATGAGGATGAGTTTGACAGGGAGTGTAAGGAGTTGAAACAGGTATATGCTGTAGTGGTGACGGATGGCGAGCCAAAGAAGGTTGCTGAGGTACCTGAAGCAATTCAACCATTGATCAAGGAGTTTGAAGAGCTCTTTCCGGAAGAGTTGCCTGCAGGGTTACCACCAATGCGCGACATCCAGCATTGCATTGATTTAGTTCCTGGAGCTAGTCTACCAAATCTGCCACATTACAGGATGAATCCTCAAGAGGGTCAGATTCTACAGGGGCAGGTGGATGAGCTTTTGAGTAAGGGGCAGATCAGGGAGAGTATAAGTTCATGTGCAGTACCGGCACTGCTAACACCGAAGAAGGATGGGAGCTGGCATATGTGTGTGGATAGTCGAGCCATTAACAAGATCACAGTCAGGTATCGATTTCCTATTCCCCGACTAGATGACATGTTTGATATGCTGAGCGGGTCCAAGTGTTACACCAAGCTGGATCTCAAGAGTGGTTATCACCAGATTCGGATTCGACCTGGAGACGAGTGGAAGACAGCTTTCAAGACAAAGGAGGGGTTGTATGAGTGGATGGTAATGCCTTTCGGGTTGTCTAATGCTCCCAGCACTTTCATGAGACTTATGAATCAGGTATTGAAACCATTTATTGGAAAGTTTCTGGTTGTTTATTTTGACGATATCCTGATTTACAGTAAGACAGAAGCAGCTCACTATAATCATGTACGGGAAGTATTGGCGATACTGCAGGCCAATGAGTTGTATATCAACTTGAAGAAGTGCAGCTTCTTGACTGATAAGTTGCTGTTCTTAGGGTATGTGGTCAGTGCGGATGGGATTCATGTTGATGAAGACAAAGTCCGTGCAATCAGAGAATGGCCAACCCCGAAGACAGTGAGTGATGTGCGAAGTTTTCATGGGCTAGCAACCTTCTATCGGAGGTTTGTTCGAGATTTCAGTAGTATAGTAGCCCCTATCACTGAGTGCCTGAAGAAGGGGAGGTTCTTATGGGGAAATGAGGCAGAACAAAGCTTTGCCTTGATCAAGGAAAAGTTGAGCACAGCCCCAGTTTTGGCATTGCCCAACTTCGATAAGGTGTTTCAGGTGGAGTGTGATGCATCTGTGGTCGGGATAGGTGCTGTTCTTTCACAAGACAACAGGCCAGTAGCATTCTTCAGTGAGAAAGTTTGTGAGGCTCGAAGTAAATGGTCGGCCTATGAGCTGGAGTTCTTTGCTGTAGTACGGACTCTTAAGCATTGGGAGCACTACCTGATTCAGAGGGAGTTTGTATTATATACGGATCATCAGGCATTGAAGCACATCAACAGTCAAGCTAGCATTAACAGGATGCATGCTCGGTGGGTAGCTTATATACAACGCTTCCATTTCACATTGAAGCACAAGTCTGGTGTCACTAATAGGGTGGCTGACGCACTCAGCAGACGAGCATCTTTGTTGACCACCCTACGTACTGAAGTTGTGGGGTTTGATTGCCTCAAGGAGCTGTACGAGAATGATGAGGATTTTGGTGATATTTGGGGTAAGTGTCAACAAACTCATACTGCTATCAATAGTATGTACATCCAGGATGGTTTCCTCTTTCGGGGTAACCAATTATGCATCCCTAAAAGTTCATTAAGGGAGCAGATTATTAGGGAGTTGCATGGTGGAGGTTTAGGTGGGCATATGGGCAGAGATAAGACTATAGCACTGGTGGAAGAGAGGTATTATTGGCCACAACTTAAGAGGGATGTTGGCAATCATGTGAGGAAGTGTCCAATCTGCCAAACTGCTAAGGGTCAATCTCAGAATACTGGTTTATACATGCCTTTGCCAGTTCCACAAGCACCATGAGAGGATCTGTCTATGGACTTTATATTGGGTCTTCCTCGAACCCAGCGAGGTATGGATTCTGTTTTTGTTGTGGTTGACAGGTACTCGAAGATGTCCCATTTCATAGCATGCAAGAAGACTTCAGATGCTACTCGAGTGGCCAATTTGTTCTTTAAAGAAGTTGTGCGTTTGCATGGAGTGCCAAAGTCCATCACCTCTGACCGGGATACCAAGTTCATTAGTCACTTCTGGCGGACTTTGTGGAAGCGTTTTGATACCTCCTTGAATTACAGCAGCACTAGTCATCCACAGACTGATGGCCAGACAGAAGTGGTTAATCGCACTTTGGGGAATCTGATCCGGTGTATCTCAGGTGAGAAGCCCAAGCAGTGGGATCTTGCATTGTCCCAAGCAGAGTTTGCATACAATAGCTCAGTCAATAGAAGCACTGGTAAGTCTCCATTTGCCATCGTCTACTGCGTGCCCCCAAAACACGCTTTGGACTTGGTACCTTTACCTGAGCTTCCAAGAGTGAGTCAAGCAGGAGAGAATATGGCTGACCGTATTCAGGCCGTACAGGAGGAGGTGAGGCAGAAACTTGAAGCTACAAATGCCAAGTACAAGGAAGCTGCTGATAAGAAGAGGCGTGAGAAGATCTTCAATGTTAGGGATTTAGTGCTGGTCTATCTTAGAAAGGAAAGATTTCCTGTTGGTACCTACAACAAATTGAAGGACAAGAAGTATGGGCCATTTCAGATTACTAAGAAGATCAACAACAACGCTTATGTGGTTGCTCTTCCTCCAGACATGAACATTTCTTCTACCTTCAATGTTGCTGACTTGTATGATTATCATTCTCCTGATGAACCAGATAGTGGGAACTCGGGGTCGAGTTCTTTTCAAGTGGGGGGGACTGATGTAGAACAGACAGCACATGCCTTCCTGGAGCAGCAGGGGTGCAGGAAGTCACAACGCAGGCTTAAAGGGGGGTGCCAGTAGGGGGGCATCGGGGTGACAGTGTCGGAATTGCATGAAATTTGGCAGATTGAAGGGAAACGGCGTTCTGATCCAGACTCATGCCATGAATGTCGCCAAAATTTAGGCGAATTCCTTCATTAAGGCCCTGAAAACATTGTTTTTGCTATTTATAGTATTATTCGTTTTTCCTTAATAACTTTTAATTTAAAAGTCAGAATAAGGTCCCGTCTATTTTGGGACGACCCTTAAGGTCAGTAGTTTATAATTCTACAGTTAACTCAATTTTGCCATTTTTGGTAAAATTCGGTAATTTTGTCCCCTAATCGCTTAATTAGTGCGAATTAGGGTTTTAAATGTTTTTTTCTCAGTATTTATATGTTTTGTAGCCGTCAGAGGCAAAATAGACTATTATCAATAAACTCAGACATTTTGTCAAATTTTCTGGTGGATTCCAGTTTTTATCTCCTTGTGGATTCAGAGAAAACCCCTCGTGGATTCGAGATTCACTACCAGAAACTAACAGTTTAGTTTCTGTTCCATCAAGAGAGCATCGTGTGTGCTTTCTTTAGGCTTCCGCGACATCAGTTTAACATAAGGGCATAGCTTCCAACACTCTTCTGTGTCATTAAACACCTCTCCAAACACTGCCCCCAAAGCAGCCCCTCCAACCAATGATGCCATAGCTTTGCTTTGCAAACTAACTCAAACCTCCATTATGACACAAGAAAAGAAACCAAAGATTCTATATCCAAGATCTTCGGAAACTAGTTAAAGAAACAAACACACTACATTAACACACATGTCATATCAAGGAATAGGCCAAATATACAGAAATGAGACGTCTCGGTTTCTGTATTCTGCTCATCATCTCTACTGCAGCCCAGGAAATGCCAATTATCTTGAAAAACCATATGATATCTGTGATCCATATAGCAATCCACAGGCACAAGAACTGGTGCAAATTCTGCCACATCCTGAATGGGCTGTGCATGGATATCCTGAAAAGCAAGAAGATGGATGGGTTGGAGACTCTAGGACTTGGGTGCTTGATGTGGGTGCTCTCTCTAGTCAGTTATATTTCTATCAGGTAATTATGTTATTTTTAGTAACTTAGCCGTCATCAAATTTGTTATGGAATCCTGGTTGAATTCACACATACACACACAAAGGAATGATATGCGAATGTGGACTTAAAATTTGGCTAAATGCAAGTTCATGTTCATAGTAAATGGATGTTTGTGTGCTATGCATCTAGGAGCATTCAAAATTTTTTATCATGTACTTCTATGCATAGAAAATTCAACTAATTATAAGTCCTTACTGCTACCTGTAAGTCTCTATATGTTATCTTTGAGGTGAGACTTCCCAGAGGCCTCATGAGACTTAAGAATTTTCAATTCTTCCTCAATCTCCTGTCTGATCGTCTCTTACTTACTCTAAATTTCTGCACTACTGTGCAAACTTGTCATCCGTATGTCTGTCCTTTTTCCCATACTCATCCTTGAGATGCTACACCTTTGTCCAAAATTCTAACCCTAACTCTATGCAGCTTTCAATATTCAGATAAAATGCAATTGACAAATGTCATAGGTTTGCTTTGGATTTATCATTTATCTAGACCTGCTCCCAGCATCCTGAAGGACCTGAACCCATTAGAATTCAGAGCAATTGCTTTGCTAATTCACATTAGTGAACTTTTGTAGTTTAGTCTACTTTAACTTGATTAGTGTTGTTGAGTTTGTCCCTCTGCTTGAAGATGAACAACATAGTTATAGGGCACTAATGGGAAACATATTAATATTGCCCAGGATCCAGGAACTGAACCAGCAAGGCGTGTATGGTCTTCAATTAATGTTGGTACACAGATATATGTTAGCAGCACCAGAATGACTGCAAAATGGTCTGTCAGTGATTTTGATATATTGGTTCCTGAAGATGTTGCTAGCTCTGGAGTTAGCTTTGATTGATCTTTGCAGAGTATATTCACCCTTTCATTTAGTAAAGAATAAGTAAATAGAGTAAGTAGAACCCATTATAGTTCAACTTAAACCACGCTATCATGTCAGCAGTAGATTCAACACACATATCCATGATAAGTGTTATGTACATGTTCTATTAAATCCAGAGATAATCCTCCTGAATTTCTTCGCTTTTCAAGTATAAACATTGGAGCTAACCTTATGATGCCAATTGTAAATAGTAAATAACTTTTCTTAGACTCCTCTTGGTTGCCAAGGAATTGAGGAAATGCTATTTGCTAATCATGTGTGCGTGTATAATTCCATTTGTAAACTCCACTTGTGTTTGTGTTTAATGTCACATATTTTGTACACAACCAGTCTCTAGCTTAGAAAGATAAGGTTGACAGCTAGCTTGAAATTTAGTCACTTTATTATGAATGGAAGTGAGAAAACAAAGCATGAATGCCGTAAATATGGATAATATCACTAGTAATTAAGTAGCCACTTATAATGGTTCAATGCAAAACTTTATGTATGCCAAAAATTAAAGGAGACCGAGTCCATTGCAGCTAAAGTTGAAAGCAAAATCTTATGCTTATATTTGTCAATTTAAGTAAAGAATCATTGCTTGTAATAGCCAAATTATTCCTCAAAATCATTATTAGTCTAGCACAGAAGTAGATCTGCACCAACAATATTATCACTAGAAGAGAATAACCACTTCAAAATTATTTAGATCTATCAAATCTTTTTGTTGCACTTGTACAGTACAATGAAAACACTAAAAGCAAGAAAGGAATTACATAGGGCAATGTTTTTGGACAATTTATTTTCACTCCTCTCCTTAAAAACCTAAGCAATGTCTTCAAGGAATGGATAATCACTATATCCAAGGATAGGGTCAGAGGTGTAGAATGTGTCTCTGTTGTACTTATTGAGAGGAGCATTGAGCTTAAATCTCTTAGGCAAATCAGGATTGGCTAAAAATAGACGACCGAAAACAACAAGATCTGCACGGTTTTTAGCAATAGCTTTGTTCCCATCTTCCCTGTCATAACCCCCAGCAACAAAAAAGCTACCCTTAAAAACCTTTCTCATTGGCACAAGACTATGGGGACTTTCACCCTTTTCTCCAATTGTCTTCATTCTTGGCTCAACCATGTGGCAATAAAGAATCTCATATTTGTTTAAGGATTGAGCCATGTAAAGGCCCAAAGCTTCTGGATTTGAGTCTCCGGATTCCATGTAGTCTGCAAAAGGAGATAGCCTTATTCCAACCCTGTCTGCTCCTATCTCATTAGAAACAGCTTCAACTATTTCCAAAGCAAACCGACAACGATTTTCGAGGGATCCACCATATTGATCCGTTCGATCATTCACTTGATCCGTCATAAATTGGTCAATTAGGCAACCATGAGCCCCATGGATCTCTACTCCATCAAAGCCTGTGTATAAGACAAATAATGACATTTTAATGAAGTTACTATGTAATAACAAAGGTAACCATGAGCCCCGTTGTTCTTTCAGTTTTCTTTCATCAAGTACAAAGTACATTTCTTCACTCCCTTGTATGTTTGACCAATCAAATATCATTTATCTTATATAAACACATGAAAAGAACTTACCAGCTTCAATAGCATTCCTTGCAGCAAGCCTAAAATCATTGACAATTTGAGGAATTTCCTCTATCCTCAGCCGCCTTGGAGGAGTGAAGTCTGCAATGTTAAATCCGTTAGCTCGAATTTGAGGGGTAAAAGGCCTGTCAGAGGAAGAAAGTGGGGCTTGACCATTTGGCTGAAAACCTGTAGACAACAATATAAAGAAAAATAAATATCCAATTAATTCAAATGAGTTTGATAAGAAATCATCAATCACCACTTAAAGAATTAGAAAAATGAGAGTTATGATTCGTTAAATTAGTTTGAAAAAGATGTTTCTTCACAAAGATTTAATTTTTATTTTAAAAAAAATTATCTAAAGAGGTAAATGACAAGACCTTCATTGATTTGAAAACCGCAAAAAAAAAAAAAAAGAGACAAAATTAATACTTCTTTTGGATCATGAAGGCATAATAGCAACATTATATGTTTCACATGATTGTACAGTAAGGATGGGGCTCCATAATTATTCCACTCCAAAAAAAGGAAATTTCAAGATCTTATTACATTTAAAAAAAAAAGGAAAGCTCATGATGGCTGTCTAACACGCCAAAAAGTGGTGGTTGGATGTCTGTGACTACCATAGATATAGGACTCAATAATGATTTTGACAATTGATTTAGAGCAAGTGGTGTCTTCAAATCTAAAACAAAACTACGAAAATTTTGAAAGACCAACCAACTGAAAGAACCATGCTTTTGAAAAAGTGGCATGCAACCGCTACTCTGGCCTTTTCTATTGAAATGACTAAATAATATTCTATTCAATGGTGATATAAAACATCCTTTTTAGCTGAAATGGCAACAACATTAGCTTTTTGTCCAACCAACCACAGTGATTTGATTTTGTTAAAGCAATGGGTGTCAACAACATTAGCTTCCATTGAGGCAATGATCATCATAAAAGCCCCCCTGTAATTAAAAAAAACCATTTATAGTAGAGAAGATAATGCAACAAAATAATTTTATTGTTGCACAAATTTCCTTTACTCCCTCAATCCAACAATGATCATCACTTTTGTTAATTTTACTTTCTCCAAAATGAGAGTCAATCCAATTAATGCTCTTCCTCAAAATGTATGTTTCTACTTCAAATGTGACACTTATTATGCAAGGAATAACATTCTACAGCACCAACGGATGGTTATTTCAACAGTCAATAAAAACTTCAATCCAATTTGATTCTCTACCAAATAGGTTCACATGCAATACTTCCTTCAGGATCAACAGCAATCAATAGTTAAATAGCACAATGTGGTATAAAAACCCAAATCTACTCAATTCATGAATCATTTACCTTATAGTCTTTGTAATTTAGCATATTACAAAACATTCAACTCTCTCCATCCATTACAAAAGTTAATTGTCAACAAGCAATATTAGAAGACAAGATATAAAGGTGGTCTAAGTCAAAGACAAACCTTGATTTGAAACCCTCCCCGTATGAAAAATTTGACAAAAGAAAACTCCACCTTTGGCATGAACAGCATCTACAATGGGTTTCCAGGCTTCAACTTGCTCTTTTGTCCATATTCCAGGTGTGTCTGGAAACCTTTACAATAGCAAAGAAACCTAAGAAGTCATAAAAATTTTCAAGGCAAGAAAGGGAACCCTCAAAATGGAGATTGTCTTTCAGTGTGAAACATGGTAAGAAATTGATTACCCTTGAGCAGTGTCAGAAATTCCAGTGGCTTCAGCTACCAGTAGACCACCTTTGGAGGTTCTCTGAGAATAATATAAGATAGCATGTGGCTGAGGAACATTGCCATAAGATCTCTGTCTGGTCAATGGTGCCAAAACAACTCTGAAAATACAAATTAAATGATAACTTGAGTAAATCAAGTAAGAAATCTTTCTAATTGAAGAAAGTAGTACTCTATAAGAATCAAATATATATTTCCTGTGGCAAAGTCGGGAAGAATAATATGATTAAGCCCCTTTCTATATGTTATACTAGATACTAAAAAATAAAATAAAATAAGGCAAGTAACAAATGAAACCAAATCAAACAATTCATTTTTGAATGATTATGGTGGAGATAAGGACAGCTTCACAACTTCACCTGTGGATTGCTAAAATATAAACTTTTAAATAAGGTTTGAGAAGCTGAAGAAAGACACAAAATCAGAAAAACTCTGCCTATAATATAATGCTTTTCCTTTTGAGTAGACAAATAAAAACCTAAATGAGAGAGTGACAGAGACAGAGACAGAGACAGAATATTTGACTTGATCTATAATTTCTTTTTTTCCTTTAGAGTTTGTTCATCGTTGAAGTACAACCATATTGTCAAGTATTAAAGATAGATGTCACAAAATGCTGTACTGGAGTGGGGTAGGAGAACCTCAAAGATCCTATAGGCCCTTCAATTATGACAATTTCTATATCATTCATAGCTAATTTTCCATGCACTTGAAATTTGAAAATACTTAGTTTCAAGTTCAGGGCCTACGTTCTTAATTCGTGTACCACTGTACCTCTCTTTTCGACCAATGTTTATATCATAAGCTTACCTTTTTCCAACACCTACAAAGCAGCAGCAAAGAGCACTAAGTTTTTTTTTTTTTTTTTTTTTGGTGAAAAAAAAAAAAAAAACTTAGTGCTCTTTGCTGCAGCTTTGTAGGTGTTGGAAAAAGGTAAGCTTATGGAAAAAAAAAAAAGAAAAAAGAGTGGCACTTAGTTTAGGACTGTTTTCAAACATAAAACTTAACAATTCTAATGAGAGCATTTTGGAAAGAAGGCAAGTATATATTTGTGTAGTATGGACTTCAAAAGTGACTGCTTATGACATTTCAACTCTTAATAGTATCCAAACCTAGCCTAGACTTAGTGTACAATAAGTTAAATTTGTCAAGTCGCTTCCACTTCTGGTCCAACCCCTGTACAAACAGGCCAAACCGAACGCAGCAGTTGACCTCTGATATTTCTTATTTCAACAGAATCACAGTCGCTGCTTTTCTAAGGTAGAAAATCATATTTTGGCAGATCCAAAAGGAAGTTTGTACTTCCCAGTTGTCTAGTTTAAACACCCTTGAGTACAATCCCATGAGTACTGTAAGTTTGCTGGTGAGGGGCCAGTGGCTTGTGCAATACATGCATGGCCACGTGTTACTTTGAGAAAATACTAGAAAAGATAAGTAAGAAACAAAATGAAGCATGTAAAAACTTGGAACAATTAATTTGATGAATTTTTATGCACAGAACTGGTTTTATAACTATAGATTGATATCTTATATAATTAAAGCAACTGTAAATAAATGTAAGCACTCTCAATCTCTCATGATGAAGCTACAAATACATTACTTAGAGGTTCTGAAAACACAAAGAATCCTGACAGCCAAGGTCATCAGATACCTTAATCTGCAAATCTAAAACCAATTTACACAACAGAGACTCTGTACAAGATTCAGGTAAACCAAATGACAGCTTGATTTTCCTTTGAGATCAAGTAAACAAAATCATCACTAACAACTCATGAACTGAGTAAAGCTCAGCAAGATAGCTAATACAGTTCCAACAAAATCCATCAATCTTAACATTAGCAAAATTAGCAAAGTCTCAGACTTTTAGCAGATTAATATTGAGAATTCTTGAACAAAAATGTGTAATTTCTTGGTTAAAACACAAAACAAACACAAATGTGAACTGACAAGAAAATGCTCAAAAGGGCAAGAGTGTTACATAATGAAAACGACATATATAAATAACCAACCACGATTTCTTGAAAGTTGAAACCTTCGTAAATAAAACAATTCATTATCCCAACAGGGATATGTCACAAACAAATTTTTTTTTTTTTACAAAATCAAAGTCAAAAAAAAGAAAAAAAAGAAACCATAACGTGATTCTTAAAAAAAAACCCAAAAATAAAAAAAATAAAAAAATAAAAAAAAACCCATCACACATATTAACAATTCAGATCATACTAAACAACAAAGACAAAAAAGAAAGAATTTTGCAAGGTGTATTGGTATACCTATGGGAAAGGTTGAACTTGCCCAGTTTGTAAGGAGTAAGAAGAGGAATGGTGGGAGCTTCAGCAGCCATTTATAATGATTCTATTCTGTTCTTTCCTGTTGAATGCTAGTACTTTACTTCTGTTCCTGATTTCAGACAAAAGTGTGGGAATGAAATGCTTGTTACACAAATGGGTATTTATAGAAATGAAAAAAGCATTAAAGATTTGCGTCCCAAAAAAGAGTCTCCTATAAGCTAGCAGGATGGTTCCATTTAAAATGGTATTCATAACTTTTTTCACAGCGCCTGATGTCTGTGGTGACGTTTGGAAATTCGTGGCGGGAACGGGTCTACACCATACATTGAACCCTCAAGAAAATTTGGCCACCAACGTGGACCATTGGCCTATTTAACTAGAAAATACCCTGTATATTGGATGCGTGATATACCATCTCTTATTTAACCATATATTCTGCTTCTATGAACAGCACCACTTTAAGTCCACAATCAATTTCATAATTTTTTAAAATAATTTTTTTTTGAGAATATAGTTTGTGTTTAGATTTTAGTATATTATTTTGAAAATAATTTAGGTACAATATTTAGATGTTGTTCTTTAGGTTTCCTTTTTTAAGATTGTGTAATGTGAATTTTTTTCTTATTGGATGAAAGTGTATTTTTTAATTAAAAAACCATATGGTTAAATCTTATAAAGGGAATTTAAGGACCAGCATCTAAAGTATTGTACCTAATTTTTTTCCAATTATTTTTATATAAGATCACCACTAATTTTATTTTTTATTTACAAAAAAAACATTTTTATAATATATTACTCATAATCTATGCCGTTAAAAATTATGAAAATATTGTTAGATTTGTCTTGTCATCAATTGTTCTACTTAAAAGAAGAGCAATCTGAGTTCAATTTTGTTTTTAATAGCTTCTTAAGTTGATAAATTAATATTTATAGCCAAAAAAATTATAAATATTTTTCTTAATATGAACCACATATATATATATATATATATATTGAAAGAAAACTGGAATTTATCAACTCTTTTGAGGATATATATATTTGGAAGGTGGGGACAGAGCCACCCAAGGGAGACATGGCCCCTCTAGATTTTTATTTTTAAAGTTAAGAGTATATATGTTTTATGAGTTTTTTAGAATTTGGCCAAAGAAAATTATTTTTAGCCCCCTTAGTATAATTTTTTTCCCCCTCTAAATAATAAGAAAACGACAGTGGTGACGACAAGAACAACATAATTATTTCAAATAGCAACAAACATCTAGCCCATACAACAACAAAAATTAGCCCAATCAACCAAAACATCACTTTAAAAATCATTATTTATAAAATCTTTTTTTTTTTTTTGAGAAAAATTATTATTTATCAATTCTGATCAATGAATCTTAGATCTATTAATTATTTTTTTATATAAAAAAAAAATCCCTAAATCTATACAATACCAATCGAATAAAGAGAGAATATTTCCAAGACATTGTTGAATGACTAATACGCATAGACACAATTAATTAGTATCATAATGATAACCTATAAATTTATAATTAGTGATTGTTGGTTGATGAGTGGGAATCATTATTTTTTTTAACTTACTACCTTAATACTTTAGTTTATTTATCTATTTTATTGGGCGGTCCACAATTTTTTTTAAGTAAAGTTTGTGATCTATGTCTATGTGTTTTGAGCACTTTGGCATTGTTAGGCTTACTAAATATAATTCTCACTTGTTTATTTATTTATTTATTATTATTTTAGTTTTGGCATTTTTTTTTCCTATCGGATTCCCTGTATTGGATCGAGTAATTGTGGTTTTAGAAGACCACACTTGCCTTTTGAATTTGAAAATTTCTACAGAGACACTCAAATTTATATTTGATCTCACATGCTTGAGAGTGTCACCTTATGGCACATAAATATTTTTTCTTTTTCATAGCTAGTCGACTCATTTGTAAGTGACGAACCAATTGACAAATTGAGAATCAAGCATTTTATTTTTACTCTTGTTAAAGGCAACTGATTTTTATTTTATTTTATTTTATTTTTATTGAGTAAGTCCATAAACACTCTCTTTCATTTTTGTCAAGAAAGGAAACTCATTATGACTTATGAAAAAAAAAAAAAAAAAAAAAAAAAAAAAAAAAGGAAAAAACCTCATAATTATGTGTATACAGACTACAGTGGACTCCGGTGATGTGGATGGATCGTCTGTTTTCGTATGATATGAATTTAGATGAATGGTTGTCGAAATAAAGATTAGACAGGAAGTGGTATAGAAAAGAGCTTCTTATTCTTCACCAAGAAAAAAACCAATGGGTGGTCAAAGAATGAAAAATTTAAAACAAAGACCAGCACAAAGTAACAAAGTTTGTCTCATTATTAAAGTTTGCATGGAATTTGAATTTTTGTTCTTATAAACTATTAGTTTTTGTATGGTCCTTAAATTATTAAAAACAATTTTGCTTTATGTTGATTTTCTATCATGTTTGTCTGATTTCAACCAAACTTTAGATATGAAACCAATATTTTCTTCCCAAAAAATAAAATCATAAAATTAAGGAAACACAAAAATCTACATAATTCTAGGATTTAAAACAATCATATTTTCTACTGATGCATATTTTTTTATGTGTTCAATCTGACCGAAATGTAAGAAAAAAGAAACAAAGAGTAGAAGATAATGATAATAAGTTGACAAAGCCTACAAAATTTTCCAAAAAGAAACAATTCTCATAAATCATGGTTTGAGAAGCCAAGCCAAGTTGATATCTTTTACAGCCACCTTGACCTCTAGATTGGTAAGAACTTCCTTGATAGGCTCCCAAAACTTAGCCCTCTCTTCATCACATATCACAAGCTTCAATTGCTTAAGATTTGTAGTTGATGGTGGCAACTCATTACGCAAGCTCAAGCACCCTTTCATGTGGATCTCCTCTAATTTACATAACTCACCAATCTCTTTTGGCAAGTGTCTAATGCTTAGGCAATCAGATATGTCGAGAAGTCTTAAGTTTTTAAGGCCTGTGATAGATTCTGGCAACTCAGATAAATTAGTACAGGACCTAAGCCTGAGCACTTCTAAATTCACTAGCTTTCCAATCTCTTTGGGAAGTGTAGACAGTTGATGACAATTGGTGATAATGAGTGTTTTCAGGAGGATAACATCACACAACACTGCAGGCAATTCCACAAGATCATTACAATAGTCAATGTTTATCTCCATTAGATTTGGCAATGCATCTGAAACTTGGATAGTACAATTCCCAAAAGCCTGACCAATATTACACATGAACAAGGATATTTTCTTCAAACTCTTCAACAATACAGGGGCCTTGCAAAGGGAAGGGATTGAAACCTTCTCCAATCTGATTGTCTTTAGATTGGGTAGAGACTTGAGTGGTTGAAAATTTCTTATTTCAGTAGGAAAGAAACCATAACTGGTGATGATCAAAACCTTGAGATTATCCATTTTATCCACAAACTCAGGTAAGCTGTAATTATTTGTTTGGAAGTTCAGAACTAGAACCTCAACTTTGGGTGCTTGAATGTTGCACCAAGTTGACAAGAACGATTCATCTGCAAAAAGTATTATATATGATGTGAGAGGGCACTCAACATGTATTGTGTGCATGTGTGATAGAGGGAAACATGAACAAACCAGTTGAGATTGATAACAAGCGGGCATTGATGGGTTGCTGATCCTGTTCTGTGCACCAACTTGGTAGGGTGTTTCCTCTTATGTCCATAATCAATCTTTGCCTTTGTCTTTCTGGCCCCTGGCAGCTTTTAAATATAGCTAGCTCTCTAAGAAGATCATGTTGTGTGACATAGTCTTCATTGTAATATTTGTTGATCTCACCTGCATCTTTCCTGGTGATTGGGCAAAAATTATAAGTTGGAAAAGGTTCAAATTATTTCTTCAAATGGTTCATAAAAAAATATTTCTTTCTTCAAATGTAAAAAGTATATCTCAAATAATCTATGATAAAATGTTATTGCCATAAGTAATTAATTAAGCTATAACTTGTAGGACATTACAATAATTTGTGCCTAAGGCTGTGCACAGAGTTATTACTAATTATATCTAGCAACTAACAATGGTTACATGAAGAAAGAGGCTACAAGAATATCAGACCATAGAAATAAAGAGTCAGTATACCTTTTCCTCACAAGATTAGCCAGATTCCGGGTGGTGATTCTATGTAAATTGTGAATGGCATTGTTGCCAACTTCATCTAGTTTATGTAATTCTGCCCACATATCAATAAGGGCAGCAACAGGGATCCTTTGGTCTTCAGGAAATGAACCTAGATCCATGAAACATTCTTTGAAGATGACCTCGTGATCTGAAAATTCTAGGCTTTTTCGAAGACAATCAAGCAAATCAGAATTAGAATTGAAAATATAATGACTGTTAGACCAATTCTCAGCTATACTGCACCAGGCCTCAACAGGGTTCTCATCGAGTAATCTGCCAATCACTTCAAGCGCCAGTGGGAACCCGCCACAGCCTCTCACTATCTGCAATTTAAGGAACCAAATAAAATCAGTCATAGTTTGGAGGCTACAGGGGTAATATTGGCCAATGCTATAGTAACTCAAACCACATGAATAGTTTGGAAATATGAAACAAGGCTAGTAGGACCTTCTTATTTTTCTCCTTTTGCACTCAAGTTTTGGGAACAACTGGTTCAAAACAAAACAAGCAAGCTCAAATGTATGAATAAGTATGAAAGCATGATTTTGGCAAATACATTTGTTTTTTTTGGTTGGGAATAGGGTACATACGGTATCATGTACTCATCAAGACCAAAACTAGATAGTATTTCTTCATTCATATGCATATACATACCTGAACCAATGGTGAAAAGTACAAATAAAATTAAGCACTTTTCATCCGAATATTTATGAAAGATTGACAAACATAAACTCCTTGAGACGGAATTCTGATCCAGACCAAACATCATCCAAGATCAATAATATAGGATTTGATCCAATTTTGGTCAGTCCTTCCCGTAGCTGGTTGATTGCATCTTCATCACTTTGGAACTCGGGCACCTGATCACTTATATATTGATATAGTCTTCGCGCAATGACCATCAGGTTGAAATTTTTAGCAACGGGGACAAAAAAAATATTGTCCTTAAATTTTCCTACCCAAAAACAATCCAGTTAGAAAGTTGCCATTGAGGCACATTTCATTTCTTATAACATTGTAAACTGAAAACATGGATAATAATGGTGGGCAGATGAAGTGAATTACACACAATTTCAATCGCAGCTAAGATTAAGAGGTGTGTGTGTATGTTACATTTTCTTTGTTACTACGCTTCTAAGGCAATAAATGCAGAGGATGAAATGTTCCAAGAACAGTGCTTCATGACTGTTAAGAGGGTTAACACTTAACACAAAATAATGAACATAATTAGCAAAGGCCTATCATATCTGACCTAATGAGACATAAATTTGTTTCAAACTGTAGTTTAATTCCACCTTTACTTTTTTTTTTGAGAAACCAGACTAAACTTTCACCTTTACTTTTTTAATTTCTATGAATCGTAGTTTAATTTCACTTGTAGAAATTCAAATCTTCATGTGTGATCGCATTGCAATCCCATTTATTCCAATTACTCATCTATATAAAATATATAAGCTGAAGTGTAGTATTTATTATTGTTACGTTCCTATTAAGTCACCTCATCTGTTACGTCATTGACCACACCATTAGTCTTTTTCATATTTATTTTTACCTCTAATTTTTTTTTACAATATTAAATAGAAAATAATAGTTGCTTTACAAATTCATTTTAGATGGTTTTAACTTTACATATTCATCTACTTTAATTTTGATGTTATAACTAAATAATAAATCAATGACAAATCAAAATAAAAATGTTGTCTATATATATTCCTCTCTCAACTTTTTTTTTTCTTTTTTTTTTTTGTTGAATTTTTTTTTCTTGCATCTTTACCTTAGATTGATGAATATTATTGACTAATTCATGTGTTCCTTAATACTTTTTTTTTTCAACACTATATACTTTTAATGAATGGTGTTTGTTGTTGATCTTATTTGAGGAAAATCATATTATAATATGTCAAATTTTTTGTTGTTTTCAGGTTTTAATTTATTTGAAAAACAACAAAATAATTTGGATAAGCTAATTAAGAATAGTTAGTATAGTTGAAGATAATGATTTTTGTACAGTTTACTTTCACTGTTTGTAAATATTTTGTTTAACAAATTAGTAGTGGATTGTTATGTCATTTTTATACGATGTTCTTAGATGCTTGAGCAATTTCTTTAAGCATTTATGAATATTTTATATTGTTCTTTATCTTCCTTATCTTATTAGTGTATTCTTTGAGATTTTTAAGAAAACAAATTCAATTTTGTGCTTCAAATTATTTATTTATCTATTCATTTTTCACATGTTGGATTAGATGTAACATTAGAATATAGCAAAATTAACACAATACTTCTTCTTTTCAAAAACAATTCTCTACTTTTTTCCCCTTTGAAATTGTACCCTTGGTTTTTTTAAAAGGAAAAAAAGTTACAATCTTTTATTTTTCCCTTTCTTTTTTTATTATTTTGAATTGTAGTTTTGTTGAGTTTTATTAATTTTTTTAGATACGTTTCTTGGTGTTTTTGATTCTGTGGTAGAAAAAATTGGGTTTGAAAAAGTTTGTTTAAAACTAAAAGAATAATTTCCAAATTATATATACTTTTTAATGATATACAAAATATTAAAAATTAATTTTATTAAAAATTAATATTTCACTAAATTACCTTTGAATTCTTGAGAAAAAATGTATTATTTTGATTTTGGTACAACAGAAATTATATATATATATATATATATATATATGTAAGGCCACAATTTTGTTGGGCTTGGTACCAGCTCGGTGTGGTGAGCCCAACAAATGCCCAACAATAGAATTTGTAGAGAGTGGGTTGAACAACTGGGCTGGGTATGGATTTAGCAACGATTCAAGCAAGCTGAAACAATAAAAACGATTGAACACAAATGTATTATTGATAATCTCTCAAGTCCGAGAAGGCTTAATGTTTACAAACTTTTTTCTTCCACCAAAAGTCCCCCCTTCTCTGTGAGGCCTGCTATCCTTATATAGACCCCTTCTTCTCATCCTCACCGCACACTTGTCCCTCATCCAGGTGCCCACTTGAGTACTGGTCACATCAGCCGTTTGCTTTAACCTGCAGTGAGTGGTGGTGGGTGAAGATTCACTGTTCAGGTGTCTTCTCCACATAAATGCGGCCAGGAAAGTTGCTGCAGTGCATTAAATGTGGCGGTGGCAGCTTTATTGGCAAGAAATTTCATGATAGTTCCGTAGTTAGGCATGCTCGGGGCTCAGCTTTAGCAGGGAGATCTCCAGTATAGCTCCTTGATCGAGTTCTGGGCAGGCCCGTTGAAGATGGTCTCTTCGGCCCGAAAAGGCTGTCTTCGGACGGACCGTTTGTCCCTCCTGGGCTGTACTCTTCTCAAAATGGCAATACATTGGTTTTTATCCTCTTCGGACAGAGAGCCTTGTCCGGATTGGGCCTCTGGCCCAACATACGACATTAGGCTTTCTTACCCACAATATATATAAAGATTACATTTTGTGATTGTTTTTATAATAAATGAAAATATGATTACAAATTATATTACTATTTATTAAATTAGTACAAGTTGTAAAAATAATAATAATGAGACTATCCTAAAAATATTATCATGTACAACGTTCAGGATCCGCCACTGTTGCTTATAAAATTCAAGAAATAGTTCAATTTCAGATTTAACAATGAACTTTGTTAAGAATTCAACTGATAAATTAGTTGATTCGAAGAAGGATTGAGTTTGCTAGTTGTGATATAAACGATTGTACCGTAACGCATGAGTGTCAGGTGCTCATTAAACCATAACACAGCATTGTACGTCTTTCTCATCTGATTTAAAAAAAATAAAAAAATGTGTAGCATTCTTGTTTATATAGCATTTTAACAAACTTCTATACGTATTTTGTTTTAGGCAGTACCTAACAGTTTACTAAGATCCACATACTAGCACAATAAATAACTTTAAGAATATGCAAACACACGCCAATTATGCATATAAAATTACATACACAAAAAAGAAGAGAGAGATCAAATACCTTTAATTTCCTGGTCATGACCAAGCATTTTCACCAGTGTGGTCTTTCCGCATCCTCCAGGGGCAGTCAGTAGAATCTGCTGCCTCTTCTCATTCAGCAGCTGCGTCTTCAACACCATCAAAGGCAGATCCATCCCGACAGTAAAATCCGGGGGTGGAGGAACCACACACGTTGCCCCACTTTTAATCGCTAGCGACTCCGTTCTCTTGCAAATCTCCAAAATCTGCAATATATCCCTTCTGTTATGAGCTGGGATATGAAGCTGAAAGAATGTCACAATGGACTCATTCAACTCTGCAAGTTCTTTCTCAAAAGAGGAGTCCAACTCTTGGTTGTCCAACATGCCAATGAGCTCCTTGGCCTTCCTCATATCTTCGATCAAGCTCCTTGTTTCCTCTTCTGGGTGACCAATTATTTCGTTTAATCGTGTTATCTCTTTAACCACTGGATCTATACGATCTAGATTGTGTTTGAGGCTTTTAAGAATTGACTCGAACATAAGGGCATCGCTTCCAATACTCTTAAATGTGTCATGCAACACATTAACTAGCTCTCCAAACACTGCCCCCAGAGCAGCCCCTCCTACCAATGATGCCATAGCTTTGCTTTGCAAACTAACTCAAACCTCCAATATGACAAAAGAAAAGAAACCAAAGATTCTGTATGCAAGATCTTTGGAAACTAGTTAAGAAACAAACACACTACATATCAAGGAATAGGCCAAATAGTAGGGAAGCAAAGTATAAACCATAAAAATTTAAAAAAATTTTAAAAAAAAACACCAAATGCTTAGAAGGGATTTATTCTATACGATATATTGTGATTTACTATAAAAAAAACACCAAATGCTTTCATATCATATACTGTATGCTAAAAATTATTTCTTTTTTCTTGGGAGAATCTTTTTAAATATTGACTTAGAAGGGAAGCAAAGTATAAACCATAGGACCATGCTAAAGCTACCAAATATATTGTTCATATGTTGGTGTCTTAAATATACTATATGATACATGGGGATTTACTATAAAAAAACGCCAAATGTTTTCATATCATATACTTTATGATAAAAATTAGTTCTTTTATTCATGATTCTTGTGTCATCTACTGATTCCTAGGTTTATTTTTGTTATTTTTCTGTCCTTGGTTTTTTTTTTTTTTTTTTTTGAGAGTTTTTTCTGTCCTTGTTGATTGTCAATCCCTTTGAAAATTTGTGTTGCATCTGGAGAGCCAGCCATGTGTGTACATTAAAATAAGATAATCGGGGGAAAAAAAAAAACCGAAGTCCAAAAAAAATAGAAGTAATTACTTTGTTAGCAAAAAGTAAGTAAACACCTTAAAAGAGAAAGAAAGAAATAAATAAATAAACATGATTCCAATAGCCATGATGTAATGTCAAGAACCATAGCTGATTGAGTATCTGACATCCAACACACTTAAGTATCTAACATCATGGGTCATCAAATTTGGGATAATAGTCCTAACAAATAGATGAAGATAAGAGAATAAAAAAAAAGTTACAAATTCATCATAGGTCATCATGATATAATGAATTTATCTTCTTCTTAATAAAGTTACGAGTTTCTCATAAAATTATTAAAAAAAAAAAAAAAAAAGAAGAAGAAGAAGAAGAAGAAGAAGAAGAAGAGAGAATCTTTTTACTTATTGGTTCCACTCGCTAGCCATCGTTTTAAATACAAAAGTGAGGAAATGATTGCGCATTCATGGTTTAGCAATAAGCCCAATAAAAGTTTGGGGAAAGATCCTGCAAGCAGAAGTTCAAAGGAGATGCTTAACAAACAAAGTCTTAGATCAGCTGCAGATTTATTTATTTATTTATTTTTATCAGAAAAATATAAGATTAGGCCATTCTTCTTATCTAAAATTACATATCGCACTTTCTAATGTCTCTAGAGTTCAATTCCCTTTTTCCCCAAGTACATATAGTTTTTCCTTTTAATAACAAAAAGGAAAAACTTTAAAACATTATTTTCCTTATTTGATCCTATCGTTTAAAGATTTAAAAAAAAAAAAAATAATTGTGATTAATGTGTGAAAATATTTTAGACCCTTTAAAAAAATAGACACCAAAAAGTTGTATACCATGACAGAAAAAAAGTGACAAAAATATGGTGTTTTGAGATGAATTGCAGGCACCTACAATAGCATTGGATTGGACCGGATTCCGCCTCGTCATCACGGTTTTGGGCTTGCCCATATGATATTTCATGAAAACTTCACGATGTCTACTGAGGTCATCAGGGAGAGGCTGGGGCGGCTCATTCTTGTGAGAGGGGCGCCTCATGAGCCCGCCAAAAATCTTCCGTTCCCAAAAATTTGTTGGCTTAAGATTTGTACAAATTGTACCAAATCTCGCTCATAGAGTATGCGTGCACCACACCCTTTTATCTCAATATCTGGGCTTTAGGTTTTAATGAATGGCCTAATGTCATCACATCCATGTAATAGTACTCCTAACTTCGCATGCCAAATATATAGCCAAATTCCAAATGAGCCAACATGAATTTTGTCTCTAGGGAACTTATAGTTTCGTGGAAAATCTTCAGGACCACCGTGCATTTCCAAACGAAACTCATGAAAATCTGTAGGATCACCAGGAGAAACCTCGCTCAATTTTTTTTGGACTTTAATATCAACACATAGAGCAATTCCTGTCCAATTAGTATCATACTGATGTAGCGGGATTGAAACATATGACCCATGATTCTGATGGTCGAACCACGTTGGAATTTCAATTTGATTTAACACGATATAAAATTCTTCACTTTCACGAATATGATCCTGTAAAATATTAATGCAAAAGTAAAGAGATGTTCAAATTAAAATAAAATAAAATAAAAGTGTAAAAAGATGTTTTCAATGCATGCATGTTTGCGAGAGAAAAACCTCCATGTAACTTTGCCACAATAGCTGGAAGAGTATATTTGGCAAATAATTCTCAGTTAATTTGCCTCTATTCTTCTCGAGCAAGCTGTCCAGCAAAAAACTCTCGGTGATTTTTCCTTCTTCATCCTCAAGAAAGCTAAGGCAATTAATAAAAGCCAATCCTGCTTCACCCGAAGTCCAGACAACAGAGTTATTTGAATAATTTTCCAATGAAGTACATCCTCTTGCCATTACATACTTCGTACTTAATGAAAGACATGACAACGATTGAAGCTTGCTACAATTATCCAAGCAAAGAAGTTTAAGCATAGAAAGTTGTGAAATGGCATCAGGCAAGCGTGTAAAATTGTTTTTGCTCAGATTCAGAGACCGCAGTGAGGATAAGCTACTGAGATCAGGGAGTGCTCCATCTGACAAATTGCAATCACTTAGATCAAGAGATTTTAAAGAGCTTAATCCTGAGAATGACTCGGGTAACAGCAGGTTGGCGGGCTCTGGTTCAGGACGTTGAGCATAGAAAAATCTGTATGTCCATAAAGCAAGGGAGAGCCCGGGTAAATGGCATGATTTTGGTAGTTGAACCTTGCATCCAGATAGTAAGGATTTCAAGAGATGTCAAAGCACAAATGGCACTAGGAAAACTCGAGAGGTACTTGCAATCTTTAAGATTCAATATGGTCAAGTCAGCTAGATGTTTGATTGATGATGGTAGTTCTTTTATGGCAGTCCTGTCCAGATAAAGCTTTGACAAGTGTGTCATATTTTCCCAAATATCTGGAAGCGTCCTGAGTCTTGAACAGCCTGATAGAATGAGAACTTTAAGGGATTCTAATTTGATCTCGTGTGGAAGGTTCTTAAGACTTTCACAATCTTTCAGATTTAATAAAGTAAGATTTTTGAGAACTCCAACTGACGGATGAACATTATACAGTCTTGTACAACCTTGAAAAGTCAAACTCCTAAGAATTTGAAATCCACTGAAATCAGCAGTCTTGATTAAATTTTGAGAGTAACTAAGGTCCATAACTCTTAGCAGGTTCAAATTCTGTGATTAAACAAAAAATAAATACGAAAAATTAAGAATATAATAACTTAGTCTAATTTACAGTAATAATAATAATAATAATAGTAATAAATCGCAATAGTAACAATCTTACATTAAATCCTTCTGGTAGTTGCTCAATCTGGCTATTAGGCATAGTAAGTTCAACAAGATTGTATGGTCGAAAACTCCTTGGCATGGATTTCAATGGATAATCATGCCATTCCATCATTCGTAATTGATTAGAAAGATGATTAAGGCCCCAAAAACGGACTGCGCGCACTGCAGATCTTAATCAACTCTAATCTCTTCATCTTTGAGAAGGCATTGGCATTCAAGTCTTCTTTACATGGAGGTGAGTTTAGCATCATGCCTTTAACATATTTTGTTCCCTAGTTACCATCAAAAACGAAATTAGAGTAGGAAATTTGGAAAATTATAGAAATGTATACTTCCCTAAGCTTATGTGTATATATATTAATGCACTAACAGTATTATTCCTCAGTACAGAAAAGATATCCTCATACTTCCACAACCTACTTCGTCTTCTAAGCTTGTTTAGTGCTTCATGACAAACCATTGCCCTGCCCATTACTTGTAGCAAATCATGCATCCATAATTTTCTTTGATAAATAGTAATGAGAGAATTGTCCCTTAGAAATTCTAGGTTTGCCCAATAACCAGGATCATTTAGAATATTTGCAACTTGATTTATGTCCATTCCCTTGAAGAAAAATGCAATGTCCAAAAATAATTCTTTCACATTCTTGTCCAATATTCTCTTATAAATAATTTCAAGTTTAGTCAAAATTTCTCCTTCAGAATTTTCCTCTAGTTCACCCATGTAACTTTTCCATACATCTATTTCTTTGGTATGCAAGAAGGAACCAAAACATTCAAGAGCTAAAGGAAGGCCTTGAGCATACTTCACAAAATCATTTGACAAATCCACAAAATCATTTTTAGGATGGGCTTGCTTAAAGGCTTTCCAACTAAAGAGCTCCAACGCTTTATAATTATCTAGTGGCTTTACCTCATATATATCATCCACTTCATGTGTTACCAACAACTGTTTGTCTTCACTTGTTATAACTAGTAGAGGGCCTACGCAAAGCGCGGATATTGTTAAAAGCTACTATATAAAAAGGTTAAACAAAATGTTAAACATAAGTTAAAACTAATAAGATTAAGTACGTAACACCATTTTATCAATTCATAAAAATATTGCAATTAAATTTTCAATAAGAATTTCTCAATATATCAGAGACATTCAGTAATCAGTTATGTGTTGCATCAATAAAATTTTTCATTAACATAACATTTATCCTTGGGGCAAGCGAAAGGCTCAGCTAAATTTGGGCCTGAGCTAGAAAATGTTCATGGCTTTTTGGGTTTAAAGTCTATGTAGGTCCAGGTGAATATGCAAGAGAACATGAGAAAATGATAGACATAGAGAGCAAGAATAGAGAAGTATCGGTGTATGCGTTTTAAAAATAAAGGTTAAAAATTTAATTAAAAAATAAAAGCGTTTAGTACATGCTGAACTTTTTTATTCACTTACCAGCATCACCATGGCATAGAGTGACTATGGATGGAACTATTTTGAAGCAAAACTTCTCTTCTTCTCCATAGCCTATTTCATGTTGCTTACCAGTTGCAAACTCCTTGATAAATTTCAACTTAGCCCTTTTTTTTATTTTTATTTTTTGGTTTTGCCAAGATTTTGTTAAAGCCTTTGACATAAGGCAAATGAGATGTATGAAAATTCCAATTTGTCAAGAGAAAAATATAATATAAATACAAACAAAATAATTAATGAAGGGAAAAAATGATTTAACTAAAATAAAAGTCAAAGGAGAAAAGTTCTGATCTTCCTTCTCAATTTAAAGCAACAACACAATTTTTGACACATAGATTTTAGAAATATCCGGCATAGAGCTTCCAAATTGTTAATTTTCCTTGAACACAAATAAAGGGAAATCTTCAATGTTTGTTTTGTTAAATATCAGGAAGTAATATAGACTTCTTGATATATTGCAAACAAAACAACATTTACATCATGTCAACTGGGCAAAGCAGGGTGCATTCATCTCTTGAAAACATTTTTAACAAACAATTACTGTAAGCATTAACATACTAAAAATCTAATGAATCTCTCTCTCATATAGAACAACATAACATTAAGCAGGTTAGCAAGTAACTAACAATACCTAACTAGACTCTTATATGCATCCACATCAGAGTTCTCCTATAGAATCGAATCGAGCATATTAATTAGCACAACTATCGGGTCTACTTTTACATTATTCACCAATGGCAACTACAAAAGCACCACAAGTCGAAACCAATTAAAAAAAAAAAAAAAAAACCACCATTAAAAAAATATGAAGAAAATCAAAATTGTTGGTTTTTTTTTTTTCTTTTTTTTCCTTTCTATTTGAAGATTGAAAATTCAAGTGGGTCAAACCTTATGCTCTAAGTTAGCTAACTCAATTTGATCGAAAAAGAAATTAGCTAACTCAATTTGTTATTCAAATTCTATCAATCTTCATGATAATGCACAGTGAACAATGAAAAATGTATTGTAATGGAAGACTATTAACAAGATGAAGGTTTCCATTAATTATTACCAACTTCAAGTTTATAAATTGAAGACCAATAAAAGCATAGTGTTCCCACAATTAAATTAACAAAAACAAAAACCAAAAATCAATAATTATAATCACTCTTGATAACCGATTGCTACCTATACAATGGATTAATTAAAAATATGAATTTTACCTTAAACACTGGTTGAATTAAGAAAACAATGAAAAGCCATTGCTTTCCTAATCACTCATAAGAGTCGATTCTTAGATATGACATGTGAGAGGTACTACCATAGATGACCAATAGACAAAAGTTGATGCTAGTGATGTATAGATCATTTCGTTCATGCGTCCTTCTTGACTGTTTTAGAAAACTGAAGGTTCTGTGAAAATTCCAAAGGACAGTTGAAGGTTAAGAAGAGAATAAAGTAGGGAATAAAGTGGGGAAGATAGTAATAGTGAAATGAATTAACTTGGAAAGTCCAATATATTGAGAAGAAGCATTGAATGTGAGTAATTGGTTATTAATTCCAAGCTAGTGACAATTTATTGTTAGCCAATTGGATTTGATGGGAGAGATGAAGAGTTGAGAGAAGGTGGGAGGAAAGTCAATAAAAAGACTATTGCAAAGGATGTGCTACTTGACAAAACCTCATGCATTCCTGCATGAGGTCTCTGCTTTTATATATATATTGATTGATTGATTGATGATTCTACTCCCTTGAGCAACCCAATCATGGCTCCCCACAATTGCATCTAGTTGGCCTTTTTCAAACACATTATCAAGAGCAATAAGAACCCTTCTACCACAGAGCATTTTCCTTACAATCTGCTTTCCCATATAAATACTTGTTATATTTAATTCTCTTTCGAAAATGTGTTTATGAACTTCCTTTTGATAAGAAACTAGATTTCCAGTTTCTGTATCATGTTTTAAATAAATAAAGCTTTTGTCATCAAAATCTTGAGAAATTTTGCAATAAATAATTTCCGCCAAAGTTGTCTTTCTCACCCCACCAACCCCCCAAATCCCAATAAAGCGAACATCTCTCAACCTTTTATTTACTAAATCCATCATTTCCTTCACACTGGATTCCATTCCAACAAAATCTTTGGAAATATTTAGGTAGTAATTTCCATTAACAGATTCACAATGAATACTTATACAGTTAACAATTTCCTGGATAACATTTGATTCAAAACTATAGAGAAGACAAAAAAACAAAACAAAACAAAAAATCATTAAAATGATGCTAGATTAATTACTGCACAATTTTTACTATATAAATCTCATGCATCAACTTTTAAATGCAAAACTAAAAAATGTGTTTATTATTTTGTTGATGTAGTACCAATCACATTAATTAAAATGTCAATTTATAGATTTTTTAGAATTAAAATTGAAAATAGTAGTTTTAGTATTTTCTATTTATTTTTTTATTATGTTATTAATATAATACTAAGTATCAACACATTGATTGTTAGCTAAATTTATAAGGTTTTTTTTAATAATAAAATTGATAGCAGCCAAGGACATCCGTAAGCTATAGAGTTTACAAGTCAGTCTCTCACCAAAGCATGGGAGCCTATATTAGGTTCTAAAAGTTTAGAACAACTGACAAACCATGAGCACAAATTTGTTTAGTTATAGATCATAGAGTCTATAAGATATATTAGACAATATTCAAGGTGCTACAAGTCAGAACACAAGAACAAAGAAACTGCAAGTTCAAGAATTCGAACATGCTAGGTTCAAACGTCGAGAAGAAGGCTCGACTAATTGAGATGCAAATTCTGCAGATTTTAATTTCGGCCCAACTGCTCATTAAGCCCATTAAGTGATTAAGGTTTCAGATCTAATTCTCCTTGAATTTAAAAGAAACCCTAAGGCACATTTTCAGATGACTTTGGAAGTGCTCTTTTGAGATCTAAAAAGTACTGTGACATCTTCTTTCATAGTCACTACTAGAAATCATTCTCATACCATTAGAATTGGTAGATCTAAATTTGCTGTTACATGATCAACAACTGCTAATGATCTAAACGTTTTAGTGGGATCTCAAAGTCGCAAACATGGGTGTTTGTGTTCAGCAAATTCAATATAGAAGAATTAGTGGAATCGGAGTTGCACGTGGTCATGTGAGTAAGTTCTATAAAAGGTAACTTTAGATTTTAGGGAGAAAATCTATTGTAAATTTTTATTTTATCATAGTGAATTTGTTTACATTGAGAATAGCTAGGCTAAATTCTCCCTAAGTTTTTTATCTTAAAACTGTTGGCTTCATTTGTTTTTCTGGGTCATCATATTGTTGTCTTGTTTATTTTTCCACACTAAGTAATATGATTGAATGAGTTTAATTTAGATCTGAATAATTAACTTAAGTAACTACTTGGCTAATTAATTATTAGGTTAAACTAATTTATTTATATATTTATATATATATATATATATATATATATATATATATATATATATATATATATATATATATATATATATATATATATATATATATATATATCGTAAGGTGAAGCAAATTATGGTCTTGATTGAGTTAAATTTTTATTGGCCCAATACAGCCTTTTTGAGGTGAAGGAAAGAGTACACACTATGTTACTTTCACAATATATAGAATCTAAACAAAATTTTATGATGTTAAAAATCTGAAATAAATAAATAAATTAAGAATCCAACATATATGTTACTTTCTCACAGGTTAAAGAAAAGTAAGATGTTACCTTTTGTTTAGATGAAATCCGGCTAAATTGGCCACTAGTCTCAAAGGCATCCCTCCACTTCTGCATCCTCTCATCGTTGACGCTGGTTTCAAGAGCAATGTCAATTGCAAATGGCCCAGTCTGGTTGCGTACATGGGAGGGATTTACATTGTAAAAGACCGGCAACACTGTTTGTCCTGTCTCAATCATGCATTCAACAATTGTGACAAGTTCATCCAAACACCACCTGGAATGAGCATAGTTTTCTGATAAAACAACAATTGCATACTGGGACTCTTTTATTGCCTTTACGAGCCTTAAAGAAATGGGTTTTCCTCGTGGGAGATTAATGGTGTCTTTAAACACAACAATGTTTTCCCGTTCCAATGCCTCATATAAATGGCCCGTAAAGCCATGGCGGGTGTCCTGACCACAGAAACTGATAAAAACATCGTATTTCCATCCGGGTGCTGAAAACGATGAAGAGGGTCTTTCAGAGCTAGTGGAAGCCATTATTGGAAACTTACTAACAAGCTTGTTTGTGGAAAATCTACAAAAGAGAGTTGCTGAACAAAGAAAATGGAAACTATCGGAGCTTTAAGAGTGCTTACTTTCTGTACGTCAAATCATTAGAACCTCATCAGAAATTAAATCATACCTAAGCATCTGTCCTAAACCGTATTTTTTACTTTTTAATTTATCGTTGGAGAACAGCTTTGGGAGTCATGTTCCAAGCAATTTCCTGGACATATTAATATTGTTTTTTTTTTTTTTTTTTTGTATTTTTCTATTTGTTGTTAGGGAACAGTCGTGGGAGTCGATGTGTGTGGTGACGGCAAAATCTTCTTATATGCCGAGGCCATAAGACAACTCTCTCACTAAAAAAATGGGCCATGATGTTGATTTTGCCTATATTTGCTGTAGAAACTGAACCAATCTATTGAAGGACTAGATGTTACAACAAGGGTACACTTAATAGGTGTCTTGGGCCATTTATTAATGAAGTATCTAAAAAATGTTTTAATATGGCTTTTATAGAAAATAAAAAAATTGTTAAAAATTCCTTTTTTTCTTTACTTTTTTCATTAAAAATTTTATTTTCTTATAAAAATTTTCCTAAAATAATTTACTAACAAATGACATTAAGACATCCATTAACAACAATCATACAAAAAATTCAAAAGGAAATTTCCAATGCTTATTTTGTTGGCTACCCAACCATGCATGGTGGATGTATGGAGTTTAGCCCATTAACCCCTGGGTCTTCGGCCTGCCTTTGTTGAAGTTGATGCATGTGTCGCATAAAAGCCTAATCATTCACATTGAGGTTCTATTATAGCAAAAAAGTTATTTTAGTTCCCAAAAAAAAAAAAAAAGAAAAAAAAAGAAAAAACAGCTGCATCAAGAGTGATAAAATTAAAATTCTTTTAGAAAACTATTACTAGTAGTAGTTTCTCCCAAAAAGAAAAAAAAAAAAAAAAACTATTACTGGTAGTAATTACTGTAACTCAACCGCTCTTCTCATTTATGGTTCCAGACTTTAAGTTGTGGGTTTTGTTGGTTTTGGTTGTGGTTGTGGGTCTCAGTGTCTCTCTCTTTCTCTCTTATGTCCATTGGTGGTTGTGGATTTTTTATATTTTTTATCCTATTTTTTCTAAACAAAAACATCATAATTAATAATAATCATAATGATAACTTATAAATCTACAATTAGTGATTGTTGGTCGGTGGATTGGAATTATTATTTTCAAACTCACTGCTTTAACACTTTAGGTTTTATTTATTTATAGAAAATGTTAATGAATATCTTAAGGGTATTGGTTTAGAAATTATTTTTAGAAATTTCTTATGGAAAAATGATAAAACAATTAATTTTTCTTACAGTTTTTTAAATTTCTTATGAAAGTGGTGTTAAAATTTTCCTAATATGGTTTATTAATAATTACCCTACGAATACCTATATGGACATTTGAACCCCGGTCCTACCCCACACCAAGTAACCCATTAACTTTACATTAACACTTTAGTTTATTTTAACCTTTTGTCTTACATTAACACTTTATTTATTTTACTCATTTGTCTTATTTATTTCATTGGCTGGTCGGCTATTTGGGTCAAGTTCGTAATATGGCTTAGTCCTTTGAGCACTATGGCATTGTTAGTTTTACTAAAGATAATTCCTCCTCTCTCTCTCTCTCTCTCTCTCTCTCTCTCTCTCTCTCTATATATATATATATTTCATTTTCGTCTCAGCCTTTTCCATCTTCCAACTAGTTAGACCGTATTCCATCTCAAAAAAAAAAAAGAAAAAAAAAAAGAAAAAAAAACTATTTAGATTGTATTGGGTCGAGTATAAATTGAGTGTGTACCCGGAATTTTTCAAATTGAAAAGGCAAACGTGGAGTCTGAATTAAAACCACAATTACTCGACCCAATACGGTCTAACTAGTTGGAAGATGGATAAAGGCTGAGACTAAAATTATAAATATTTATTTATTTGTTTCACATGCTTGAGTGTCATCTTGGTGCATAATAACTTCATTTTTTCAACTACCAATAGTTGATTGTGATAGAATCCAG